>VDFB02058242.1:136029687-136335318 GCA_007258455.2 Sequoia sempervirens | reverse complement strand
CTGAGATAGGGAATGATGAAGTCCAGACTTGTTCATGTGGCAGGGTTTCCTCCAGCAATATAGTGCTATGAGCTGATACTTGAGTGTGCCTGGCAATATGACTTCGACACCCAGAGGGTTGTCAGCACTGAAGGGAGAGTCTTGGCCAATTTTAGTCCTGTTTCTATTGCACAAGCCTTTGACATGCGAGATTTTCCTTCTATGTGTGCTCTGAACATGGACATGGCCAAGACATATTATGAGAATGAACCAACCAAAGCTCAATAGATGATCAATTCTTGGTTGGAAAACCCAAAATCACATTACTCTAAACTGCCAAAGCAGTTACACAGGGTCAAATTCAGGACATACATTTATGATGCTATAACATTTTTGAGCAGGGTAGCAGGATTGAAGACCGCTGGAGTGTTAGAGAGTTGGATGGTCCATGTGATCATCAAAATTGAACAAGGAACCAACTACCACTGGGCGGGACTTATCAGCACCATAATTGACAAGCAGCTGAGGGACGTCCTAAAAAAAAGAAATTCACCATGTCCTCTTATGTCATGTATGTGTTGGAAAGATTCTACCCATACAGGGGTTTGAATCCACAAGGGACATTTGGGTAGGACATAGTCTATGAGATTTATCTGGAATTGCACCTAGGACACTGGGATTATAGAAGGGCTAATGATGCATTCACTATGCATATCACTCGGATGCTTCAAAATGCCGAACATTTTAGGTTGTCAGAAGGAGCAAAGGAGTTGATAAAGAGATATGGGGCCTGGTTCATTCATTTTCCTACCTTTTCTTACATTAGAGTTGATGTATGTCCCACTGCTCCATACAGGTTACCCAGGTACCCTATGGATCATATTGTGTTATTGGAATTGGTGAGACAAATATGTGAAGTTGATGCAATTGTCAAGAAGGAGAAGCACAAAACAGGTTTTGGTGGGGGTTTCCCTCTTGGAATTGGTGTAGCATAGGTGTGCCCTTCTATCCAATCAGCACATGTAGTAGGTGATGAGTTGGCAGCTCATGGATTTTCCTTCCACTCCAAAAGAAGAAACTTTCATATCACCGGGGAAGCATAGAAGAAGGCCACCAAAGAGTACCATCATAAGGATGACTTAGAAGACTATTGGGCCAACATCAAGGATTATCTTGAAGCAAGAAAGAAGAGGTACTCTAGGCTTCCTGTTGATGTGATTAGATAGTACAATGTCAAGCTAATCCCTGACCAATTGGAGGATGATGGAAACCTGGTGCAAGATCATGCCTATGAAGCTGTTAACGACAGATCAATCGAGGAAATCAACTGGAATGAAGATGAGGTCACAGAGTTGGAAGACCTAATGGCCCCCATTATAAAATTTACCACTTCTTGGTTGAAGCATAAGGTTTGGGATTTGGAGAGTGAGAAGGTACCCTGTACCTTTAATTTGATGGGAAACCTTAATCCTATGTCTACTTCAGAGGAATCTGGGGAAGATGACCCCAAAGGGAAAACTAAAAAGAGCTTACCTTTCAAAATAAAGATCAGAGGCCCTAAAGAGAGTGAGCCAGAACCAAAAAGAAAGCCAAAAGAAAAGAAAAGAAGTCGAGCTTTGAAGATAGGTAGGTCCTCTGATGAGGAAGAGTTGGAAAAAGTAGAAGAAGAGGATGTTCCTCCACCACCAAAGAAGACAAGAACAACTAGGATCTCAAAGAAGAAGGGTCACGATACCTCAAAGGATGAGCCTCCGATTGTTGATGTGGAGAGTTTAGGGGAGAAGACCAAAGTTTAGATAAGGAGATCCAGGAATCCTTCTCCTAAGGAGGTTTTACAAAAGATGGACTCTTCCCCAAAGTTACCAGCTGTGGAGTCATCTAGGGATGCTTCTCCTCCACCAAGCGTGCTTGACCAAGAGACTTTTGAGGAGCATGAGACTAGCGGAGAAGCAGATCCATTCAAGGAAGGAGCACTCTTTGGTGTGGCAGCTGAGCTTGAATTAGAAGAGGTGGGAAAGCATCCTTCTCCACTAGTCCAATATGAAGATTCTCCGGCAAGTAGCAAGGGTGATGGATCACCTAAAAAAGAAAGTATTCCTGTTAGAACCCCATCGCTGGTGCAAGAGGTGGAGATTGAAGAGGGCAATCAAGGTGAGCAGCTCCCTGAAAAGGAAGAAGAGAAAACAACTGAACAACATGAAGAGGGAAAAACAGAGGAAATTCGGGTAGAACCTACTGTCCCGGATTGGCTTGAAAAGGAGATCACAAGGAAGAAACAAGTGGTGGTTGAAGACACTCCTTTGGATTGGGATGAGATGCTGTCAAAGATCAGTAAAGGCAAGAAGAAGAAGGAAGCTAAGGTCATTTCAAGAATAGAAAGGGACGAGGTGAACAATAGAGTAATCCACATTGCCACCCCGGCTGCAGACAAGACTAGACAAGATGTCACTGGTCAGGATTATAATGTGCAAACTATTAACCTTGGACAAGCATATATGGAGCAGGATATAGAGGAGTATGAAGGGTCTAGCACTGTGATCATTGGTAGATTCAGAAAGGAGACTCAAACCAAGCATGAGCTGAGAAATGAAAATGAGAGACTTAAGAAATGCTTGGAGGATGTAATGAAACCTCTACAATCTCTCCACCCATCTTCCTCTGCTACTCCTGGTTTCCTACCCAAGGAAACTATTTCTGAGATTGAGAAAATGAAAGCCTCTGCTCAAACTACAATAGATTGGTTGAAGGATGTGTAGGTAAAAGGAGATAGTGCAATCAAGGATATCCTTTCAGTTGGAAAAGATGCAGTCATAGCCAAGGAATTGCTGGAATATGTGCTATCCTAGGATAAGGAAGACATTGACCTTCTACTGCAGAAATCCAAAGTCATCATAGAATATGGTAAATATCAATTGGTTACAGATGGGAACCTTCCTTCCTCTAGATTAAATGAACCTTGGGAATGGTTTAAGGCTCTACAGATTCGGCACAAGGCCATGAGGAAGATTTAGAAATGAAAGAAACAAATAGATGGTGACCTGACCGGAGTATATGAGGGATGCATTACATTTTTGAGGTCGTGACTGGTAGGAGAAATATTGCTCCTAAATACCTGAGTCTGGAACAATTAAGGGAATGGTGGCATGATGTTTATGCTCCAGATTCTGAGAATGTCATAACGGGGCACCAGTTGGATGATGCGGAAACCTATCCGGAAGTAATGGATAAGTATCAATCTCACAATGGTGATTGGAATAAAACTGTTGAGCAGTCAAAAGAGGAGATTGATTCCATTAAATGCAGACTTAAGATTTTGCCTTTGCCACCTGTCACTGAGCTAGATCAAGTGTTTTTGAGGGTTCAAGGATCATTGGACCAGAACAAGGACAAGGGAGGTGGTATTTAATGCCATTTTTAGATTTGTGCTTCCCTATTATTATAAGGCATGTATTGAACCGGGCTACATTGGGGACTGTTTCAAGGTCGACCTTGATGATATCAGCATTTAATGTGTGCCTTATTTTGAAATTCCTAAGGCAGACTTGTTTTGGCAGTTGTTTCTATTTTGTAAATGTTTGGCTAGGCCAACATGTCTTGAGAATTTTCTATAAAAGGGCATTCCTGCCTCATTGTAAGGGGATTAGACATTAGACATTAGATACATAGAAAAAATAGTTGAGTCAAGTTAGAGCATTTTGTGAATTTCTTGAAGAAAATATTGTAACAAAATAGTGGAATTGTTGTAGAAGTTTGGTGATCTAATACAATTGAAGACATTGTGGTATTCCTGGTGAAATCTCTTGTGTTAGCTTATCTTGCATGGTTCTTGTTGTTTCATCTTTCAAATTGCTCAAAGATTTAGAGTTTAGTGTTCAGAATTAAATTATTTTTAGTTTGGTGAATGATGTTTATGATTTCTTATTTGGAATGTTTATAGCAATCTTTGGTCTACACTCCCAGTAACTATCTGATTGTAGTAGGCTGGTGAAGTCAACCTAGACCATATAGTTATATGTGCTTAAGTTAAATTGTGGATGAATGCGCATGATTTGAAAATCTATATACCTTAGAAGATTGCACCGTTCTTGTGATATTGCATTTTGGGTTGATCAAGAATTGGTTAATTGAGATTGGTCCATTCCAGATATATGTTATTTACATTGTTCATTCTAGGGATAGTTTAGATCTTGTCATATCCTTGCACCCTTATCTTTTGCTATTTCTTTATCATCTGATTAGATTTAGAATTTGAGATCATCACATTGCAAAATCCGATTAATTGGGGAGATATAGTTTGCTTGTAGTAAGGTCCGATTATGATTACCAACATTTTAGATATTATCTGAGTTGTTTATGCATTGTCATAACCTGACACCCGAGAGACCTTGGGGTGATTTTCAGTAATTTGCTGTTGAAAATAACCTTTCAAGAGAGATAGAATATTTTATTATGTCTGAGTTGTTGCTGTGCAGGAAACACCATCAATAGATTGGCGCTAGAAGGAGGGCCTAAATGAGCACACTCGATCATTTCTTGAAGGCCATCTCTTTAGAGAGATATAGGAGAAAGACCAGATCTACCATAGGAGAGGAAGATTTACAGGAATTATAGTTCCCCACTAAGTCAAGAAGGACTCGAGAAAGGGGAGAATCATCATCACCTATCCCTTCGCCAGCATCATCCACATCTTCACATCTTGAGGTTGAGGCCATACCCATCCCTGAGGCAGTTCCCATTCAACAGCCATAGCCTGTCATTAACCAACCACAACCACCACCCCCGCTTTTACCAATGGATTTCCTAGCTAATAATCCATCCCTGTTGTCTTTTAACACTTACAATGTAATGCCCAAAAACCCTGAGCACTTTTGTTCAAAGTTCCATGTTAATGACCCAAACAGGACTGCAGAAGAACATATAAATATTTTTCAAACCTATCTCAAAGATAGAGGAATTGTCCATGAGGATGTTGCTTGTAGGTTGTTCCCTTATTCAATAGGAGAAGAGGCCTTTTACTGGTACAACCACCTCCCTTCTGGTTCAATTCTCAACTGGAATGATCTTGAAACTGCCTTTTTACAGAAGTTCAGAATACCTATCAGTGTCAATGAATTGTATTTGCAATTCACTAGAGTCAAGAGAGAAGTCAATGAACCAATATCTAGTTTCAATAATAGGTTTCACTGTGCATACACCAGACTTCAAGATCCTTATGTTTTGGATAACAATACAGCCCTAGGAGTCTATTACGAAGCATTGGATAGCCTTACAACAACCTTTTTGAAATGGAGACCCAATCCTCCAGCTAATCTAACTGATGCCTACACAGAAGTTGTTAAGCTTAGCACAGATCGGAGACAACATGTGACTAGACCATTGCCCTCTCTAGGACCAATTGCACATCCCAATTAGGTTCAGGCAATGAATCATGTGCTTGCTAATCATACTCTGATCATGAATCCAGTACCTCAATTACCCTTGGTGCCACACCCTAGTCTCGCCATGAGCCAGATCTCTCCTATGACGAACTTCCCTCAATAGCAGGTTAACCAGCCTATGTATCAGCCATAGTCGAATAGTTTCCCTACTTATCTACAAAATTTTGAAGTGTTGCATCAGTCTATGGGATCTGATACAATGTCTGCCACTCCTCCGAGTAACCCAAGACAGATCCCTTATCAAGATCCAAATAGGGAGAGGATTGATGAAATGGCTGAGTAGATAACGAAGCTAAATTTGGAAGTGACCTACCTAAGAAATCAAAATAGCCAACTACAAGCTGCCCAGAAGAGTATGCAATCCAATCAGAACAGAGAGTTTCAACAAGGGCAGGGCTTTGACAGAGGACAATGTAATGAAAGAGGATTCCATAATGATAGGGGGTATAATTAGGATAGGGGTTACAACAATGATAGAGGTTTCAATAATGATAGGAGGCAAAATTTTGATAGAGGCCAAGGTAGTGGATTAGGATTTGATAAGAGACCATCACAAGGGCAGGGTAGAACTTGGAATACAAGACCTAACAATGGAGGAGTCCCCACCCCATTGGATCAACCAGCTAATCAGATTGTCAATCAATCTGCAAATCAACCAGTCAGTCAGGACAAGCCTCCCAGTGGTGTATATCTGGCTAAAGAAGCCTTGTCAGGGTGGTGTAGGCTTCATAAGACGAGTCAGCATTCAGAGTTAGAATGTCCAGAATTCCAAACTGTAGCCTCCATTTTTCAGTATGAGGTGGAGAATAATGCAAATGCGTAGGAGATTGTTCCCTCCAGTCATTATGATTCTCCTGTGCTGGTATTAAATCATGCTCCCTTCCTAGCAAGTAAGGACAATGTACTAGAAGAGGAATCTGATTCTCAAGAAGAGAAAACAGATCAAATTTGTAATGGGGATGAAGTGGCCTAGTTATTCAATGAAGAAACAATGAATGATAATGGCCCCCTTGATCAGGAAGAAAATTATGTTGAGGAAGTACATATGTTCCAGAGGCAAGGCCTGAGAGATATGCCTCATAGGCGCCCTCAGGCTGGGGGACCTTTCACCACTTCCATTCCTCCTAACAACTTCAGTACTCCCCCATATCCTAATGCTAGCAATAATTCATCTTATCCACATATTTCCAAACAATACCTTTCGAAGGAAAGACATGACCAAATGGACCCACATAAAGAAAAGGTTGTTCAAGCAGGTAAGGACAAAGCGAAGGAACCTTCTAGGGAAACTTCTACTGATATGAGTGAGGAGCAAATGCCTTCATATGTTGCTGAGGAGTTCAAAAAATTGAAGGTAAATCTTTCAACATTTGAGTTATTAAGGTTCCCTCCCATCAGGAAGGCAGTTTTAGGTACTTATGATGCACATCTTGTGTCTTTGGATAAACCTTCTAATGAGTATAACAACAAGATTTCTAGTTCTTAGCCTGTGAAGACACAAAACCAGGCCCATAATCAAATTAACTTGCCCCCTGGAGACAAAGGAAAAGAAAAGGACAAGACTCAAGTGGCCCAGGTAGATACTTAGCCCACATTGTTTCAAGGGAAGATAGAAACCCCACCGTTCCTGATCTCTGTGCACATATTCGGTAAGAATCTACACAATTATTTACTAGATTTTGGTGCTTCCACCAATGTGATGCCATTTGGAGTTTGTAGAGCTTTAGGGATTACACCTGCTAACTCTCAAAAGAAGGTGACTTAGTTGGATAGAACTGAAGTAAATGTGGTTGGAGAATTAAACATGATTCACATGCAGATAGCTTTAGACCCAAGGATTCAACAGGTTATCAATATTCAAGTAGCTGATATCCCTGATGCATATTGTTTGATTCTAGGAAGATATTTTACTAAGGATTTGAATGGTTATGTGTCTACTGATCACTCTCACATGTGGCTTCCCTTGAAAGGAGTGCCTAATCAAATCAGAATTGAGAGAGAACCAAGAATGAAATACATGATTACAGAATACCAAAAGACTTCAACAGAAGTTCTGATATTAGAAGTTGGCATGGGAAATTATATGTTGTCGACAAAATATGAGGAGTTAGACTCAAAGGAGGTATTGATGCTACACACGATGCCTATCCATGCAGAAACATGATCTAGTCTTGATGTTGTTCTGACAGAATCAGTTGAGGAAGAAGAAACTGAAGATAATCAGATCAACCTATTAGACAGTTTTCAAGAATTCATCAAGCAGTGTGTTGAAAATAAAATTCACCTAGGTAGAAAGACAAGCTTTGAAGAATTGCTCTTACCTAATTGGTGTAGAGTTCATAATGCTCCCCATTCAGAGTTGGAGTGTTGTTTATGCCAAACAACAGTAGAACAAGTACATAAATGCATGAATCCAACTCTGGCAGTTAAAACAAATATACAAAACCCTCAGAAAGAATATCATGAAGAGAAGGTCGTGTCATCTGAAAAATCCTGTAGCACTGATAAACTGAAGGGTGTAATAAAGAGGACTACCACTAATGAATGTTGGACTCTCAGATTTGATGGATCCAAGTCTAAGCATGGAGCTAGGGCAGGACTCAAATTGATTAGTCCAAAAGGTAAAAATTTATTTGTAGCCCATAGACTCCAATTTCATTGTATAAATAATGTAGCAGACTATGAAGCATTAATTCATGGACTTCTTATGGCACTTAAGAAAAAGGTTAAGATCCTACAAGTTTTTGGTGATTCTGAGTTAGTAGTTAAGCGAGTAAGGAAACAATATTCATGCAATGATAGGAGAATTACTAATTATAGGCATAGAGTATGGGACCTCATTGAGGGATTTGATGCCTTCAATATTCAATTGATACCACGACGAAAGAATCAAACAGCAGATTCTCTGGCTCAGGCAGCAAGCACTCTGCAGCCTTTATCTTTGTCAGGATTGAAGAAATTCACTGTGGAATTGACTCTTGTGCCATCAGTCCCAGACAATGTTACTAACTTCCAGGTATTCGAAGATGACAAGCATATTCTGGATTTTATCACAAATACAGATGTTTTTGCCTCTTAAATCATTGATGAAACAGAGCTCCAAGAAGAAAAAATGGATTTAGAAGGTGTGATGAATCTGAAGTCTAATACTATTCCAAGGGGAATGGTACAGTTGGAGAGAATTTTTGATATGGATAAGATCAAGGATCAAGAACAAGAATCAAAGAAGGAATCTATCAATGGACAGTGAGATACTTACAATATGGGAACTGAAGATAATGCCAAGAACATTTTTGTTGGAAAAGTATGCACTCCAGAAGAAAGACAGGGAATAATTGTAGCATTGCATAGCTTTCCCGATATAGTAGCTTGGAGTTATGAGGACCTAACAACTTATGACACATCCATCATAACTCATACTATACCCCTGAAGCTAGATTTGAAGCCTTTCAAACAAAGACAAAGACCTATCAACGCGTTATTGGAACCAGTCATACAAAAAGAAGTTCAAAAATTGCTATCTGCTAGAATCATATTTCTGGTCAGACATTCAACATGGGTAGCCAACCTAGTTCCAGTGAGAAAAAAGAATGGAGAAATTAGACTCTGTGTTGATTTCAGGAATTTGAACAAGTCATCAGAAAAGGATAACTATCTAGTCCCTTCATTGGATGAAGCGCTTTAGGTGGTTAATGGATCTCAGATGATGTCCTTTCTGGACAGTTATTTAGGGTACAATTAAGTGATAGTTCAATATGATGACAGGCACAAGACTGCTTTCACAACCAAATGGGGTACCTTTGCCTACAGAGGATGCCATTTGGACTCATTAATGCAGGGGCCACATTTCAAAGGGCTATGGATATTAATTTTAAAGATATCATAGGCAAATGCATCATTATTTACATGGATGACCTGACTGTGTTTTCAAAAAATAGAGGGGATCACATTTCAGATTTGCACAAAGTGTTTCAAAGGTGCAGGGAATTTGGCATATCCTTGAATCCTAAAAAAGTGTATTTTCGGGGTAACAGAGGGAAAGCTACTAGGACATGTGATATCAGAGAAAGGAATTGCTATTGATCCAGAAAGGGTAGAGGCCATCCTGAAGATTCAGCCACCTGCTAGCAAAAAGGAAATGAAATCTTTCTTTGGCAAGATCAACTTCATCAGAAAATTCATTACTAGATTTGCTGAAATTGTTAAGCCACTGAATGCAATGTTGAAACAAGATGCCAAGATCGAATGGACTACGGAAGCAAAGGAAGCATTTGCAGAAATCAAAAGAGCCATTGCTAATGCTCTAGTATTGGTAAGTCCTAACTACAACAAACCTTTTCACATCTATTCATTTGCTTTAGACCACTCATGCGTAGGAATGCTAACTCAAAAGTATGATGAGGGAAATGAGCATCCCATTGCTTTTATGAGTGCCCCATTAAAAGATGTTGAATTGAGATACCCAGGTGTAGAAAAGCAGGCATATGCTTTGGTCAGAGAAGTGAAGAAATTCAGACATTATATCCTCAGGAATAAGGTTTATGCAGTTGTCCCAGATCCCGCAGTCAAGTTACTTCTGATGCAAAATAAGCTAGGAGAGTGCAGAGCTAAATGGGTGACAATGCTTCAAGAGTATGATATTGAGATACAGCCCATGAAGTTGGTAAGAGGATAGGGACTTACTCAAACCATGGATGAAATAGGCCCTAAACTAACTGTGTAGAATTATAACATTGAGGAGGTTTCCCTAGATGGCTGGTATGATGACATAGTTTATTATTTGCTAAACCAATGATCTCCAGGTCATCTTAATGCTATTCAGAGGAGAGCCCTACGATTGAAGAGTGACAGTTTCATGTTAAATGGAGCTGTTCTATACAAAAAAAATCATGAAGGCATTTATTTGAGGTGTCTTGGGAGACAGAAGGCTGAAAGGGTGATAAATGAATTTCACAAAAAATATGGCACTGGCCATGGTTCTACGATTGCCACAGCAAATCAGATTTTGAGGGCAAGATATGACTGGCCCACATTGTTCAAAGATGTTCACCATCATGTACGGACCTATCACACGTGCCAAACTACAGCAACAAGGGAAAGGTATGCAGCGCTTCGACTCCAACCGGTCACTGAGGTAAGGTCTTTTGCTCAGTGGGGTATGGATTTCATAGGCCCCATCAACCCACCATCTTCTATAGGACACAGGTACATTCTCACTATTACTGATTATTTCACAAGATGGACTGAGGCTTTTGCTTGTATGCAATGTACATCTGAGGTAATGATTGATTTCTTAGAGTCTGTTATTCTTAATCAATTTGGATGCCCTATTGTTGTTGTCTGTGATAATGGTCCTGCTTTCGCATCTTTAAAATTTTCAAATTGAGCTTTTGATCATGGCATTATTGTGAAGTTCGTGTCCAATTATTATCCCCAGGGTAATGGCTTAGCAGAATCCTCTAATAAGAACTTATTGACTATTATATGTAAGTTGTTAGAGAGGAACCCAAAAGACTGACACACCCAACTTCGGTTTACCCTTTGGGTAGATCATACAAGACTTAAGTCATCCATTGGAACATCTCCCTATCACTTGGTATATGGTCTAGAGCCAGTATTCCCTATTCAACTCAAGATCCCAACTTTACAGTTTATAAATGAGTTTTATGATGAGGGGGACAGAAGGGAGGCTAGGTTGACAGAACTTTTACACCTTGAAGAGACAATGCCAATTTACCCGAAATATGAGTGAATTGAAATTGGTTGGTGTGCTGGACAATTCCCTACCTAATATCACTTATCCTTATGCTAAGGCAAAGGGTTTCTAGTCAGTTTGAATGGGAATATATTAGGGTCTCATACTTTCAATTATTTAAGATACCTGAAGTTGCAGAAGGCCCTTATAAGGTTTGAACAGGTGAAAAATCTTTTTCTGCTCTAGTGCCACTATGGTTCTCATCCCTGAGTGTGAACTTCATTGTTCACAGGTTGAAGTAGAAGTAGTGAAAAGATAAGTAGTAAAAAAAAAAGAGGATATACATATTGAAAATTAAGAGGTTTGCATTCAATAAATCAGGGGAATCTAGATATCTCTACCAGGGCTATAGACGCCTGGCTAGTAGTAGAGCTATGTTCAGGAGAATCACAGCAATAACCTCATCGGGGCTATGGATGCCTGACTGGCAGTGAGGCTCTATCCAGGTTACTTTTAGAGTATGAATCTTTATGTAGCTTGTTCACACTAAGTTTGGTTCATGTTGCAACTAAAGGAGGATAATGAATGCATATGCATACACTTTGACCCTGGTATAGGAAAGTTTGATGACTAGGGGGCTTCTTTGTTTTAACATGGGTGGTGGCAAGATAGGTGTGTTGAAACCATGCGTTTTGGGTTCTTGATTCAAGTTTGTCATTGAAATGCTCAGGAGCATTTCCACAACAAAGTCACCATTTGTTGTGCAGTTTTTGCACACATGCCCCACTTAGAGTGGGGACCCTCTTTTGATGATGTCTTTTGACCTTTGGTTTTATTGGATTTGTCCTCTTGAGGTCTTGACATGTTGGTCTTGCTGGTTTTCATCTCTCCCTGAGGCTTGAATTGGTTAAAATTGACTTTCAGTGAAAATTCGGGTTTTGACCTGAATCTGGCATTTTCCACCTCCAGCGGATTTTCTCAGACTTTGGTTCCTTGTCTATCCACTCCTGAATTTTCCAAATCTGGGTTTCTGCCTAACTCTAGGATTTTATGGTTCTGATGGATTTTCCCAGACTGCGCTAAAATCCTGAACTTTGTTAAAGTCCCGGTTTCTGCCATATTCGTGGAATTCGTGTTCATCCAGATTTTTTTGCGTATCTTGGGATTTTTCGAACTTCTGTCTTGGGCTCGGGTTTCCATATTTTTCAGACACATCTTGTCACTCATTAATGCTTGTAGTACCTTTGCTCAGATGCGTAAATGGGTGGATTTAAAACCTTTTAATCATCATTTCGATTTCATTTATTCACTTGCTTACTGCTCTAGCGATTGAGAGTTTTCATTTGAGCTTTGAGGATTGATCTTGAACCACTTGCGTGTGGATTGTTGGGTGCCGGTGTCTGGATTTTTGTTGCTTTGACATATTTGTTTTGTAGTCACTTCAAGTTCAAGTATCATCTAGACTAATCCATGGTAGGTTATCATTGGCCCTTTCATCTGTTTACATGATAATTGAACTGTTCTTTGATTGATTGATGGTCGGCCTATGCTTGGTTACAATTTTGCATTTATCAAATTAGGGTTTGACCCATCTTTTCATGAAACCTCATCACCCATGCCATGTGTGCTTGTATTTATCCATTATGTGTAAGTCTTGGTGGTGTTAAGAATCAGATTTTGGCCTTCAAGTGCGTAATTTGTTATATCCTGTGAAGTTAGGCTTTTTGATACTTGGCCCAAATCTTGTTAGGGTCGATGAGATTGTGGCAATTTACATATCCTCCATCAAAGATCAAACTGGTCCCTCCCTTGGGGAGCCTCGGAGTGCTTTAGATTGATTTTTGTAGGTGGTATTTCAAACCCCGAGCTTAACCCTGGTTTTCATGGCAGGAGGTTTATTAGTCAAAATTAGGGCATCATTGTTTTTCCATGAGGACTCGTCATTTGAGAGCATTGAGAACTTAAATTCCTTTACATTTTGAATCTCGATTGGTTGGTGTCGATTTTGAAATCATTCGAATCAAAATTAGCAAGGTTTGCATGAACATTCAGTTGTTGGTTCACGTGTCATCGTTCGTCGGGTCTCTGGAGTGTCTGCGGAATTCCTTCGCACTCGGATTTTCCTAGTTTCGGCCAATTCCGTGGAGCATAATGATTTCTAGAGTATTTGAACTATCCGCGGAAGTCCATCCTGTCCAGACTTTTCTGGTTTTCCTGTCTCTTTTCATTTTTCTGATTTCTCGAAGATAGGATGAACAGAGTAAGTGCTTAATGCTTATTTCTTGTTGCTAATGAACAAATTTCATGATAATCTTATGATATTTTGTCCGTACTAGTGATTTATTTGACTAATGATGTTTTGGCAACAAGAATCCTTCCGAGTCAGATTTCTCCGAAATTCTGTCCTGACTGGATTTTCCCGGTTTACACTGTTTTCTCGGACTGCTTTATTTTTCTAGATTTTTAAGGATTGATGATTTATAATGGATCTCAATGGATTTATCTAATTTTATGCTAATCCTTTGGTTGGAATATGCATGATAACTGGATACTTATGGTGATGTTTTGTGAGTGCAGGCTGAGTCAAGCAAGGCTGCTGCAGGAAAAGCTAAGGGCGATACAGAGGGGTCCTCCATTTCAAAGACAGAAAGGTTAATATTGGACACCAAGAGCCAGCTGCCAGAAAGCAAGATTCTTCTATGTGGTCTGAAGTGTATGACACCAATGTGGGATCCTGGAGATACGAGGAGTTCAAGGAGAGAACAACTCAGAAGGATCTATCGGTCCTGAGATAGGGAATGATGAAGTCCGAACTTGTTCATGTGGCAGGGTTTCCTCCGGAAATCCAGTGCCATGAGCTGATACTTGAGTGTGCTGGGCAATATGACTTCGACACCCAGAGGGTTGTCAGCACTGAAGGGAGAGTCTTTGCCAATTTTAGTCTTGTTTCTATTGCACAAGCCTTTCACATGCCAGATTTTCCTTTTGTGTGTGCTCTGAACATGGACATGGCCAGGACACATTATGAGAATGAACCAACTAGAGCTCAACAGATGATCAATTCTTGGTTGGAAAACCCAAAATCACATTACTCTAAACTGCCAAAGCAGTTACACAGGGTCAAATTCAGGACAGACATTTATGATGCTATAACATTTTTGAGCAGGGTAGCAGGATTGAAGACCCCTGGAGTGTTAGAGAGTTGGATGGTCCATGTGATCACCAAAATCGAACAAGGAACCAACTACCACTGGGCAAGACTTATTAACACCATAATTGACAAGCAGCTGAGGGACGTCTTGGAAACCAAGAAATTCATGATGTTCCCTTATGTCATGTATGTGTTGGCAAGATTCTACCCATACATGGGTTTGAATCCATGAGGGACATTTGGGCAGGACACAGTCTATGAGATTTATCTGGAATTGCACCTAGGACACAAGGATTACAGAAGGGCTAATGATGCATTCACTATGTATATCACTGGAATGCTTCAAAATGTCAAGCATGTCAGGCTGTCAGAAGGAGAAAAGGAGTTGATAAAGAGATATGGGGCCTGGTACATTTAGATTCCCACCTTTTCTTACATTATAGTTGATGGATGTCCCCCTGATCCATATAGGTTACCTAGGTACCCTATGGATCATATTGTGTTATTGGAACTGGTGAGACAAATATGTGAATTTGATGTAATTGTCAAGAAGGAGAAGCACAAAACGGGTTTTGGTGGGGGTTTCCCTCTTGGAGTTGGTGTAGCAGAGGTGTGCCCTTCTATCCAATCAGCACATGCAGTAGGTGATGAGTAGGCAGCTCATGGTTTTTCCTTCCACTCCAAAAGAACAAACTTTGATATCACCGGGGAAGCACAGAAGAAGGCCACCAAAGAGTACCATCATAAGGATGACTTAGAAGACTATTGGGCCAACATCAAGGATGATCTTGAAGCAAGAAAGAAGAGGTACTATAGGCTTCCTGTTGATGTGATCAGATAGTACAATGTCAAGATAATCCCTGACCAACTGGAGGATGATGGAAACCTAGTGCAAGATCATGCCTATGAAGCTGTTAAGGATAGATCAATCAAGAAAATCAACTGGAATGAAGATGAGGTCACGAAGTTGGAAAACCTAATGGCCCCCATTATGAAATTTACCACTTCTTGGTTGAAGCATAAGGTTTGGAAGCTGGAGAGTGAGAAGGTACCCTATACCTTTAATTTGATGGGAAACCTTAATCCTATGTCTACTTCAGAGGAATCCGGGGAAGATGACCCCAAAGGGAAAAATCAAAAGATCTCACCTTTCAAAATAAAGATCAGAGGCCCTAAAGAAAGTGAGCCGGAACCAAAAAAAGCAAAAAGGAAAGAAAAGAAGTCGGGCTTTGAAGATAGGCAGGTCCTCTGATGAGGAAGAGTTGGAAAAAGTAGAAGAGGATGTTCCTCCACCACCAAAGAAGACAAGAACAACCAGGGTCTCAAAGAAGAAGGGTTAGGATACCTCAAAGGACGAGCCTCCGATTGTTGATGTGGAGAGTTCAGGGGAGAAGACCAAAGTTTATATTTAAGGAGATCCAGGACACATTCTCCTAAGTAGGTTTTACAAAAGATGGACTCTTCCCCAAAGTTACCAGCTGTGGAGTCATGTAGGGCTGCTTCTCCTCAACCAAGCATGCTTGAGCAAGAGACTCTTGAGGAGCATGAGACTAGAAGAGAAGTAGAGCCATTCAAGGAAGGAGCACTCTTTGGTGCGGTAGCTGAGCTTGAAGTAGAAGAGGTGGGAAAGCATTGTTCTCGACTAGTCCAATATGAAGATTCTCTGGCAAGTAGTAAGGGTGATGGATCACCTAAAAAAGAAAGTATTCCTATTAGAACCCCATCGCCGGTGCAAGAGGTGGAGCTTGAAGAGGGAAATCAAGGTGAGTAGCTCCCTGAAAAGGAAGAAGAGAAAACAACTAAACAGCATGAAGAGGGAAAAATAGAGGAAATCTGGGTAGAACCTGATGTCCCGGATTGGATTGAAAAGGATATCACAAGGAAGAAACAAGTGGTGGTTGAAGACACTCCTTTGGATTGGGATGAGATGCTGTCAAAGATCAGTAAAGGCAAGAAGAAGAAGGCAGCTAAGGTCATTTCAAGAATAGAAAGGGACGAGGTGAACAATAGAGTAATCCACATTGCCACCCTAGCTATAGACAAGACTAGAGAAGATGTCACTGGTGAGGATTATAATGTGCAGACTATTAACCTTTGACTAGCATCTATGGAGTAGGATATAGAGGAGTATGAAGGGTCTAGCACTGTGATCATTGGTAGATTGAGAAAGGAGACTCAGACCAAGCATGAGTTGAGAAAAGAAAATGAAAAACTTAAGAAATGCTTGGAGGATGTAATGAAACCTCTGCAATCTCTCCACCCATCTTCCTCTGCTACTCCTGGTTTCCTACCCAAGGAAACTATTTCTGAGATTGAGAAAATGAAAGCCTCTGCTCAAACTACAATAGATTGGTTGAAGGATGTCTAGGTAAAAGGAGATAGTGCAATCAAGGATATCCTTTCAGTTGGGAAAGATGCAGTCAGAGCTAAGGAATTGCTGGAATATGTGTTATCCCATGATAAGGAAGACATTTACCTTCTACTGTAGAAATCCAAAGTCATCATAGAATATGGTCAAGATCAATTGGTTACAGATGGGATCCTTCCTTCCTCTAGATTAAATGAACCTTGGGAATTGTTTGAGGCTCTGCAGATTCAGCAGAAGGCCATGAGGAAGATTCATAAATGAAAGAAAAAAATAGATGGCAACCTGACCAAAATATATGAGGGATGCATTGCATTTTTGAGGTCGTGACTAGTAGGAGAAAGATTTCTCCTAAATACCTGAGTCTGGAACAATTAAGGGAATGGTGGCATGATGTTTATGCTCCAGATTCTGAGAATGTCATAACGGGGCACCAGTTGGATGATGCGACAACCTATCTGGCAGTAATGGATAAGTATCAATCTCACAAGGGTGATTGGAATAAAACTATTGAGCAGTCAAAAGAGGAGATTGATTCCATTAAATGCAGACTTAAGATTTTGTCTTTGCCACCTGTCACTGAGCTGGATCAAGTGTTTTTGAGGGTTCAAGGATCGTTGGACCAGAACAAGGACAAGGGAGGTGGTATTTAATGCCATTTTGAGATTTGTGCTTCCCTATTATTATAAGGCATGTATTGAACCAGGCTACATTCGGGACTGTGTCAAGGCCGACCTTGATGATATCGGCATTTAATGTGTGCCTTATTTTGAAATTCCTAAGGCAGACTTGTTTTGGCAGTTGTTTCTATTTTGTAAATGTTTGGCTGGGCCGACATGTCTTGAGAATTTTCTATAAAAGGGCATTCCTGCCTCATTGTAAGGGGATTAGACATTAGACATTAGATACAAAGAAAAAATAATAGAGTCAAGTTAGAGCATTTTGTGAATTCTTGAAGAAAATATTGTAACAAAACAGTGGAATTGTTGTAGAAGTTTGGTCATCTAATGCAATTGAAGACATTATGGTATTCCTGGTGAAATCTCTTGTGTTAGCTTATCTTGCATGGTTCCTGTTGTTTCATCTTTCAAATTGCTCAAAGATTTAGAATTTAGTGTTCAGAATTAAATTAGTTTTAGTTTGGTTAATGATGTTTATGATTTCTTATTTGGAATGTTTGTAGCAATCTCTGGTCTATACTCCCAGTAACTATCTAATTGTAGTAGGCTGGTGAAGTCAACCTGGACCATACAGTTATATGTGCTTAAGTTCGATTGTGGATGAATGTGTATGATTTGAAAATCTATATACCTTAGAAGATTGCACCGTTCTTGTGATATTGCATTGTGAGTTGATCAAGAATTGGTTAATTGAGATTGGTCCATTCCAGATATATGTTATTTACATTGTTCATTCTAGGGATAGTTTAGATCTTGTCATATCCTTGCACCCTTTTCTTTTTCTATTTCTTTATCATCTGATTAGATTTAGAATTTGAGATCATCACATTGCAAAATCTGATTAATTGGGAAGATATAGTTTGCTTGTAGTAAGGTCCGATTGTGATTACCATCATTTCACATATTATCTGAGTTGTTTATGCATTGTCATGACCTGACACCCGAGAGACCTTGGGGTGATTTTCAGTAATTTGCTGTTGAAAATAACCTTTCAAGAGAGATAGAATATTGTATTCTGTCGGAGTTGTTATGCAGAAAACACCATCAACACTACTTACTTTATGTTTGATAATACACATAGATACAATGCATCAAGGTATAAAGAACCAAGATGGCGTTGTACCTAGTGCAATGGAATTTAACTCAACAAATAGATAGTAGTATTCTTATTCACACTTGACATACATAAACCTTGATAGGATGTACCTAACAAAGCAAGTATTCACTAAGTTATTTTACAAGAAGGTCCAACAAGCAAGCAGATAAAAGGATAATGATCATTGCCCCATTCCTATCTCTCTAAATCCTTGGTTCAGATATCATCAAGAGGTCCTTCGAGTGAGCACAATAAGATAAATCAAATGAAAAGATCAAGTACACAAACAAGCAAATGTTCTTCATACCTTTAGAAAAAGGGATGTATTTTGATAGGATATGAATCCAAGTGATATCCAAAATGATGCCCATGTCGAAATGATATATCCTAGGACATGCATTGTATAGGATGATGATGGTTGATAAGTTGATTGGCATGTTTGAAAATGATCAAGAGTCTGATTTTGTGTTTAACGATTTGTTGCTTTGATTTTGATTGTACAATTGAAGCTTGCTTTTGCTAATTTTTGTGGTTGTTTCTGTTTATTTTGCGAAAGGATGAAGGTGATGATCGGTTTGTTATGGATTATTGATTATTTCAAGTGAAAGTGAGATGAGAGGGATGGATTTTTTCAAATATTTGGATATTTTTGACAATTTAGGAATGTTTTGAGGTTGTTTTTGGTATTTTCAAGATTTTACAAATGTTTTGATTTTTGATTTTTTGAATGTTTTGGGGTTTTCTAAGATTTTTATGAATGTTTTTGGATTTTTCATTTTTTGAATGTTTTTGGATTTTGATGTTTTTTCGAATGTTTTTATGTTTCTGATGTGTTTTGGATGTTTTGGATAAGGATGTGTGTGAGGATATCAATTCTTTGTTTGGGATTGTGTTGAAGACCAAGCTAATGTTGACTGATCAAATCAATGGATTGATGATGATGATAACATTGTTGAGGATACACAACAATGCAAGCATTTGATTAATCAAGATTGATGGCAATAACATTGTTGAGGATGCACAACAATGGAAAGATAGTGTTAAGCAACATGAGGAATAAGATGGATATCCCAACATGATGCGAGATTGATGATGATAACATTGTTGAGGATACACAACAATGCAAGGATTCAAATGATCAGAATTGATGAGGACAATATTGTTGAGGATGCACAACAATGCAAGGATAGTGTTAAGCAACACAATGATATGCTGAGATGATGATTTTTTGATTAGATTTGATTGATCATGATTTTGAAGCTTGGTTTGAAACAAAAGTTGTTTGAATGATTTCATGACATGTTTGAAATGCAACTTAGATGTGATTAATAGTGATTGTTCGGATTGATGTTCGATGAAAGATGAAACCTAATAAGGAACATCCTCTTGTCAAAAAATGCCATGGGCTAGTGATTTGGATTTTTTGCTCACAAGTGGTGGACAAATTTTATTTGACGTTTTCTAATGTTTGGATCACCACATAAGTTTGAGGATATAGATCAAGATTTATTCACAAAGCAAGATGTAAATACTTGCCCCCAATGTCTAGGTGTGTATAGAATGCCATAGATGGATGCTCGAATAGGTGTATGGATGGACGGATATGGAAAGCATGCAAAGGATGCCAAGGATTATATTGCAATAAGGTAAGGTGTTCAGATAAAGAATTTTTATTTGGATAATGCTTCAAGGCTCAGATAATGTTAGATTAGATAGGATCAATGGAAACATCCCATGTCAAGATGTTTACCATAAGCAAGTGTAAAGTGTGCACCAAAATTTATCAAGATCAAGATGACTCAGACTATGGATGCAAATGGATGAAAATATATTGGATAAATGGTTCATGGATGAATGGAATGTTGGATTTATTATAGATGAGATGAGATGCTTTCACCTGAAGGGGCACACATAGATGCTTGATTCTACACATGATGCCTATTTTCTAGGTTTTTGTCATGGTATTTCCCAAAGTGCTACCGTAGTGGTTTTCAGGAGAGGATGATTTTTATCTTTACTGTTTTCAATTCTTTTTCATATTTTTTTTGGATTTTCATATTTTTTTTATTTGTTATTTATTTTTCTGAAATATTTTAAGCTCATGTCAAACCATCTGGTGGTGTCGATGTAGATGCTTTTGTCATAATGTGCCATTGGTATCCTACTTGTAGAAGTTACTTTGCTAAGATACATGCACTTAAATGTAGCTTTTGGGATTCCTGATCTGCTTCATTCATACCATAGTTAACTTTTTCTTTATGCGCACATCACAATAGAATTGAAGCATCCATTAAAATATATAAACACTAAACTTCATGTAATGGTTAGTACCTACAAATTCCTCAAGAGTGCTCCTATGAAATACCTTGCAAATGCTTCAAAATGCAACAAATGATAAGCAAATACTAAAAGCATCATGAAAACAATTAACAAGTTACCTATTCCATAGTGGATTGGTGCCAAATGTGTAATTGACCCTTTCCAAATCCTTGATCAAAGCTAAAATGATAAGATGCAATGGAGATAAAGAGCCAAAATCAATCCTCAAGCTAATAGAGTGACTTTGCATAGATGTAAAAATGTGGATGGATTGATGAGGATTAAGGTCTTCATTTATAGATTTTTTTAATGAGGTATTGGCCAAATGGGTGAAATGTGGGACTTAAGATCCACCAATGAGAAGAGTCCATTTGTCAAGTGGTGATAGGCTATGGGTTGTGCAATATTTGGGAAATGTGCCCCATGAGAGGGAGTTTCAAATTTGAATTTGAGAGGCAAGATGAGTGGGGGACAAGAAAATGATAAAAAAATGCAATGTTGGAGGGACAAATCAACTTGTCATATTTTTCAAACTTGAGGGAATATTCCCCATAAATGCCATGTTGATGGAAAATGTTGGATTTAATAAATCAATAAATTGATTTATTTGTGCAAGTGGAGATATCTAGAGGATTTGATGGGTGATTAAAATTTAATCAAGGATTAGATTAATTAAGCTAATATTAGATGATTGTGACATTCAACTTAGACCTAACAAGTGGTTTCTATGAGAGTTGGCCCTACTTGAATAGGGAGTTTAATCATGCCTTGAGACACTCTTTCTTGATCATCATATGCTCTTATCGTGATGCCTTTCCTTTTGTCAATGGAATCTTCTAATATTTTCAACTTCTTGATGAGGCCAAGAGAACAAATATTCAAACCTGCACCTCCATCAACCAGGACCCTTTTGATTTTGATTTTATTTCCAATGGCTTCCAAGTGAAGTGCATGATTATGAGATGGTTGGGTGGGAAAATCTTGGTCAGAGAATGTGTTGAGATTAGGTGTTATGATATTTCTGACCATAGCTTGGAATTGTTCCACATCGAGATTTGAAGGGACAATTGATGAGGCTAATGCTTCCTCAAGGATATTTTTATGCGCTGATGATATTTTTAACAACTCCTTGATGGAGATGTGTGCTGGTGTTCTTTTAAGTTGGTCTACAAAATTGTAACCATGTGGAATAGATCTAGATGAATGGACTTTATGTTGTTGGGATGATCTTGCGATGGTGACTTTGTCGCCTCTTGTGGTGACTCCACAATCTTCGGCATGGGAACCCTTGATGGTGATGACCATCTAGTCTTAATTTAGGGAGGCAATGACTAGTTCATAAATATGATTTACACTGCCATTCCCTTTATCATTTTTATTCCCTTTATTGCCATGATTCAGCATCAGATTCGTGTATATCTTAAGGTCCTAATTTCCCGTAGGTTGTTCCACATTTATGATTTTTTGATCGATGAGATCTTGGACAATGTTTTTGAGTCTCATACAACTATTTGTGGTGTAACCTTTTGTTTTATGGAAATCACAATGTTTATTCTCATTATACCAAGGAAGTTTTACATCGGGTTCTTGGTAATTCTCAAACGTAGGAGGTTGGATGAGTTTTTCGTTTATCAAATTTTTCAGGATGTCCTCAAGTGGTTCCCCAAAAGTAGTGTATTTCCATTTTGGATAATTTTTGCATTCAGGTCATAGACCTCTTTGATCATTGAGATTATTGATGGTTGGATTGTTTTTTGGGTGGTATGTCATGTGATGATTTTTTTGGTGTTGTGTTTTAGTTTGTGGTGTGGGTGTATTTTGGCATGGACCACTAATGACCACCTTGGCATCAATGATGCCATCATTAGTGATGTTTTTGTTCCTTTCCCACATGTGAGGTTTATCATTGTAATTTTATGGTGGGAAGTTATTTTTCTATTCATGATATGATGTTGATTCAGTGGGTTGAGTCACAAGGGCTCTTTCGATGCTAAGCGCTTTGGGGCTTAATTGATCATATGTGGTGATACCTTGAACCTTGAGATGAAATGCTAAGCCTCCTTCAAGGTTGGCTATGATGGTGCAAACTTTTTGTTCTTCTGGAATGGTCCACTTTCTTCGATTGGCCTTGGATCACCATCATTATAGGAATGAGGTGAATGACTCACCCTTTCCTTGTTTTAGAACGTAGAGTTCTTTGAGGCTAACATCCATTGCAATGTCGCATGCATAATTTTTAATGAATGCATCTCTGATTTCTTGGAATGTTCTAATACCTAAAGGAAAATGAGAGAACCATTCTATAGCGGGGCTTGCCAAGCTCCTAGGAAATATTCACATTAGATAAGTGTCGTCATATGCGACCTCCATTCAATGAACTTGGAATTACCTAATGTGATCTTTAGGGTCTTCCATCCCTCGATATTTGTCAAATTTGGGGATTTCAAATCCCTTAGGGAATGGTTTCATCTCTAGGCTCCTATCAAATGGATAGGGACACAAGTTGCTTGGTGTTTTCGTTGTTCACCTATATTGCATATCGAGCACTTGTTGCAAAAGCAACTTGATTTGTGCTATCACATCATTTTGTGGATCAGGGGATGGGATGAAAGTGTTTTGGGATGTTTGAATCATGGGTTGGATGGGTGGGTTGGTCGGCATGTTGTTTGATGGTATTTGTATGTTGCGTTAAGCGAGGTAGGCTTCCACCTACTTTTGTATGAACAATGCTTGTTATTGATCTTGTTGTTGTGCCTATTGTTGTTCCAACAATGCTTGTTGTTGTTCTTGTTGTTGTTCCAAAAATGCTTGTTCTTGGGCTACCAATTGTGTTGCTTCTTATTGTTCCTAATATTGCTTTAATGCTTGTTGATATGCTTGCAATTGCACTACTTGTCTTTGTGTACAAAGTTGTGCTTGATATTGAGCTTGTTGTGCCTGATATTGAGCTTGCACTTGTGCGGCTTATGCTTTTGCTGCTTGTTGTTGTAGTAAGGTTTGCGCAACCTTTTGTGCTTGCAATGCTTGCAATGCTTGAGTGGCTTGGGCAGTTTTTTGTTGTAATAATTCTTGGGCTTGTTGTACTTGTAATGTGGCTTGTGCTATTTGGGTGGCTTGCGCAGCTTGAGCAACTTACTGAGCAGGTAGTTGTTTGGATTTTTTTTTTTGAACTTGTTGGTATCCTCTTTGAAAAACAACTTGAAATGCCATGTCGTATTGGCTTGTTGTAGTGGAAGTTGGTGGTGATGGGGATGGAGGTGGATTTGGAATGGTATTCGTGAGTGTGGTATCGTTGTTTTGCATGATGAATGGTGTTGTGGTTTGTCCTTGAGAGATCATGTTTTGTGACGTTAAGCGGGTGTTTGATGATGTTTCAATTGTTTGTGTATTTTTTTTCTGTTGTTGTGATATTAACGACAAATTTTGATCATTTAGTAAAATGTTTTGGTTGATATTTGGGATGGTGGTTTGATTGTTATTTGGTAGAGGGGGAAGCCCTAAACCAAGGAGTGGTGTAGATGATGATGGTGATGGTGGAAGAGGTGGAAATGTGAGGGGTGGAAGTTCTTGTGGAAATGTCATGGTGTCAAAAATGTCCCCTAATGTGAACATATCCCCTTCCTCTTGTGAATTTGTGAGGAGATGAGTTTGAGGCATTGCACAAAAGTATGATGATGATGGATCGTGATGGAAGGTGAGAGGAACATTATTTTGTAGTGGGTTTTCTAGTGTGTTTTGTTCCAAGGTGTTATTTGCATCCAAGCTTTGATTATTAACAAGGGGATGTGCTTGAAGAGCCTGGAGAAGTGTATTTACCTTATTAACGTTGGGTTGGGTTGGAGCAATAGATTTCATGACTTGGGGAATGTTTTACGCGATGCTTTGGGATGGGGGTGTAGATGAGATGGGAATGGTGGATGAGATTGGAGGAAATGATGTTTCCACTATGGTACTCACATCAAAATCCAAAGGTAGTTTAGCCCCTTGTTTCACTAGCTCAAGCATGTATAACAAAGGGTTGAGCCTCATCATGATGTTGATGATTTTATGGTTTTCAGGATTTTGTAGCATTTCGGTCATTTTGTCATGAGTCATTCCAAAAGTAATATCTTCTCCTTGGTTTTCCTCTTGCAGATTTTGTGTGGAAAGGTTAACCATGAATTTTTTGGACCCCAAAAGATTCATTTCCAGAGTAGTTTGACTTAAATCACTTGAAGCGGGTGTTTCTTTGTTGGTTTCCATTCTCTTCTTGTATTGAGATCTAGTTTGAACCATAAAACAAGGATCAATCTTTAAGAATGGGAGATGAATATCTTGGTTCTTTCAATTGATCTTTATTTTATGCTTCAAAGTGGAAAATTTTAGGGTAACTTGAGGATCAAAAAGGTGATATGATGATGATGATGTTAAGGATGGATGATACAATTTTTTTTGTCTTTTAATAAATTTTGAATGAGACACTAGGCTTTTAGGACTTGCAGATTTTGATTTTGACTTGTTTTTGGATTTTGGATTTTTGTCCTTGAGTTTGATTTGAATTTGGATTTTGAGAAAATAGATCCTAAGATGTTTATATGGTTACATAAGGATGAATTTTCTCCAATGATGATAATTTGAATATGTGTGAGGAGAAGGATGTATCCACCCACACCTATTCAAACAAGATGATAGTTTCACTAACCATATGATGAAGGATTCATCTTCATATACTAAGTTAAACGAGATGGTTTTGATAACTCTTGTCTAATCATGTGCAAAAGGATGCATCTACACATACCTAGCCAAAGGTGATTTTTGATAATGTTTTCAAGGATTTCGTCTCAAAAATTTTGATGATTTTGATTTTGCCAAAAAAAAAAGCCTAGTATTAGGGATAATTTCAAGATTCTCCAAAAGGTGATTGTGAGATGATGTTTGTTTTGATGTTTTTAAGGATGGATGAAAAGAATTTTGATTTTATTTGATCCTAAGATGAACCTAAAAAGGACACTTTGTTTGCCTAGACCTAGGTATTGAAGAACAAGCTTTTCTCTAAACAAGATGTTCAAACTCTTTGAAAATATTTGGGTTTTGTAAATAATAGAATGAATACAAACCAGGATTGTTTCTTGAAGCCTTCTTGTAAAAATTGAAAAGTAGTCTTTTTCTGACTTCGTATAACATAGAGAGATGCTCTTGATGGGCTATCAAACTAAGGGCTTTCACCTTTGGTTTCTTGATCTTGATTTTGCGTGAAATCATTGGAGACACATATGTGGGGTCCAATTGTTTTTAACCTTTGCTTAATGAATTATTTTTACCACAAACACACTCTTGATTAGATTTCAAACTAAATTTCCAATGTCTCAACTTCATCTCATTTCACAAGGTATATTATGTGAAACTTTGATGAACTTAAGGCAAGGCTTACCTATTGTTTACCTTCAGTAGGCAAATTGAGATGTAAATTCAAGTGCTTAGAAACCTCTAAGGATGTAATCCCAAGGGCAAGCAATAACACGAGAATTTGGTCAATGATATTTTCCTCCTAAAGGGTTTGAAATTTGGAGAATCATGTTGAGTGTTTGTTTTGCAAATGTTTTTGAATCAAAGCACTGTGTTTTCAAATAATGTAACATCCTAGCTCAATTCGTACATTTTTCTTAGTGGGCTTGCCTCATGCTCTTCATAGTAGAAGAGATGACTTTACATGCAACCAAGGATAAAATATAAAGGTATGTTAAGAATGCAGTCTTAACCTCTATATTTCAACCAAGATCAGACATGGCAAGTAACGTATTGGAATCTAAGTTCCAATGCACATATTTGATAAACTCATTGGGTGGACTTTTTGGAAACTACAAACAAGGTTCTTAATGACACAACATTAGGGACAAGGCACCTTGTGAGTGTTTAGCAAGCCACTAAAGGCTTTGATCAATCCTACTAGGGGCTCTTATATGTTTTATGGTAGTACCCTATTCTGAAAGACACTGTATGGCTAAGGCCTACATACCATGAGGACTTGACAGTTTAGTCTTATCCATTTATATACCGGCCTGAATGAAAAACTAGTTGGAGTCACCTTCAAGTTCTCCTTTCAGATGTGCCTCTTAGTCAAGCCCCTCTAAAGGTAAACAATAGTGACCAAGCACATCCGTAGTTTGATCGACCTTCATTTAGAAATAAAGGAAGAACACACGCGATATACCTAACTCACACTCACAAAGTATTTTGTTCAATTTTAGACCCAAATTGAAGTGTGGAGGCAATCTTTTATGCAACTTAATGTCATTAAAAAGACTTTTGGTTCTCAAGATCGTCGTGAATCCTGAGAGAAGTGCATATGCCTTTTTAGATGAGATTACCTTGAATAAGAGATTACAAAAAACAAAAAACACATGTTCATTTTAAACCTCAAAGCAATGATGAATTCATTTTAAAACACCAAACGAAATATGGCCTAAAATAGAAAATTAAGGTGTATGACAAACCCTCCAAGCATTTTGAAGTGTTCATTTTCAAAACCAAAGGTGAGTTAGCATGAACCAAAAATTAAAGTGACAGAAGCCCAAAGCATTTAAAAATGCTCTTTAAGTTTCAGTTTTGATGCTCAAATCTTTAACTCCGGTTTCACTTTCATTTTCGTCCAACTCCACTACTTGATTCCAATGTGTGATTTTGATGTCCACTTTCACCTTTTACACATTCCTTGCTTTCCTTGCTTTCTTTGTACCTTTGCTTCCTTCATTCATACCTCCATTATCCTTCCTTGTTTTCCTTTCAAACAAAATGCAATCATGTGATGATCAAAATATCAAACTCATTTTGATTATTAATTTCAAATAATAACATGATCCCAAATGAACAGAAAAAGATTTAGATCACTAAAGGCATTGAGCCAATCAACCATCCAAAATCTCAAATGTTGACAAAAAAAATGATGTGATAAACTTTGAAAGCCCATGAATTTTCTTAATCCTAAATGATATCTTTCAAAAATACCCCCCCCATCTTAAATGTTGATTATCATAATAAATGTGATAATATAAAATTATGACATTCATTATAAGATCAAAAACTGTACCCCATCAAATACTAAGATCATTCATTAAAGCCATATATTCCTAAAGAATCAAATGCAACTTGCAAAGGTTTTTGAATTTTGAAAGCAAATGCAACTTGTCAAGTGTAAAAAAAATTGCGCAAAATTCTTTTCAAAAGTAGATTCAAAGCACATGCAACTTGTAGGCATATGGACAATGTAAAATGTAGAATAAAAAAAAAAGCACATCAGCTCATAACTGTTAGTTCAAATTTTGTTTCCTTATTGACCAACCAATCCGCTTTGTACGGGGTGTTTAGCTGACAAAAGTTAAAATAATTGACTACAGCTATTGGAACTATGCCTCACGATAGTTTAAATAATGGTGTCAGAAGATAAACTTCAAAACTAATGTAACTAGAATATGTAAAGCTGTATTCAACCACCCCCGCTGCACAATTCAAATCAATTAAATTTTGCAGAACTGACAGTCATTGACAAAATGTAATAATCACTAGCGCTTGCACCTCAGCAAGGCGCAATGGTTATGACACCAATAGGAGGGTATACTATGGTAGTGTATTCGAAGGGAAGAGAGGGGGAGAATGCATGGGGAAAGTGCAATTTGGTTTTTGCAAGAGCAATTATTCATAGCAAATGTGAATGGGTGATGGGATGCAAGTAGAGTTGAATATGAACACGTTGTTTGAAGATGCAAGTAGAGTTGAATATGCCAAGTGGATGAATAGCACAATATATTATCTTAAATGGTAGAAGGGTTGCAACATTACAGCTCAACTGGACCAAGTACATTTGTTGGTAGTTCATGATATACAAAATTTGTGCTATGAAAAGTCAAAACATTGATGAGCAATTTTGCACTAAAACTTTTTTGAACAAAATATAGTACAATTGTTGGTGTTTGAAGGTGAGGGGCTATGATATATCCCATTTTTCTTTAAGGTCTGCAAAGCAAAATAAATGGAATTGTTAGGTGGAAGCATTATTTGTTGACATGTACAATGATTGCTTCATGTTCAATTTATCATAACACTATTAATGGGAACTATTTTTTTTTTCCAATAAAATAAGAAAATTACCCAAAGGATATGAACATGTGGAGGCCATGGTCAATTTGTAAAAGAGAAATTGCTGATATAACAATAAATAGGAGAGATATGAGGGAGAAAGGGAAAAGAATTGTGTACCTTGACTTTTTAGAGACAGTTGTTGTAATCGGGCTTCCTCTTCTCTTCTTATAATTGTGTATGGGTGATTATGCATTTTTGAGTATCTCTCAAAGGAGAACATTGGCTAAATACGAAGGTTGTTAAACGATTTCACTATGGATATAGCTATAAATGTTAGTCCTTTCCGTTCTATTTTTCCAATGTTGATAGTTGCTCTGGCCAGCGTCAGGCCTTGGGATTTGTGTATGGTAATAGCCCATGCCATTGTGAGCGGAATTTACCTATGGCTGCCCAGTGATATAGGTATTATCGGTATACTTCTTGGGTCATTTTCATTCCATGCTGGCCCACTATAATTATCGATCCTTGCCACAACATAAAGTGGAACATCTGGTGGTCTGGAACTAGGGCTGTAAACTATCTCAACAACTTCACCTAGAGCTCCATTTACAAGTCTTGCTTGTGTCCATATGTTGGTTGTCAACATGATGCATTGCCCTCTACAAAGAAATACCTGCTTTTCAAGTTGTTCATTAGTAGTTGCATTATCTGCTTTAGTCCTGGTGGTAGTTGCAGCACTTATTGCAATTGGACGGTTTAACAATTTTAACATTCTTATATTGTGAGGTCTAACTAAATCATTGGTAGCAAACAAGTGCATTGAATTGTCGAACATTTCTTTTTTTCTAGAGGTGAGATGCTTGTCTGTGCGTGTCTTTAAAAGTTCCCAATCCTCTTGTGATGCTTCTACATTGCATATATTTTGCAACAGTTGACGAAATTGTCTTTGTTCTGGAGTCTCACCTTGTTGACGAAACATTGTTTCTAAGGTGACAATGGTTGTGAATTGGCTCCATAGTGTTTTTGCATTTGAGTGTGATGTGTAAATAGGCTTTTCCATTATAGGCGGGAGTTGTGCAAGGTCATCAATCAGGATTATTGACACCCCACCAAAATAAAGATGTTGTCGATGCGGGAAGGCCTCACATAGTCTCACATCTATCTTCAGTAGCAACTTTGGTCCTATGAAGCTCATCTCATCAATCAACATATATCTTATTTGTTTCATCTCTTCCTGAAATGTTATTAATGATTGTCGTTGCAGTGGGTGCATTTCTTTGATAGGAATTTGAAGCATTGAATGTATAGTCAATGTATGTATATTAAATGCAGCAACCCCTGTAGGAGCCAATGTGAGTAGTTGGCTTTGTTGGTGTGGATTGTAACTATAAAGTTCTTTTCTTATGCGAGCAATCAAGTATGATTTCCCTGTACCTACTATCCCTTGAATAATCATGTGAAATGGTTTATTTGAGTGATGTTTGCTATGGTTAATAATATGTGTGAGTGCTAGTTTTTGTTTGGATGATAATGCATAGTCTAGGACATCATACTTGGAGCATGCCTTTCATGGCTACATGATTTTTCCATGTTTATGAATTGTGTGGCAATTTCATGAAGCTCCTGGGGCACTGCAAGTTGTTCCCATGTGTAGCTGCTATCAAACTCACGCCTACCAAGCAGGTCAAGCTCATTTAGGCTTATGTTGTTTGATGGGCCCATTTGCGAAAATAATTCCCATTCATTCATTTTTATTATGTCACTTTTGTCCATCTCAATTTCACTGTCTGATTCTGCATCATCGATGTTTTCGTCTGAGGGGGTGGTGCGAGGGAAGTTCCATACATCATATTCAATGCATTCATTTGCTTCCAATTTACAAGTATTGTATCCTTAGTAATCCCTATGTCAATTTCCAAGCTTTGGAAGTGTTTGTACAATAGAAGCTCACTCCAAAAAAATGTTTCAAGATGGTATGAGCCCTCATCTGGGATGGTTTAGAACTTTGGGAAAACATTGAAAATCACTTTGACCTTTCTTTCTTTCCACTTGCATCCCTTGTGACTCACAGAGTACGAGAAAGATCGTGTAGATTCAAGTAGCATTGTTGTTTCCAATTCTAGAGGTCGATTAATGTATGAATGAAGGTAGCTAGGTTGTAGGTATATTTCATCTGGTCCTCTTGTTATTCGATGGAATGTTTTGCATCCAACATTCAAAGATGTAAAAGGCCGATTACAAACAATAAGTGGCAATTTCTGAAGCATATGGCATGTTTCTTGTGCTCCAATATCACGCTCTACCATGATTTCTGCCATGAATTTTTGATATGATGCAAGGGCTGGGACATCTATTTTTGGGTTGCAGATATTCTTGCTAGCATATTAGTACAAGTCTCAGATGCTCTCTCTACTTTTGTTGCATATTTGGCAATGTATTTTAGAACAACTGCCCATGAGATGACAGGCTGACAATCTATGTTGGCTCTCCATATTGAAATCATTTCTGGATTGTGTATGTTTTTCCTATCATCATTCTGTGCAGGTTGATATTGTTTTGTCCTGCAGTTATCACGTGATAGGGTATATATAATTTTCTCTTTCAATGGAGCTTTGTATCGACACTCTAGTTTTTTCCCTTTCTTTCACAAGCATGTCCCCTCTCTACATTTTGTGTGCCTTTGGACATGATTGATGATCTCTTCATAGTCATGAGAGGTGTCTGTAGAAAATATTTTTGTTGTGTCTAGCAAGCAGGCATCATCTAGCAAAGATCAAAAAATCAAGTTGTTTCTTGTTGATGTAGCACGGGGATTCCAAGCACTGACATACTTGTCAAAGACTTTCCTAGCCTGTTGAACTGCTACACTCTCATCCCAATCAAGTTTATCCATGTTTGGTGCATCATGGAGCCAAAGGAATCCATGTACATGTGCAGTGCCACGATGCTACCACTCATACCTATACCAGTAATCTTTTGTGTTGAGGAGTTTCTTAATTACCTCTTCACGAAACACTGTGAATTGTTGATGCAAGTATAATGATCATGTGGTGTGGGGGTTATTGACTATATTTTCTAAGAATTTTTTATTTGTTTTCATTCCTACCAGTACACCATCTAAGATCAAACATTGTAGGTCTAGCCATTTTGTGTCAGCTGCACTTAATGTGAAGAATAGAGTGGGAGACCCTATTTGGTTGATCATATTTGTTAGTTCAGCACGACACTTGTTCCAATATGGTATTGTGCCCTGCATTCAAGAGCCAAAGTGCATGAGCTCTTGAGCTAATTATGTAAGTTTTTCAAGTGTGCTCAGAGGTCCTCAATAATGGTTGGCATGTTTTCTTCTGCATTTTTTTTTAATGAAAACTACAGCAAGCCCCTGGCTACGATGTTGCATCATAAGATTAAGCATGAAATATCAAAACCTTGGATGCCTTCAAAATCTATGGTCATGAAATCTCATTAAGTGGAGTGCATACTCAAGAATGTGTACTTCCCTAATTCTTGGTTGCATTTGTAGTGCAACTCCATTTGGAAAGAGTGCCAGAAATGCCATATCAAGCAACCCCTCAGTATTGTATTCATTTATTGGCGATGAGTTTATTTGAGGCCAGTCTATAATGTTGTTTGTGTTGTCCTCAAGGTCTAATGTTTTCTTAATAATTTCTAACTCACGGCATCTGTTTGGAAGTCTAGCCATAAATGATGATGTGTTTACTGTGCTATGTTCAATATCATCCCCATCAGAGTCAATTTCATTATTTGGAACCACCATGTCTTCACTGGTTTCAATGGTTTGTAGCATATTTGATATGTTTGTTCTTGCTTGAGGAAATTTCTCTAAGTGCTCAAAACTTATTACAACATCATGATAGTATGGGTCATATTTTACTTTGTATTGCAACACATCTCTGATATGACTTCTACTTACATAACAATCATAATAATGACCTTCTATATGTAGTCTTCAAACTATGAGAACGTCCAACTCTTGTATTCTTCGTGGAAGAACTTTTGAAATGTCAGTGATATCTTGTGGGAAGCTATTTGTGTGGTCACTATATCTATAGTGGCCTCCAAGAGTGTGGGTTACTTGTAGTACTAGGCTGACTCTGGCAATGAGTATTTCCTCCACTTGGGTGAGTCTTTTCAAAACAAATGGTTGCTCTCCTGGGTCCATATTGTTGAGTGCAGAGAACCGATGGATGCCTCTCTCAGTGAAACATATTTTACAAGTTGCATTAGTATCTGATGAATGGACGAGCATGCCTGGGTAACATTCCTTGCATACAATGCATGTTTTCCAGTTGGATAGTGCATCTATTCTTTGACGAAATTTTCTCATTTCCATCATGAAGTTATCATTGTTGTTGCATGTTGTTCCATGTTGATATAGGCATGTTTTTTTCTGTAAAGATCTATTGCATTTTTTTGCATTTATTTCCTCTCTATGACGATCATAGTAAGCTCGACTTTTCTCACAATCTCGTAGTCTTTGGGCTTCTATTTTTTGGGGTCTATTTTGAATTTCATGCAATCTTTTTTGCCCCTTTGAGTAGCTATCTCTTCTCTATGGCAAGCATAGTAAGCCCGATTTCTTTCTCGATTTTGTTGTCTTCTTACCTCCTTTTGATATGGGTCACTTGCATTGTTCCCTATTGAGGAGTCTACCATATGTGGGTTTGGACATGTCAGGGTAGATCAGGAATAAGAGCATAGCAAACCTAGATGAAACTAAAATGCTTACGTAGCCAAAGTGTAGATGAAAATGTAAAGATATTCCTCACTAGTTCACAAATGCATGTTGCAATATGAGAAGGAACACAATTTGAAGGTAGAAGACAAAGGTGCATAAGTAAGCTTCTAAACAAACATGTACATTTTTTTAAATAAAGAAAAACAATATTTTACATATTTCTATCCATCTAAAGGCATTAACATGATAGTATTTTAGATAAAAAAGATATTGACATAGTTCTTTACAATATGAGTTTTTTTTGCCATGAATACCATCCATAGTCATACTAGTACACTTGTAAAGAGAACATGGTAACTATATTAGGCTATGTAGTATGGCTAGGGCGATCCTATGAGTTGGACAACCAACTCTGGTACAACATTGGGTTCAATGGGGGGAGAATCCTTTACATTACACATTTCCTGGATATTTTTTAGCAAAAAGCTATTCTTTTCAATGTAATCTAGTTGTTTGACCTTGGAAATGGTTGCTTTTAAGTGTTGCTCTGCATTGTACATTTCAAGGTTACATCCCAATGTGAATACATAATACTTGTTCAACACACTCCTAATCACCTCCTCCACATTTCTATCAGCAACTTGATCAAATTGTAGATTGTATAGTTTGTTTGGAGGCATGCCCATGAGTTTTGTCACCCCTTCATCAAATGCAATTTCCCATATTATATTTGTGTGGTCCTACAACTTGACTTGAAGTATATACCTATAGTCATAGTTGGTAATTATTGCATTACATTTTGCACAAAACCACTTTCCATCATTTGTCTGCGATAGTCTTTTCTTACAAGGCTTGTTACTTGAGCGGGAAGGGCATGTTGGATAGCAAAATGAGTCAATTTTTATGAATTGTGTTGTTGCCACCAACATGCATTGTAGAGGTTGTGTTGTATTTCGAGACTCTTCACAAATGGCATTGATCGTCAGTCTTCTAGCAGGTGGGGGCATGTGAAAGGAGCTAGTAGACAAAGCCTGAATGGTAGTGTCATTTTCTTTGAACCATGTTTTAATCTGCTCTGACTCTTCTATTTGAGGGTCTGTCGATAGTTTTGTAGTGGATGAGGTGTTGATCACCTTTCCATTGAATTCAGACACATGCCCATTTCTAATAGCAAGAACTGGTGATTCATGCATGAGGTATTTCTCTTGGAGCTGTGCACCCTCCTTTTTGGCTGATGAACCCCATAAAGTAACATTTATATTTGTGTTGGACATGTCAAGAATTGTTAAAATCCATCTTGCGACCTCTGTCCCATCTCCTCTCCTGATTGTGGTGCGTGGATGTACACAAATGACAATTCCAATTGCATCAACACTTGAACCATTGCTTTTTCTTACCAATGCATTGAGGGGTGTGAAAGAGTAGTTCTCTTTTGGGATGGAATCATCATCTTCACAGAGGGAAACCCTTGAGTTAGGCATAAGAGAAATTTCCAACCCGCTATTAAGCTTGTTATAGACTCTATTAGCAGGTTGAACCATGCCTCTAGACAATGTGTGTATAGCTCCTGTGATAATTTTATCACAATGGGTGTGAGCTACTTCATTGAAACATGTCACACGTGTCTCAGTTCCTTCACAATCTATGATATCAAAGGTGAAGATATGGCCACTTCCTTTCTGTGTGGTGTAGCTACGTATTTCAGACTTCACAGTTACATGACCTTTAATAGTCCACCTTGGCTGAAATGGATTCAAGTTTTTGATAGGCGTTATTGTCAATGGTGCCCCCTTTGGTAGGATTGGATTGACACCAAATAGTTGACATTGAGGAGCTAGTCTTCTAGGAAGGCAAGGGTTTTTTGAAGATGTGGCCAAGTCAGAGGATTCTCCTATTAAGCACCCAAGTTGTTCAATATCTTCTATGCATAGGAAAACTGGCTCCCCAACAATAGCATGTGTTGTCTGCACAATGTGAAGGTCGACAATAACAATCCACCTAAATAGTAAAAGTGAGATAAAGTATAAGTAACAAAATCTAAGAGGAGAGTATGTCTCACTTATTCTTGTGCCATATAGAAATTAGCTCATAAACATACCGTGTGCTAGCTATTTGAGGACAACTGTATCTTTTCAATTGCACTATGGAGCTAGGTGCAAGCACATTGGATTCTATGTAGGAGTTATACTTAGTTGGCAACGACACTTTGTGCTTGTGCACACCATTAGAGATTTCCAACCTATATCGATTGATGTGTGTATATTCAAAGCCTAAACTTGAGATAGCTATGACTTGGACATGAGGTTCCAAAGCCACATTTCCTCCATGCATCAATCTAATTGCATCTGGAGTCAATAAGCTTGCCATGGTGTGAGGCAAGGAGAGAATCCTGCACAAATGTATTGGATGTAAGGTGCTTGTGCGAAGAAGTCAATAGAACAACCCTTCCATCAAACTATAGCAACTTATTGGTAGATAAAGTCGAGTAGCCCAAAGAAGAGCCAAGCAACTAAACTCAAATGGGTGCAAGGAGCAACATGGCTAGAAAAATTAAGTTATGCACATTTTTTATGAACATCTACCTCATTGTGTGGAGTGAGGAAAGGAAAAATAGATACTCTCTATGCAATTTATTATCAGCTATAATAATATTTAGTCAGTTGCATACATGGCATATGGGTATGCGTAGAATCATGATGGGCCAAAAAGTGGCAATATGATGGGTATGTGGCTGGCGACTATTTTTTTACCCAAAATTGATGAAATGAAAAGGGTTTTTAAAGGATATTCTCATCTTTCCACCGATATAAATTATTCTTTTCTTTGAATTTAATAAGTAATTATTATTCATTTTCTATTCAAATTATGACTAAAATCCTGATTGATAGGCTGATTGAAAAACATCTATAGCTTTCAAACGGTGTCACATTTTTTAAATCTAAAACATCTGTCACATTTTATGCTTCACATACTATAGGATTAAAAAAAAATTGAATTTCATGAAGTTTTGACCAAGTTAAGGTGGTCAAACAGATGAGTTTTATATTTTTAAAAATTGGTAATAAAAAATAATAATTAATTATTTACTTGGAGAAAATTACAAAAAATATGCATCACATTGGGGCATGAGTCCTCTACTTATATCTAAAATATTTAAAAAAATATTATCATTCTATTGTGGTTAGGGTGGTCGACAAACACCGACTCTTATTTTTTCCTTAAAATTTAAGTACCACTACATTGAAATTTCAAATTTTCACAAATAGATTTTTTTTAAACAAACCTAGTAGTTTAGAAACTGCATTCAATTTTCTACAGATTCTATTCTTACATATTTTTGAAATAATATAGATAACTTATTCAAATTTTTACGTCAAGTTTCCTAAGTATGATTTTTCTGAATTTTTTGCCACTTAAGGGCCTATTTTTTCCATGATGATCTTGCACATACCCATATGTATAGTTTTGATTGCAATAGCTCAAAGATACATGTGTATAGTTCAATTAGAATAAATTCAAGATACATGAAGTCAAGAAGACAGAAAATTAACACTTAGAAACATCGAGTCAACTACCATATTGGTTGATGCATATGTACAATGGAAAGGACCAAAGGAAAAAGTAGTAGAGTGGGGGGAAGGAGTTGTACATTCTTCCCATTGGACAATAGATTTTCCAACACCACATATAAGGTTTAACTACTTGTTGTGCTAGAAAAAAGAAGGGGTCAGATGATTAGTAGGTGTTGTATACATTCTATATCAAGAGGGAAGCCATGTTCCCCATCTTCACAAGAAATCATAAGTTGATGTCGTCATGTTGTGTCAAAAGTGAAACCATTCTCCCCAACACCACAGAAAAACAAGTAGCTATCTTAAGCAAGCTATTTACAATCTACTGTATGTCTACTAGGAGTTTTAGAAAATATTCCTTAATCCTAGTACCGTTTCCCATTCCATACAATGCATCATATTTCATTGCTCGAAGGAAGTTGTAATACGCATCCAAAAAAAAATATGTTGTATGGAATTTCTGGACTGCCTATTGTACCATCTCGATGTCATGGTTTTCCACTTGGAAGGCTTCTTCGCACATCTTTTTAGCATCTTCAATAGTTTCTTTACAACCTCTCACAATGTTCTCTACGAGGACTGCAACGTTGCTTTGGTACATGCCAGCCCAAATAACAGAAGAAGAGTCTGAAGGTGAGGGAGGAGCAGCATTAGCTTTTGATCCTGTAATGTCTCCCTCAGACGAGCTGCTAGATATCATGATAATGTCTGCTAATGGGTGAAAGTTTTCGATCACCTGGGGAGTTTCGTAATAGGAACACCTTTGATTTTTTGATAACAATAAAAGTTGCATGTGTATGATTTGTAAAAGGACATTTGGAAATGGGGTGGGTAAATGACAACTGTAATAGAAACAAAATCCTCACCGAGAAATGCTTAGAAAATAAAATAATGATTCTCTTTATGAGCATGCTTGGAATTGATGAATGGAGATCTTTTATTAGTTCAATTAGTCATATATTTGTAATTAGATCAACAAATAAATAATAACATTTTTTTATAAAAAAAAATTATTCTATCTAAGGAATAGATTTAAAATTAAATTACAATTTTTAAAAAATAGCATACACCAATAAATAAACATACAAATTCCCTTATATGCATAATCAAGATCAACAAATATAAATATAGATTAAAATTCCCATTATATTCATGATGCTATTTTCCTTTTAACTATAAGGAAGCGGGATGATTAAATTCAAAATCCATATATATAACTATTATAAAATTCCACCCACTATTTTTTTTTAAAAAGCACATTTATTCAAGCATATGTAAGCCTAATCTTTTTAACATGAAAAGTTCCTTAGTTTAAGGTCTATAAAATTATGCATTGCAATGAAAAGCAATATAGAGGATATAAAGTGATGTAATTAATGGGAGAAGAATTGTCTACCCAATAATTCAACATTTCAAAAGTTTATCAACATCATTCATTTAACTAATTTTCCACACATATCTAAATACCATGAATCACACTATACTACTTAGGAATATACTAATCCATCAAGTAAACATTTGACAAACACCCACGAACCAATCTCTTTATATACGACAAGTAATCCTATGGAGGTACTTCGTTGGGGAAAAAACAATAAGGGAAAGTACTCTACCCAGACAAGAAATTCAATCTTCACAATAGAAAAGATCAAGGGAGGCCCCTTTGCTTAAAATTTGTAAGGCACCTACCAAGTGACCATCAGAGAAATATTTACAACCAACTACACTATTTCCCATAATACTATTTACCTTAAGCCATCAAATTAGAACCATTAAACTAAGCAATGCACTAATCTTCTCGCATACATTTTTTCCCATATTAGGGTAAAAGAGATGCAGAATGATTTAAATGATCTTACATGTTTGATGGTTCTAGAAGAGATGCAAAATAATTTAAATCATCTTACATTGTACTTTAAATTTCTGTATTTGATTATACACCTAAATGATTAGATAAACTTATGTTAACAAGACATTTCTATTTTGAAACATAGCCCCTTCAAGACTTTAAATTTAAAGAACTTTCATGAAGAATCTCATCATAGTCCCAAAAGATGTCATTTCTAATGTAGTTTCTAAGAAATTATTTGTTTTTGAATAAAACCATATTTTTCAAATGAAATTCTATATTTGAAATAGTTGTTCTTATTTTTTCAAATTTACAATGAGCAAATATATTTATACTTATTTGAAATAGTTGCTTTTATTTTATCAAATTTGTAACGAGTAAATGTATTTATACCATAAGTATTTTCAGTAAAAGAAGTATTTGTCAAAATTAATTTGAAAATATAAAGGACATAATGATGTGTATAAAATATTTTGATAAGTATAAAATGATTTTTTATAATATAAGTCATATAATGTGTAAAATGCGATCAAAATTTAAATTTTCAAATACATAAAGTTGAATAGAGATTATTATGTTCATATTTCAAGATGTATGCCTATTAAGCATTAATATATATACACTATATTAAATAAATAGTAATTTGTGAATAAAATCGAAATCTGGAAAAATGTGTTGGCTATATGTCTGTACAGACCCTTTTTCCCAATTCACTTTTAGTTGAGAAAATCTAAATGACAATATAGCTGGATGAATTATTTGGAATTAATTTTATCATTGTGTTGAAGAAAAAATCAGTAATATAATGAATATCAATTTATGAAGGAAAAATAGATATATAGTGTGAATGAGAAATAAATTGATTTCCTCTTGAAACATATATTTATCTCTTCCATATGGGTAAATTTGGAATCCGCGAAATTCAGGGCAGCAATTCACTGAAGGAAAATTCACCACCATGGAAAATTCATTGACAAAAAACTCACCGCCAAGATGAATCTCACTGCCAAGTAAAATTCATCGCTCACAATTCATAAAGTTTGTGTAATATATATTAAAAAGCATTGGTGAATTGTTGGCGGTAAATTTTACTTGATGGTAACTTTGTTGTTGATGAATTTTCCATGGTGATGAATTGTTGGTGGTGAATTTTCTTTTGGTGAATTGTTAGCAATGAATTTTCCTAGACCAAGATAAATTTACCTATAATTATTAGAGGATGTATATTTCAACTATATGAGTCATAGGTGTGAAACTTATTTGTAGGTCAAATCTAACACTATATATAATCTATGGACTAATAAAATAAAACAAAATAAAAAAATATTAGTACAACTTTCTTATTAACTTGCTGAATTAATCCAATTAAAAATATTGATTTCATCCAAATTAGAAACAAAAAAAATATACAAGATTTATTTAACAATCTTTTATTATATATATAATAGAATAAAAATAAATAAATGGAACTTTATTATTATTATTATTATTATTATTAATATATTCAATAGATTATGTATTTCTAATTTATTAATAGAATTTGATATCTTTGAGAATGCAATCCGATTAATTTTAGAGCCATGTTGTCTAGTTTAGTCAATTAGATTATTATGCTTTAGAAGCTAGATTAACACAGGGACATCCAATATAAAGACAAATAGTATGATGTAATATGGGATTATCATGAGGGCCTCAATAATGACAGCTTTATATTTTTTTTGACAGTTTCTAATTATAATTTCAGCACTTTTTAATATTAATAAAATATATTTTCTTTTTAATAATAATTTATTTTTTGAATTTTTTTAAATAATTTGAAATTTTTATATTAAGTTTTATGAATTAAAGTTATGTATTTCTAATTTATTAATAGAATTTGATATCTTTGAAAATGCAATCCGATTAATTTTAGAGCCATGTTGTATAGTTTAGTCAATTAGGTTATTATGCTTTATAAGCTAGATTAACATGGGGACATCCAACATAAAGACAAATAGTATGATGTAATATGACATTATCAAGAGGGCCTCAATAATCACAGCTTTATATTTGTTTTGACAGTTGCTAATTATAATTTCAGCACTTTTTAATATTTTAAAAATATATTTGTTTTTAAATAATAATTTACTTTTTAAATTTTTTTTAAATAAGTTGAAATTTTTATATTAAGTTTTATGAATTGAAGTTACTTAAAATAAAGACTATATATATTATTTATATTAAAGATAATTTTTATTTATTTTTAAATAAATAAATAATTTTAGATTTTTTTTTTATCTTCTTTAGTAAATTTATTATTATGTTGTTTGTACTAAAAAAATGTTAAGTTTGTTGTATAAAAGTGAAATTTCATATTATTTCATTTATATTTGTGTGAAGAATGTGTGAAGTATAAGTTATAAATGAATGTAATTGTGAAGATTTAAATAATGACAATCTCAATACTTGTCTCCAAATTATAAACAATTTATTGTACCTTCTAATAATGTGCTTCTCCATTTCAATTTTTTTAATTACATTTTGTCAAAATATAGATTAGGTGTGATATATAAAACAAAATACATTCCTTATTATGTTCACATCATTTGCATTAGAATTGTGTCACCCCTGAATAAAATTTATCTTTTTTGTATTCTTTTGGAATCAATTTTGTTAAAATTCTAGAGTTTTGATACTCTTTAATGGATTTATCATGAAAAAAAACATTTTTTAATGTAAATTTTATGTTAGGATTATTACACAAAAGTAACATTTTGTATCATATATATTTGTCAAAATTACACCAAAGCATATAATGATGCAAATGTGTATAATTGTGACATAAAAATTTAAATAAATTTTATTTTAATAATATATAATAATACAAAATTTAAAATATATCAATGTGAGTTATCTAAGAAGCTCTACCTTATTAATAGGAAAACTATAACTATAACATTGCAATTGAAAAGATATAATAACAAAAAAAATCAAAGCTAAAAGATGAGCATAATCCAAAGCCCAATTTAACTTTAACACTAAAACATAATAACATGTATGAGCAATACAAAAACCTTATGTATAAGATAACGTACAACCTCAAACCACCCTACATTAGCCACTGGGAAATGATGCTCAGTATCTGCCACCTCCTCAACCTAGGGCTCTTCTACATTAAAATACCTACTACTCATGTTGGTAGCCAATGACAAAAGTATCACGTTATGTCAACTCTCCCTCTCTTATATGGACCTCTATAGCAAGAGGCCATAAAAGTGTAGGATAGCATATCACTTCCCACTTCTAGCCATCCCTAAAATTGATGATCATGATGACCTATTAAGACTCAATGAAAGTCACCACAAAAAGCATTTAGGATTCTAACCTCATTGTTCAACTCCACTCAAGCAACCTCAAAACATGAACAAGCAGTGATGTTGTATAGCTTCTAAAGTGTACAACATTCTATTTTCAGTACTATAGAAGTGATAGGTTGCCAACAGAATCAGGAAGGCTATTTATGCCTCCACAGTCTTCTGTGTTCTAGTGCTACTATTGAGACAGGTTGCGAATGGTCTCAGGAAGATTATTTGCAGTTATAGACTAGTAACCCCAAAACACAAAATTATTCATCGCTCCTTGCTGACACTGTGGTTGCTAAGGTTAAAGGGCCTAAAAATGCAACTAGGATTAGCTCCTGTGGACATCAACTCTGCAAATGGTTAACAATTTTAACATAATATCATCATGTATGTCATTTGCAAAACATTAGATTTGAAATCCCTATGAAATACTTGACTATAATGAAACATGCAAATTAGATAAACAAAGATAATCAAATGTAAGCATATAAAAGCATAGTCAAAACTTTATTCCATAGTGGATTGGTGTCACATGTGCTAGTGACCCTTTCCCAATCCTTGATCAAAGCTTAGATGATGATGATAAGATGGACAAGATTAGCTCTCCATTGAAGAGGGTAACCTTGTATGAGATTGGAGATGAAAATGCTAAGATTGTGGAGTGGACAAAATCAGTTCTCAAATGAAGAGAGTGACTTTGCATAAAGATTGTGAAGAGATGGTGAAGGGTTTGATAATAGATGAAGCCTCTATTTTATAGATTTTCAAAATGCTAAGTGTTGAAGAGAGACCAATGTGGGACTAAGATTGGACAAATGAAAGAAGGACACTTGTCAAGTGGTGATTGGTTGATGTATGTGCAAGATTTGGGAAGAGTGCCCATGCGAGGGAGAATTTGAATTTGAATTTGTGCAATGAATGCTAGGTTTGACTTTGGAAGGGGACATGTAAGAGACATGTAAGGCCCCATAAATGCTCTATTTGGTGTACATGTCCACTTGGGGGGAGATTCAAACTTGGAGAATATTCTCCCTTTATGCCAAGTTGAAAATAAAGATTTTGATAAATCAATTAAATGCAATTCCCTACGCAAGTGGCCAAATCTAGAGAATGCAAGTAAGTACAGTACATTAAAAGCATTTAACTGAAGCTAGGAGTAAATAGATGATGATTATGTTGAATTAATGGTGTCTTAGATGATTTTTACTTTTTAGGACTTAAAATATTTGATTTATTTAAATCGTATGCGATGGACGACGATTTTGAGATTTTAATTAAATAAAGTTTGATTTATTTAATTAAACTATGATGTTAGCTTTTGATTTATTTAAATGATAAGAACCCAATTTACCAGGTGAATGGATGTGATGCATTTGATTTATTTATTGAGTGGATGAATATGCATAATACAAATTTGATGTGTCTACATCTTGCCCCTCTTTGAAGCAATGTACTTGCTGTGTTGGTTCAAAGAATAACTTGATGTGATCAAAAAAATCTGATTTTCAGGATGCCACAAAGGGAAAGAAGTACACCTGGGTATTAAGCCCCCTGAGGATCGAGCCGGGGTGCACATCTGGATTTGAGTGGTCGACCTCGCTATAAAGAGGTTCAAATGGATGGTCGTCGATGATGATGCAATGAGATGATTTCAAGATGCTTAGGAATAAAAAATCTATATTATTCTAAACAACTTAAATGATGATATGATATGAGATGGATGAGATTGATGATGTGGATATGCTGTAGGATTATGCATATGATTTATGCAGATGCTTAGACAAACAGATCTATATTATGATGATGTGATTATATGTGAGATTATTCCGATCGATCGATCGATTGATCTCATGTTATGATGTTCTTGTGTGGAAAATATTACTAAGGATGACAAGAGGGTCCGCTAAGAAGCCAACATTATGAGAGAGATGATGATGAGAAATGGATGATTTTCTTATCAAGGATTGGGATTTTCAAAGGGTCACTTACTTTATAAGTTTGATAACACTTTAAGCACAATGCATCAAGGTATGAAGGACCAGGATGGAATTGTACCGAAAGTGTGATTGACTCTTGGACTCAACAAGCGTGATAGGAGACTTTGTCCCGTCCCTGACATACGGAAACCTTGCTAGGGCGTACCTAACAAAGCAAGTATTCACCAAGTTATTTTACAAGAACGTCCAACAAGCACAGTAGAAAAAAGAATAATGATCATTGCCCCATTCCTATCTATCTAAATCCTTCATTTGGATATCATCGAGAGGTCCTTGGACTAAGCGCAATAAGATACATCAAAAGAAAAGACCAAGTACGCAAACAAGCCAATATTTTTCATACGTTCAACCAAAGGGATTTGTTTTGATAGGATAAGAATCCAAAGTGATATCCAAAATTATGCCCATTGTAAGAACGATATATCCTAGGACATGCATTGTATAGGATGATGATGGTTTGATAAGTTGATTGATAGGCTATTTTTATAAGGTCACCTGAAATGTTTGCGACTGATCAAGAGTTTGATTTTGTTTTAAATGTTTGTTCTTTGCTTTGATTTTGATTTTACAATTGAAGATTGATTTTGGCTTCGATCACATTCTCCATCTTGTTTGTTTTGCCAAAGGATGAAGGTGATGATTCTACTTATTATGGATGATTGATTATTTTGAGGAAACGAAACGGGTCAAGTGGGATTTTTCCACACATTGTTTTTGGAGTTTTGCAATGTTTTGAGGCTATTTTTGGTATTTTCGAGGTTTTCGAATGTTTTTGGATTTTGGTGTTTTTTGGATGTTTTTTGGATTTTGATGTTTTTTCGAATGTTTTTGGATTTTGATGTTATTCGAATGTTTTTGGATTTTGATGTTTTGGATGTTTTTGGATTTTCACATGATTTTGACGATTTCGATTTGGATGTGTGATGATATCAGTTCTCTGTTTGGGATTTTGTTGAAAACCAAGCTAAGGTCGATCGATGAGGTTGATGGATTGGTGATAATGATAACATTGTTGAGGATGCACAACAATGCAATGATTGATTGATCAAGATTGATGACGATAACATTGTTGAGGATGCACAACAATGCAATGATTGATTGATCAAGATTGATGACAATAACATTGTTGAGGATGCACAACAATGCAAGGATTGATTGATCAGGATTGACGATGATAACATTGTCGAGGATACACGACAATGCAAGAATAGTGTTAAGCAACACAATGATATCTTGAGATGATGATGGGTTGATTGGATTTGATTGATCAGGATTGTTGAAGCTTGATTTGGAACAAAAGATGTTTGGATGATGTGATGTGACGTTGATGTTGAAGTGTGCATTAGATACAACTGATATTGATTATTTGGATTGATGTTCGATAAAGATGAAGACTGATATGAAATGTCTTCTTGTCAAAATATGCCATGGGCTAGTGATTTGGATTTTTGCTCACAAGTGCTTTGACCAATTTTGTTTCATGTTTGCCAATGTTCAGATCACCACATAAGCTGGAGGATATAGACCAAGATTTATTCTCGAATCAAGATGTACATATCTACCCCCATTGTCTAGCAATGTATGGAATGTGATGGGATGGATGCTCAGATAAGTGTATGGATGGAGGGACATGGATTATCTTGCGATAAGATAAGGTGTTTGAATAATGAATGCTCATTTGGATAATGCTTCATAGCTCAGATAATGTTGTATAGGATAGGATCGGCGAAATGACCAAGACCTGCCCAAGTTCATGCCCCAAAACTTCACACATCCCCAAGATAACCAAGATGAACTTGACAACATGATGTGAATGGACGGATAAATGGTTCATGAATGAATGGATTTATTATGGCTGAGATGGATGGAATGCTAGACTTAGTATGGATAGGATGGGATGCTTTCACCTCAACTGGCGCACGTAGATGCTCGATTCCACACATGATGCCTATTTGCCGTCCAACGCGTCCGCCCGTGCCCAACTACCCGGTTTCACTTAGAGGATCCATTTTTTCTTTACTATTTTAGTCCTTTTTTCTATTTTTTTGGATTTTCGGTTCTTTTTATTCTTTTGAAAGATCTTAAGCCTGGCGCTGAATTGCGGCGGTGTTGTTGATGTAGATGCCTACTCATGACATGCCGCACGCATATCCCTCAGCTTGAAGAAGCTTTGGTGGCGGCACGCGGCACTTAAATGCAGCTTTTGGGATTCTTTGATCACTTCATTGATACCGAGGCGCCAACTTTGCAGGTGCACATCAGAATAGAGTGTCTTCCAAATCCTCCTTATGATGAAGGGTCATTGCCAATACACGGTCAATGTGAGAATTGGATATTATGCATGGAGGCGTGGATGGAGTGTGCTTAGGGATAAGAGATAGATTGGTTGACAGTTTGGAACCTTTGACTCTCCAAACTTGGGAAGATGAGCAATGATGGGTGGATACGGAAGTGTGTGTGGAATTAGGACCAACTGCTTGATACACTTTGTACGTCGCTTGAAAATCCTGCTTTTGATTTTGTGGACATCTTTGATGGATACCTTTCCATCTTTTAGTTTGCCCCATAGTTTCTTTGACTAATGGAGTTTGATAGGGATGATCTTTCTTTGTATGTTTTGGTATCCATGCATATTTGATTTGTCCATTATGCTTCTCAGCTTCTTTTGCTTTGATAATATTCTTTGTACTTTGATTCAAATCTTTCTTTCAAAGTTGGTCCCAATCCATGGATGGGGTGATGGGTGGATGAAGATTCATAACATGACTGGTTGTAGTATTGACACTAGTTTCATCATAAGGATTCTTCGTGCTCCCTATGTTGACATTTGCTTGAGACGAAGTTGCCCCCAGTATGGTGGTAGTAGCACCTTCATTCCTTGATTTTGCTTGCTTCGAGGTGTTTTGTTCAATAAATGTGCTCTGATGAATGACCATTATAGATGACATTAGTTCAATTTGCTACTTGGCTAACTCTGGATGTTCTATCTGACTGGTTTCCTTGAGCAGATAATGATGGATATCTTTATTCATGATGTCCTTAGTCTGCATTTGTGATATATCTGATACTGATGTTGATAACTCAGTTTGACTATAGGAGTTAAGAATCTACTCTTTTTGTGTAACAAAATCTTGTTCTAGATGATCATCTACGTGCCCATCTGTAGAAAGCATCTCATGGGTAGATGAAGGAGTATGTGCTACATGGATATGATCATCTTGCATGGATAAGAGAGTGTCCATTAGCTTATTGTAGTATCTTGAGGATAAAAATTATTGATCTTGAATGATTTCGGAGTTGCTTTTGACATGCTTTGGATCAAGTTCTTGAAATGGGTCAGTTTCAAAGGATGGATTTCTTACAAAGGATTCTTGGATATTGACATAATTAGGCATGATCAAGTTCAAGATTCCTTCAGCATCTGTAACCATGAGGTCAAAGGGGATCAACATGTTTTGAAAATGACCATTCCTAGACCTTAGTGAAAGATTTTGATCTTGCTTTGGAATAACTTCTTGAGATATGTCCTCTAACTCACAAGGTGATGTAGAGACATTTTCAATATGATCATTGGTCAATGGATCATGCATTATGTCAATTGGATCAAATAGTCCTAACACTCCTTGAAAGAGATGAGTAAAAAGTGGCTCTTGATGTATGGTGAGTTGATCATCGGATTGTGTAGATACATCCTCAATGTGCTCCTCAATGGAGAGGTTTTGATCATTGTTTTTGACAATTGCAGTGGAGAGATTGTGAATGTCTTCGACCATAGAGTCAAGTGATGTTGATATTTCTTGAATTGGCTCATTGTCGAGTTTTGTTGGTGGATTTTGATCATGATTCAAAAGTGACTCTTGACATATGTTGATTTGATCATTGGATGAAGTAAATGTGTGCTTAGTGATGGATTGATCTTGATCCTTGTCTTCAATAGTTGTCATCTTTTGTGTTTGTGCTCGTGTTGGTTAGGTAGCTTGAGAGGCTTGGGCAACTTGAGAGGATTGTTTCACTTGTTGAACTTGTGTTGCTTGTTGCATGGCTAGATATTGTTGGAATCCCTTTTGAAAATCAGCTTGTAATGTCGCATTGTATTGGTTTGATGTGGTGGAACTTGGTGGTGGTGGGGGTGGTGGTGGATTTAGAATCATGTTGGATGCAGTGACAAGTGTTTGAGATACGCTCAGAGCAATCATGGTAGTGAGGGGTTGAGATGTGATGGGTATGATAGTGGTGTTTAGAATGATTGAAGGGATAGTGATGGTTGGAATGACCGAGGTGATAGGTCCTTGGGAGATCGTATTTTGATTTGGGATGAATGTTGTTGTTTGATTAGATACCATCCATTAGTGTGATGTTGATGGTATATTCAAATTATTTGTCGTGATGGTTTCATTGATGTTAAGTGGATTGATTTGGATGGCATGATTGGTGTTAGGTAAAGGGGGAAGCCCTAAACCAAGGAATGATGTAGGTAATGGTGGTGGAGATTTCCCTTGGCGCAATGCCTCAACTATTTCAGAAAGTTCCGCAATTTGATCTCGCCAAATTTGTTCTTGATTTTGATCTTGACTCACTTGAGATAGTTGATTTGGCTTTTGTTTAAGTGGATTTGGGATACCTACTTGTGGTTTTTGAATGGGATTATGGGAAAATTGACTTTGGATAATGTTTTGATTTGGGATGATGTTCAGATTTGGCATGATAGGATTAACATTGTTGGTATTGGGAATCATTTTTCCAAATTTTTCTGAGTTAGGATTCATGTTTCAAAAACTTGCACTTGGTACATCCACATTTGGTTTGTAGGGATTTGGTGGAATGATGTTGCTCATTTGAAGACTCATGTATTGATTGTTTGGAGGATAGACTTGTAAGTTTGTACTTTGATTTAAATCTATCATGGGGAGATGTGTTCCAAACTTTGACTTGGGAATACTCACACTTGTTGTACCATTGACATTTGTCCAAGGCAATGATCCTATGCATGGACTTTGATAATTGATAGGCATTGCAAGCCTTTAAAGATTCAACTGATTTGGATTACCCAAGATGTATGGATCAAGTTTATATTCCATGTTCTTCTTGTGTTTTGACCTTGTTATGAAAAGTGACCTCTAAGGTTCTTAGGACCAATAATGATATGGAGGATGAAATGTGTAAATGATATGAGTGTTGAACATTTAGGGACTTTGGATCAATGCTAGACTTAGGGTTTGATTTTGATTGGTTGATTTGGATAGTGAACTTGTAAACCCTAAGATGTTGGATGTGATCTTAGGATGAACTTGTTCAAAGGATGGTTGATTTAATTAAATTTATGAGAAAGGATGCATTCCCACACACCTAATTAAACAAATGACTTTGATTTTCTTTAAGGATGTACCCAAGTCTAGAATGATGTTTGCAAAGATCTAAAGTTGTTTGTGGGATGATGTTGATAAATGTTTGAGGTGGATGAAGTGTTTGATTTTGATCCTAAGAGACTTAGAGAGACTTTGTTTACTAGGCCAAGGTATTGAAGAACACACTTTTCTCTAAGAGCAATCAAAAGACCAATATGACCAAAAGATATCAAGCACATGTGTGGGGTCCAATTTGTTATCTTTGCTTAATGAGTTCTTTTTACCACAAACACATTTCTTGATTAGGTTTCAAACTGAATGTCCAATGTCACAACTTCTTTTCGTCCCACAAAGAGCTATGTGGAAGTTCCAAGAAATTAGGACAAGGGTTGCCTAATGTTCACCTTTAGCTGCTATCGTATCCGAAGATGTAAACCCAATTTAACCTCTAAGGACATAATCCCATCCGAGTCGGTTTTGCTGTTTCAATCCGAGAATGATATGATTGAAAGAGTTTATAACGGATAAACACACCGTTTTCTCAAAACAAGCACAACATCCTAGTTCAATTGGTATTTGCGGGTCGGTTCATGCCCTTCGATGGATGAATCCGGCGGGCCGAGGTATGATGAAACCCAACCCTCAATATTTCAACCAAGATCGGACATGGCAAGTAACTTCTTGGAATCAAAGTTCTAATGCACCACTTTGATAAACTCGCTCAATGGATAAATAGGCCACTACAAAACAAGGGTTCTAGTTCAGACTTTTCGTTCATGGAGATTGACCCATACGGTAAGAGTCCCCTTTCGGATCCATCTTGTCGGAACCAACCATGTGATAATGGCGTTTAACCAATACCCACATTTATATCCCAGCTGGAAATACTCTTGGCTTTAGAGTGTTATAGGTTGAGTCGTTCCCTTGGGTGAGTACTTTTTCCCCAAGGTAGGCCCTCTAAGATAAATAAAAGCAAGCAAAGACACAATCCATAACTTGATCAATCTTTGACAGCACAAAGAAAGAGAATATACACGAAAATGCCCCTACTCACACTCGCACAAAATGTTCAATTTTAAATCCAAATCGAAGTGTTTCAAAGCAATAAAATGTATTTTGAGTGTTTCTCTTGCACCCTAGATTGCATGAAGTGCAAGGGGAGAGGATATGCACTCAAAAATGCACCAAAGGCAAAATCACACAATTCAAGCACTTGTTCATTTTATAGCCTTCAAAGTGATTGTGAGTTCATTTTAAAGCACCAAGATGAAGTGTGAAATTTGTCTATTCAATTTTAGCCAAATCCAAAAGCTAGTGAGTTGCTAAGGTTCAATTTTAATCCAACATTGAAAGAAAACAATGATTTAGTTGGGTTAAAACATAAAATTGAAGCATGAAATAGAAGCCTTTAAGCATTAAAAAATGCTTTTGAGAGTTTCAAAATTGTTCGATTCCGCTTCACTCATATATTGCTTGTTTTTGCCTTATTCTACTACTTGAGCAAAAAAAAGAAAAAAACACTGTTTCTTTCTTGATGCAAGACCCTTGCGAGACCGAAATCCCTCCTCCTTGTTATTCCTATCAAGAAAATCAACTTATTCAATTAGAATCATTTTAAACATCAATTTCAAACAATAAAAAGATTTTAATAGAAATGACCAATTAACCAACAATGAAATTAATGTAGACAACTTAATGCAAACAAGCAAAGATTTGCAGTGATTTAGGTAAGACTTCGATTCTCATTCACTTAACCTGAAGGAAATAAATGAGGTACGTTAGTCAAGAAGATACCATGCAAAAAAGAAAGGAAAAAACAAAAAAAGATAAGACATAAGTGGGTGTCAGCCCAAAGTTGATATGAAAGCACTTATTAATGCATTCGCTTCCTTTGTTCAAATATCCAAACAAATCCCTGACTTAGTACCTCAACTGTAGTAAGAATTCAAATTGTCTAAATCCTGATTGACAAGTCAAATCAACTTAGTATCCAGTTCAATGTTAATATCATTGTAAGCACATTCTACATTTTATACTTACCATGTTGATGTCTTCATTGAATCTAAAAATCATTTGGATATTCACAGTCAAATCTGGAAAGTTAGACACGACAAAGACAATACTAACTACAGCTTTGTGATAGCAAAGACTAAAATCCTCCTTTCCTTCTGTTGATCACGTGCTTTTGTTGGTTATCCATATTATGCACTGACAATGAAATTTTAAAAGCTAGAAATTGACCAAAAATAAATAAACTCGAGGTTCTTTTCCTATTTGCTATTGACGATGATTTGATAAAATGTAATTATTAGGTGTACAACCGACTTCTAGCATTCTCTAACAGCTTGTAATGACTTTGAGGCTACGGTGCAGGTCAAATCTGTGCCAGCCGTTGCATCGATGGATGGATTCTGATGGTGATGGGTCAGTGACCCCAGATCGATGCTTTTATGATGCTGTCATCTATCTGTGTAAGACAATATGAGGCGTAGAAGGAGAGAGGGCACTCAAACTATTTGACTGAATGCCTTAAAGAATATTTCTTCCACAACGCCCATTTTAATGCCTTCAAAAGTACAATGGTAAATGCCCACCATTGTTAAAGTCTGAGGGTCCACCCAACCATGAGATTTGGTGATCCACGCCATCAATGAAAGAAATTTACTTGTAGAATTTACTCCTGTAAGAAACCAGAAATTTAATCGTAAGAATGATCGAATTCCTTTAAAGCAAAAATTTATCTCATGGAACACATTGAATCAGGAAGGTCGTGAGAAATAGAGAACATTGTGAGGTGTGGCTCAGCTAGTGCAAAGCATGCAGGCCTCTTCATCTCCAGATCTATGCAGGTTTGTCTCTTCCAAATGAATTCACTGAAAATGCTTTAGAAACTGTCAAGCAAATGTGATAAAATGTGTTTGCTAAAAAAAGCTGTAGAAATTTTCAAGCAAATGTAATTCATAGATGTAAAATGTGAACTCCCCAACCATTCCAACATCAACCTACAACTTCTTGTGAAAGCATATACAAGTCACGTGAACTGCTTGACAAAATGATATGCACAAAATGGATTTAAAAGAAACGCTTTAGAAAATTTCAAGCTGATGCTATTAGCAAGTCTACATTGGCACCCAATCAACTAAAAAAAGAAAGATCTTCAGACTAGAGCAGTTAACATGTGTAATTTCAAATTCCACAACCATCCTGGCATCCTCCCTAAGGCAATGAAGTTATTGAAGAGTGGATTCCCCTCTACTTTGGGTTTCAAAATGCATGCAGTGACAGCAATAGGCAGTGCCCTCAATCAAATTCTTTGTTTTATCAATTTTGTCACAAACTTTTGGGTTTCAACAAAACATGCATAGAGTGATTTGTGTCTATGATGAAAAAATAATTGATGAAGCCTCTAGATTCTCGTGGCCTCCTAATTAGTACCAGAAGTAAGCCCAAAGGGCATAAGCCCCAGCCACCATGATTTATCAAAGAAAATCCTCCAAGCGGTGCTCACTAAAAGAGTTTTAGCAACCTAAGATTATGGGGTGTAGATTCTATACGGCGTTCACTATAGAGGATCCAAATTTGATCATGGCACATGATAGAGATATGCTATGAGATCTACTTTTCCTATCAATTCAAAGCTCAAGTGATGGCACTTATAAATGTTGGATATTATAATGCTAAATAGTAAAATGGCCTGATGCAATGGAAGTGAATAAATGACTTGGGCGTAATGAGAGGAAAACCAAAACTACAGTTAATGTTGAGGAAGATGTGAAGTACTTTCAAAGATTTATGACCTAAGAGATGTAATGTGGAAAATGACAGCCTCAAAATTGTGCAAATTCAAGTAAAGGACACCATAATCATGTGGAATAGCAAATTAATAATGACAGTGGGGACCAAAAGAAGTAATCGATTTTGAATTCAAGCGTAAAACCTGAAGTAGATATATTTAAAAAGAGACTTTATCTTGTTGTTTAACGTATTGATCAGAAACAAAAAAGAACTTCAGATTCCCCTCGATATGCAGATTTCAATGCCTTAATAAAGGAAAAAGACTTTGTATTCTATCAATATGCACCAAACAAAGGTGGATAGATATAGATAATAGATGCATATGTAAAAAGAGACTTTATCCTACTCTTTAATATTGATCAGGAACAAAAAAATTTCAAATTCCCTTCAATATGCAGATTTCAAACCCCTCCTAGCGCCATTTTGTGGACATCAAATCTGCAAATGGTTAACAATTTTAACATAATATCATCATGTCTGTCCTTTGCAAAACATTAGATTTGAAATCCCTATGAAATACTTGACTATGATGAAACATGCAAATTAGATAAACAAAGATAATCAAATGTAAGCATATAAAAGCATAGTTAAAACTTTATTCCATAGTGGATTGGTGTCACATGTGCTAGTGACCCTTTCCCAATCCTTGATCAAAGATTAGATGATGATGATAAGATGGACAAGATTAGCTCTCCATTGAAGAGAGTAACCTTGTATGAGATTGGAGATGAAAATGCTAAGATATTGGAGTGGACAAAATCAGTTCTCAAATGAAGAGAGTGACTTTGCATAAAGATTGTGAAGAGATGGTGAAGGGTTTGATAAGAGATGAATCCTCTATTTTATAGATTTTCAAAATGCTAAGTGTTGAAGAGAGACCAATGTGGGACTAAGATTGGACAAATGAAAGAAGGACACTTGTCAAGTGGTGATTGGTTGATGTATGTGCAAGATTTGGGAAGAATGCCCATGAGAGGGAGAATTTGAATTTAAATTTATGCAATGAATGTTGAGTTTGACTTTGGAAGGGGACATGTAAGAGACATGTAAGGCCTCATAAATGCTTTGTTTGGTGTACATGTCCACTTGGGGGGAGATTCAAACTTGGAGAATATTCTCCCTTTATGCCAAGTTGAAAATAAAGATTTTGGTAAATCAATTAAATGCAATTTCATGTGCAAGTGGCCAAATCTAGAGAATGCAAGTGGGTGAGATTAGTATTTAATCAGGGTTAGATTAAATAGATGATGATTATGTTGATTTAATGGTGCTTAGATGATTTTGACTTTTAGGATTTAAATATTTGATTTATTTAAATCAGAAAAGGATGGAAGATGTATTTTTGAAATTTTAATTAAATAAAGTTTGATTTATTTAATTAAACTATGATGTGGGTGGGGGCCCCTAGCTTGGTTAGTAAGTATTCCGTTGTCGCTGGTCACGGTTCGGTCCCCCCTGTGGTAACCGGAGGGCGTGTCGCACCAGCACCCGGTCATGTTAAAAATTTAGCAAGGCACCGCATTTATAGAGATTCCCCTCCTAAAAAAAATGAAAAAAAAAACTATGATGTGAGCCTTTGATTTATTTAAATGATAAGAACCTGATTTACCAGGTGAATGGATGTGATGCATTTAATTTATTTATTGAGCGGATGAATATGGATAATGCAAATTTGACGTGTCTACAGCTCTAAAGTATACTCTGATGTTGCATACTTATTTAATGACAATGATGAAGTGGTGAAACAAAAGCCCAAGGATGAGGCAAATGGAGGAGAATCGGGCATCTCCAAGGAAACCTTATGATCTGAAAAAATTAGGAGATGACCATAGAAGAGCAGTGCCAACAATACCAAGCATAGCTTGCATGGAAAAAGAATGAGGAGATTGCTAGAAGATTGGCTACAGAGGGTGTTGGTACAGGAGATAGATCTATTGAAAAGGCTTTAGAAACTTTCAAGCAAATGCAATTAGTAGATGATGCCAAAGGAAACAGGGAGGTTATTTACAATTTTCTTTAAAAAAATTCCTATCATGATAAGTTACAATGGAATCAAAGATTATTTAAGTTTCTACTACATTCTAATTCCAAGCACTACAAGTTGTGATGAGTTGCCATACCTCAAAATATAGAGCGACTAATTGTAGAGAAGTTGATTCCACGTTCACCTTCCCAATTGCTTGTTCGCCGCACAAAAACACTAAACATGGAGGGCATCTTAAAGCTGGTTGCATTTATTAACTCAGATATATTTGGTGACTTTGTAAATGCTAGGCTATGCATGCAGACCAGGGGAGAGGAGTAGAATGGCGCAAATGGCTCCCAACCATACTTGGTGACGTGAATATAGGAGCAATGGCCATGCCTGCTGACGTGGAAATAGTCAATACGGGAAACAAAGTATACAACGTACTTGAAGAACCTTTAAAACCCCTAACTACACCCACTGTTGCTGGCGTCCTTCTGCCCAGGATTTGGTGAGAGTGAGCACTGAAAACCAAATCCAACTAAGCCAGCATCAGATAGTAAGAATTTTCTAGTTGAATTCTCACCTATAATAGCCTATCGGCTAATAATGCACAGACCATGATGTGATGTCAAAGGAAAATAGATTTAATTCCAACAAATTTAAATAAGGTGCATCAAAAGACTTTCAAACAAATGTGTTTGGTAGGAGCCCAATTGTATTCCACAACCTATGTGCAACATCCTCTCTTCTCGTGCCAAAATAAGTTTTTTGGAATAGATTATATAGGCATCAATCAAAGCAACAAAGGTAGAGGCATTTTGTCAGATGTTGTAATTGCAACTGCCCTGGCTGACATGTTCTCAAGTGTAGGAAAGGAAAAAATTTCGATGATCCTGACATGTTCAACCATCAAATCTACAGTGATATTCTTTGGGAGACAAGATTTTGCTGCTCAAACTTTCAAACACATGTTTTAATATTACACAGTTTAAATTTATTCGTCTTTCTCCCAAACTGTTAGTAAAGTGAAATGAAGAGATTACATAAAATATAAGTGACCAATGAAGTGATGAGAGTTTAGAAAGCTTCACCAAGAGATATTTAGAAGCAGAAATATGTTGAAGTGTCTTATTTATCTGGGCTTCATCGGCTGGATTAGGCTTCACATTTGTTCTATGTTAGAGAAAATCCCCAGCCACTTAGTAAGACCACTGTGGATGCAACTGTAGCTAAGTAGATCAGGTACCCCTTTTCTATATGCTAGTCATTGAAGGCAGATTGAACTTCAATCCTTCAAATATCAAGAACTACAACCTTCTTAGCTCGTATGAATATGTATGCTTTTCTATACATGTTACTATGTGTACTGGCATGGCTTCTACAACTCGCTCAGTAGGAGCCTCACTCACACCCTTGGTTTCCCTTCTCGAGGACAACTTCTACCATGACCAACTACAGTGTGTTGTATTTGACAAGTTAGGAGTTGGAATAAAAGTTGTTCATACAATTCTCATGCCATGAATTGCATGTGTGTATTTCAATCTACTGTTGTTTATTTTAAATTTCTCAAGCTAATGGAATTGGTAGGTGAAAAAGACATCAACAATGACTAACATCTTTTGAAATCTTTCAAGCAAATGCATTTGGCAGGTGTAAAGCTATAGTATAAATTTCATTTGAAGTGTAAATCCAAATTCCTACAATTATTTCCAACATCGACCTATAACTCCCTATGCAAGTAGAGACAAGGCACACTATCTATTTGATAAGATGCTTCAACAAGAACTAGAGCTGTGGGATATACTGCTTTGAGCAAGTAGTGGCTGAGGATTGAAAGTAGACATTGAAGTCATTGCCAGACTATAAAATCTTGAAACTAAATTGCACAAATTCTTGAAATATAGTGAGGACCAAATGCTTTGACACAAAATATTGAATCTATTGTCCTACGCTATGCATCGTTCATTACTAAGTTTTTCCAAAGTTTAGAACTGATTTCTTATGTCATTAAAGTTGTGCCTTTTTATAAACTAATATTTTTAGACAATAGGAAAAGTATGCACGTGGAAAATAGGTGTGTGATCAAAGATATGACTAATATGCTTTTTTGGAGTGAGCTAGTGTCCTATAGCAAAAAGATTCTATGAAGAGTATGAGTTACACTATTAAACTATATAAACTTTTCCTCCACTGCAATGATGCCTTCTAGTATAAGATTGTTCAAAACATACAAAACAAATTTATTGAAAAGGCCCTTAAAAAAAGTCAAAGCAAAAGCTTTTAATGCGAATGAAGTAATCAACGATGTTGCAAAATTTTAAAAAAGGAAATTGTGAATCTCAATATTGATAATCTTAGAGAAACCTCAATATCAAGAATTCCCTCAATAGATCCACTTGTAAACAGCAATGATAGTACAAATAAGCATATTCATTCAACGTATCCGATGGTAAACAATAATGATAATACAAATGAGCATATTCAAGAAGCATGTAAGGACAGTTAGAAGAAAGAAGGCAGAATTATATCTAACTGATTTCACCTATTTCAAAAGAAAATGAGACTAGAATTCCTTGAGTGGGCAGCATGAGTCAACAAAAGAAAGTAAAAGCTCGCAAGCTATACCCTTATTGATGAACCCGGTTGTGCCCTCCTTCTAGCACTAGAATGAAGCATCCATTAAAATCTATAAACACTAAACTTCATGCAAGGGTTAGTACCTACAAATTCCTTAAGAGTGCTCCTATGAAATACCATGCAAATGCTTCAAAATGCAACAAACGATAAGAAAATACTAAAAGCATCATGAAAAAAATTAACATGTTACCTATTCCATAGTGGATTGGTGTCAAATGTGTAATTGACCCTTTCCCAATCCTTGATCAAAGTGAAAATGATAAGATGCAATGCAGATGAAGAGCCAAAATCAATCCTCAAGCTAATAAAGTGACTTTGCATGTAAAAATGTGGATGGATTGATGAGGATTAAGGTCTTCATTTACATATTTTTTACTGAGGTATTGGCAAAATGGGTGAAATGTGGGACTAAAGATCCACCAATGAGAAGAGGCCATTTGTCAAGTGGTGATAGGCTATGGGTTGTGCAATATTTGGGAAATGTGCCCATGAGAGAGAGTTTCAAATTTGAATTTGAGAGGCAAGTTGAGTGGGGGACAAGAAAATGATTAAAAAATGCAATGTTGGAGGGACAAATCAACTTGTCATAATTTTCAAACTTGAGGGAATATTCCCCATAAATGCCATGTCGATGAAAAATGTTGGATTTAATAAATCAATAAATTTATTTATTTGTGCAAGTGGAGATATCTAGAGGATTTGATGGGTGATTAGCATTTAATCAAGGATTAGATTAATTAAGCTGATATTAGATGATTGTGACATTCAACTTAGACTTTTGGGTTTTTTTAAATTAAATGAGAAGAAATTGATCATTAGAGATTTAATTAAATATCATTGATATATTTATTTAAATGGATATCTTTAGAAGATTAATTGATTTATTCAATAACCTGATTTATTTAATTGATGAATGAAATTGATGCATAATGTAAATTTGACATGTCTACAAGAATTCCTTATGAATCTTTATGATAAAGGGTTGTTGCCAATACATGGTCAATGTAATGAATTGGATATCATGTGTGGAGGCATGGATAGAGTGTGTTTAGGGATAAGAGATGGATTGGTTAACAGCTTGGAGCCTTTGAATCTCCAAACTTGGGAAGATGAGCAATGATGGGTGGATACAGAAGTGTGTGTGGAATTAGGACCAACTGCTTGATACACTTTGTACGTTGCTTGAAAATCTTTCTTTTTCTTTTGTGGACATCTTTGATGGATACTTTTCCCTTTTTTAATTTTTCCCCATAGTTTCTTTGACTGATGAAGTTTGATAGGGATGATATTTCTTTGTATTTTTTGGTATCCATTTGTATTTGATTTGTTCATTATGCTTCTCAGCTTATCTTTCTTTGATAGCATTCTTTGTACTTCGATTCAATTCTTTCTTTTGACATTGGTCCCAATTCATGGATGGGGCGATGGGTGGACGATGATTTGTGACATGGCTAGTTGTAGTATTGACACTATTTTCATCATAAGGACTCTTCGTGCTCCCTATGTTGATGTTTTCTTGAGGTGAAGTTTCCCCTAGTATGGTGGTAGTAGTAACTTCATGCTTTGATTATGCCTATTCTAAGAGCTCTTGTTTAGAATGCATTCTCTAATCAATAACCATTACAAGTGATGCTATTGGAATTTGTTACACTACTAACTCCAGAATATCCTGGTCAATCTGACCTAATTCCTTGAGTGAATAATGTTGGATATCTTCATACATGATGTCTTTAGTCTATATTTTTGATATATCTGATCCTGATGTTCACAACTTTGTTTGACTATATGAATCAACAACCTACTCTTTTTGAGTAACAATATTAGGAATAAAGGGATCATGTTCTAAATGAAGATCCTCTACATGTCCATCTATAGAAAGCATCTCATGGGTAGATGGAGGAGTATGTGCTACATGGATATGATCATCTTGCATAGAAAGGAGAGTGTCCATTAGATTATTGTAATATCTTGGAGATATGAATTCTTGATCTTGAATGATTTCAAAATTTCCTTCGACATGCTTTGGATCAAGTTCTTTACATGGGTCAATTGCAAAGGATGGATTGCTTATAAAGGGTTCTTGGATTTCGTCATTAGACATGGTAAGTGGTTCAATATCTTCTTGATCCTTGAGTGGACTTAGATCAAGTGTTGAGTTGAGGATTCTTTCGACATGTGTAATCAAGAGGTCAAAGGGTGTTAACACATCTTGGAAAGGAGCATTGCTAGACCTTGGTGAAATATGTTGGTCATGCTTTGGGATGAATTCTTGAGATATGTCCTCTAACTCATAAGGAAATGTAGAGACATTTCAACATGATCATAGGTCAATGGATCGTGCATTATGTCAATAGGATCAAATGATCCTAACACTCTTTGAAATAGATCACTAAAAAGTGGCTCTTGATGTATGGTGAGTTTATCATTAGATGGAGTAAAAACATCTTCAATTTTCTCATTGATTGAGAGATCTTGACCATTTTTTTCAACAATTGTGGTGGAAGGATTTCCAATGTCTTCAACCATAGGGTCAAATGATATTGAAATTTCTCGAACTGGATCATTGTTGGTTGGTGAACTTTGATCATGATTGAAAAGTGACTATTGAAAAATGTTGATTTGATCATTGGATGAAGTAGAAATAGCTTCAAGGTGCTCAATGATGGATTGATCTTGATCCTTGTTTTCAACAGTTGTGGTGGAGATATTTCCAATGCTATCATTGTCCCCAATAGTGATTATGTTTTGATCAATCAGGTCTTTGATGAGTTTTTTGAGCTGAACACAATCAGATGTTTTGTGTCCCTTTATTCTATGATAATCACAAAGGTGCTTCTCATTATCCCTGGTGGTTTTATGTTTGGTTCTTGATAGTTCACATAAACAGGGATTTTGATGAGATTCTCTTGTACCAACTATTGCAGGACTAATTCAATTCATCTCCCAAGTGGTGTGTACTTTTGCTTATTAACTTGTGAGATTTTTACTTTAAATTGACCTTGTGGTGATTGATTTTTGAGATGTGGTGGTTGATCTTTGAGATGTGGGGGTGGATTTGTTGATGTGGTTGATCTTGATATGTAATTTCTTGAAATTGTAGATATTGTTCTTGATGTGGTTGTGGACACAACTCAATGCTTTGATGACATGCATTAACCAATGGAAGAGTGTTTTGATGTTGGAGTGAAGATATATCTTGGCTCAATAATTCAATGAGTTTGGCCTGTGAAGCAAGTTGCTCTAGCGAAATTTGATCTTGATTTTGAATTTGACGCCCTTGATTTGGATTTTGTTCAAGAAAATTTGTGATGTACACTTGTGGTCTTCACATGGGATCATCAAAAAATTGATTTTGGACAATGTTTTGATTTGGGATAGTGTTCAAATTTGGCATTATAGATTGAAATTGAACATTGTCTTGATTTAGGTAACTTTGATTTTGGATGGTGTTACCTTGACTTGGAGGAATACATGGAGTTGTTAACATATTTTTTGGACTTTGGACAACATTCATATGATTTTCAAGAATATCCATCCCAAAGTTTACCAAGTTTGGATTCAAAATGTTCATGTTTTGTAAAGTTGTACTTGGTACATTCACATTTGGCATGCAGGGATTTGATTAGATGATGTTGTTCATTTGAAGACTCATGCATTGGGTGTTTGGTGGATAGACTTGTAAGTTTGGACTTTGATTTAGATCTACCATTGGGAAAGGTTTTCCAATACTTTGACTAGGCATACTCACATTTCTTGCACCATTGAGCTTTGTAGGTGATAATGATCCTATGTCTGGATTGTATAAATGTGAGTTTATATAATCAATCAGCATTGAAATGTTTTGAAAGTTTAGTTGATTTGGATTACTCATGATATATGGAGCAAGTTTATATTCCATTTTATTCTTATGTTTTTACCTTGTTGCAAAAGTGACCACTAAGTTATTTAGGACCAATGATGAGATGAATGGTGAAAGGGGTGAATGATATGGTTGTTGAACGTTTAGGGACTTTGGATCAATGCTAGACTTAGGGCTTGATTTTGATTATTTTGATTGGATAATGATGTGTAAACCGTAAGATGTTGGATGTGATTTTAGGATGAACTTTTTCAAAGGATCGCTAATTCAATTAAATGTATGAGAAAGGATGCATTCCCAAACACCTAACTAAACAAGGGGATTTTGATTTTGATGATTTATCCAAGTCTAGAATGATGTTTCCAAAGCTATAAAGTTATTTGTGGAATGAATTTGATAAATTTTTGGAATGGATGAAGTGTTTAATTTAATCCTAAACGAACCTAGGAAGGACTTGTTTATGAGAGTAAGATAGTGAAGAACATTCCTTTCTCTAAGAGTAATTCAAAATCAAAACACTTAATGTTTGCATGAAAAACACATTACCAAAATATGCCAAGCACATATGTGGGGTTCAATTGATTTAATCTTTGCTTAATGGATTCTTTTTACTACAAAAACACTCTTGATTAGATTTTGAATCTAGATGTCCAATGTCCTAATTTTTTTTCGTCCCACAAAATGCATTATGCAGAAATTGAGGAAATCAAGGCAAAGGTTTCCTAATGTTGACCTTAGTAGGAGAAAATTGAGATGAAATCAAAATGTTTAGAAGCCTCTAAGGATATGAATCCCAAGGGGAAGCAATAACATGTTAATTTTTTCAAGGATATTTGCTTCTCCTCAAGGGTTTGAGATTTGATGCTCATGTTGAATGTTGGTTTTCTAATGTTTTCGATCAAAGCACTGTGTTTTCAAACTGACTCACAAGCAATATAACATCCTAGCTCAATTGGTACATTTTTCTTGGTGGGCTTGCCTCATACCCTTCATAGTATAAGAGATGGATTTACATGCAACTAAGGAAAAAATATAAAGGTATGTTAAGAATGAAGTCTTGACCTCTATATTTCAACCAATATCAGACATGGCAAGTAACTTCTTGGAATCTAAGTTCCAATGCACCACTTTGATAAACTCGTTGAATGGATTAGTTGGTTACTACAAAAAAAGGTTTTAGTTTGGACTTTTCATTCATGGAGATTGACTCATATGGTGAGAGTCCCCTGTTGGATCCATCTCATTAGAATCAACTACGTGATATTGGCGTTTACTCCAATACCCACATTTATATCCCGGTTGGAAATACTCTTGGCTTTAGAGTGTTACCGGTTGAGTCATTCCCTTGGGTGAGTACTTTTCCCCAAGGCATGCCCTCTAAGATAGAAAAAAGCGAATAAACTTATTCATAGTTCAATCAACCTTCATTTAGAAACAAAGGGAGAACATATGGAATAGGTTTACTCACAGTCGCAAAGTGTTTTGTTCAATTTTTACTTCCCAAAATGAAGTTGGGAGGCAATATTTTATGCAACTTAATATCATCAAAATACTTTTGATTCTCAAGATTTCTGTGAAGTGCAAGAGAAGTGCATACACCTTTTTAGATGAGATTATTTTGCAAAAAAGATTACAAAGCATGAAATACACATGTTCATTTTAGATTCCCACAAAGCAATAATAACTTCATTTTAAGCACCAAAAGAATTGTAATAATTTGCTTTGTTCAATTTGTTAAGCCTGAAAACTAACTCTAGTAAGTTTGTGTCCTAAAGTTCATTTTAAACCCTTTCGTTGAAAAAATTGAAATGTTCTATTTTTTAGAATCCAAAAAGTATTTGAGTTGATCTAAAACAGAAAACTAAAGCATAAAATGAAAGTCTTAAGCATTTAAAAATTCTTTGTTGGTTTTATGTTTTAGTGCTCCATTCCTTTTTCAACTCCAATCTCATTTTGTTTTCACTTGATTCCAATGCTTGATTTTGATGTCAACCTTACCTACAAGCACCACAAAGTAAGATATTAGAAATAATATTTATGATGAATACATTTTCAAACAAAATGATTGCATTAAATTCAAGATTTTCCCTTCCTTGAAAACTTTTTAAAAAGAAATTATAAATCATGCATTGATAATCTCTTAAATGAATTCCAGACTGCAAAGCTTGATTGATGATCCTTTTAACATGCACTAGTCCACAATAAAACCTACTTGTATAACATGATTCCTCAAGTCATAAAATCCAACTTAGTCAACAGATATAAATTAGACATGTGTCAAACCATGTGAATTGAAAAGACAATATGATTGATGTTGCATTGAAGAAATAAATACTTTGGAACAATTATAGTTTTCTATTGAAGATCAAAATGCACAACTTTTCAAAATTCAAGAACTTTGCAAAAGAAATATAAAATAATTAAAATCCTATATTGACAAGCTTAGGACAGATTTTGTTAGCAAACAAGATTTAGTGTGAACATTAAATAAAAAACCAGCCATAGTATTTGTCACTCAAAGGTTGGATTGAGATATGTCGAGATCTTATGCAAATTGAATAATAGCTTTGAGTATTTGAGTCGTACCAAAATCACATCAGTAGATCCAAGCATGAATTAATGTATGGTGTGAATTTAGTGCATTACTGTTGAAATCTAATATGTGGTAGATATGCAGGAAAAAAGGGGTCAAGTTGCCTAAAGAGGTCACAAGCATATGTGCAAATCTGTGTTGACCCAAGTTGCTTTGTGGGATGAGATAAATTGATTGAGGAATAAGATCTTCCTTGACTGTCAGAGCATGTGGGACTCCACTTTAGGCATTGTTTTGCAGTCATGTTTACTGCAGTAGTAATGGGAAATCCTTTTGGAATTTTGCATTATCTGCACAGTGCAATGATAGGTTAAAATATACAATCAAAATGATTATGGAATTGTTGGTGTGAGCTATAAAACATTTCACTCATTTCAAGATTGGGAAGCACATAGACTGCGAGTTGGTTCCCTTTGGTGTAATGATGGACTATAAATCTCATGTAGGCTACAGTTCACATGAGGGTTTGACTTTAGCCACAAGTAAGAAGGAAGCACGCTTGGACAATGTGGACGTCGTGTCTTGGTGGTCTAGCATTGTTGTAATCACCATACCATAAAAGGAATAAAAGCAAGATATTTTGAAAGATTTAATAAAAGAAACAAGTTGTTGTATATAGTTATGATGCATTGAAAAGTAAATAACCATGACAATGACTTTAATAACATCATGAGTAAATTCTGATAGATAACATAAATGTTAATTCTTTCTTGGAATTTGGTGTAAGCCTTACACCGACTTAAGCACCAAAAGATGAGTGCCACTCTTACATTAGAATGTAAATAAAGCATAATGGGAGTTTAGAACAAGAATCAATATTGAAAATAAGCACTTATTTCCGATCATGGTGCCACCATTGCCACAGTAGCCATCATATAGGAAATGTAGAGAAAATAAAAAAATATATAAACAATAACACACCCTACATGTTCCAAAACGAGACATTAAAATAGGGGCAAAAGATCTTTTGTTGATTTTACTCAAGCTGCACCCTGAACATAAAGTTTCAACAGTGGTGCTAAAAGCAAGTTTATTAAATTGAAAATTACAGCCAAGATCCTAATAATGATCATATCATGTAGCCTACAAATAACTTTTGACAGAGATTTCTGGGCCCGATGATGAACTTTGATAGCGATTTTTAGTCTATTTTATTTTTCACATGGAAGACTGCAGTTGCAAACATACCATATGGAGGGGCCAAGGGTGGTATTGTCCATTCCCCAAGGAATATAAACCTTAGCGAGTTAGAGAAACTTACTTTGTGTCTTTATTCAGAAGATACATGACTTGATTGGTGTCCAGATAGATGTTCTAGCTCCTGATATAGGTGCCAATTCATAGACAATGGGAATAAACTAGTGATTAATGGTAGTGACTAATGGACTTAAAATATTTTCATACTAATGTAATTGGTAGGTGTAAAGCTGAATTCTTCTATTCAAAAATACTTTCAAACTATATGTAGCTAGTAGGTTTAAAGTCGTATTCCATTGTTCCTCACGACTTCTGGTGTATCAGAATCTTTTGATATTTCTCTAGATGATTTGTGCTCCAAGTGGTTACAATTCCATTTGACAAGATTCCTACAAAAAATGTTATCTCCTAGAACACAATAGATGCAAGATGTGCACGCAGAATAGATTTGTTGAAAATATTTTATAAAATTTTAAGCCAATGCAACCGGCAAGTGTAAAAGAGAATTGTGCATTCTTTAATGCATAATACTATGATTGCACGGTGTGCACCAAGGAAAGGTTTGTGGAGAAGACATAAGAAACTTTCAATCAAATTGTCTAATTTTCTATTTCCATTTTTATTTTTTGGCCAAAATACCACCAATTTATTAAGCAAAGATGTCAGTATATCAATATTTAATGCAAACAATAATGATGAGAGGACTTAGAGGCACAATGTACTAGTGCTTATCAAATTTAATGAAACACAGAGGACTTAGAGGTGCCCTATCTATTGGTGGATGCAGAATGCATTTCTCAATGGCGTGGTTGTCACTCTAAATGCATGAAATACTTGACTTTACAAAATAAAGTAAAGAATGCAGTGAACAAACTAAGTAAAGAATACGGCCAACAGAATATCAAGTCTAGAAAGGAATTTATATGAAAAGGAACAATAATCACTATATAAGCATTCAATCACCATGCATAGTGTATCCAGACATTACTAACATTGTAAGAGATTTCCTAGCATTCAAATTATTCACCAAGATACATTGTGCTACAGGTTAGCACCAATTTGATATTATATCATTCAAAATAAATCTATACAAATTTAGATTATAGTTTCCAAACGAAAATAGAACATCAATGCTAACTCATTCACAGTAAATGAAAAATAGAATATCTATGATAACCAATGTGTAGTAGATGGAATTGCTAATAAAATGTTAGAATTGAGCCAATGCATAGAAAATGCACAACAAATGCCCCATGGTGGGTGCCATTATGTGAATCTCAAATCTGCCTTCAGTTCAAAATAAACAAATCTAAGATTCCTATGAAATAATAAATCATGTTTCAAAATGTAAACAAATTACAAGACAAATTAAGGCATATAAAACATGAAACGAATCCTATCCCATAGTGGATTGGTGCTAGTGTGGAAAATATCCCTTTCCCAATCCTTTGCTAAGATAAGTTAAATGATAAAATGCTTTGAAGATGGAGTAAGATGGGCAAAATCAATTCTTAAATGAAGAGAGTGACTTTGCATAGGATTTGTGGATCAAGTTGTGGAGGCTTGATACAATAGAGAAGCTCTTTATTTATAGAATAGAATGATATAAGGTTACCAAACATGGAGGATGTGGGACTGAAAACCAACCAATGAGAAAAGGCCACTTGTGAACTTGTGATAGGTTGGAGGTGAGCACATTTTTGTCAATGTGCCAAAGAGAGGGAGATTTCAAATTTGAATTTGAGAGTTAAATGTTGAGTTTGGATTATGCAAGGGACATGTAAGAGCTTATTAATTTATTTTTTGGATGTACATGTCCACTTGTTTTTGAATTCAAATTTGAGGGAATATTCCTCAAAGATGCCATGTTGATGAAAAATGTTGATTTTATAAATGAACTAAAATGATTTATGGGTGCAAGTGGGAAAAGCTAGAGGATGTGATGGGTGGTTAGATTAGATTAATCAGGATTATCTTAGTTAAGATGGTGATTAGATGCCTTGACCCATTTTACTTTATTTCTTTGATTTATTTAAATAAAAAAGGGATAGAAGGTGATTTTAAACTTAATTAAATAAAGGTTTGATTTATTTAATCAAGGAGGATGATGCTAGGATCAAGTTGATTTATTTAATTTAAATTGATGAATTTAGGAGATTGATTAAATAAACTTGATTTATTTAATTGATGAGCGAATATGATGCATGATGTCAATTTTGTGTGTCTACACTAACATCACGTCATGAATAGTTAATCATCATCAACAGTGCATCCATCGTGCATCCACAAATCATTAGCTTAAATAAATCTCATGATCATAGCATATCACAGCATCCATCTCATCCATCTCACATGCATTTTCATCATCATAATATAGATCTATTACTCTAAGCATCTCATAAAATCATACATTTGCATTATTCATTATACATTATTGCATTATCCATCATCACATCATATCATAATTTAAGTTGTTTCGGATAATATAGATTGGTTATTCTAAGCATCTTAAAACCATCTCATTTGCATTATCATAATAACCATCCATCTTGGACCTTTTATCACGATATCGACCCTCAAATTGAATCTTTTCGGTTGATCTCTAAAGGGGGAAATGTAATGGTGTACTTATTTCCACTGGGGTATCTAAAAAATTAGAAATTTTTTGAATTTTGATCACATCAAGTTTATTCTTTGAACCAACACAACAAGTGCATTTCTTCAAAGAGGGGAAAAATGTAGACAAACAAAATATGCATACATGTCAATCCAATAGTTTAATCAAATGACCTTCATTTAATCAAATCTAACATTTCATCCTTCAAATTAAATAAATCCACTTCATCATTACCTCATTTAAATAAATCAATCACATCCTAACATTTCATTGATTAACCTTTATCTTGCATCATCTTTTAATTAAATAAACCAAACTTTATTTAATTAAAATCCTAAAATCACCTTCCATCCCTTTTTGATTTAAATAAATCAAAATATTTAAGTCAAATGGGTTAAAACCCCTAAAGCACAATTTAAGCTAATCTAATCTTAAGCTAACCACCCATCACATCCTCTAGCTTTTCCCACTTGCACCAATAAATCATTTTAACTCATTTATAAATTCATCATTTTCTTTCAACTTGGCATAAAAAATGGAATATTCTCTCAAAGTTTGAAAATGAAGACAAGTTGACTTGTCCCTTCCAACATTGCAATAAATTATCTATTTCATGTCCATCACTCAACATTTATTTCACACATATATATTCAATTAAATTATTTTCAATATCAATGTTAAAAAAGATAATGCTATGATTACCTTGTGTGGATAAATTCACGCAATAGTTAAGTTATAGAACATGTTTAAGTTAAAAAGGATAAATTCTCAAATGATCAAATATATTTTAAGGAGTGACCTTGGAGTGTTAAATCCATTGCAAATGTTTGGATTGTTATTAAAATCTTATGCTCATTTATATGTTTTCAATACCAATGAGTGTAGATAATATTATATCATGATGGCCATGATAAGATTTATATTTAGTTTTTTTTCATTAAAAATTTGGGTTTCCATGTCACTAAATGTTGGGCATGACATATTGCATCATAATAATATGAATTCATTTAATTACATTTAATAATTAGAAATATGATTAAGTATTCTAGTTGTGTGAGAAGTTATTTTAGTAGAAATAAAAATTGTTAAGATAAGTTTTTAATGCTATTTTTTTTTTATTCCAATATTAACTGATGGTTATCATTACTTTTATTTTTGTGTGGTATTAGTTTTTATAGTTATTTATGGTTCTTTCGTAAAATTAGATATAAATATGGATTGCTAAATTGTTTGGCACACTTCTACAAGTATGAAGGTGATCTCTATAAGTGTGGATATGAACATTTATGTAAATCTAAACTTGTAACTTATAGGCTTGGTGTCACTACATTTTTCTTTCTAAGACTTATGGACCTTCATATATGTTCTTTGATTCTAATAAAATATATCATGTTTTTAAATATCTTTAGATAATTTATTAAATTACAAGGTCTGCACTCTAGTCAATAAAATATCTTGATTGATTAATTTAGGAAATATGACCTAAGTTCAATAATAATCGGAAAGAATAGAATATGAAATGCTAATAAAATTCTTTGTAATATTTTTGTATTTTTATTCTAAATGTGCTCATTGACTTCCTAGATTACTAGTTTTAAATTAGAGTTAATATTTAAATACACTATCCTAGCATGCAATATAAAATATTTTAGGTTTTCTAGTTGGAAAATAATGACTAGTAAGGAAGGGAAGCTTGAGTCTAAATTAAGAAAGTCAAATTTAAAGATTTTTGTTTGAACTCAATAATTAGGAAAGTGATTTAGATAAATTTTGGATGCTGAAATCATTTGAACTAGCATGATGAATTAATAAATTTAGAGATTAACTCTATGTCCTAAAGATGAAGCATAAAAAGAAGAGGAAAAGATGATCTAATCGTGTATCAATTCTGCTAAAAATAAATACCATATTATACATTAATCTACAAATAAAAAGTAACCTAGCAATTTTAATCTCAAAACTTATGGAACAAGTAATTGGTAAACAATTTTCACTAATTTAAAGATTTTGATTTTAACTCAATAATTAGGAAAGTGATTTAGATAAATTTCACATGTTGAAATCATTGGAACTAGCATGATGAATTAAAAGATTTAGAGATTGACTCTATGTCCTAAAGATGATGGATAAAAAGAAGAGGAAAAGTTGATCTAATTGTGAATCAATTCTGATAAAAAGAAATATCATATTATACATTAATCTACAAATAAAAAGTAACCTAGCAATTTTAATCTCAAAACTTATGGAACAAGTAATTGGTAAACAATTTTCACTATTACAATATAGTTTAGGCATGCTTTATAATTTTTGCATTGTTTAGGTTGTTCAATTATACAATTAACAACATGAATATGGAGAAATCAAATATTTATTTATTACAATTTAAAATATTGAATTTATAAAAAGTAAAATAAAGTTTTTCCGTAGTTTTTTTTTTTAATAAATGTTTTTTATTCAAAAATTATAATAAAATTTCCCTTTCCATATCAAATTCCATTTAATATTGAACATATTTAAAATGGAATGACTTGATACAAATACATATGTTCAAGTAATATATATGTTTTTTTAAGCTCAACTTATAATCCAATACCTTTTGTTATTATTTTATTACTATTAAAATCTATTTCCATAATCAAGATGATCATGTTACTATTTACACACATTCCACATAGTCGTGGTATTAAAATTGTGTAAAGTAGCCTAAACATTTGTAAATTTTCCCAATTTTAGTGAAAGCATTGCAATATCCATCACTCTCACTCTGACCTAGAATTTTATTCACCCCTATTCATTATATAAGTATTTAATGATGGTTTAGCCATATAAATTGCTTTCATTCAATATTTTAAGAAAAATATAAATTGTCAAATAATATGTTTAATTTATGAAAAAATAATGTAAACATTCTTTATTAAAATACTTTTATCTATTGCAATAAACATATACATTAAATTTGAGAAAAATAAATATCCATCTTTAATAAAGTAATAGAAATTATTGAGTTGAATGATATTAGAATGAAAACACAATAAAGAAAATATTTTTTTCCCTTGCTAAAAGCTTGCATGATTATCACATTCTCAATAGTCACCATCAAAGCATGTATATTTTTTTTTAAACAAACGAAAATCCTATATATGTTATATATATAAATACACACCCACACACACACACACACACACACACACATATATACATATAAAAGAGAACAATGATAACTATTAGTAATATATGAAAAAATCTTTAATTTACTCTAACAATTCACAACAAGTTTCTAAATACATATTAAAAATATTCAAGATAATTTGATTAAAACTATTCTATAAACAAAATTAATTATACTTTATCTTTGAAAATATTCCAAATAATATGAATTTTTATAATAAATATTCTAAACCGGTGTATATTAATATAGAACAATTAAAACCATTACTAATAAATGTAAAATCTTAAATTTATCATTACAATGCACTAAATTTCTAAATTCATATTAAAAAATGTTTGAAATAATCTTACAAAAAATATTCTTAAACTTAAAATAATTATATTTTATGTTTGAAAATATTTTTAGTTAAAGACATTTTCTATAAAATAATATTAATATTATAAATTAAATTATTATTTTAAATTTATCTATAATAAACTTCAAAATTTTACTTTTGTAAAAAACATATAACAAGTAAAACTATATGACGTAATAAATTGTAAAATTGTAATATACTAAAAAGGGTCACAGACCATAAAATTTCACACCTGCTCTTGCTTCTTCAACTCATCATGTAAGAAACGTCAACCAATCCAATCCTGTGAAAATACACCTTTGACTGTATTTATTAATTAATGAAAAATACAATCAATTCAAAAATGTAGTTTCAAAAATAAATAGACAATATTCACACGGTTATGTAGTTTGCCTTTTAAAATCTCCAGAGGGAATTGTCCTCGGTTATGTCCATCCACTTCAAAATTGAGCTAAACGAGTTGAAATCTCCACACGGCAAATGCACAGATTCATTCCATCGGAGGGCTAAGTACACGTGAAACTTGTGTATGAGTAAACCTTAGCCTATAAATTTTCGACGAATGACAACACTTCTCTCACAAAACAAATCTCATCTTACAGTAAAGCTCATCTATGTTCAACGCCTCTTCTTCTTCGTTGTCGCGCTCTTGTTGAATAACACCATACCCATCTTTCCCACTCTTGCAATTCTTGTCTTTATATCTGCCCGAGTTATGCTACCCCCATCCTGTGCGTTCACCTAGGAAGCATCCACGTCATTGATGTTAATAGGCCCGACATAGCCATCACGATGGATTCTGAATACTGCAGCAGAGGATTTCCATCCGTCGCACTGGTTCCTTGGGGAGATAAGTGGAAGAAAATGAGGCAAGCGGATGGAGGAGGCCAACAATCTGGTCCATTGGATATGGAACCAATGCACCGCTCAATCGCACGCACAACCCAAGATTTTAATTAACGTAAGAAGTGCTGTGAGGCACTGCAACGCAAATGTGATCAGAAAGCTCCTCTTCAACAGGCGCTACTTTGCAAGTGGAGGTGGTAAGAAGGATGGAGGTCCCGGTGCAGAGGAGGAAGAGTACGTAGAAGCACTATTCAAGGCGTTGTCTCTTTTGTTTAATTTGTGCGTCTCTGATTACATGCCGTGTTTGAGGTGGCTGGATATCGGAGGCAATGAGAAGGCCATGAAAAAAGCCATCCACACTGTGGATAAATATCACACACCACTCATCGAAGAAAGATTTCGTTTGAGGCGAGAATATACCTCTTTAGAGGAACCGCAAGACTTGTTGGACGTCCTGATTTCTATAAAAGACTCCTCTGACGGCAAACACTTGCTCAGCTTGGAAGAGATCAAATCTCAAGAGACGGTAATTGTCAATAACAATTTGATAATTAGTATGGCCATATTGTAATTAAAGTCATCTATATATATTTTAATTAAACTAACGCTAATGTAATGTGCAGGAATTGACATTGGCGGCAGTTGATAATCCGTCGAATGTCGTGGAATGCGCTTTAGCAGAGATGTTGCAGCCGGAGATAATGCAGAAAGCCGTGGAGGAGATCGACACAGTCGTGGGCAAAGATCGGTTAGTAGAAGAATCGGACCTTATGCAGCTGGTGTACGAGAAGGCGTGTGCAAAGAAGGCGCCGAGGTTACATCCGGTGGCACCCTTCAACCTTCCTCACATGTCCATGGAGGACAGCACAGTGGCTGGGTACCACATTCCCAAGGGCAGTCACGTAATACTGAGCCGCGTGGGATTGGGGCGAAGCCCATGCGTATGGGAAGACCCTCTGCGCATCTGCCCCGATCGTTTCATGAAAGATGGCAGTGATGTGGGTGTTGAGTTGAGCGACCCTCAGCTACGCCTCCTTTCTTTCAGCACTGGAAGGCGGGGATGCATGGGAGCTGTCCTGGGCACTTCAATGACAGTGATGCTCTTAGCCCGTCTCCTGAACTGCTTCCACTGGTCCACTGATTCCGTGGCACCCATTCACCTTCAAGAAGGTCCGCATTATCTCTTCATGGCCACCCCTCTCCATGCAATCGCAAACCCTCGCCTTCCCCGCCACCTCTATCCATAATCATTGAAGAAATAAAATATCTGAAACAGAAAAAATAGAGTGTAGTAAATAAAACAAAATGTTTGCTTTTTCATACATAATTTTAGAAGTATTTAGAATGGTTAATAAAACTTCTAAAGAGAAAAGTATAAAAGAAAAGAAAAGGAAGGTTGCATATGCTGGAATGTTTCATAGACTCTGATTTTTTAGATACATTTCATAAATAAATATTATTTCTAAATAGTGGAGTCTTTTGGATACATTCTATTAATAAACATTATTTTCAACACCTCTCATAGTATTTATTTAAGAAAGATAATCACAACATTTATTATGTTAATAATTGTATAGCAACTTCCTTTAGATATAACATGTCCCATCGACAAATTTCTCTATAGTAATGCTTTGGTAAATATGTCAACACTTTAATCTTCTATTTCACAAAACTTTAACTCTATTACTTGTTTTTCAATCAAGTCATGAGCAAAGTGATGATGTACTTCTATGTGTTTGGATCCAACATGATATAGGATTTTCTTCTAGCTTAATGGTGCTTTGACTATCACAAAATATAATAGTTGGACAATCTTGTGGTTGTTGTGTTTCTTCAACTAGTCTTTTAAGCCATCACACTACATGGTATGCCTTTGATGAACCAATGTACTTATCTTATGTGGATGATAGTGATATTGTTGATTACTTCTTACAAGTCCATGAAATTCGTCTTGAACCAAGATGAAAAATATATCGAAAAGTTGTTTTTTTTTTTTAATCATAATAGCCACTTGCATAACAAGAATGTGAATATCCTAATAGAATAGGCTCTCCTCATATTTAGATTCAAATTCATGTTGATAAGTACTTGAATGTATTTTAGTATTCTTTTAGCTACTGTCCAATATTAAATATGTGGATCTTTCATGTACCTAGATACAATGCCAACTGCATATGCAATATCTGCTCTCGTTATAGTGAGATACATTAAGAGACTTCCAAAGATTTGTCTAAACAATTCGCCATCTAACTTATTTTGAGTGGTATTAGCACTCAATTTTAATCCTACTTCTCATGGTGTACTAGATGGTTTGTACTCCACATTACATTTTCTCAATACATCAAGAGAATATTTGATTTGAGAAATCATGATCCATCCTTCTTCTTGAAATATTTTCATATCCAAAAAGTATTGCATCAATCCTAGGTTAGTTATTTCAAAAGTTTTTTAAGGTTGATCCTTCAAATTTTTAATGTATTGTGTGTGATCTCTTATAATGATTAAATCATCTACATATAGTACAAAAATAGCAATTTTACTATCACTATCCTTTACATAAACATCTAGAGTGTGTGGAATCCGTTATGGATGTTATCGCCTTAAGTTTAAAATGACTTATGTTGGATAGAGCAAGACAATTATATACCTCAAGCTTCCTTTTCATTGATAAGAGAATTTTAAAATATACAAAAATACTACTAATTAATTCATTCAAAATCTTCAAGGATCTTTAAATCTTAGTTTAGCGAAAGATATATTTTTATAGGTATGACCACTTGTTTACTTGAGAGGTATTGTATTGTTAACATAGAATCCTAATTTATAGTAAGATTTGTGAGGTTTTCTTTCACAACAACAAGAAGTTTGAACTTGCATCTCATAAATTCAATAATATTTTTGGAGGCTTGTCCAAGGTTTATGCTTAAATATAATGTCTTTAAATTTAAGATATAGAACATGACACAACACCAATAACAACAATATTAATATTGGCCCTAAGGTGTGCTAAAAATATAGGGTAGGTTTTTTCAAATAAATTTTTAGAGAGGGATAGCTAATAGAGAGTCAATAGTAAATATCACAACTTTATATTTTTTAGTAAAATCAAGCTTTTCACTAGACAACACGTTTAGATTTTTCTTTTTATTCAAGAAAGATTTAATATTTTATGTTATAACCAGCTAAATTTTGTATATCAATATAGCCTTTGTGGTAGTTTATTTAAATTTTATTTAATTCTCATCAATCATAATAAGCCATATTCTAAAGATGTTAGCATTATTATTAATATGGTTATAGTACATTGTGAATAGTGGAAGGTGTGCAGGTGTATACAGTGAACTATATGTAATTGTTTCATTCAACTGCTCATTCATTCAATTGCTCACTTATTTTGATTGTGTAAATTCCTACTAACTCAATCCTTCGTATTTTCCAAAATTTGGTATCAAAGCATGTAATCAGACTAGGGACTAGTAGTCAAAGGTTTGATGATCTACATAAAATTGCATAGTTGTACTTGAAGGGGCTTCGAAAGGTAAATTTCCACATGCGCTACCCTTTAATCACTTGGTTGTTAGCTTCAATGTCAGGTAGCCCATATCGCTTTATATGGAAATCTTTGTGGGTATATGGAATGTGTCAATAGGAGAGAACAATGGCTACACATGGAGGATGATGTACAATGCAAAATGTTATTTTATTGTTGAGGATGGATTCCTTTCTCTGAGGAGATAAAGTGAGACCCATAGTAAGAGACTATTTCTATGCATAGTGTTGTGATGACTAAATTTTATTGCAAAAAAATGCATAAAATACACATCATTTCCCTTTCTTGGTCTTTTCATATGAAAATACAGCCTAAAATGGTTTATTTCTCTAGTGAATGAGTAGTAGTTTGAATCCAATTTAAATAATGTGGATATGTGGTATGATCAATTCCTACATATAGATTTCAACTTTTGAATGTTTGTGGTTACATTTCAACTCTTGAACATTTGGTGGTTAATGATTACTACAATAATGTTGATGAGTTGAAATTTGTGCATGCTAACTTTGTTGAAGAATGATAAGGAAAGTAAAGGTTTTTTGAAATAAAAGCTAGCTATAGGCGAACATCTGAGTACAAAATCTTTGATCTTTCTGTAAGTGCCTCATAAATTATTTGTACTATAGGGAGGCATGTTTCTAAATGTATGTGTAAGCTTATTTTACACCAAAATTGATTGTGAGGGTACTCAATATTCGAGCAAGATTAATTATTAGAATGAAAAGGATATACTCCTCAATAAATAACTATTAGGAAAATCATTTGTAAGGGTGCATTATTTGTTAAAGCTGAGTTTCTTTTTTCTATTAGTTCATTCACAATGAATGGTGTATCTACTAAAGGAGTTAATCAATTTTATGTGATTGTCACTTTCACAAAGATTATGTGAGTGGACTTAATGTAAGAAAAAATGTTGATACATATTTTGAAAAGGAGGTTACGAAGAAGAAAAAAACTATGTTATTTTTCTTTGAGGTTGAGGAAAAATCAACAAAGAATGTAGCTCCACATAGAAACGAGGATTTGAAGGCATTAGTTGAACATGTACTAAAGGTTGAAGAAGTTATTCTTGATTGGAAACATTACTTGTATACTATATTTTCTCTAAAATCAAGAATGAAGCTTCATAAGTTTGTACCTTGAGCCTTCAACATTGGAGGCTAGTGGCACTTGAGGATGGAGGAATTTCCATCATCTCAAGTTAGCTTCTCACTTGGAGATGATGCTCTGCATGAGAAGCAATTTTGGCTTTAATTTCTTGCTTTTCCCTATTATTGCTGATAGATTTAAAGAATACATATATTGTGAAGTTTGATTTTTGGAGATAGGTAAAGGGTTTGGTGAAGAGCTTGGTATGGATAGTTTCCCAAAGAGTTCATGAGACTAAAAAATTATTATACCTTTACGAGAGTCAAGGAGACAACTTGGAGGATGGTTGTCCAATAATTACGGTTCGAACCAAGGATTATACCTTGACAAGGATCAAGAAGACAAGTTGGAGGATGGTTTAAATCCAATAATTATGGTTTGGACAAAGGATTATACCTTTATGAGGGTCAAGAACAACTTGGAGAATGGTTGTCCAATAATTATAGTCTATGATTCAGGAGTTCATGAGAGGAAGAACTCAAAAATCTTGCTTGGAGCTACACCTTTATAAAGCTTATGAGGTGACTTGGAGGAGTTCCACTTTATTCAAGATTTTTTTCTTCAAAAGGAAAATATACTAAAAAATGTATACATATTTTGTAATCAGTGAGTTTTGTCATGTAAACCTTAGTGGGGGGGTCCCATAGCAAGGTGACTTTGTTGTTTTGGGAATTATGTAATAAGAGGGGACCATTAGAATTATTATTAATATGGCTATATTGCATTGTGTATAGTGGCGGGTTTGTGGTTGTATACACTTTGTGAGCAATATTTTTGCTTGGCTATCTAAATCAACACAACAGATTATTAGTCATGTTAGCCAGAAACAATAATCAAACTCCCTATGAAGTTCTTAATCACATTAAGACAAGGAAACATGATAAAAAAGAATGTTAAATAAATCATAAGCATGTAAACCTATCTAAAATGGATTAAATCATCACTTCATAGGGGGATTAGTGCTATTGTGGAAAATAGCCCCTTCCCAACCCCTTTGGATAAGCTAAATGATGAAATTCCTTGGAGATGGAGTGGACAAAATCAAATCTCAATTGAAGAGAGTGACTTTGCATAAGATTTGTGGAGGATTTTAACAATAGAGGAGACCTCTATTTATGGAAAAAAGTGATAAAAGAATACCAAACATGGAGGATGTTGGACTAAAGATAAGCCAATGAGAAGAGACCACTTGTCACATTATGATAGGTTGAGGAATGTGCAAGTTTTGGCCAATGTGGCAAAGAGGGGGAGATTCAAATTTTAATTTGAGATTAAATGTTGAGTTTGATTTGTGCAAGGGACATGTAACAGACATGTAAGACCTATTAAATTCCTTGTTGGATGTACATTTAAACTTGCTTTTGAATTCAAATTTGAGGGAATATTCCTCAAAGGTTCCAAAATGATGATTTTATAAATGAATTAAAATGATTTATTGGTGCAAGTGGGAAAAGCTAGAGGATGTGATGGGTGGTTAGATTAGGCTAATTAGGATTAGAATAACTTAGATGATGTTTAGTTGATTTTGACCCACTTGACTTAAATATTTGGATTTATTTAAATCAAGAGGGAGAAATATGCATTTGGATTTCAATTAAATAAATTTTGGTTTATTTAATTAAAACATTGATTTTTGATTTATTTAATTTAAATAAACAACCTTAGGAATGAATTTAATGAGTTTAAATTACTTGATGAATGGATGAAGGTGAACTTGATTAATTTAATGAGTGGATGAATGTGAACTTGGCTTACTTGATGAATGGAACTAATTAAATGCATAATGCTAAATTTTCATGTCTACATTTTTCCCCTCTTTAAAGAAATGCACTTCCTGCGTTGGTTCAAAGAATAAACTTGTCGTGAATAAAATTCAAAAAATTTATGATTTTTTTAGATGCCCCAGTGGCAATAGTACATTGCCTCCTCAAGAGATCAAGCAAAAAGATTCTATTTGAACGTTGATCACGCAATAAAGAGGTTCAAACTAGATGGTTATGGATGATGATGCAAATGAGATGATTTTAAGATGCGTAGAATAACAAATCTATATTATCTTAAACAAATTAAATGATAATATGATGTGAGATGGATAAGATGAATGATGTGATATGCTATTATTATGCAAATGCATGATTTTATGAGATGCTTAGACTAACAGATCTATATTATGATGATGATGCAAATACAATGCATGTGAAATGAGTGATGTTTCCTATTATATATGATATGAATGATATGTGGCATGCTAACGATTTGTGGATGTAGGATGTATGTACGATGGATCCATTGGTGATGATTATTAACTATTCATGAGGTGATGTTAATGTGGAAAAGAAGAAATCAGGTGATGACAAGAGGATCCAACAAGTCCATGATCTGATGAGACTTTATTAGAGATTATGATGATGATGATTTGCTTATCAAGGATTGGGATTTTAAAAGGGCTACTTACCTTATGTTTGATAATACACATAGATACAATGCATCAAGGTATAAAGAACCAAGTTGGTGTTGTACCTAGAGCGATGGACTTTGAATCAACAAACAGATAGGAGTATTCTTTTCACACTTGACATACAGAAACCTTGCTAGGACGTACCTAACAAAGCAAGTATTTGCCAAGTTATTTTACAAGAACATCCAACAAGCACAACAAACAAAAGGATAATGATCATTTCCCCATTCCTATCTCTCTAAATCCTTCGTTCAGATATCATCGAGAGGTCCTTGGAATGAGTGCAATAAGATAAATCAAAAGAAAAGATCAAGTACGCAAACAAGTCAATGTTCTTCATACCTCTTGTAGACATGCAAAAATTTGCATCATGCAATTAATTAGGTCCATTTATCAAATAAACTTAGTTCCCCTTCATCCATTCATTAGGTAAATAAAACTCATTAACATTAATTTCATCTCTAAGGTTATAAATCAAACATCAACCTTTTAATTAAATAAACAAAACTTTATTTAATTGAAATCTCATCCATTTTTTGTTTAAATAAATCAAATATTCAATTCAAAAGGGGTCAAAACATCCTAATCATCATTAAGCTAATATAATCCTAATTAAACTAACCTAACCACCTACTTGCACAAATAAATCAATTTATTGATTTATTAAAATCCTTATTTTCTTTCAACATAGCATCTTTGAGGAATATTCCCTCAAGTTTGAATTAAAAAGGCAAGTTGAAATGTACATCCAAACAAGGAATTTAAAAAGTATTTCATGTCCCCCACTCAATTTTTTTTAATTTGAAAGTCTTACATGTCTCTTTCATGTCCCCCGCTCAACAATTTTAAATTTGAAAGTCTTACATGTCTCTTTCATGTCCCCGACTCAACAATTTTAAATTTGAAAGCCTTACATGTCTCTTTCATGTCCCCCACTCAAACAATTTTAAAATCTTTGGCACATTAACCAAAATGTTCTCATACTCAAGCCTATCACAAGTTGACAACTAGCCTCTTCTCTTTTGGTTAAATCTTTGTCCCACATTCATCCATTTGGCTATTTCTCTCATCAAAATAATCTATAAATGAAAGGTTTCATTCTTGATCAAATCCTCCACAATCTCTTGCAAAGTCACTCTCTTAAACTGAGAATTGTTTTTTCTCTTCACCATTTGCACTTCATCATTTCAGTTAGCAAGGATTGGGAAAGGGTCATTGGCACATTTGACACCAATCAAACATGGAATAGGTATAGATCATGTTTTTGATTTGTTCAATAAAGCATGATGTATTATTCCATAGAAGGACTTGTAGATATGTGAGGCTTGAACTAACCCATTATTTAATATGAAGTTGAAGTTTGAGTGTTTGCAGATTTGTAGAGCTTCATATTGGCACTAGAAGGAGGGAAACTTCCATTGACAAAACTTCTTTTGACTCATGCATCTCTTGTCTTTACAAAATGGTCAATTTTTTTTGGTTATATTTCAATGTTATTTTAGTTTCCTCCATATGCAACTATCCTAACTCTTCTTTCAACTTGTTAATTTCCTTTTGTAAGAATAATCCAAGAGGTGTCATGACACACAGTGTCACACTTTTTTTTTAGTAGGAAACAATATCTAAAGGGGTAATTCTTGTATGCGCGTACAACAAATATTAGCTGCAAATAGTAGTGGCAGTGTTTAAATTAAGCAAAGAATCATGCTTCCTATTTATTTTGTTCATTATTCTGCTCAAAGTCCAAGTCAAGGTTACTGAATGCATTTTTAAATCAAGCATTGATTCACTACTTTTGGTTTTGTCTTGCATATCATCTCAACATTTTACTTGGATTAATGACTCCATCATAATGTTGCACTATTTATTTAGGGAGAATTGCATCAACCAATGAAAATGGATAATGGCGTTTTTATTATTTTTGCTACCTTTTGTCTTGTCTGGTTTAGTTAATAGTGATATCCGTACATGGGATAGTGGTGTTACTATATGTGATAGTGATCTATGTATTATAAACTTTGCATGTGATAGGGATAGTATTCATTGCGTTGATGTCAACACCCACTTCGATTGTTCAAGTTATTGCAATTTCGTCTAATTGGAAGGAACATAGCTCAAATTCATTGCCAACTGAAATTTTTATTACCATAAATAATTAAAGAATTTGCTTTATTGATTTAATGACCCATTATAGATGGATTTAATCATTATGTTGATTTTATTATATGAGAGCTCCAAAAGATTTACGAATTTGAATCATTTAATTATTTTGAATCACTATCTTCAGTCTATCATATCTAAATGATTTATTTTGAATCAAGCGTATTATAGCAATAAAGTAGCAGTAGTAACAATAAATAAACAAAACAACATGGAACACATGAAGGAGATTACCTTTGCTTGTGCTATAAGTAACCCAAAAAGAATTACTTTCAATAAAATATCCAAGTTACCTGTTTGTATCTTTACTAGCATCATATCACTCTTCTTTTCTAGCACATGGAATGAAAAATCTTTATCTATGCTTGTAATATACTTCAAACTTTATGTGCCCTATCTTATCTAGAAACTTTACACACCCTGTCTTGTCCAAATTTTAAGAAGTTTGAAATATGGTTGGCTGTGATTTTAAAATGATTTAAGAGAATTATTATTTAGATTGATTGCTATAGAATGAGCACATATGCCTTGATATATGAGTAAGTGATTGGACTCCTTGATGCGAGTTCATTGTGCTTTCTGACATTTCAATTAATTGCTACATATTTGGATTTCTCTACAAAATGTGTAGCTATGTACATGAAATCTCACATGTCAAATGATTTGACTACTGGAAGGTTTTTTATTATGTTTGAGGCATGGTTAGCTTAAAAAAAAAGGAAAAAGGGGGCGTATATCTGCACAATAATTCATTGTTTGTCTACTAGCAGTTACTCTAAGAGTTGGTGTATATCTTCACAGATCTCATCATTAATATTATTGTCTTGCTTTCCTGCACACACTAGCAAAGAAAGGACAACATACTTAAAGAGTGAATTATGTTTTAATTCTACATCTTGCACATGACTGGAATTCAAATATACCTTTATTTAAGGAATTATATGGTGATTTTCTAATGCTATAAATTTCAACTAATTCCTTGATGTAAATATCATTTCTAAAAGTTAACTTTGTATTATTCACAGAGTTTTGCATCAGGAAAGAAATGGTGATTTTTCTCAAGCATTGCAATCAAGCAAAGACAAAAGAAAAATTGGAGATGAAAAATTGGGCATTAAAATTGAAATCAAGAAAGCATTTCTAAATGCTTAAGGATTCCATTTTGCGCATTATTTTTCTTTTTTGAATCAAATCACACTTTTTCTTTAGGGCTCTTAAAAATAAGAACACTTCAATTTTTTGTTGCAAAGGGTTAAAATTGAACCCTAGAAACTTACTATCTTTTTTATTTTGGACTAAAATTGAACAAGCAAACTTCACATTTGATTTTTTAGTGCTTAATAAAAATTCATCATTACTTTGAGGCTTAAAATGAACATGTGTTTTTCATGTTTCATAATCTCTAATTCAAAGTAATCTCATCTAAAAAGGCGTATGCACTTCTCTCATGCTTCATGGAAATCTTGAGAATCAAAAGTCTTTTTGATGACATTAAGTTGCATAAAATATTAACTCCACACTTCGATTTGGGTTTAAAATTAAAAAAGATCTTGTGTGAGTGTGATTGGGAGCATTATCACGTATATTCTCTTTCTTTGTTTCCATCAAAGATTGATCGAGTTATGGATTTTTTCTTTACTCACTTTTGTTTATCCTACAGGGTTTGCCTTGGGGAAAAAGTAGTCACCCAAGAGAATGACTCAACTAATAACACTCTAAAGCCAAGAGTATTTCCAACTGGGATATAAATGTGGGTATTGGAGTAAACACCAATATCACGTGGTTGATTCTGACAAGATGAATCCAAAAGGGGACTCTTGTCGTATGGGTCAATCTCCATGAAAGGAAAGTCCTTTTTAAAACCCATGTGCTAGAATTTTCCAAAATCCTTTAATCTATTTGTTGGTGCAAGAACAGTTGTTCTAAAGCCACCCCACACTTTTACGGTCTTTTAGTAGAAATGGAAAACATGCCATGGGAGTTTCATGGGTGTTGATGCTTGGCTACCTCATATAAGTGAGTGTCATGGAGGGGAGCCAGTGGGGTCAAGCATCTAACCATTCACTAAAGATAAGCATAGCTGGACTTGTCCAAGTGGGAATCCAACAAATATTGTCTTACACATCCATAGCGTTTGTACTTGTTCTTGGTTTGAAAACAAGGTGCTTTGATCGAAAACATTTGAAAAAAAATATTCAACATGATCCTCAAAATTTCAAACCCTTTAGGAGGAAAATCCCATTTATTGAATTCTCATGTTATTACTTGCCCTTGGGATTACATCCTTAGAGGTTTCTAAACACTTGAGTTTACATCTCAATTTTCCCCCTAAAGTTAAATAATAGGTAACCATTGCCTTAAATTCATCAAAGTTTCACATAATATACCTTGTGAAATGAGATGAAGTTGAGACATTGGACATTCAATTTGAAGGCTAATCAAGAAGTGTGTTTGTGGAAAAAAATAATCGATTAGGCAAATATTAAAGACAACTGGACCCCACACATGTGTCTTCAATGATTTCACACAAAATCAAGATCAAGAAATCGAAGGTGAAAGTCCTTAGTTTGAAAGCCCATCAAGAATGTCTCTCTATGCTATACGAAATCAGACAAAGACTGCTTTTTAACTTTTACAAAAAGGCTTCAAGGAACAATCACAGTTTGTATTCATTCTATTACTGCCAAAACCCAAATCTTTTCATAGAGTTTGAACATCTTCTTTAGAGAAAAACTTGTTCTTCAATACCTCGGTCTAGGAAAACAAAGTGTCTTCTTTTAGGTTCATCTTAGGATCAAAGAAAATAAAAATATTTTTCATCCATCCTTGAAAACATCAAAACAAACATCATCTCACAATCAACTTTTGGAAAATATTGAAATCATCCTTAATGGTAGGTTTTTTGGAAAAATCAAAATCATCAAAATCCTTGAGACTAAATCCTTGAAAACATTATTGAATTCACCTTTGGCTAGGTATGTGTAGATGTATCCTTTTGCATATGCTTTGTCAAAAGTTATCAAAACCATTTCATTTAGCTTAGTATATGTACATGAATCCTTCATCATATGCTTAGTGAAACTATCATCTTGTTTAGATATGTGTGGGTAGATGCATCCTTCTGCCTGCACATATTCAAATTATCATCCTTTGATCAAATCTATCCCTTAGATAATCATCCAAACATCTTAGGGTCTATTTGTTCAAAATCCAAATCAAAATCAAAATTAATCAAGGACAAATCCCAAGGGAAAATCAAAATCAAAATCTTAAACATATCTGAAAGTCCCAAAAGCCTAGTATCTCTTGCAATACTTACCAAAGGATCATAACATCCACATCATCATCATATCACGTTTTGATCCTCAAGATATCCTAAAATTTTCCACTTTGAGACATAAAATAAAGATCAATCCAAAGAATCAAGATATTCATCTCCCATTCTTAAAAATTGATCTGTGTTCTATGGTTCAAACCAGATCTCAATACAAGAAGAGCATGGAAGCCAACAAATAAACACTTGCTTCAAGTGATTTAAGTCAAAACACTCCTAAAATAAATCCCATTAGGTCTATAAATCTCACAGTTTACCTTCCAAAATCACCACAAAACCCACCAGAAGAAGCCCAAGGAGAAGACCTCACCTTTGGGATGTCTCATGAAGAAATGACTAAGAAGCTCCAAAATTTGGAAAACCATAAAATCATCAACATCATGATGAGGCTTAACCCTTCGCTATACATGCTTGAACTAGCAAAGCAGGTAGCCAAATTACCTTCAGATTTTGACGTGAGTACCATAGTGAAGACATCTTTTCCCTCCATCTCATCCACCATCCCCATCTCATCTACACCCCCATCCCAAAATATCACCCAAAATGTTCTACAAATCATGACATCTTTTGCTCCAACCCAACCCAATGTTAATAAGGGAAATGCATTTCTTAATGCTATTCAAACACACCCCTTTGTTAATAATCAAAGTTTGGATACAAACATCATCTTGGAACAAAACATACTCAACCACCCATTACACAAGAATGTTCCTCTCACTTTCCATCATGATCCATCATCAACATTTTTCCACGCAACACCTCAAACTCCTCTCTTCACAAATTCACAAGACAAAGAAGACATGTTCGGACCAAGGGGCATTTTTGACACCAATTTTTTTTTGCAAGGACACACACCCCTTACATTTTCACCTCTTTCACTTTTCCATCATCATCCACACTACTCCTTGGCTAAGGGCTCCCCCCTTTACAAAGTATCGATCAAAAAACATCTCAAATATCAACCAAAGCATTATGTCAAATGCTCAAACAATTTTGTCGACATTGCAACAACAGATGAAAAATGCACAAACAATTGCAACATCATCAAACACTCCCCTAACGTCGCAAAGCATAGTCTCTCAAGGGACAATCACATCAAGAGCACCACTTGCCACTCAAACACATCAATACTGCCATCCACCAATCAAATAATCAACATAACATCACCACTTACTGGTACTACCACAAACACCATTCCAAATCCACCACCACCACCAAATTCCACCTCATCAATTCAATACAACGCAACATTGCAAACTCCTTTTCAAAGGGGATTTCAATAAGTGCAAAAACAAAAAGCCGTATACCTAGCTTCTAAAGTTACACAAGCCCCTAAGCAGCCCAAGATTCCCTACAAACACAACAAGCCACACAAGCTTTATTAAAACAACAACAACAAGCTGCTCAAGCTGCACAAGTTGTACAAGCATTGCAAGCACAAAAATATACTCAAGCACAACTTCTTTTGCAACAAAAAGAAGCACAAGGACAAGCAACACAAGTACAAGCTCAATATCAGGAACAAAAAGCCCAATATTAAGCACAACTTCTTGCACAAAGACAAGCAGCACAATGGCAAGCATATCAACAAGAAATAAAGCAATATCAAGAGTAGCAAGAAGCAGTTGAATTGGTAGCCCAACAATAAGCATTGCTAGAACAACAGCAAGCACAACAACAAGATCAACAACAAGCGTTGTTCATACAAAAGTAGGTGGAAGCCTAAGTAGCTTGGCAGAACATACAGATACCATCAAACAACACACTAACCAACCCACCCATCCAAACCACAATTGAAACACTCCAAAACACTTTCATCCCACCCCCTGATCCGTAAAATGATGTGATGACACAAATCAAGTTGCTCTCACAACAAGTGATCAATCTTCAATTAGGGAGAATAGTGAAGACACCAAGCAACTTGTGTTTGTATCAATTTGATAGGAACCTAGTAATGAAACCATTCCCCAAGGGATTTGAGATCCCCAAATTTGACAAATATCGAGGGACGGGAAATCATGAAGATCACATTATGGGATTCTAGGTTCATTGCATGGAAGTCACATACAATGATACTTATCTGATGCGACTATTTCTTAGGAGTTTGGAAAGCGATGCTATGGAATGGTTTTTTTGCCTACCTTCAAGCACTAGAATATTTCAAGAAATTATAGACGCGTTCATTAAGAACTATGCATGCAACATTGCAATGGATGTTAGTCTAGAAGAACTCTCAGCTCTAAAACAAGAAAAGGGTGAATCTTTTGCTTCATTCCTACAATAATGGTGATCCAAGGCCAATCAGAACAAATGGACCATGCCAAAAGAACAACAAGTTTCCACCATCATCGCCAACCTTGACGGCCGCTTGGCATTTCATCTCAAGGTTAAGGCCATCGCCACATATAATCAGTTGATCCCCAAGCCACTTAGCATTGAAAGAGCCCTTATGACTCAACTCGTGGAATCAACATCATACCCCGAACAACAAAACAACCACCCAACATCCAACTACAATGATAATTCTCACACATGGGCAAGGAACAAAAACATTATTAACGATGGTGTCATTGATGCCAAGGTGGTCATTAGTGCTCCTCACCAAAATATATCCACACAGCAAATCCAATTTCAACACCAAAACACACATCAAACAACATGACAACCAAACCACAATCCAATGATCAACAATCTCAATGACCAAAGAGGACCACTTCAATGCAAAAATAATTATCCCATGTTAAAATACACCACTTTGGGGGAACCACTTGAAGACATCATGAAAAAGAAAATTGACGAAAAACTCATTTAGGCACCTACCTTTGAAAATTATCAAGAAGGGGATGTGAAACCTCCTTGGTATAATGAAAATAAACTTTACAAATTCCATAAAATCAAAGGCTATACCACAAATAGTTGCATGAGATTGGAAAACATCATTCAAGATCTCATCGACAAAAGAATCATATACATAGAACAACCTATAGGAAATCAGGATCTTAAGATATATACAAATCCAATGTCGAATCATGGAAACAAAGGGAATTAAAAGGATAAAGGGAAAGGCACCCACTCAAATGTAAATCATGTGTATGAAACTATCATTGAATCCCTAGATGAATACTGCACAGTCATCACCATCAAAGGCGTTGATGCAGATTGTGGAGTCACCACAAGAGGCGGAAAAGTTACCATCGTAGAACCATCCCAGCAAAAGAAATCCCCTACATCTAGACCTATCGCTAATGGCTACAATGTCCTAGATCAACTCAAGAGAATGCTAACAGAAATATCCATCATGGAGTTGCTAAAAATCTCATCTGCCCATAGGAAAATCCTTGAAGAAGCATTGACCTCATCTACTCTCCTCGTAGATCTTGATGCAGAGAAATTCCAAGCTATGGTCGAAAACATCATTATGCCTAATCTTCTCACATTCTCTGACCAAGATTTCTCAACTCAACTATTTGACAACCATGCGCTTCACTTAGAAGACATAGTACACAAGAGCAAAGTGAAAAGGGTCTTGGTGCATGGAGCTGCGAGTTTAAATATATCTTCTCTCAACCTCATCAAACAATTGAAAATCCTAGAGGATTCTATTGAAAAAGGAAAGGGTATCACAATAAGAGCATATGACGATCAAGAGAGAGTTTACCAAGGCACAATCAAACTCCCTATTCAAGTAGGTCCGACTCTCATGGAAACCGTATATGCATAAAATTGGTCATGTTTAAATAATCCTGACATTTAATTAAATATTTATTATTTAATTAATTCCTCTAAAGTCTTCTACATGTAATTAAATTTAATCAATTTAATTATAGGGTTCATTCATTTTATTCTCCCACCATAATTAAATAAATTTGTTTTATTTAATTATTCCATAGATCTACTTGATTAAATTAAATAAATACATTTTATTTATTTAAGTTAATTATCATCTTTTGAATTTAATTAAATCTTCTTTTTTAATTCAATTTAAATCTCTTTTCTTTTGTTTAGAACTTTCCTCTAAATTAATTAAATATTTTTATTTAATTAATCTCATAACACATGCCATTCCTTCTAATTTAATTAAATATTTTATTTAATTAAAGATCTGCTTTCTTCAAATCATAATTAGATATTTCATTTAATTATAAAATCTTCTGATTTCTTCAAAATCTTAATTAAATATTTAGTTAAGAAAAATCAACTTACACTCATAAATAAATAATGGAATTAGATAATTCATTATTTATCTTCTCAAAATCTTTCCATTTTTCTTCTAAAAAACAAATGATTTTTAAATCATCTCATCTTATCTCTTCCATGAAAATGGAAAAATCTTGCTTTATTTGTTTTCTTCTATTTTCTCTTCAATCTCATCTATCTTCAACCATTCGATCTGTCAGGGATTATCACAACTATTGACCAACCCAGCCAATCGAAATCTTTGAAAAAATCTATAAATGCACGTGCAAATCCAAGCATTGGTTACAAGACACAATGAACACAACATACGCATACATTATGCTTGCATTCTTGCATTTTTAGCATTTCAACAATATTCTCATCATAGCATAATCTTGAATTTAGCATAGTATGCATTTTTAATCTCATTCTTCAATAGCCTACTTCATTGAGCTTTGCATTCCAAATCTAAGAGCAACTTGAGCGAAACGAAAAGCTAGAGATAGATAACAATAAGATGACTTCGAAGAGGCTGCCATAAAACAGTTTGCTTATTTATGTTTTTCTTTCAATTTCTTTGATTTTAATGTTTTATTGATTATGTTTTTAATTGATTAAATAGATCATATTTTCATACACCCATAAAATTGTGCCCACCATGGGGCCTATGCCTCGATTTTAATATTTTCTTGCAGAGTATTCTAATAGGTTTCCGCATTCTGAGTTCGGTGTTCAAAAAAATTCCATGTTTTAGTGCATCTGAGACTTTTTGTAGCGCTTATGGGACTGTAATTTCTTTCTATTTTGCAGGTATTCTAGCACATTTTAGGACTGTTTCAGCACTTCTAAGAGTTATTTTAGCTCATCCAAGGGATAGAATAGTGCATTTAGTCCATTTCATTTTAGAGTTAAATTTGTGTTTATTAAAATGGCGCATTTAATGACTATTTTAGCACTTTTAAGGTAGGTTTGAGCGTATTTGTTTTCTATTTCTGTGCATCTCAGGTCTATTTGTTTGTAGTTCTATGTTCTTTTAGCGCATTTAGGAAATTTTTGTGGCACATCTAAGGTCTATTTCAACGCATTTAAGATTTTTTTGAGTTCTTTTAAGGTCCGTTTCAACACTTATAAGTTCTGTTTTAGCACATTTAAGGTCTGTTTCTATGCATATGGTTGTAACACAAAAAAAGAATTTTGAGTCTGACGCCTTCCGCAGATAGAATTTTTTTTCCTGGTTAAAAAGGAGCAACCCTAGGATAGTCACATCTAGATAAAAACTGATCAATCCTAGGATAGGCATGGAACTTAAAATGAATCAATCTAGGATAGACACCATACAATGATCTTGCAATTAAAATTGAACAATTTATTTTTGTGAAGCAATATCTTTACTTAGATTAAATCATTGTGATTTGGAATTTAAAAAGAACATTTGTTTGCTTTGTCTATGGCAATAGGTCTATGCTCTCCCCTTAACTGGGTGATCAAAATACTAGACTTTCCTTTTCAATTTCATGCAAATTTACTGCTTGAATTACATCCCTTAGAGAGCTTGCCGTAGTGGGAAAAAGTACTCACCCTATGGGAATGACTCAAGTGGGTTCAAGTTAAAGCCAGGCTATTCCACCCCACTGTAAAATTTAAAGCAAATCTAGGGAAACCCTCTTTTGTCTATAGTGTGCAAGATAACCATCCCCAAAGCCTTTGTTCTAAAGGTTGGGAGGTCCCCTGAGGGAGTTTATTATTGCCACACCGAACGAAAACCCTTACTATGAACCTAGTGTAGAAGGCACCTGAAGTTAGTTTCTGAACATTCTAATAATCACAGTCAAAGGGGAGGGAAGAATCTACCCCCAAGACACTCACCATATAACTGCCAAGGACTGTTTGCTTAGGGAATCCGGTATCCACTTCCATAACTCTGAGTACACACCTGGAAAAGACAAAAACATGAGTGCCCTTTTGGGGGTGACACGGCTGTGTGAGTCGACACAGTTCTAAGATGTGGGCTGTTGATTACTAGAATGACCTACTTGAGTACTAAGAGTGAGTCTGTATGAATTGTCTTTCATGTGCTAAACCTATGAAAACACTTGCTGAAAAACATTTTCTTGATCATACACTTGGTGTTAGTATTGTTAGTATAGGGTTTTAAAAACAACTATTTTTCAGAATGTTTGTTGTGTCTTCCATTACATTAACTCAAATAAAAGATCATCTGAAATGAAAGTGAAGAACAACAGCTGAAACTATTCAAAAATCATTCACATCTTTGGTCCAATAACATTCTTGATATTTTCTCTCATGCTTAGGAAGTGGAAATCAACAAAATTCATCAAAAAATCAATTTCCACTAGAATCAAGAAACCTAAGAAACAATTAGGGTACAACAAGTCATTGCAAAGAAGAAAAATTTTGTACAAGAGTTGACACGTCTTGCTTCATTATCGTGGATTTCTTCATAGATACCAAGACTTTGTTAGGGGATTCACTAACGAGTATGTTATAGATCCATTGGATTCTCGGGCTCATTATCAAAGATTAGCTCTATCTCAACGGCATAATCTTGATCGACCTCTTGAGTTTGATAACATACCTCAACCTTCTATTGAGTATCCCTCACATCCTAGTGAAATCCTCCAGTGATCTTGAATTCCTCCTTCAAAGACAAAGATCAAATCTTTAATAGTGTGTCTTCCAAAAACAAATTTTCTAATTATTTGATTTACCTTCCCCAATAGGATTCTGACATCCTTCGTCATCGGAAGCCATAATCAAAAATTAGGAAACATCACTAATCATATCATAAGATCCCCATCTTATCAGATCAAGATATCCCCATTATCACACTCATCAAAACTGTGATCTAAGTTTAGAAGATTTCTTCAAAATCACATGCCTATCTTCACAAGATCCCAATACATCAAATCAAGGGAAGAAATCCAACAAGAAGGTCCTACTCAAAACACTCAAGAAGAAGGTGAAAATAGTAGTCCTCTCTACAGTATAAGTTGTAACCCACTTTTTAACAACGACATGGATAACATAGAAGAAAATCCCTTCCACAAGTACAAATCCATAAACAATACTCCTGTAGATAGTGATGATGAACATGAGGATGAACACCATCTTAGAGAAGTTGAGCAAGATCCCAAATTCTACAAAGCCATAAAAAAGATCTTGCAATGCGATAAAGAGAAATATTTCCTCTATCTAGCTAACCAAGAAGCTAAATTACCGCATGACTTTGATACTGAGATCTTGAATAGAAAACCTGAAGAAAAACCCCCATCTGATCTTAGTGCTTTGACTCAACAAATTAAAGCACTTCAAGGACAAGTTAAAGAGTTACAAGGAGGAACCACCACAAAAAAATATACGCTTGAGGACATTTGTCCTTATCCTTTTGATCGAAGTCTCAACATGATTCCATTTCCCAAACATTGTGAAATGCCAAAATTTGATCGCTATAATGGGAAATTAGATCCAATCGATCATGTTAGAGACTTCTGAAACATGACATTAGAATTCACTCACGAGGACACTTACTTGATGCGGTTGTTTCCTAGGAGTTTTGGAGCTCATTCTATGGAATGTCTATCAAAAATCACACCTCCTGTCAATAAATTTGAAGAATTAATCAATCTGTTTATATCCCAATATGCTTACAACATCCAACACCAAATCACTATGATAGATCTCTGCAAAGTTGTGCAAAAACCTAGCGAATCTTTCATTACGTTTCTTCAAAGATGGACAAGAATGTTCGCTAGATATCCATGTCATGTTCCTGAAAAGGAAAATATGGTTACCTTCATTAACAACTTGAATTCATAAATGAACTATCATTTGAACTTACATTGTCCTCCTTCTTTTGAGAAATTTATCAAAGATTCCATAACCATTGAAGGTGCTTTGGTCAAAAGAGGAGTAATCAAACATGACAATCCTAGCTCATCCAATCATCACAACAATTAGGACAAGTCTAAATTTTGGACTCCCAACAAGAACATAGTGAATGATGGTGTTGTTGATGCGAATCATGCCTTGACCAAGCCATTTGTTCTTAGTGCTCCAAGCACTGGCCACAACAATGTCAACTCAATTACAAATCAAGGGAACAATCCTCCTCCTATGAGAAACAATGTAAATCAACATCATATTCCCAATCAAGGGACTATCAACAATCTAGGTTACCGAGGAATGAATAACAATGATAACTCCTTAGGGAATACCTCAAACACAAATCCACATTGATTTTCATTCTTCTCTCGTAGAAGAAATTATACTTCTATAGGGCAATCTTTAGAATCCACACTCAAAGAATTGATGGCCAAAAATGTCATTACCTTGCCACCTCAGTGAAACTATGAACCCAGTGTAAAGCCTCCATCATGGAATGAGGCATACTATTGTGACTATCATCTGTGTAAAGGTCATCACACAAATAACTATCGAGCCTTGAAGAATACTATTCAAGACTTAACTGACAATGACATCATCATGATAGAAGGACATAAAAAATCAAATGAAGAACACAAAGCTTTTCAAGATCCTTTTCCTAACTATCAAAAAGGTGAGTCTTCTGAAAAAAAAAGTTAATCATATTGAGGATCTGATAATTAATCATATCTACACTGATGATGAACGGATGAATGTCATAAAAATCAAGGAAAAGATGGAATATAGGGAGGTCAACGCAACAACAAGGGCACAAGCCAAAGTTTTCTTAAAGGGTGTCCCCTCAAAATCCACTGGACCTACACCTCAACATCAATATGACTTAGTTACCCAACTTTAGAAGACTTCTACTCAAATTTCTATTTTTGAACTCTTGAAGATTTCCCCAGCACATAAAGAAATTCTCAAAAAAGCCCTCTTTGAAACAACTGTACCCACTGATTTGGATGTAGACCAATTTCAAGCTATGGTCAAACACTTGTCTTCACCCACATTCCTTTCATTTTCAAAAAAGGATGACGTTTCCATAACTCATCCTCATAACTCATCATTATATCTATAGGTCATGGTTCACTAGTTTCGTGTCAGGCGGGTTCTAATAGATGGGGGTGCTAGTTTAAATATATGTACTATGAAGTTGGTCAAGGCTTTGGGATTTTTTGAAGACTCCATTGATTTCAGAAGAAAGATTACCATTAAAGCCTACGATGATGAGGAAAGAGCATCCAAGGGTCTAATAATGCTGCCAATTAGAGTGGGTCCTATTATCAAAAATATCTTTTGTCAGGTATTAGACCATGATCTTGCGTACAACATCTTGTTGGGCCATCCTTGGATCCACAAAATGCAAGCTGTCCCATCTACATATCATCAATGTCTTAAATTTCCTTACGATGGACAGGAAATCATGATATCAGCTGACAATTGAAATATTCAAACTTGTGCTAATATCAAAGTCAGTCAAGATACATTAGTTCCTAACAATCGAGAAGCTCATGCTAGTACTTCTCTAAAGTTCGATACACAAATCAGTCAATTAGCCACTAGTTTTGACAAAAAATTGAAACTCAAAGACTATGGAGTTAGAGAATACTCTCTTTGTCTCGCTAATTTATCAACATCTCCTTTGTCACATGGACAACCTTTCATCGCACAACATCAAATATCAGCAGCATCGACGTCAACACAACCACCAATAGAGCCGATTACAAAGTTTAATGGACAATTCATTAAAGAAAAATTCCCCATGGAAGATCCTGAGGATAGGGAAATTCTAAAATGGCTCTATAAGGATGAAGATGAAGCAGTTTTTAATGTCAAATTACCAACAGAAAAATATGGGAAAGGATATTCTATCATGCAAAAGATGGGCTATGATAAGGGTCCCATCAGGAAAAGAAAAGGAGTAGTTGAACCTATTAATCCTCCAGGACTTGCTGCAAAGGAGAAAATCGGACTAGGTTATGATGCTACCTCAAAAGAAAGAACATATAAAAAGCTGCAAGGCATTGTTTTCACATTGCAAGAAGGTTTAGGTTCAAGAGAAGCATGTTTGGCCATAGTTCAGAATTTCATGGAAAATAACTCTGACACAAACTCTACGGAATATGAATGGGACACCATTTACAATGATGAATTCTGGAGGGATAAAGAGGTTGATATAATACACAAGTATGCCCCAACTCTAATCAAAGGTGAAGGTTCAGGGTTCCAACCACAAGAATCTGAACTACAAAGTAACTATGATTCTAGTGAAGTTGAGTCAGATTTAAATGAACGAGACCATCGCGAGAATAGTACCATCATTGACCAACCTCATACCTCGGATCCTACTGTCAACTCCATTATGACCATAACCATAGCCGATTTCACCAACCCGATGACCCGATACCTTTGATTTATCCTAATCTCATTGACTGGGATTCATCTAAACCTATCAATATACCAATGTTTCAAAGTGATGAAGCTATTGTAAACTTCCTTTCCATAGAAGACGTAAATGATTGTTCCACTAGCGATTTTCAGCATAAAGTCTTTGATCAGGAGGGTGTCAATTCTCCTAGCTACAAAAATAAAATTAAAAACAAAAAATCTAATGGTGAAAACCAGAATCTGGCAGTATTAGATCAAACAAAAGATAAAATAAAGAGCGTATCAGATGGTGAAAACCTTTTTAAGGCAACAGACGATGGGAATCTTGACACTCTCCCAGAGCATTACCATGAGCGATCACCTATTTTGATTGAGCCTACAAATGTTGTCAATCTTGAAACTTCAGTCAAACCAAGAATTTTATAGCTGGCTACATCAATGACAAAAAGAAATACCAGAGTTCATGGAATTTCTAAAAACAAATCAATCAACTTTGCTTGGTCTTACATGGACATGCCCAGTCTTGATCCTGATCTTATTATGCATCATTTATCTATCAAATCAGGAGTTAAGCCTATGAAACAAAAACTCAGAAAGATGCACCCCCATGTCGCATTATTAGTTAAGGAAGAAATGAGAAAACTCCTTGGTGTGGGCTTCATAAGATCAATCGACTATGCCAAATGGATCTCCAACATCGTTCCTGTAGCCAAGCCAGATAAAAGTGTCAGAGTGTGCATAGATTTTAGAGATCTTAATAAAGCATGTCCTAAGGATGACTTCCCACTTCCAAGCATTGACACTATAGTTGATCTAACAGCTGGCCATGCCATGTATTCATTAACGGATGGTTTTTCTAGTTACAACCAAATCAAGACTGCACCTGAAGACCAAGAGAAAATAGTTTTCATGTGTCCATTGGGAACTTACTGTTGGAATGTCATGCCTTTCGATCTAAAGAATGTTGGGGCTACTTATCAAAGAGCCATGACTACGATCTTTCATGACATGATGCACACATTCATGGAAGATTCTATAGATGACATATTGGAAAAATCATACACTAGAGAAGGACTTCTAGAAATATTGTCTAAAATATTTGCAAGATTGGAGAAATTCAAAGTTTGCCTCAATCCCAAGAAATGCATTTTTGGGGTCACATCTAGAAAAATCTTAGGATACATAGTATCCAAAAAAGGAATTGAAGTAGATCCTACCAAAATACAGGCAATCATGGAGATGCCTCCCCCAAGGAACATAAGTCAATTGAGATCATTACAAGGATGACTTCAATCCATACGAAGGTTCATTGCACAATTGGCCGACAAAAGTCTACCTTTCACACATCCCCTGCATAAGAATGTTCCTTTTAAATGGGATGACAAATGTGAGATGGAATTCCAACAAATCAAGCAGTACCTAATGAACCCACCAGTTCTAGTACCGCCAAATCTAGACAAATAATTGAGCTTGTACATTGCCACAACAGAGACATCCTTGGGTGCATTGCTAGCACAAGAAAACCATATAGGGAAAGAACGGGAAATCTATTATATTAGTCAAACATTAACAAGACATGAACTCAACTACACTTTCATTGAGAAGGCTTGTCTACTAGTGGTCTTTACTTCACAAAAGTTTTGACACTACATGTTAACTCGTACGATTAATCTTGTTGTAAAGATAGATCCACTCAAATATTTGTTAAGCAAGGCTACATTGACAGGAAGGCTAGCAAAATGGGTTATGATCTTAAGTGAATTTGACATCCATTATATTGATCACAAGGTAATCGAAGGACAAGTTATTGCTGACCAACTAGCCGAAGCACCACTACATGCAAAGCATCCCATGCACATTGAATTTCTACATGCTGATGTCTTCAATGCCAAATCAAAACAAACATGGTATTTATATTTTGATGGTTCTTTCACCCAACATGGATTAGGGGTAGGCATACTCTTTGTCACCCCTCAAGGTAATACCATTCCTCAGTCATACATGTTAATGTTTCGATGTACCAACAATATAGCCGAATATGAAGCCTTAATCATCGGACTGAAGATTGCATTAAAATGGAGGATTATAGAACTACAAGTGTATGGTGACTCACAGTTGGTCATTTATCAGATCAATGATGAATATCAGACCAAAGATGATAAACTGTTGCCATATAAAAAGATGGTCGATGACTTCAAGAAGTACTTTGTGAACATCAAATTCACACAAATTCCAAGGCTTGATAACAAAGCAGTTGACGCCATTGCTACAATTGCATCATTGTTACAACTCCCAGAAACTCGGACTTGCTATGAATTTCTAGTGGAACAATCATTTACACCGGCCTATGACACACCCAAATGCCAAATCATTTGCCACTTGGTAGGATCCGATTCACCTTGGTATGGCAAGATTTATGCCTACCTAAAAGATGACATCTTACCACCTTATTCATCCCATAACCAAAAGTGAAATTTTATTTGCCAATCCTCTCGCTACACTCTTATCATTGACACCATTTATTGTTGTGGTCTTGATGGTACTCTACTTCGATGTCTTGAACGTGATGAATCTAACAAAACTTTACAAGAAGTTCATGGTGGTATTTGTGGTACTCATTCAAGTGGACTAACCTTATCCAAGAAATTGATTAGAATGGGTTACTACTAGCCTACAATGGAGAGAGAATCATTCGATTTTGTGAAAACATGCTCGAAATGTCAAATTCATGGGAATCTCATTCATGCTCCTGCATAAAAATTTTAGCCATTTACACCAACTTGGCCATTCTCTCAATGGGGGTTAGATCTGGTAGGCAAGGTTCATCCTTCCTCATCAAACAGGCATAAATTCGTCATCATAGCTACATAATATTTTACCAAGTGGATTGAGGTAGTCCCTCTCACTAAAGTTACTAGCAAACAAATATCATTGTTCATACTAAACTATATTATTTGCCAGTATGACATTCCCAACTTCATTATTACTTATAATGGACAACCGTTCAAGAATCAGGATGTTGATGAACTTTGTGAGAAATTTCACATTCAACATAGATATTCTACACCCTACTATCCACAAGGGAATGGCCAAGCAAAGGCCTCAAATGAAATAATACTAAATTTTTTGAAGAAGACTGTGAATGATTCAGGGAAAGATTGACATATTCAACTCAATCCTGCCTTGTGGGCCTATAGGACTAGTGTTCAAATTTCAACAAGAGCAGCACCAGTTGCTCTAGTCTATGGAGTAGAGGCTATACTTCCTCTAGAAGTTGAGATTCCCTCTCTTAGAGTATCACTGAAAGGTCTCAGAATAGACGATGACTATAGAGTTTCCCGACTACAAGAACTGGAACTCCTAGATGAAAAGAGATAAAGAGCAGCTGACCATTTGAAAGCATACCAACAGATGATGTCTCGTAGCTATAAACACAAAGTAAAGCCACGTACCTTTCAGGTGGGTGATCTTGTTCTGAAAGAGAACCCACACAATCAGCAAGACAAAGAAAAGAAATGAAAGTTTGAACCAAATTGGCTAGGTCCTTATGTGGTTATTGCAGTCTATGGTTCAGGAGCCTACAAACTATCAACACCAGAAGGGGACCTATTTGACGAACACATCAACAACAAGCACCTCAAGAAATATTATGTTTAAGTCAGCTATCATCATCCAGAAAAAGTCCTGAAGAAATTTAAAAAAAAATCAGAAAAAAGTCCTGAAGAAATACAAAAAAAAATAGAAAAAGTCCTAAAGAAATAGAAAAAAAAAGAATGAAAGAAATCGTCATAGGATGAAAACCTAGTGACATGCAGTCTATTGACAAGAAAAATGCAAAAAAAACAAGTAGTGAAAATCTGGAAAACAGACACTATTTGTAGCTCCCCATCTATTAGTTCATGTTCTGCACTTGGCCTTTCAGCCTTCCTTTCCATGCATCTTCCCATTATCTTAGGTCCATACCAACATCATGCTATCATCATTTGCCTAGAGCGATAATGTCTTACCATGGCTTGATTATTGTACATATTCATTTTGGTAAGTTGTGTCAATACTGGGGGAAAACGTTGACATACCGAGGGAAATAAACTTTCAAGGTTTTACTGAAATAGCCAGAAAATGACACCAAATCCAATCATGTGAACAAACAATCAAATCACAGGAACCAACTATCCAATCATTGATACATATCACAAAATTTTTCAGCCAAGTACCTTATCATGACTCATATCTGGATGATTTAAAATCTGAATAATGTTTGGAATAGTAGTATCACATCTGGAACTATGGTTGTTTAATTTTCATTATCATCTCTGGAGCACACCCAATGATGTGCTAAACTAGGGTGGCTAGGAAAGAAAGATTTTTATTTGTCTACTGTCTTGAGGTTAACTATCCATCTGTTGCAAATATGTCACGAGACATGATTTCTAAAGAAATATCATTGATGATAGTTCCACATTTGCATAAGAAGGTGGTTAGTCTTTTGTTTGTTTATGTGAGAAATGCTCAAGTCATCTCGGTTCAATTATACCTCGATGCTTTTGTTTGCTCGCTATATTAAAAATCATGAAAGTTGTACTCAGGTCATCATTGGTGTTGATTTACCCTTTGATGCTTATACATACTTCCAACATTTTAACACTCTATGATGATCCAAGAAAGCTACCAAAAGACTCAACGATTGGTTTTCTTCATTTAGTTGCATTTCATTTTAGATCAGTATACATATATCTGCATACTGGATTTGCATCAGAATTTTTAAAGGGCTAACAAAAAACATCAACAGCTATCATGTCTCTTTGGGCTATTTGTGGAGGACATTCAGACATTTTTTTTATTATCACCTCTCATTTTGTTATCATTTCATCTTCATTATCATTTCATCTAGGTCCTGTCATCTATCATTTTCCATTCGTTTACATATCATTTGGGATCCATTATTCAAAATTCTTTATTCATTATCATTTTTCATTTATCATATAATTTCATTTTCTATCTTTTTCCATCATCTCATGCCATTTATCATCTTCATATCATTATCATATCCATTATCATTTTACCATTTCATTTATCATTTATCATTTTATCATCTCATTTCATATCATTTTCCATTATCATTTCATTATCCTTATCATTCATCATTTCATCATCATCTCATGTCATTATCATCTATCATATTTTTTTCGTTAACATATCATAAACGTTGTCATTTTCGCTCATTATCATTTCATCACATTATCATTACATTTCACATGTCATTATCATCTATCATATTATTTCATTAACATATCATAAAATTATCATATATCTCATTGAAACATCTTATCATTTCATTTTCTTATCATTATCATTTCATTCCATTATCATTCAATCATTTCATTCCATTATCATTCATTATCTTATCATTTCATTATCTTATCATTCATTTCATAATTTCATTATCATTATCACTCATTTCCTTACCGTTCATTTCATTCATATCATCTCATTTTATTATCACTATCTTTTCATCTCATTTATTTCATTACCATTTCATTTTCTTTTTTATTTTCATTTTCATGTTTATTTACATATCACTTTCATCGTATCATTTCATTATCATTTCATATTTACTTATTATTGCATTTCGTCATCATTTACATTTCATCATTTTCATATCATTTATCACATTACATTCCCATCATCCTATCTTCATGCCAAATTACATTACAAATTCATATTGCATATCATAAGCACAACATTCATTTATTATCATCTTACATTAGAAAACTTGCATAACATCACATATCACATATTCCATGGTATATATTCATTTCATAAATCATCCACCTACATGACATCATTAGTACACATCATCAATCATTTTCCATCAATCATCATCATAAACACATCATATAAAATCATCCTGCATATCACATGTTAGTCATCAAATCATTCAAATGCATACCAAAATCCATAAACTGCATATCACATAATCAATAAATCATGATAGACATCACATAAATCATCTCATAAATGCACATCACATCATCAAAAACAATCATCGCCGTTGCATATCAACACTCATAAAAAATGATACAAATGTCTAAATGTCCAATGAAACTGTAGAGTTCAACGAGAGATACATAGGATCTGATCAATAAAATGTCATACACAAGCTCCAAAAATGATATACATCAAAAGACTAGCTGGTCGTTGCCCCTGATGGATCTGGTCCAAAAGAAGGTGGCCTGCCACTGGTACCTACGTTTGGATCCCACCGAGGCCCAGTCACTCCCATGCTCTGTGTACATTTTTGCGATCTCCTCCTAGTCCTACTATAAGATTGGGGAAATGGCTCTCTGCACTCGGGAGGACACACCTCCTTGTACCTGACATGGTAATACTCAACTTCCCTCGCCATCTCCATACCTTCTACAATTGCATCTCGTAAAGAGGAACTCTCTACAGTTCCCATCAGTCTCTGAGCTATGCCCTCGGCCTCTACTTCCATCCGTCTCAAAGCATCCCTCTTTGTGATCAACTAGACTATTTGAGAATCTAGGGCAGGCTGAGGTACCTATGCCTGTGCCTGTACCTGTGCCTGAGCAAGTTATGCCTGTAACTGCACTATCATACCTTGTGCCTGCCCTAGCTGACCCTGGACAGTCTACACCTGGGCCTGCAAAGTGGCTATCTGTGTCTACTGAGATGAAGAGGACATCTTGATGATCTTCCATGGTCTACCATCGAATCTGGGCCTCCGAACAACCTATGCACTGGCTAGGTTGTCCATCCTCTGCCTCACTTCTCTCTTTGTCTCCCCTCCATCATCTCCTCTGTCATCCCCATCATCTAGGCTATCATCATCCCTGCCACCCTCCTCCTCATCTCAGTTCCCCTCCTCCTCATCATCTCCAACCTCCTCCTACTACTCTCCACCAACCATGCCCTCCTATCTCTCCATCTCTAGTTGTGCCACTACAATGGGCCCTAGCTCATCTGGACATGTAAACCATGGAAATTGATGAATGTGGAAGTACACTAGGTACTCATCTGACATCCCTACATCTCTAACCTTTGACTTGTATGCACATACCTTTGGCTGCAAGCTCACATACTATGTGTACGCCACCTGGTAAGTAATACAATGTCCCCATCCAGGATCATCCTTGTGCTACTCATAATGAGCAACGCCCTATAGCATCCCCTACATGAATCCATACTGTCTCTGCACCCACAAGGCCAAAAATCTCTCAATAATGAATGAAGTCCATCCTATAAAATATTGAGGTATGCAGAAAACAACATCTCCAAGTGATCTGTGTCCTAGAGATCACAATCTGTAAATGGCCTCCATATAACGGCATCCACATCATCCAACACACGCCGCCAATACTCCAACTTTCCCAACTTGGGCTGGACAAGTGTACCTAAATATGCCTCCACATATGGCCTACCTGGTGGCCTCACCCTAGCACATGCTGACCTAGTAACTGCAATATGCTCCCAGGCCCAAATCTGGAGCAGCATCACACTACTGGCCAAACTAGTCGACCCTCGGTACACTACCTGATGTAAATCATGATACAATTGCACCAAAATGCAACTCCCCCAAGTGCACCTCTGTGGCTGAGTCACCATCCACTCTAGCATCCTCCCTCACCCAACTAAAAATCCCTTCAACTGATGATTTAGACCAAGGAAACCTCTGATAAATGCCACCAACACTGCAACTAAGGTTGGGAACCTGCTAAAATCCACCCACGACACCCAATATCTGGCTATTGACACATCACCGCATATCCTTCTTAGTGCCTCTTTCCCACCTATCTCCTTGTAGTCATAAACCACAAGGGAACCTATAACAAGAATCCCTAAAATCTTGTATACATCCTCAGGTGTCACAGTCATTTCACCCATTGAGAAATGAAAGGTGTTATGATCGGAATGCTACCTCTCTGCCAAGGCAGTCAGCAGTCCCCTATTAACTCAAATCCCTTGCGGGATAGTCAACAAGGATCCTAGTCCACAGGCACCTATCCACTGTACCTCTACAGGAGTCAACTCTCCTATCTTATCCCAACATATCAGGAACCGCTCTCTAATCTGGAGGTTGTCAAACACCTCCTATTATCATCACAAAGACAACTAATCAGACTCATATCAGTGACCCATATCATGTGCTCTATCTAATCAGACTCATATCAGTGACCCATATCATGTGCTCTATCTAATCAAATGCATATCAGCAACCCATATCGGTGACCCATATCACATAATCAAAACATCATTCTATTTGTATTTCAAACATAAATGCAAATATGTTTTCACATCAATCATTTACTATTTGTTTTCTATCGCAGAAAGCACATTTATCAAGAGTCATATCAATCATTCACTACTTGTTTCCTATCGTAGGAAACAAATTTATCACAAGTCCTATCAGGCATTTACTCTTTGTCTTCTCATTGGAGAAGCAAAATTATTAGTTAATTATCAAATATCAGCATTATGGTAAAACACTTTCTTTATCTATTGACCAAGGATGCAATATAGACCATCATTTTTTTTCATCCTAGCATTCTGCCAAAATTTTCCCAAATGCGCTAATCTGCACCTCATATATGATAAAACTCAAAAGTGCTACAGTTTACCTCAAAAGTGCTAAAACTCATTCGATAGGCTCTTGCACCCTAAAAGCGCCACTTCACTACCTATAAGCGCTAGAACCCTGAATGCACTGATACACAAAGCCAATGCGCTATTTCATCACCTAAATGAGCTAAAACACTAAATGTGCTAAACACCCCCGCATATGTGCTACTTTGCACCCTAGAAGTGCTACTCTACCTCTGTTCTAGCCAATCCCTAGATGCGCAACTCTGTGCCCTGTATGCACTAAAGTACTCTACCCAGCCGACTACCCTAGAAGTGCTACTCTATACTTCGTATGTGCTAGACTGCTCATTTTTACACTGCACCTAAAAGTAGTATAGCACACCCTTGATGTGCTAAAAGAAACTTCGAAAGCACTAAAACAGGCCCACAAATGTGCTAAAATAGCATTTCTAATCCTAAATCCACGTTAAAACTTGCAAAAAATTGATCAAATTCATAAAAATTTGAATCACAAAGAGGTTTAATTAACTCAACGGTGGTCCATATGTTGCTGGTCTCTGAAATCATCATGCCCTCTCAAATCTATGAGTCTGATAGGGAATTGGCATCTTGCCGAGTCACTATCAGAGCATCCAAATCACTGTAGCAAAAGAGTGAAAATGACTTTTACTTTCACCCCTTTTACCTTACATAGGTCAATTAAGGTGGGCTTTTGGTGGCATTTTTCTTTTCACTTTAATCTGGGGCATCTTTTACATCACTTATGGGAAGCTAAATCACTAACTCCCCAAAGACTCTTATCATCCATGATTTACCTCCCAAGGGGGCATCATCAGCATTAGCATCAAAAACATATCAGGGGCAACAAAATATTTTTTCTTTTCTTTGAAGCAATGCATTTCACACATCACTTCAAAGAGGGGCAAAATGTATATGCATAAAATTGGTCATGTTTAAATAATCCTGACATTTAATTAAATATTTATTATTTAATAAATTCTTCTAAAGTCTTCTACATGTAATTAAATTTAATCAATTTAATTATAGGGTTCATTCATTTTATTCTCCCACCATAATTAAATAAATTTATTTTATTTAATTATTCCACAGATCTACTTGATTAAATTAAATAAATACATTTTATTTATTTAAGTTAATTATCATCTTTTGAATTTAATTAATTTTTTTTAATTAAATTTAAATATCTCTTTTCTTTTGTTTAGAACTTTCCTCTAAATTAATTAAATAATTTTTATTTAATTAATCTCATAACACATGTCATTCCTTCTAATTTAATTAAATATTTTATTTAATTAAAGATCTTCTGCTTTCTTCAAATCATAATTAGATATTTCATTTAATTATAAAATCTTCTGATTTCCTCAAAATCTTAATTAAATATTTAGTTAAGAAAAATAAACTTACACTCATGAATAAATAATGGAATTAGATAATTATTATTTATCTTCTCAGAATCTTTCCATTTTTCTTCTAAAAAAAAGATGATTTTTAAATCATCTCATCTTATCTCTTCCATGAAAATGGAAAAATCTTGCTTTATTTGTTTTCTTCTATTTTCTCTTCAATCTCATCTATCTTCAACCGTTATATATGTTAGGAATTATCACAGCCATTGACCAACCCAGTCAATCAAAATCTTAAAAAAAATCTATAAATGCACATGCAAATCCAAGCATTGGTTACAACACACGACGAACAGAACATACGCATACATTACACTTGCATTCTTGCATTTTTAGCATTTCAGCAATATTCTCATCATAGCACAATCTTGCATTTAGTATAGTATGCATTTTTAATCTCATTCTTCAATAGCCTACTTCATTGAACTTGGCATTCCAAATTTGAGAGCAACTTGAGCGAAATGAAACGTTGGAGATAGAGAACAATAAGACGACTTCAGAGAGGCTACCATAAAATAGTTTGCTTATTTCTGTTTTGCTTTCAATTTCTTTGATTTAATGTTTTATTGATTGTGTATTTAATTGATTAAATAAATCATATTTTCATACACACAGAAACCACTTGTTAGGTCCTGAACCTTGACTTACCATATAACATTCTTTTGGGGCATCCATGGATTCATACAATGAAGGCAGTAGCATCAACTTTCCATCATTGTGTGAAATTTACACATAACGGACAAGAAATTACCATCCATGGAGATCCCGAACCTTTCTCATATTGCAAAAATATTGAAGCAAAGTACTACAAAATCCCCCAAGTACCAAAAAATGATGAGTACCCATCCACACCATACATCGATCCTGCCACCCTTGCATCCACTTTTGTTACCAAGACACCTGCCACTCCTACCATTCCCACAATTTCTAGCATTAAGCTCATCATCTAGGATGATGGTTGTGGAAGCTACAAGCTCCCTAACAATGATTTTGTGGCAGGACAGTTACCACAATCTCTTAGATCACAAGGGTGTCCACAAGAAAACCAAGCTTCAACATCACAAACATCTCCTGAAGACTATCCTAAATTCACAAGATGGGGAGACCTTGGCTAGGAGGTTAGTGAGGCAGTTCCATCACATATGCTATATCAAGATGAAAGACCAGTACTAGAATTACCAATGGATAATGGAAGCAAGGGTCTGCAAATGATGCTTGCAATGGGCTACAATAGAAATCAAAGACTGGGACAAAATAACAATGGGCTCATAATACCCATCATACTAGAGACGCGACCAATAACAAACCTTTGCCTTGGGTGTACCCCTCTGAGTAAAACCAGAAGTACTCTTACAAATATCCATAGGTAGAGTCATAGGTAACTTTATAACTGACATTTTTAGTAGTAGTGATGATGTGGACCCCATATCCAATCTACCTAGGATATTTGAGGATACCGCCCTTTGCATGATTAGCACCCTCTCCTTTGAAATAGACCATCAAAATCATGAAATCTGCTTAGTATACCCCCAACTGATAGACTATGACCAATGAGGACCACCAATTCTTGATACATTCAAAAACAATGAGGCACTCTTAGAATTTATGGGACTATGGGATAACATTCTAGACGGGGATCACAAAGAAGGGTTCATGATAGAGTTGGACACACATGCCTATTAAGGGGAAACGATTGAATCCCTCAGTCACAAAAGTAAGAACTGAAGAATAATATCCAAGTCCTTGAGTGAAAACCCCATTGTGGCACTCTCTGACTAGAAAAAAGTCAAAAGAAAGGACGTATCCAATAGTGAAAACCACTCTGAGGTGCCTGAGGATGGGGGATTGAATCTTCCTTTAAGAGCTCTTCATCAAGAAAATTCAACAGTCTTGGCCAAAAAATGCAATCTAGTCAACCTAGGAATAAAGGAGACCATGCATATCACATTCTATGTAGAATCACTACTATCAGAAGAGCAAGAGCTCCTAGCAGCCTTCTTAAGGGAAAGACATATAAACTTCGCATGGATTTATGCTGACATGTCGGGACTTGATCCAAAGACCATGGTTCACCACTTAGCATTGTATCCAGAAGCAAAGCCTATTAGACAAAAGCTTTGAAAAATGCATCCTCAGATCACCTTATTTGTCAAAATGGAGCTAAAAAAGTTGTTAGATGTAGGATTCATCTTACCGATAGATTATCCAGAATGGGTATCAAACTTGGTACCTGTGTCAAAACCTGATGGAGCCATTAGAATCTATACAAACTTTAGAGATTTGAACAAACCATGTTTGAAAGATGACTTCCCACTTCCAAATATCGACATGATAGTAGATATGACAGTAGGACATGAGATGCTATCACTAATGGATGGATTTTCAGGATACAATCAAATCATGATAGCAAAAGAAGATCAGCATAAGAAAAATTTCACTTGTCCATGGGGGACTTACTGCTAGAACATGATGCCATTTAGCCTAAAGAATACAAGATCAACATACCAAAGGGCCATGACATTGATATTCCATGACATGATCCATAAGATGGTTGAAGAATATGTCAACGACATCCTAGCTAAATCCAAAAAAGAAAAGATCACATAGCAATCTTAAGTGCTATTTTTGACAGATTGGAGTACAAAGTCAGACTAAATCCCAAGAAGTGCATCTTCGGCATACAATCAGGTAAATTACTAGGATATATAGTATCAATGAGGGGTATCAAGGTAGATCCAGCAAAAGTGAAAGCAATCCTTGAAATGGAAGCACCAAAGACATTAAAACAATTGAGAGGCCTCCAAGGAAGACTCCAATCCATTCAAAGATTTATAGCACAACTAGTAGATAAAAAAAACCTATATTCTCACCTAATCCACAAGGGAGTAGCGTACAAATGGGATACCAAGTGTGAAGAGGCATTTAAAAAAATCAAATAATATCTATTAACACCACCAATCTTAATTCCACCCATCCCAAAGAAACCATTGATCTTATATGACTAAATGGGTGATGATATTGTCAGAGTATGACATTGAGTATGTTGAGTGGAAAGCATTCAAGGGTCAGGTTATTGCGGATCAACTAGCCGAGGCACCAATCTATTTAGAAAACCCTCTTGTCTCATAATTTATTGATGAATCCATTTTTAATCTCAATATAGTTGACCATTGGAAACTATACTTCGATGGATCATACACGCAACATGGATCAAGACCTAGTGTCTTCTTCATCACCCCACAAGGGGATTGCATACCAAGGTCATACAAACTGGCATTTCCTTGCACCAATAACATTGTGGGATGTGAGGCTTTAACCATAGGTCTTAGAATAGCAGTGTAGTGGAAAATCAAGGCTCTCAAAGTATATGGGGATTCTCAATTGATTATAAATCAAGTAAACAATGAATACCAAATCAAGGACGACAAGCTCACTCCATACAAGAAATTGGTGGAGACCCTCAAGGAGTCCATCAAAATAACATTTGAGCAGATTCCTAGAGCCAACAATAGAGTAGCAGATGCCATGGCAGCAATTGTGTCCCTACTAGACATCCCCAACAATGTTCCAAAATATGAATTCTTGATAGAGCAGCTTCTCGTACCTACATTCGAGATGCGAAAATCAGAATTTGTGTGTGAAATCATTGGTCCCGATGATCCTTGGTACCATGACATCTATACATACCTTCGCATAGGAGTCATACCTGCCAATTTACCCTCAAACCTAAAGTGAACCTTCATAAAAAAGACATCTAGATTCATCATCCTAGGATATACTCTTTACCATAGGAGCATAGAAGGAACCCTACTACACTACCTAAATGCTGAGGAGGCATTAACTACTCTAACTGACGTACATAATGGTATTTGTGATTCGCACTCAACCGGAATGACCATAGCTAAGAAACTGCTAAGGATGGGGTATTATTGGCCCACAATGGAAAGGGAAGCACATGATTATGCTAGAAAGTGTCTACAATGTTAGCAGCATGGCGACCTCATCCATGCTTCAACTCAAGAGCTTCATCTTATCATCATACCATGGCCTTTTTGACAGTGGGGCCTCGATCTTATTGGAAATATAACACTGACTTCATCTGATGGCCATAAATTCATCATAACTGCAATGAAGTACTTTACTAAGTGGGTGGAAGCCATACTCATGACATACATAACTGGGAAGTGGATCTCAAAGTTTATCCTAAACTACCTCATTTGTCGTTACGGTGTTCCACAAGCCATTATCTTAGATAATGGAACACCATTAAATAACTAGGATGTCCGTGACTTGTGTGAGAAATTTAAAATCTAGTATCACTTCTCCACCCCATACTATCCCCAAGGCAATGGCCAAGAAGAAGCTACAAACAAAACCATTCTAAAAATCCTCAAGAAAATAGTCAATGACGTAGGTCATGACTAGCATTTATAGCTTAATCCTGCCCTTTGGGCCTCTTGAACTAGCATCTGCACAACCACCGACACCACCCCCTTCTCCTTGGTCTACAGATCAGAAGTAGAACTTCCCATTAAGATCGAGATCCCAACACTCAGGATATCACTACAAAACCTTGTCACAGATGAAGAGTATCAAGTGTCAAGATTGAATGAGCTAGAGGTACTGGATGGGTGATGTATAGATGCCTTGAATCATTTTCAAGTCTATTATAATAGATTCAAAATGAGCTACAATAAGAAAATCAGAAGCATGACGTTCTAAGTTGGAGAACTGGTCTTAAAAGAAAATCAGAAGAATGTCCCAAACCCAAGCAACAAAGAAAAATTTGAACCCAATTGGTTGGGACCATTCGTCATCACAACAAGCTACAAGTTAGGGGCCTATCAATTATCCACACCCAAAGGAGAACCCCTACAGGAGCCCATGAATAGCTCCCATCTGAAAAAGTTTTATGCTTAAATCTTTCAAGGTAAAGAACCAAAAATCCAAAACAAAATCAGACAATGTCCAGAAAAAAATGGTTACTTCAGTGAAAACCTAGTAAATAGGTGTCTTGGTAAACAAAACAAAAAAGAAAAAAATTAAAAAAAATCAAAAAAAGGATCAAAAAATAATAAAGAGAAAAAAATTGTCCTCTAGTGAAAACCACTTCAGTCACACTTTGGACAAGTACCTTGGTGAAAACCTGGCAAACAAGCGCCTTTCGTAAATAAGAATTTTCCATCCACTAGGATCTTTATGGCTTGTTGTACATCATCCATCCATTTTACTTCCATCATCCATCATATTTAGGTCTCCATCCATCACTTATCCACTCGCATTTGCACCATACCTTGGTCCTATTTTTTTATCATGATCCCTCCTAGTACTACTCGGCCCATCATCAAAGTCATTTTGTCCTACCTTTATCGGAGTAGTCTATTACATCATCCTAGGGGCATGTTCTTATCATATCAGATTTGTGTATGATCTTAAAGCCCTAAAATCAAAAAATCCAAAAAAATAAAAAAATCACAAAATCCAAAAAAACATTAAAAAATCACAAAAATCCAAAAACATCAAAACATATCAAAAATCCAAAAATAGGTCAAAAATTCAATCAAAATTTAAAAACAAGGTCGTTTTGTCGAACTACGTCATCTTTGAGCTTGAACATAGGGAAGGTTGATCTTTGATCATCTCCTGAGACACTTAGGTCAGTCCTTTAGGAGTATATGATAATAAACTAACATCTCATCATGTATATCTTCATCTGTAAATTAGTCAAGTCGTCATTCGAACTACATGGTCTCTGGATGTATAACATAGGAAAGGCTAATCTGTCGATCAGCCCTTGAGTCCCCTAAGATAGGTCTTTAGGTTAATCTCTTAGTCAAAATCTTAGAAAAACCCAAAACATAGGAAAATAAAAAAATCAAAAACATTTGAAAAAATATCAAATAATACAAAAAAAAACTTCAAAACATTACAAAACATCAAAAACATCCAAATATTTGAAAAAATCCATCCATCTCATCTCGCTTGCACCCACAATAAACACCATCCATAATAAACTAATCATCACCCTCAACCTTTGGTGAAATAGTTAGAAAAAATTCTAAGTAGGTTAAAAGTTAAACTTAAAAATGTCAAATCTCAGGTTTAAGTTAATATGTAAGCAAGTTGGTGAATTCTTTGTTTTGATAATCTATCATCCAAACAATCCCATATCAATCATCTGATAACATCATGTCCTAGGATGAATACTTCCTACAAGGGGCATTATTTATTAGAAAGAGAACTTTGGATAAATGAAACGAGGTACCACCATCCACTAACATGTCCTAGGATGCATCATTCCTACAATGGACATAATATTTTGGGAATAGTTTTGGTTCTTATCCTTAAAAACACATTCCCTTTTGGTTAGTAGTATTGAATAACATCAACTTTTTTGTGTGCTCTAACTTTGTCTTTTGACTTATCTTATTGCGCTCAGTCCAAGGACCTCTCGATGGTATATGAACGAAGGATTTAGAGAGATGAGAATGGGGCAACAATCATTATCCTTTTTTCTGTTGTGCTCATTGGACGTTCTTGTAAAATAACTTGGTGAATACTTTCTTTGTTAGATATGTATAGAGGATGTTTTGGACAACTTATTGACTATTGCATTGATTGGCTATACCTTTCCGTGTTTTTGGTCTGAGATATTTGAAACTTCTAAAGTGCATTCTAGCAAGCTTTTTGTATGTCAAGTGTCAACAAGAATACTCCCATCTATTTATCGAGTCAAAGTACATCACACTAAGTACCATGCCATCCTAGTCCTTTATACCTTGATGCATCGTGCTTATGTGTGTTATCAAACATAAGGTAAGTGACCCTTTTAAAATCCCAATCCTTGATAAGAAAATTATCCATTTCTCATCATCATTTGTCATCATCATCATCTCTCATAAAGTTGTCTTGTTGGATTCTCTTGTCATCATCTCATTTCTTCTTTCTCCACACTAACATAACATCATCAATGCATCCATCATACATCCATCCTACATCCACGAACCATTAGTATTTTGCAAATCATCTCACATGCACAATCATCATTATAATTTAGATCTGTTAGTCTAAGCATCTCATAAATCATATATTTGCATAAATCATCCATTACATAATCATAGCATACCACATAATCCATTTCATCCATCCCATACATCATATCATCATTTAAGTTGTTTAGGATAATATATATTTTTTATTCTAAGCATCTTAAAATCATCTCATTTGCATCATCATCCATAACCATCCATCTTGAATGTCTTTATCACGAGACCAACCCTCAAATCAAATCTTTTTGCTCAATCTCTCAAGGGGGCAATGTACTAGTGTACTTTCCATTAGGGAAACCGAAAAAATTAGAAATTTTTTAAATTTGGATCACGGCAAGTTTATTCTTTGAACCAACGCAACAAGTACATTGCTTCAAAGAGGGGAAAAATGTAGACATGCAAAATTTGAATCATATAGTTAATTAGATCCAATCATCAAATAAACTTAGTTCACCTTCATCCATTCATTAGGTAAATTAAACTCATTAACATTAATTTCATCTCTAAGGTTATAAATCAAACATCAATCTTTTAATTAAATAAACCAAACTTTATTTAATTGAAATCTCATCCCTTTTTTTATTTAAATATATTAAATATTCGAGTCAGAATGGGTCAGAACATCCTAATCATCATTAAGCTAATATAATCTTGATTAAACTAACCTAACCACCTACTTGCACAAATAAATTAATTTATTGATTTATTAAAATCCTTATTTTCTTTCCACATGGAATCTTTGAGGAATATTCCCTCAAGTTTTAATTCGAAAGGAAAGTTGAAATGTACAACCAAATAAGGAATTTAATAAGTCTTTCATGTCCCCCACTCAACAATTTTAAATTTGAAAGTCTTACATGTCTCTTTCATGTCCCCCACTCAACAATTTTAAATTTGAAAGTCTTACATGTCTCTTTCATGTCCCCCACTCAAAAATTTTAAATTTGAAAGCCTTACATGTCTCTTTCTTATCCCACACTCAAACAATTTTAAAATCTTTGGCACATTGACCAAAATGTGCTCATCCTCAAGCCTATCACAAGTTGACAACTAGCCTCTTTTCATTTGGCTAAATCTGTGTACCACATTCATCCATTAGCTATTTCTCTCATCAAAATAATCTATAAATGAAAGGTTTCATTCTTGATCAAATCCTCCACAATCTCTTGCAAAGTCACTCTCTTAATCTAAGAATTGATTTTTCTCTTCACCATTTGCATTGCATCATTTTAGTTAACAAGGATTGGGAAAGGGTCATTGGCACATTTGGCACCAATCCAACATGGAATAGGTATAAATCATGTTTTCTTCTTTCATGTTTTTTATTTTTTCATTAAAGCATGATGCATTATTCCATAGAACGACTTGTAGATATACAAGGCTTGAACTAACCCATTATTTAATATGTAGTTGAAGTTTGAGTGTTTGCAAATTTGCAGAGCTTCACCTCTAGCTAAAGGGATTTTTTTTGTTAGGATAAGAATCCAAGTGATATCCAAAATGATTCCCATTGTAAGAATGATATATCCTAGGACATTAATCATATAGGATGATGATGTGTTGATAAATTGATTGATAGGCTATTGATATAAGGTTGACGGACATCTTTGAAAATGATCAAAAGTTTGATTTTGTTTTAAAGGTCTATTGTTTCAATTTTGATTTTGCAATTAATGTTTGCTTTTGTTGATTGTTATGGTTTTTTCTATTTTGTTTTCCAAAGGATGAAGGTAATGATTATTTTATTATGCATGGTTGATTATCGTGGGTGAAAGAAAAATGGGATGGATGGATATTTTCAAAATTTGGATGTTTTTGACATTTTGCAATCTTTTGAGGCTATTTTTGGGTTTTTGGATTTTTCAAATGTTTTGATTTTTGATTTTTTCAAATGTTTTCTTGGCTATTTGTGTTTTTTGAATGCTTTTAGATTTTGATGTCTCGGGGGCTAATCAAATATGAGCCTTGCCTATGTTTAAGCTTAGAGATGATGTAGTTCATATTCCAATGTTTTTAATGTTTATTTCTAGCTTTTTGAGTGTTTTCGGATTTTTTCGATGTTTTGGATGTTTTTGGATTTTTTATGCTTTTGGATTTTAATGTTTTTTTTATTTTTTGCATAATTTTGATGTTTTGGCTATGGACATGTGTGATGATATCAATGCTTTTTTTTGGATTTTGTTGAAAACCAAGCTAAGGTTGACTAATCAAATCGATGGATTGATGATGATGATAACATTGTTGAGGATGCACAACAATGCAAGGATAGTGTTAAGCAACATAAGGATTGAGATGGATGCCCCAAGATTATGATGAATTGATGATGATAACATTGTTGAGGATGCACAACAATGTAGGGATAGTGTTAAGCACCACAAGGATTGAGATGGATATCCCAAGATGATGCAATTTTTATTATGATAACATTGTTGAGGATACACAACAATGCAAGGATAGTGTTAAGTAACACAAGGATATCCCAAAATGATTTTTTGATCGAATTCAATTGATTAGGATTAATGAAGCTTGATTTGGAACAAAAGTTGTTCAAATGAATTAGTGTGATGTTTGAAGTGCAACTTATATGCAACTGATAGTGATTATTTGGATTGATGTTCGATGAAAGATGAAGACTGATAAGGAATGTCTTCTCGTCAAAATATGCTATCAGCTAGTGCTTTGGACTCTGAATCACAAATGCTTTGACCAATTTTATTTTACTTTTTCCAATGTTCGGATCACCACATAAGTTGGAGGATATAGATCAAGATTTATTCCTAAAGCAAGATGTAAATATCTACCCCAAGTGTCTAGCAATGTATGGAATGCCACAGATGGATGCTTAGATAGGTGTATGGATGGATGGATATGGAAATCATACAAAGGATGCCAAGGATTATCTTTCAATAAGGTAAGGTGTTTAGATAAAATATTCTTATTTGGATAATGCTTCATGGCTCATATAATGTTAGATAGGATAGGATAAATGAAAACTTCCCATGTCTAAATGTTTACCATAAGCAAGCATAAAGTGTGCACCAAACTTTATCAAGATCAAGATGACTTGGACTATGGATGGAAATGGATGAAAATGTATTGGATAAATGGTTCATGGATGAATAGATTTATTATGGATAAGATGGGTGGAATGTTGGATTTATTATGGATGAGATGAAATACTTTTACCTAAAGTGGCACACGTAGATGCTCAGTTTTACACATGACACCTATTTTCCAAGTTTTCGTGATGGTCTTGCCCAAAGTACCACCGTAGTGGTTTTCACGAGAGGACAATTTTTATCTTTATTGTTTTCAATCCTTTTTCTATTTTTTTTTATTTTCATATTTATTTATTTTTTTGGTTCTCTTGAAAGATTTTAAACTCATGTTGAATCACAAGGTGTTGTTGATGTAGATGCCCCTATCATAGTGTGTCATCGATATACTATTTGAAGAAGTTGCTTTGCTAAGATACGTGCACTTGAATACAAATTTTGAGATTCTTGATCTGCTTTGTTGATACTAGAATTGACATTGTCTTTATGCACACATCACAATAGAGTGTCTTTTGAATCCTTATGATAAAGGTTCATTGCCAATACATGGTCAATGTGAGAATTGGGTATCATGCGTGGAGGCATGGATGGAGTGTGTTTAGGTATAAGAGATGGATTGGTTGACAGTTTGGAACCTTTGGCTCTCCATACTTGGGAAGATGCACAATGATGGGTGCATATGAAAGTGTGTGTGGAATTAGGACCAACTACTTGATACACTTTGTACGTTGCTTGAAAAGCCTACTTTTGCTTTAGTGGAAATCTTTGATGGATACTTTTCCCTTTTCTATTTTTCCCCAAAATTTATTTAATTGATGGAGTTTGATAGGGATAATCTTTCTTTGTATGTTTTGGTATCCATGTGTATTTGATGTCTGTTATGCTTCTTTTCTTCTTTTTCTTTGATAACTATAGACATGCAAAATTGACATCATGCATATCTAACTAAGCATATTCGCCCATCAATTAAAAAAACCAAGTTTAATTGATTTAATCTCTAAAGATCGTCCATCTAAAATCAAATAAATTAACTTTATTTAATTTGATCCTATCATTACCCCCCTTCGCTGAATAAATCAAATATTTATTTAACTAAATATTTATCACCTTTCATCTCCCTTTGATATGATTTATATCCCTAAATCAAGTCAAATTGGTCAATAGCATCTAATCACCACCTAAGCTAATATAATCCTAATTAATCTAATCTAATGCATGACACATCCTCTAGCTTTTCCCACTTGCACCAATAAATCAATTTATTGATTTATTAAAATCAACATGGCATCTTTGAAGAATATTCCCTCAAGTTTGAATTCGAAAGGAAAGTTGAAATGTACATCCAACAAAGCATTTAATAAGTCTTACATGTCTCTTTCATGTCCCCTACTTAACATTTATAACACCTATTTTATTTATTTATCCCACTTTCCATCCCACTACCTATTTTTATTTATCCTACTTTCCATCCCACTGCCTATTTTTATTTATTTATCCCACTTTCCATCCCAATACCTATTTTTATTTATCCCACTTTCCATCCAAATTTTCAAACCTATGACAAGTTGACAAGTGGCTCATTTTATTGGCTAAATAATTATCCCACATTGATCTATTTTGAACTCTCTTCCAACTTGAAAATCTATAAATAAAGGGCTCATATCCTCATTGGATCATGTACAACTCATGCAAACTTACTCTATTTAATGGAGAGTTAATTTTTTCCACTCCAAAATCTTATAATTTCATCCACAACTCATGCAATAACCGAAGTATCCTCTCCCCTTGTGCAGTGATGCGATCCTGGGTGTAAGAGAAATGATTATTGCACTAAGTTGGAAGAGATCTCAAAGCAAGGTTACTCTCTTCAATTGGGAGATAATTTTTCCCATTCTCATAGTATTTTAATATCATTTTTATAGCATGGAGCTTAAGCAAGGATTGGGAAAGGGCTTCTTTCCATAGAAGCACCAATCCACTATGAAATAAAGTTTGATTCATGTTGTTTATATGATCATTTAGTTTTTCTTGTTGTTTTAATATCTTATTTATCATATCTAACATGATACAATATTGCATAGGGATAATAGATTTTTTATGTTTTATTTAACTTCAATAATAATGCTCATCATTGAGAGCTAATTTTTTCCATCTTCATATCAATTTCATCATTGAGCTTAGCAAAGGATCCACAGCTCAAAGCAAAGTTACTCTCTTCAATTGAGAGCTAAGTTTTCCCATCATCCTTTTATCATTGGCATTATCAAGGGTTGGGAAAGGGCTTCTTTCCACATCAAAGAAGCACCAATCCACTATGGGATAGATATGTGTCTTTTTTTTATGCTTTCAATTAGTTTGTGTTGTTATCTTGTTTATTAAGGCATGATTCATTATTTAATAGGAGCATTTAGTAAGTTTGAATGAACTCGTCCATTTTATGGAGTTTAAGCTTTGTGTAGATTTGTAGGGTGCTCACATATGGCGCTAGAAGGAAGGCATGAATCAATGCATTGCTTTGAAGGATAAAATGAATGTGTATATTTATTATTTTGTAATTACTTACATAAAGTAATATCATCAAAAGATTTATATGCTTCTCTCGTGCCTCGCGGGGATCTTGAGAATCAAAAAGCTTTTGGTGACATTAAATTGTGTAATTAATTACCCACACTTCATTTTGGGAACTAAAATTGAAAAAAACACTTTCGGAGTGTGAGTAAACTTATTGCATGTGTTCTCCCTTTGTTTCTAAATGAAGGTTGATCAAACTATGAATATTTTTACTAACTTTCATCTATCTTAGAGGTCCTTCCTTGGGGAAAAGTACTCACCCAAGGGAACGAATCAACCTATAACACTATAAAGCCAAGAGTATTTCCAACTGGGATATAAATGTGGGTATTGGAATAAATGCCAATATCATGCGGTTGAATGCAATGAGATGGATCTGAAAGGGGACTCTCACCATATGGGTCAATCTCCATGAATAGAAAGTTTGAAAAAAGACCATTGTTTGTAGTGGCCTATTAACTCATTCACCGAGTTTATCAAAGTGGTGCATTGGAACTTAGATTCCAAGAAGTTACTTTCCATGTCTGATATTGGTTAAAGTATAGAGGTTAAGGCTTCATTCTTAACATACCTTTATAATCTTTCCCTAGTTGCATGTAAAATCATCTCTTCTTCTACGAAAGGCATGAGGCAAGCCCACCAAGAAAAATGTACCAATTGAGATAGGATGCTATATTGCTTGTGAGTCAGACTGAAAACACAGTGCTTTGATTGAAAAAATTGGAAAACCAACATTCAACATGGGTATCAAATATCAAACTCTTTAGTAGAAGCAAATATCCTTGAACAAATTCACATGTTATTGCTTTCCCTTGGGATTCATATCCTTAGAGGCTTCTAAAAATTTGGATTTCATCTCAATTTTCTTCTACTAAAGTCAACTTTAGGTAACCATTGCCTTGATTTCCTTGATTTTCACATAATGCACTTTGTGGGATGAAAGAGAATTAGGGCATTGGACATTCAATTGAAAACCTAAACAAGAGTGTGTTTGTGGTAAAAAAATCCATTAAGAAAAGATTGAATCAATTGGACCCCACACATGTGCTTGGAATCTTTTGGTCGTATGGTTTTCATGCAAAAATTTATCTTTAGATTTTGAATTACTCTTAGAGAAAAGCATGTTCTTCACTATCTTGGTCTCAAAAAAATGTCCTTCCTAGGTTCATTTAGGATCAAAATCACACACTTCATCCAAATACCAAACATCTATCAAAACCTATCCCACCAAACAACTTTAGAGCTTTGAAAACATCATTCTAGACTTGGGTAAATCATCAAAATCAAAATCACCTTGTTTAGTTAGGAGTATGGGAATGCATCCTTTCTCATACCTCTAGTTAAATTAACACCCCTTTTGAAAAATTTCATCCTAAGATAACATCTAACATCTTAGAGATTGCAAGTTCATTATCCAAATCAAACCAATCAAAATCAAACCCTAATTCTAGCATTGATCCAAAGTCCCTAAACGTTCAACACTCATATCATTTATCCCTTTCATCCTTAATCTCATCATTGGTCCTAAGAACCTTATAGGTCACTTTTGAAACAAGGTCAAAACACAAGAGGAAAATGGAATATAAAATTGATCCATACATCATGAGTAATCCAAATCAACTAAACTTTCAAAGCCTTACCATGCCGATTGATTATCAAAACTCACACTTATACAATCCATACATGGGATCATTACCCTCTACAAATTTCAATAGTACAACAAATGTGAGTATTCCCAAATCAAAGTTTGGGACACCTTTCCCAAAGGTAGATTTAAATCCAAGTCCAAACCTCCAAGTCTATCAACCAAACAATCAATACATGAGCATTCAAATGAACATCATCCCACCAAATCCATATGTGCCAAAAGTGAATGTACCAAGTACAACTTTACAAAACATGAGTCCAAAAAAAATTGGGATAAATATGTTTGCAAATCAGAAAAATATTGTTCAAAGTCCAAACAATATGTTAACAACTCCATGTGTTAATCTAATACAAGGTGACACTAGGCAAAATCAAAGTTACCTAAATCAAGGCAATGTGATCCCCAACATCAACAATGTTCAACTTCAACCTATCATGCCAAATCTAAACATCATACAAAATCAAAACATTGTCCAAAATCAAATTTTCCATGATCCCATTCAAAAACCACAAGTATGCATCCAAAATTTGCTTGAACAAAAACCAAATCAACTATATCAAGGGAGTCAAGATCGAAATCAAGATCAAATTTGGTGAGATCAAATTGCTATACTTACCAAAATAGTTGAGTCATTGTGCCAAGGGACATCTCCACCACCATTACCCATATCCACATCATTCCTTGGTTTAGGGCTTCCCCCTTTACCCACTGCCAATCACTCCATATAAATCAATCCACCTAACACCAATAAAGCCATCACATCAAATCATTTGAATATACCATCGACATCACACCAACATATGGTATCTAATCAAATGACAACATCAATCTTGACAAATCAAAATATGGTCTCCCAAGGACCTATCACCTCAGTCATTCTGACCATTCCTATCACCTCGATCATTCCAACCACCCCTATCACACCCATCATATCTCAAACCCTCACTACCATGATCACTCCAAGCATATCTCAACCACTTCTCACTACATCCAAAACAATTCTGAATCCACCACCACCCCCACCCAAACCAAGCACATCAAACTAATATAGCATTACATTTAAAGCTACTCAGTAGGTTGCTTATCAAAAGGCATACCAAAAAAAACAAAACCGAAAGGTTGCATGACTAGCTGCACAACAAGTTACACAAGCTCCTCAAGATGCCCAAGCCACACTACAAGCCCAACAAACAAAAGCATACACTCAAGTGCAAGAGAAAGCTAAAGCCCAATACCAAGCCCAACAAGCAAATGTTTTTCAAAGTCCAAATGAAACTTTAACAACTCCATGTATCAATCCAAGTCAACGATCACATGATCAAGACCTATCCATCAATGAAGATGTTTCTACCTCATTTGAAGATCAAATCAACATACATCAAGAATCACTTTTCAATCATGATCAAAATCCACTAACCGAAAATGATCCAACGCAATAAATGTCAACATCACTTGAATCTATGGTTGAAGACATTCACAATCTCTCCACCACAATTGTCGAAAACAATGTTCAAGATCTCTCAATTAAGGAGAAAATTGAAGATGTTTTTACCCCACCCGATGATCAACTCACCATACATCAAGAGCGACTTTTTAGTGATCTATTTCAAGGAGTGTTAGGATTATTTGATCCTATTGACATAATGCATGATCCGTTCACCTATGATCATAACAAAAATGTCTCTACATCACCTAATGAGTTAGAGGACATATCTCAAGAATTTATTCCAAAGCAAGATCAAAATCTTCCACTAAGGTCTAGCAATGCTCCTTTCCAAGACACGTTGACCCCATTTGACCTCATGGTTATAGATACTGAAGGAAATCTAAACTCGACACTTGATCCAAGTACACTCAATGATCAATTGGATATTGAATCACTTACAATAACTAATGATCATGTCCAAGAACCCTTTGTAAGCAATCCATCCCTTGAAACTGATCCATGTCAAGAACTTGATCCAAAGCATGTTGAAAGCAACTCCAAAATTAATCAAGATCAAGAATTCATATCTCCAAGATACTACAATGATGTAATTGACACTCTCCTATCTATGCAAGATGTCACAAATAATGATCACATCCACATAGCACATACTCCTCCATCTATCCATGAGATGCTTTCTATGGATGGACATGTAGATGATCTTCATTCAAAATAGGATCCCTTTATTCCTGACATTGTTACACAAAAGGAGGAGGTTATTGATTCATATAGTCAAACAAAGTTGTCAACAGTACGATCAAATATATCCAAAATCCAGACTGGGGAAATCATGAATAAAGATATCCAGAAGTATCCAATCAAGGAAATAGGTCAGATATAACAAGATATTTTAGAGCTAGCAGAGCATCCAATCGAAATAACATCATCTGTAGTGGTCATTTGTCAAAGCATGTTTACTGAACAAGACATATCAAAACAAGTAGAATCAAGGAAGGAAGGTGCCACTACCACCATACTCGTGGCAACTTCATCTCAAGAAAACATCAACATAGGGAGCACAAAGAATCCTTATGATGAAACCGATGCCAATATTACAACCAGTCACATCATGAATCTTCATCCACCCATCACCCCATCCATGAATTGGGACCAACATCAAAATAAATAATTGAATCAAAGTATGAAGAATGTTATCAAAGAAAGAGAAGTTGAGAATCATAGTGGACAAATCAAATATGCATGGATACCAAAATATACAAAGAAAGATCATCCCTATCACACTCCATCAGTCAAAGAAACTATGGGGAAAAATTAAAAAAGGGAAAATTTTCCATCAAAGATGTCTTCAAAAGAAAAAGAATGCTTTTCAAGTGACGTACAAAGTGTACCAAGTAGTTGGTCCTAATTCCATGCACACTTTTGTATCCACCCATCATTACTCATATTCCCAAGTTTGGAGAGTCAAAAATTCAAAACTATCAACCAATCCATCTCTTATCCCTAAACACACTCCATCCACGTCTCCATGCATGATATCCAATTCTCAAATTGACCATGTATTGGTAATGACCCTTCATCATAAGGATTCTGAAGGCAGTATATCGCGATGTGCGCAAAAACACAAAGTCAACTCCAGTATTGACGAAGCAGATCAAAAATCTCAAAAGTTGTATTCAAGTGCACGTATCTTTGCAAAGCAGCTTCTTCAAGTAGGATATTGATGGCACAGTATGACAGGGGAATCTACATCAGCAACACCTTGTGATTCAACATGAGCTTAAAATCTTTCAAAAAAAAAAATTTAAAAGAAAAAAATATGAAAATCCAAAGGATTGAAAATAGTAAAGATAAAAATTATCCTCTAGTGAAAACCACTACATTGGCTCTTTGGGAAAGACCATGATGAAAACCTAGAAAACAGGCATCATGTGTAGAATCGAGCATCTACGTGTACCACTTCAGGTGAAATCATCTCATGCCATCCATAATAAATCTACCATTCCATCCATAATAAATCCTTTTATCCATAAACCATTGATCCAATCCATTTTCATCCATCTACATCCATCATCCAAGTTATTTTGATCTTGATGAATTTTGGTGCACACTTCTCACTTGCTTATGGTAAACATCTTGACATGATCATTTATCCTATCCTATGCAATGTTATTTGAGCCATGAAACATTATCCAAATGAGCTTTCTTGATCTAAACACCTTATCTTATCACAAGATAATCCATATCCATCCATCCATACACCTATCTAAGCATCCATCCATGAAATTCCATACTTTTCTAGACACTAGGGGCATATATGTATATCTTACTTTGAGAATAAATCTTGATCTATATCCTCCAACTTATGTGATGATTTGAACATTGGAAAACATGAAATAAAAATTGGTCAAACCATTTGTGAGAAAAAATCCAAATCACTAGCCCATGGCATATTTGATGAAAAGATGTTTCTTATCAATCTTCATCTTTCATCGAAAATCAATCAAAACAATCACTATTAATTGCATCTAATTTTCATGTCAAAAGTCACATCAAATCACTAGAACAATTTTTGTTTTGAAATCAAGCTTCATCAATCATGATCAATCAAATCCAATCAAAAATTCATCATCTCAAGGTATCCTTGTGTTGCTTAACACTATCCATGCATTGTTGTGTATCCTCAACAATGTTATCATCATCAATCCTAATCAGTCCTGATCAATCCATTCATTCAATCAACCAACCTTAGCTTGGTCTTCAACAAAAATCCAAAATAGATCACTAATATCATATCCATATCCAAATCGTCAAAATCATGCGAAAAATCCAAAAACATCCAAAACATATCAAAAATCCAAAAACACACAATTTTTTTTAAAAAAAGCATAAAAAACATGGAATCCAAACTACATCATCTCTGAGCTTAAATATAGGCAAGGCTAATCTTGGATCAGCCACTAAGACATCAAAATCCAAAAACATCCAAAAAACACTAAAACACAAAAACATTCATAAAATCTCAGGAAACCTCAAAATATTTGAAAATTTTCAAAAAAAACCAAAAACAGCCTCAAAACATTTCAAAAACGTCAAAAATATCAAAAATATCCAAATATTTGAAAAAATCCATCCGTCTCATTTTGCTTTCACTCAAAATAATCAATCATCCATAATAAAATGATCGTCACTTTCATCCTTTGGCAACACAAATAGAAAAAACCACAACAATCAACAAAAGCAAACTTCAAATGCAAAATTAAAATCAAAGCAACAAACCATTAAATGCAAAATCAAACTCTTGATCATTTTCAAACATTTCAGTCAACCTTATGTCAATAGCTTATCAATCAACTTGTCAACCCATCATCATCCTATACAATGCATGTCCTAGGATATATTGTTTCAACAATGGGCATCATTTTGGATATCACTTTGGATTCTTATCCTATCAAAACAAATCCTTTTGGCTAGAAATATGAAGAACATTGACTTGTTTGTGTATTTGATCTTTTCTTTTCTGATTTATTTTATTGTGCTCATTCCAAGGACCTCTCGATGATATCGGAATGAAGGATTTAGAGAGATAGGAATTGTTCAATGATCATTATCTTTTATTTGTTGTGCTTGTTATACATTCTTGTAAAATAACTTGGAAAATACTTGTTTTGTGAGGTAGGTCCTCGCAAGGTTTTTGTATGTCAAGTGTGAACAAGAGTACTCCTATCTATTTTTCAAGTCAGATCCATTGCACTAGGTACAACACCATCCTAGTTCTTTATACCTTGATGCATCGTACCTACGTGTGTTATCAAACATAAGGTAAGTAGCCCTTTTAAAATCCCAATCCTTGATAAGAAAATCATCATCATCTATCATCATCATCATCTCTAATAAAGTCTCATCAGATCATGGCCTTGTTGGATCCTCTTGTCATCATTTAATTTCTTGTTCTCCATGCTAACATAACATCATCAATGCATCCATCATGCATTCATCCTGTATCCACAAACCATCAACATACCACATATCATTCATATCATACATAATAGGAAACATTGATCATCTCACATGCATCATATCATCATTTAAGTTGTTTAGGATAATATAGATTGGTTATTCTAAGCATCTTAAAAACATCTCATTTTCATCATCATCCATACCATCCATTTTGAACCTCTTTATCATGAGATCGACCCTCAAATCGAATCTTTTCACTCGATCTATTGAGGGGGCAATGTACCAGTGTACTTCTTTCCATTGGGGCATCCAACAAAATTAGAATTTTTTTCAATTTTGATCATGGCAAGTTTATTCTTTGAACCAACGCAGCAAGTACATTGCTTCAAAGAGGGGAAAGAAGTAGACACACAAAATTGACATCATGCATATCTAACTAAGAATATTCACCCATCAATTAAATAAACCAAGTTTGATTGATTTAATCTCTAAAGATCGTCCATATAAAATTAAATAAATTAACTTTATTTAATTTGATCCTATCATTATCCCCCTTAGCTAAATAAATCAAATATTTATTCAACTAAATCTTTATCACCTTTCATCTCCCTTTGATTTGATTTAAATCCCTTAATCAAGTCAAATTGGTCAATAACATCTAATCACCACCTAAGCTAATCTAATCCTGATTAATCTAATCTAATGCATGTCCACCAATAAATCAATTTATTAATTTATTAAAATCAGCATTTTCCATCAACATGGCATCTTTGAGGAATATTCCCTCAAGTTTTGAATTCAAAAGGCAAGTTGAAATGTACATCCAACAAATCATTTAATAAGTCTTACATGTCTCTTTCATGTCCCCCACTCAACATTTATAACACCTATTTTATTTATTTATCCCACTTTCCATCCCACTACCTATTTTATTTATTTGTCCCACTTTCCATCCCACTACCTATTTTTATTTCTCCTACTTTCCATCCCACTACCTATTTTAATTTATTTATCCCACTTTCTATCCCACTACCCATTTTTATTTATCCCACTTTCCATCCAACTTTCCAAACCTATGACAAGTTGACAAGTGGCTCCATTTTATTGGCTAAATCATTATCCCACATTGATCTATTTTGAACTCTTTTCCAACTTGAAAATCTGTAAATAAAGGGCTCATATCCTCATTTGATCATCTACAACTCATGCAAAGTTACTATCTTCAATGGAGAGTTAATTTTTTCCACTCCACAATCTTAGAATTTCATCCACAACTCATGCAATAACCGAAGTATCCTCTCCCCTTGCACAGTAATGCGATCCTAGATGTAAGAGAAATGATTATTGCGCTAAGTTGGAAGAGAGCTCAAAGCAAAGTTACTCTCTTCAATTGAGGGCTAATTTTTCCCATTCTCATAGCATGGAGCTTAATCAAGGATTGGGAAAGGGATTCTTTCCATAGAACCATGAATCCACTATGAAATAAAGTCTAATTCATGTTTTTTATATGCTCATTTAGTTTTTCTTGTTGTTTTAATATCTTATTTAGCATATTTAACATGATATAATATTTCATAGCGATACTAGATTTGTTATGTTTTATTTGACTTCAATAATAATTTTTTTCATTAAGAGCTAATTTTTCCCATCTTCATAATATCTTCATATCAATTTCATCTTTGAGCTTAGCAAATGATCCACAACTCAAAGAAAAGTTACTCTCTTCAATTGAGAGCTAATTTTATCCATTTCATCATCATCATTAGCTTATCTACCAAGGATTGAGAAAGGGATTCTTTCCGTAGAAGCACCAATCCACTATGGCATATGATTTACTTCATGTTTTATTACATGCTTTCAATTATTTTATCTAATCCTTTTGTTTTTTATTGCATCATGAATCATGTTGATTTATTTCATAGGGATGTTGATTATTGGCTTTGTTTAAAAATGCTAATCATGCTTTGTGTGTTAGGATTTTAACCAAAATGTAGATTTTCACATCGAGAATAATGTTCTTCGTACATTGACTCAAATCTTTCTTTCAAAGTTTGTCCCAATTCATTGATGGTGTGATGGGTGGAAGAAGATTCATGATGTGACTGGTTGTTATATTGGCATTGGTTTCATCATAAGTATTCTTTATTCTCCCTATGTTAATGTTTGCTTGAGATGAAGTTGCCCCTAGTATGGTGGTAGTAGTACCTTCATGCTTTGGTTTCGCTTGTGCTGAGAGCTCTTGTTTAGAATACATTCTGTAATAAATGACCACCGTAGGTGATGTTGTTTCAATTTGTTGATCTACTAACTCTAAATTATATTGTTCTGCCTAACCTATTTCTTTAAGTGAATAATGTTGGATATCTGCATACTTGATGTTCTCAATCTAAATTTGGGATATATTTGATCCTGATGTTGACCACTCAATACCCTACACTTTTTGTGTAATAATGTCAGGAGTAAAAGAATCCTATTCTGAATGAAGATCATCTATGTTTCCATCCATAAAAAGAATCTCATGGGTAGATGGAGTAGTATGTGTTATGTGTATGTGATCATCTATTGCAACATATTGTATAGATAGGATTGTGTCCATTAGATCATTATAGTATCTCGAAGATACAAATTCTTGATCTTGGCAGATCTCATTGATCTCTCAGTGTCAGTCATCTAACACTCCTTGAAATAGATCACTAAAGAGTGGCTCTTGATGTATGGTGAGTTGGTCATCGAAAGAGGTGAAAAGATCTTCAATGTGCTCATTGATGGATAGGTTTTAAACATTCTTTTCAACAATTGTGGTGGAGAGATTATGAATGTCTTCCACCATAGGGTCAAGTGATGTTGACATTTCTTCGATTAGATCATTGTTGGTTGGTGGATTTTGATCATGATTGAAAAGTGACTCTTGATGTATGTTGATTTGATCTATGGACGAGATAGAAACATCTTCAATGTGTTCTTTGATGGATATATCTTGATCATTTCTTTCATTAATTGTGGTGGGGAGATTGTCAATGCTATCATTAGTGGTTGAATGTTCATCGTTATCCCCAATAGTTATCATTTTTCGTGTTTGTTCTTGTGTTTTTTGGGTAGCTTGAGAGGCTTGTTGCACTTGTTGAGCTTTTTTTTCTCATTGCATGGCTAGATATTGTTGGATGGCCTTTTGGTAGGCCTGGTGAGCTTTTAACACAATGTTATATTTCCTTGTTGCATTTGGTTTTTGTGGTAGTGGTGGTGGATTTGGAATTGTGTTAGATGTAGTGACAAGTGGTTGAGATATGCTTAGAGCCATCATGATAGTGAGGGGTTGAGATGTGATGGGTGTGATAGGGGTGGTTCGAGTGATCGAGGTGATAGGTCCTTAGGAGACCATATTTTGATTTGTTGAGATTGATGTTGTCATTTGATTAGATACCATCTGTTGGTGTGATGTCGATGGTATATTCAAAATATTTTATGTGATGGTTTGATTGGTGTTAGGTGGATTGATTTGGATTGAGTAATTGGTGCTAGGTAAAGGGGAAAGCCCTAAACTGAGGAATGATGTTGATATGGGTAATGGTGATGGAGATGTCTCTTGGCACAATGACTCAACTATTTTGGTAAGTGTAGCAATTTGATCTCACCAAGTTTGATCTTGATTTCGATCTTGACTCCCTTGATATAGTTGATTTGATTTTTGTTCAAGCATATTTGGGATGCATACTTGTGGTTTTTGAATGGAATCATGCACAAATTGATTTTGGACAATGTTTTGACTTGGGATGATGTTCATATTTGGCATGATAGGTTGAAATTGAACATTCTTGATGTTGGGAATCACATTGCCTTGTTTTAGGTAACTTTGAATTTGTATGGTGTTACCTTGACTTGGATTAATACATGGAGTTGTTAACATCTTTCAATTTTGAACAACATTTGTACGACTTGCGAACATATCTACCCCAAATTTTTATGGATTCATGTTTGGAAAACTTGTACTTGGTATATTCACTTTTGTTATGTATGGATTTGGTGGGATGATGTCGGTTGTTTGAAGACTCATGCATTGATTTTTTGGTGGATAGATTTGTAATGTTATACTTGGATTTAAATCTACCATCAAGAAAGGTGTTCCAAACTTTGATTTGGGCATGTAGACATGCAAAATTTTCATCATACAGTTAATTAGGTCCATTCATCAAATAAACATAGTTCACCTTCATCCATTCATAAACATTAATTTCATTTCGAAGATTATTCATTTAAATTAAATAAATCAAAAATTCAAGTAAAAAAGGGTCAAAACATCCTAATCACCATTAGGCTAATATAATCCTAATTAAACTAACCTAACCACCCACTTGCACAAATAAATCAATTTATTGATTTATTAAAATCCTTATTTTCTTTCAACATGGCATCTTTGAGGAATATTCCCCACTCAACATTTTCACAATTTTAAACTTACATGTCTCTTACGTGTCCCCCACTCAACAATTTTAAAATTTGAAAGTCTTACATGTCCCCCACTCAACAATTTTAAAGTCTGAAAGTCTTACATGTCCCCCACTCAACAATTTTAAAATCTGAAAGTTTTATATGTCTCCCACTCAACAATTTTAAAATCTGAAAGTCTTAGATGTCCCCCACGAAACAATTTTAAAATTTGAAAGTCTTACATATCCCCACTCAACAATTTTAAAATATTTGGCACAATGGCCAAAATGTGCTCACTCCTAAACTACTCACAAGTTGGCAAGTGGCCTCATCTCATTGGTCCAATCTTTGTCTCATATTCATCCATTTGGAAATTCTCTCATCAAAATATTCTATAAATCAAGGGCCTCATTCTTCATCAACTCATCTACATCTTCATGCAAAGTTACTCTCTTGGTTTGAGAACTAATTTTTCTCTTGATCACCATTGCATTTGCAACATTTGAGCTTGTCAAGGGTTGGGAAAGGGTCACTTTTCACAACAAAGTGACACCAATACACTATGGAATAGGTATGCATCTTTCATGCTTTCAGTTTAGTTTGTTTTTTTATCATTTTTGTGAAGCATTTTTCATTATTTCATAGAATCATTTTGAGGAATTTTTAGATACTAACCCATGCTTGAAGTTTTTTGTTTGCAGATTTTAATAGGTGCTCACATATGGTGCTAGAGGGAGTGGATTATGTTTATTGATTGTCTTGATAAGCCTATTTTTATTGCTAACTGCAGGTTTACATTTGGTTTATTGCTATTTGGAGGGAATTATACTTCTTTTGAAAAAAAAAAATCTTATGAGTTGTCACTATTCTTCTCATTAATATGGTTGTTTCCATCTCAATAAAGATTGGTGTTTTGGTATTGATTGATGTATTTGAGCACATGATTATTTTAGATCTTGTATTTATGCATCATTTAAACTCCCAAATTTATTGCCTCTATTTACAGCTAGCAAAGATTCTAACATGCATTTCCTTAGCTTTAGCAATCTATTTAGAGAGCCTCCATTCATGTGTCCTAGTAGAAAAGAGGTGCTTCCACCCTCTTCAAATGCATCCTCAATTTTTTTTGTACTTTCTCCACTTCTCTCATAATCTTTAGAGTAGAAGAGGCTTCACTATCATGACAAATGACTTTGAGAGAATAGTAAAAGCTAGAGAATGGGAATATTTATTACGCTTTAAAATGTACTTGTGAGAAGTAAAATCTGCTCTGAGGAAACTTCCATAGCTAGAAGGATCTTTTTTTATCATCATCTAAGTAATTTACTTAATGGGTCGAGTGCACTCTTGTTCTTTCTTTTTCCTTGAAGTTAAGCATGCCATTTAAGAAGGTAGGTTCCCTATCTAAAGGTGTGTTAAGACAAGTCTCTATTAACGTTCCTACCTTAAACTTCATTATGGAGATGTAGCTGTAAACACCAAACCATTGTAATCCCATCGTAGTTGCATCAAATCTCTCTCTCTAGTAGAAGGTAGCAAACAATAAATACTGGCTTAAATCAATCAAAGCCAACAACAAGTGGTGGATAACTCTAAGCTTAGAAGGATTTTAAGCCATTCATATCGTCACTCTTTATTGCTTTTGTCTTCCAATCACAGCATCCTTACATGTTACAAACCTCGCTCAACTATCAATTAATTTTCAGTGGCGGACACTTCAAATCATAACAACCATGCCTTTTGAGTTTATGTTTCTATAACATGCATTTGAGGGTGGGGCATGCCCATAGAAACTGTCTTTAGATTTCCAGGATCTATCCTTATAAGTCTTCTCCATGCTGATATACTCATCCCTATTTTTGTTCGATGACCTATAGGTCCACATTCAATTTTGATCAGTCACTGGTCGATTAATCATAGATTAATCCAAAGAAAAGTGTATTTCTTCTAGAGTCCTTCATCCTCCTAGAAAAGACCCACTAAAATAATCATCTTAATGGCCAAGAGTATCTTTTCTTAAGATACGTTGCGGAGTCTTTCTCTAGATATGTCACAACACTATTAGTAATAAAGACATTAATACTTGTTTGATGAACAAAATATTTTCTAGAAGTGTGCATTTTTTTTTCATAGATTATGTTCTTTCATTAACGTTGTGTGTTCTAGAAATATACGCTATTTGGAGGAAGATGATGGTCCAAGGTCTGGTGATCATTATAGATCGGCGATACGTCTTCTTAAAGGTTTGAGGATAATTGCATGTACATGGAAATTTTTGTAGGAAGGATAGGATAAATAGAAAAATTTATGGCAGAATTAAGCACTAAACTCACTCGCAACATGTTGTCTCAACAATGCATTTAAAAATTAGTTACAACACATTTATCGTGATTCTTCAAATAGTTTTTTGATTTGATAAACTGTCAACTTTTACCATTAATTATTAAATGTCATGATTTAATCATTTGACATTGGTAGCTCACGTTACTCATATTATCTTGATTTCTCTAACCTGAGTAGATTGAGGTGATATTGGTGAATAATTATTACTTCAGTTGTGAACTTTTCAGGACCAACCACTTATGATCATAGCACTATTTTGAATATTAATTAAAATTCTGACTATCCATGCCACTAAATGTTTAGTTGTCGCCAATCAAGGTTATCCCTAACTTCATTGAATGTTGATTTTCTATGTTTGAAAGAAGATGCAAAATATCCTACCTATTTACTTACGTTGCCATGTTTCTTTGACTTACGCAGTATAAAGAAAGCGAAAATAGAAACAAAGGAAAGTGAAAAAGGAAAAGGTACAAGGAAAATGAAGGAAAGCAAAAGGAAAATGAGGAAGGTGAAAACAAAGGAAAAACAATGAAAATGAAGAAGGCTAACGAAGGAAAGCGAAGGAGGACAAAGAAGGAAAAGGGAAAATGAAAGGAGGAGAAGTAATGAAGATGGTGTATTGAAAGATTAAAGTGTTTTTTAACACTTTAGTGTTTGTTTGAACACTTTTCATGAAATTGCTATCTTTTCTTTCTTAGGACATTAGTTTTCATTTGGCTTTAAAAATAATCTTTCAATCTCTTCTTGCAAAGGCTAAAATGAACTTTACGATCACAACTTACTATAGTTTGTTTCTTTGGTTAACAAATTGAACAAAATGTCTATCATTTGTCTTTTGGTGCTCTACAATGAATTCATTTTTTCTTTGTGGGATCTAAAATGAACATGTGTGACATTATTTTGTGAGAGATTACTTGAACTAACATCATTGAAAAAGGATGTATGCACTTCTTTCGAGCTTTATAGTGATCTTGAGAATCAAAAGGCCTTTTTCATGATTTTAGGTTGAGACAAAGCAATCACCTCCACAATTCAATTTGGGTTTAAAATTGAACAAAATCTTGTGCAAGTGTGAGTAGTGTATATTCTCTCTCTTTGTTGCCACACAAAGATTGATCGTGTTATGAATTTTTTCTTTACTCGCTTTTGTTTATCCTAGAGGGCCTTCCTTGGGGGAAAAGTACTCATCCAAGGGAATGACTCAACCGGTAACACTCTAAAGCCAAGAGTATTTCCAACTAGGATATAAATGTGGATATTGGAAGAAATGCCAATATCATGCGGTTGATTTTGACAAGATGGATTCAAAAGGAGACTCTTGTCGTATGGGTCAATATCCATGAACATAAAGTCCTTATTAAAACACATGTGCTAGAATTTTCCAAAAATCCTTTAATCTATTTGTTGGTGTAAGAACGGTCGTTCTGAAGCCACCCCACATTTTTACAGTCTTTAGTAGAAATGGAAAACATGCCATGGGAGTTTCATGGGTGTTGATGCTTGGTTGCCCTATATAAGTGAGTGTCATGGAGTTGAGCCAGTGGGGTCAAGCACCTAACCATTCTCTAATGATAAGCGTAGCTTGACTTGTCCAAGTGGGAATCCAACAAATATTATCTTACACATCCATAGCATTTGTACTTGTTCTTGGTTTCAAAACATAGTGCTTTGATCGAAAACATTTGAAAACAAACATTCAACCTGATCCTCAAAATTTTGAACCCTTTAGGAGGAAAATACAATTGACTAAATTCTCGTGTTATTGCTTGCCCTTGGGATTACATCCTTAGAGGTTTCTAAGCACTTGAATTTACATCTCAATTTTCCCACTAAAGTTAAACAATAGGTAACCCTTTCCCTAATTTCATCAAAGTTTCGCATAATATACCTTGTGAAATAAGACGAATTTGAGACATTGGACATTCAGTTCAAAACCTAATCAAGAGTGTTTTCTGTGGTAAAAAGAATCCATTAAGCAAAGATTAAAGACAATTGGACCCCACACATATGTCTCCAATGATTTCATGCAAAATCAAGATCAAGAAACCAAAGGTGAAAGCCCTTAGTCTGAAAGCCCATCAAGAATGTCTCTCTATGTCATACGAAGTCAGAAAAAGATTGCTTTTCAACTTTTACAAAAAAGCTTCAAGGAACAATCCTGGTTTGTATTCATTCTATTACTGCCAAAACCTAAATCTTTTCAGAGATTTTGAACATCTTGTTTAGAGAAAAGCTTGTTCTTCAATATCTAGGTCTAGGAAAACAAAGTGTCTTTTGTAGGTTCATCTTAGGATCAAAGAAAATCAAAATATTTTTCATCCATCCTTTAAAACATCAAAACAAACATCATCTCACAATCACCTTTTGGAAAATCTTGAAATCATCCTTAATGCTAGGCTTTTTGGAAAAAATCAAAATCATCAAAATCTTTGAGACTAAATCCTTGAAAACATTATCAAAATCACCTTTGGCTAGGTATGTGTAGATTTATCCTTTCACATATGCTTAGTCAAAGGTTATCAAAACCATCTCATTTAGCTTAGTATATGTAGATGAATTATTCATCATATGCTTAATGAAACTAGTATCTTGTTTGGATAGGTGTGGGTAGATGCATCCTTCTCCCCGAACATATTCAAATTATCATCCTTTGATCAAATCTATCCCTTGGATAATCATCCAGACATCTTAGGGTCTATTTTTTCAAAATCAAAATCAATCAAGGAAAAATCCAAAGGGATAATCAAAATCAAAATCCGAAACATATCTGAAAGTCCCAAAATCCTAATATCTCCTTCAAGACTTACCAAAGGATCATAACATCCACATCATTCATCTTTTACATCATCATCATATCACCTTTTGATCCTCAAGATATCCTAAAATTTTCCACTTTGAGACATAAAATAAAGATCAGTCCAAAGAATCAAGAGATTCATCTCCAATTCTTAAAAATCAATCCTTGTTTTATGGTTCAAACCAAATCTCAATACATGAAGAGCATGGAATCCAACAAAGCAACACCTGCTTCAAGTGATCTAAGTCAAAACACTCCTGAAATGAATCCAATTAGGTCTAGAAATCTCATAGTTGACCTTCCAACATCATCGCAAAACCCATGAGAAGAATCCCAAGGAGAAGACCTCACCTTTGGGATGTGTCACGAAGAAATAACTGAGATGCTCCAAAATTCATAAAACCATAAAATCATCAACATCATATTGAGGCTTAACCCTTCACTATACATGCTTGAATTAGCAAAGTAGGGAGCCAAATTACCTTTTTATTTTGATGTGAGTACCATAGTGGAGACATCTTTTCCCTCCATCTCATGCACCGTCCCCATCTCATCCACACCCCCATCCCAAAATATCACCCAAAATGTTTCACAAATCACATCTTTTGCTCCAAGCCAACCTAATATTAATAAGGGAAATGCATTTTTTAATGCTATTCAAACACACCCCCTTGATAATAAACAACATTTGGATACAAACACCATCTTGGAACAAAACATACTCGACAACCAATTACACAACAATGTTCATCTCACTTTCCATCATGATCCATCATCAACATTTTTCCGTGCAACACCTCAAACTCCTCTCCTCACAAATTTGAAAGAGGAAGGAGACATGTTCTGACTAGGGGGCATTTTTGACATAGTAACATTTTTGCAAGGACATACACCCCTTACATTTCCACCACTTCTACTTTTTCCATCATCATCTACACCACTCCTAGGCTTAGGGCTTCCCCTTTACAAAGTATCGATAAAAAAAAATCCCAAATATCAACCAAACCATTATGTCAAACACTTAGAATTTGTTGTCGACATCACAACAATAGATGAAAAATGCACAAGCAATCACAACATCATCAAACACTCCCCTAACATCGCAAAGCATAGTTTCTCAAGGGCCAATCACATCAACAGCACCACTTACCACTCAATCTACCACATCAATACCACCATCAACCAATCAAATAATCAACACAACATCACCACTTACCACTACCACAAATGCCATTTTGAATCCACCACCACCCCCACCACCACCAACTTCCACCACATTGAAAGTCACTACAATGCAATATTGCAAGCTAATTTTTAAAAGGGTATTTCAACAAGTGCAAAAACAAAAAGCCGTATACCTAGCTGCTCAAGCTACACAAGCCACCCAAGTCGACCAAGCTACATTACAAGAGCAAAAATCCCAAGCTTTATTGCAACAATAACAACAACAAATCACTCAAACTTCACAAACCACACAAGTATTGCAAGCACAAAAGGCTGCTCAGCCACGACTTCTATTGCGACAACAAGCAGTGCAAGCACAAGAAGAACAAGTGCAAACTCAATATCAAGTAGAACAAGTCTAATATCAAACACAAATTTTCTCACAAAGACAAACAGTGCAATGGAAAGCATATCAACAAGAAATAAAGCAATATCAAGAACAACAAGCAGCCAAATTGGTAGCCCAACAACAAGCATTGTTCGAACAATAACAAGAACAACAAGTGTTGTTGGAACAGGAACAAGCACAACAACAAGCGCAACAATAGCAAGATCAACAACATGCATTGTTCATACAAAATCAACTGGAAGCTTACCTAGTTCACCAAAACATATAGATACCATCGAACAACACACTGACCAACCCACCCATCCAAACCACAATTGAAACACCCCAAAACACTTTCATCCCACCCCCTGATCTGTAAAATGATATGACAACACAAATCAAGTTGCTCTTGCAACAAGTGCTCAATCTTCAATCAGGGAAAACAACGAAGACAACAAGCAACTTGTGTCTGTATCCATTTGATAGGAGCCTAGTAATGAAAACATTCCCCAAGGAATTTTAGATCCCCAAACTTAACAATTATTGAGGGACAGGAAACCCTGAAGATCACATTAGGGAATTCTAGGTTCATTGCATGGAAGTCACATACGATGATACTTATCTGATGTAACTATTTCCTAGGTGTTTGGCAGGTCATGCTATGGAATGGTTTTCTTTCCTACCTTTAGGCATTAGAACATTTCAAGAAATTATAGATGCATTCATTAAGAACTACGCATGAAAAATTGCAATGGATGTTAGTCTAGAAGAGCTCTCAACTTTGAAACAAGGAAAGGGTGAATCTTTCACTTCATTCCTACAATGATGGTGATCCAAGGCCAATCAGAGCAAATGGACCATGCCAGAAGAACAACAAGTTTGTACCCTCATCGCCAACCTTGACGACCACTTGGCATTTCATCTCAAGGTTTAGGTCATCACCACATATGATTAGTTGATCCCCAAGGTGCTCAACATCGAAAGAGCTCTTATGACTCAACCCATGGAATCAACATCATACCCCAAACAACAAAACAACTGCCCACCATCCAATTACAATGATAAACCTCGCACATGGGAAAGGAACAAAAACATTACTAATGATGGTGTCGTCGATGCCAAGGTGGTCATTAGTGCTCCTCGCCATAATTTACCAACACTACAAATCCAATTTCAACACCAAAACAATCATCACACAGCACACCAACCACACAACAATCCGACAATCAATAATCTCAATGACAAAAGGGGACAACCCCAATGCAACAAGAATTATCCCAAGCGAATTACACTGCTTCGGGGGAACCATTAGAAGTCATTATGAAAAGGATAATAGATGAAAAACTCATTCCAGCTCCTATGAAAATTACCAAGAACCGGATGTGAAACCTCTTTGGTATAATGAAAATTAACATTGCAAATTTCATAAAATCAAAGGCCATACCACAAATAGTTGCATGAGATTAAAAAAAATCATTCAAGATCTCATTGACAAAAGAATCATATACGTAGAACAACCTACAATAAATCAAGATCTTAAGATACATATGAATCCAATTCTGAATCATTTAAACAAAGGGAATGAAAATGATAAATGGAAACTCATCCAATCAAATGTAAATCATGTGTATGAAACTATCGTTGTCTCCCTAGATGAATACTGCATAGTCATCACCATCAAAGGCACCCACACCGATTGTGGAGTCACCACAAGAGGTAGAAAAGTTACCATTGTAGGACCATCCCAACAAAAAAAAGCCCCTACATACAAACCTGTCTCGAATGGCTACAATTTCCTAGATCAACTTGGGAGAACGGTAGTGAAAATATCCATCATGGAGTTGCTAAAACTATCATCTTCCCATAATAAAATCCTTGAAGAAGGGTTGACCCCATCCACTATCCCCATAGATCTTGATGTAGAGCAACTCCAAGCTATGGTCAGAAAAATCATTACGACTAAACTTCTCACATTCTTTGACCAGAATTTCCCCACTCAACCATCTCACAACCGTGTGCTTCACTTAGAAGTCATAGTACACAAGAGAAAAGTCAAAACATTCTTGGTGGATGGAGGTGCAGGTTTAAATATGTGTTCTCTCAATCTCATCAAATAGTTGAAGATTCGAGAGCATTCTATTGACAAAGGAAAAGGAATCACAATAAGAGCATATGACGATCAACAAAGAGTATCCCAAGGCACAATCAAACTCTCTATTCAATTAGGGACAACTCTCATGGAAACCACTTGTAAACTCTTGGACCTTGACTTACCATATAGCATCCTTTTGGGATGTCCATGGATCCATACAATGAAGGTAGTGGCATCTACTTTCCATCAGTGTGTGAAATTCACACATGAGGGACAAGAGGTCACCATTCACAAAGATTCTGAACATTTCTCATATTGCAAAAATCTCAAAGAAAAGTACTAGAAAATCACCCAAGTACCAAAAAATGATGAGGGCCCATCCACACTGTACATTGATCCTGCCACCCTCGCATCCACTTCTGTGATAAAGAAACCTGCCACTCCTGCCATTCCCACCATCTCTGACATCAAGCTCATAATCTAGGATGATGGTTGTGGAAGTTACAAGCTCCCTAACAATGCTTTTGTGGTAGGAGAGTTACCACAATCTCCTAGATCACAAGGACATCCACAAGAAAACCAAGCTTCCTCATCACAAACGTATCTTGAAGACTATCCCGAATTCACAAGATGTGATCACATGTGGCGCTAGGGGGAGGGCATTATGTCTATTGATTGTCTTGATGAGCCTAATTTTATTTCTAACTGCAAGTTTACATTTGGTTTATTGCTATTTGGAAGTTAGTTTACACTTGTGTGAACTCTCCATGTCATGTTTAGATCAATATCTTTCTATTTATTTCTCCTTTGCATCATAACTATGTTAGTTTATATTGATCATGTTATTTGGGGGCATTATGCTTCCTTTGAAAAAAAAAAAATCTTAGGAGGTATCGTTGTTCTTCTCATTAATATGGTTGTTTCCATCTCAGTAAAGATCATTGGTGTTTTGGCATTGATTGATGTATTTGAGCACGTGATTATTTTGGATCTTGTATTTCTGCGTCATTTAAACTCCCAAATTTATTGCCTCTGTTTACCACTAGGAAAGATTCTAACATGCATTTCCTTAGCTTTCTAAGAAATCTATTTAGAGAGCCTCTATTCATGTGTCCTAGTAGAAAATAGGTTCTCCCACCATCTTCAAACACATCCTCAAATTTTTCTATACCTTCTCCACTTCTCTCATAATCTTCATAGTAGAAGAGGCTTCACTGTCATGATAGCTAACTTTGAGAGAATAGTAAAAGTTGGAGTATGGACGTATGTATTACACTTTAAAATGTACACTTGAGAAGTAAAATCTACTCTAAGGATACTTCCATAGCTAGAAGGATATTTTTTTATCATCATCTAAGTAATTTACTAAATGGGGGCGGGTGCACTCTTGTTCTTTCTTTGTCCTTGAAGCCCAATGTGCCATTTAAGAAGGTAGGTTCCCTATCTAAAGGTGTGTTAAGAAAAGTATCTATTAAGGCTCTTTCTTTAAACTTCATTCTGGAGATGCAACTATAAACTCCAAACCATTGTAACCCCATCGTAGTTGCGTCAAATCTCTCTCTCCATTAGAAGGTAGCAAACAATAAATACAGGCTTAAATCTATCAAAGCCAGAAAGAAGTAGTGGATATCTATGAGCTTAGAAGGCTTTTAAGCCATTCATATCATCACTCTTTATTACTTTTGACTTCCAGTCCCAACGTCCTTACATTTTACCAACCTCGCTCAACTATCAATTAATTTTCAGTGGTGGACACTTCAAATCATAAAAGCCATGCCTTTTGAGTTTATGTTTCTGTAACACACATTTGGGAGTGGGGCGAGCCCATAGCAGCTATCTTTAGATTGTCATGAACTATCCTTATAAGTCTTCTCGACATAGATATACATATGCTATATCAAGATGAAAGACCAGTACCAGAATTACCAATGGATAATGAAAGAAAGGGTCTACAAATGATGCTTACAATGGGATACGACAAAAATCAAAGATTGGGAAAAAATGATAATGGACACATAATACCTATCATACCAGAGATGCGACCAATAACAAAACTTGGCCTTAGATGTACCCCTCTGAGTATAACCATACGTGGTCAAAGTTGATGAGCCCAAAATGTGCTCATAAGTGTGGATATTATGATAAACTTTTAATGTCTTTACTTTTCTTATTTGTGGTTGTTTAAAACTCTTTTGAAACCTTTTATGGGGATATCCTGTAGCAAAACACTTTCATGTTCGTACAACTTATTGTGTTGTCTTGACTACATTTATTACCCCATTGACTCTCTAAATGACTGGTATATCACATAAAGTTTTTGAATGATGAAATAGACTTAAATATGTGATTAATGAATGGATATTGTGTATGTACCATGCGCCTTTTCTTTCACATCTATTACCTTGTATTTCACAGGGTTGTTGAAGAAAGTATGATCGAGTCAAGCGCAGTCAATCTTGGCCTTGCAGTAAAGTCCATTTCCTGCACGACTTTGAGGAAGCTCTGGCGAAGAATTTTTGACCAAAACCGTTGGGAAGGATTTTTAATGACAGTTAAATTGGAAAGAGTGGAGCACTAGATTCTCTCTAGATCGGGTTGAATGGATAAATTCATTTATGAAGTTTGTTCCTTGATTCTGGGATACACTTTACTTCCATGTCTTTCTTTGATAGGGTTAGTTAGTTAGTTGTTCTCTTGATTTTAAATAAAGTACTCCTCCTACGTGAGTGAGGAAGGAGATGATAGTTAGAAGTAAGATAGAAGCAAAGTGATAGAGATATAGCAAATATCATGTAATAATGAAAAGCAGAATCTGTATGACAAGAAACAGAGTTTGTTGTTAGTTTCCATATCAACAAAGCAATGTATACCATTTTGTTTTCATGAATAAAGTTTGATGAAGTTCTGAGTTTAGCACTTGCGTAACCAGTAGATGCTTGCTAAGGGGGGTCACTTAGTAAGTATCTGTAGTTAGTTAGTTAGCTGTTATTTTCTGTTGATCAACAGTTAGCTTTCATCTTTGAAGTTTCCATACAAACTCAGTCTTGTATTGCTCCTGCAGCATCGAGAATCCATCCCTATGCCTATTCCTACAACATAAGGCTAGTTCATAGTTTGTGTTTCAGTCGTAGTTATTATGGTTTCTGTTTTAGTCAAATCATGGTTGAGTTAAAAGAACTTTGCATTACCTTTCTATAGCGTAGATAGAATTCCTTCCAAGTATTCTTTTCTATTAAGTCATGACCAAAACTAGTTCTTAGTGCATATACTATGCCACACCATTTAAAGTATATGTTCCCTAGTTTGACAAGTAAATGAATGTCCATAAAGAGATATTAGTCACCTACTTGAATGTCCAATTCCCAGAAAAGGTTTTACTATGATTTTTATATCCTTTTGTGGTCATGACCATTTTTTGGCACCATTTCCAGAGAAGGTGTCAATCTAAGAACTTGCTAAAGTCATTTTTAACAGTAGTTTAGTTAGTTGCTTAAGTATTTTCAAGTTCTTTTTAAATACCATCTATTCTATTGCATGCATAGAAGAAGAAGAGATGCACTGGGAAGGTTCCTCCCTGAAACCCTATTTGTTGAACTACCATTTAACCCAAATGACACAAAACCTGAGGAAAACTCATTCACTCTGTTACTCCAGCAAGCCAATATGGAAAATAACCCACCTAATCCACCTCCCGCTTTTGAGTTTCCCATTGTTCCCCAGTAAGATACTGACAATCTTAAGAATATACCTTCTTCACTACTTCCAAAATTCTATGGCCTAGTCACGGAGGACCCTGAAACTTTCATGTTTGAATTTGATATCCTCTGTCACAGTTATGACTATACCTTAGATGCTCACAAACTAAAATTGTTTCCTTCCACCTTGAAGGAAGGAGCTCTCAGATGGTTCATGAGTCTGGGAAGAGGTGTTGTAGATAGTTGGGCAGCCATGCAAACCAAATTCCTTGAGAAATATAAGGAATATTGTAAAAGTCCCAGTAAGGGAGACGATATATTCAAGATTTAGCAGAAGGAAGATGAAAGTTTGGAGACTTATATTTCAAGATTCCTATTTTCTCTGAAAAAGAACTCAAACCATACCCTCAATGAAGACTCTCAGAAACTATTTTTTCTAAGAGGGATCAGTGATGCCTATATAGATGCTCTGGACCTGATGGGAGGAGGTGATATAACCCAACTGCCTTGGGATGATATTAAGAAAATATGTCATAATTACTCCTGAGAAAATGTGAAGAAGGGTAGAGGTTATCAAGCTACAGTGGGTAAGTCTTCTTCTGGTGGAGTTTCCAGGATGGTGATAACAAATTCGCTGTTTGACTTCAAGCAGGATATCATCAATAATATGGCTACACAACTGGACAATATGCAAGCTTGAAAGAAACATGAGGTAGCCGAGGCAGTTTTGGCTGAGTTCTGTCCATACTGTAGATAGAATAAATGTGACTGCAGATGCAAGATGGTGGCTAATCTGGAAGCTAAACAATTACCTACTGACTTTAAGCTAGTAGAAGGTGATGATAATCAAATGTTCTTTGTTGCACAAAGGAGACCATGGGCTCAAAGACAAGGTATGCCTCAAGATCCTTTGACTTTTGCTAATCCTTATTCTAGCTATAATAATCAATGGCAACCTACATATGGACCACCACCACCGTGGAATACATCTCAACCAAGTTGGCCTAATTATCAAACCCCATAATGGCAATCTCCTTAGGGAGGTTGGTAGCAGCCACAAGGACAATGGACCCCACCTCTAGGTAACTGGTAGCAAAATCCTCAATGGAGAGGTCCTCAGCAATGGAAAAACCAGCCCCCTGGGTTCCTGCAGCTTCCACAACCACAACCATAGGCCCTCATGCCACCTCCTACAACACCTGCCACAAACACTGGCCCTCCAAAACAAACGCCTATGCCTGCCTGGTCATTGCCAAATCTCAATAATAAGCAACAGCAGCAGCCACAATAGCCTATGTATCTTGTTGAAGCTAACCAATATCAAGCTTATGCCTTAAACATTAATGATATCCATTTAAGGTCTGGAACCACTCTACCTGCTCCCCAACTGCCTCTAATTACTAAAATACTAGATTCTCCTCTTTAAGAATCTACTACACTTGTTGTTCCTACTGAGCATATGCCTATAAGTGATACAGTTTCTAAGGAGCCTATTTTGAAAAATCAAGATAAACCACCTTTTCCTCAGAGGTTGCAAAGTATTGCATTTAAATCCATGGAAGAACCCACTTTTGACATTTTGGATCAGCTCAAGAATGTTCAAATTCAAATCCCTTTATTTCAAGCTATTAAAGATGTTCCCATTTTTGGAAAAGCTATTAAAGAGACTTGTTTGAAGAAGCCTGGATGGAAGAAAAAGGATCCCCAAACAATTCATGTCTTAGGGAAATTGGCTGATATAATGTTGGGAAATGTAGTCATTCCAAAGTATGTTGACCCTGGAAGTCTTGTAGTGCAAATACATATAAATAGTCAAATTGTAAAAAATATTTTGATTGACTTAGGTGTTGCCATTAATGTCATGAAAAAGCATACTATGGACTCCTTGAACATTCTAAACATTCGGTCTACATCTATAGTTCTGCAGCTTGCAGATAGCTCCACAGTCAAACTTGATGGAATGGTGGAATATGTAATTGTCACTCTTGAATCTTGGGAGTATCCAGCTGATTTCACAATATTATCAATTAAGGAAACTTTAGGAGGGTATCCAGTTATCCTTGGTAGACCATGGTTAGCCACTGCTGATTCTTTTATAGGATGTCGTTCTGGAGATATGACCATTTCTGATGGACAGTCCACAAAAAAAATAGCTTTGTATCCGCCTGCTAGACCTCAACCAGATTTGTCCCAACCTGTTTGGCCAGATGTGGGGGAAGAAAATAAAGAAGCCAATTCATTGGTTCAATTAATTATGCTTCAAAATGATCCATTCTCACAACTTCAGAATGAGGATGCCTTGTTTTTTCAAATTCTACAGTTTAACTCTAATACAGATAGTTCATCTGATCCAAATAGTGGCCATCTACAATGTTTCCTGCAACAAATAAATTCTAAGAGTTCGCTGCCTAAACTTCCTACAATTTTTCATAACATGCTTCCCCAAGAGGTACAAACATCACCTGTAGATTCTATCAGTAATCTCACTAAGCAGATAGAATTGTCTCCAGGTCACTGTTTGAATATCAATAGCAAGCTGTCACAATCCCAACAGGCTGTCTTATTAAAAATGCTACAAGATCAGCATAAAGCTTTTGCATGGGAATATGGGGACATGCAAGGAATAGATCCTCAAATTTTTACTCATAGGATCTATATCAAAGAAGATTGTTTACCAGTTAGGCAGCCTCAAAGAAGAGTAAATCCAACACTTAGAGAAATAGTTAAAAATGAGCTTCAAAAGTTGCTTGATGCTGGTTTTATTTACCCAATCTCTTACAGTTAGTGGGTTTCTCCATTAGTTATTGTCCCTAAGAAAGGTGGAAAATGGAGAGTGTGTAGATTATAGAGAGTTGAAAACTGCCACTAAAAAAGATCACTTTCCACTACCATTTGTAGACCAAGTATTAGACTCATTGTCTGGCAAAAGCTATTTTTCCTTTTTGGATGGTTACAGTGGGTACAATCAAATAAAAATTACCCCTGAAGATCAAGATAAGACCACTTTTACCTGTCCATGGGGAACATTTGCTTACTCGGTCTTGCCTTTTGGTCTATGCAATGCACCAACAACATTTCAGAGAGCAGTAATTAGTATCTTTGCTGATATATCTCATGACTGTATGGAGATTTATATGGATGATTTCACTACCTATGGAGTCACATTTGAAGAAGCACTGGTGAATTTAGAAAAAGTATTGAAAAGGTGTAGAGAGCAAAGTTTGTCTCTAAACAGTGAAAAGTGTTTTCTAATGATGGAAGAAGGTATTGTTCTAGGCCATCATATTTCCAAGAATGGAATTCAAGTTGACCCTACTAAAATTGAAGTTATTCAGAATTTACAAACTCCTACAAAACAAAAAGATGTCAGAAGCTTCCTTGGCCATGCAGGGTATTATAGAAGGTTTATAAAAGATTTCAGTAAAATTGGCAGTCCACTTTATGCCTTATTAACTAAGGATTCTCAATTTGAGTGGATAGAGGCCTGTGAAAAATCTTTCCTGCAACTAAAAGACTTGCTTACTAAAGCCCCTGTCCTTCAAAGTCCAAAATGGAATTTTTCTTTTCACATACATGTTGATGCCTCTGATTTTGGTTTAAGGGTAGTCTTAAGTCAAAAATAAAATTCAATTGAGCATGCTATCTATTTTATCAACAAGAACCTTCAAGGCCCTGAGCTAAATTATACTGTTACAGAAAAGGAATTGCTCACAGTAGTGTATGCTTTGAATAAGTTTAGGAATTATGTCACAGGTTATCAGATATTTGTTCATACTGACCATGCAGCAATCAAGTATCTGATGAACAAACCTATCATATCTGGTAGATTGGCAAGATGGCTCCTGTTGTTACAATAATTTGACATTACAATCATTAATAAACCAGGAAGAGCTAATGTTGTGGCTGAATTTTTATCAAGACTTCAAAAAGTTGCACCTACTGAACACGACGCCATTGATGATAGGTTCCCAGATGAACATTTATTTTTCATTGTTGCACATACTCCATGGTATGCAGACATTGCCAATTATCTAGCAACAAGCAGAATACCAGCTCACTTTTCTCCAAAAGAAAAGAAATTGTTAATAGAGAAAAGTTTTAACTTTTCATGGATTGCAAATTGTCTATTTTATATTGGACCTGATCAAGTGATGCACAGATGTGTAAGAGAAGATGAGACTTATGATATCTTGCATGTTTTCCATGATGAACCATGTGGGGGACATTTTGCAGCAAAGAGAACATCAATGAAGGTTCTTACAATAGGGTACTACTAGCCAACGTTGCACAAAGATGCTGTGGCCTATACAAGGAAATATGACAGATGCCAACATATGGGAAGACCAACCAAGTCAAATGAAATGCCACTATATCCACAGGTAATAGTCACCCCTTTTGATAAGTGGGGAATAGATTTTGTAGGACCAATTGATCCACCATCAAATGGAAAGTCATACATTCTAGTTTGCATGGATTATGTAACAAAATGGGTTGAGGTAAAAGCTATGACTCATGCTAGAGATAATAAGGTTGATGAATTTATGTATGAACAAATTTTCACTAGATTTGGAGTCCCCAGAGAGCTTGTAACTGATCAGGGAGCGCAGTTCACATCCAATTTGATCACTCCACTAATGAATGACTATAAAATCAAACATAGGAAGTCCATCCCCTATCATCCTCAAGCTAATGGTCAGGCGAAGGTTACAAACAGGGAAATTGAGGCGATTCTAACAAAGATAGTGTAGCTCCATAGAAAATATTGGAGCAGTAGACTTCCTGAAGCAGTCTGAGCCTACAGAACTACATGGAAGACAACAATTGGGTTTACACCTTTTGAGCTGCTTTATGGGAAAACAACCATGTTTCCCATAGAATTTGAGCACAAAACTTTGAGGATAGCTCTTGAACTCAATATGGAAATATCTGAAGCATAGAAGGAATGACTCCTACAGCTAAATGCTTTGGATGAAATGAGAAAAGCTACCTTGCAGCATATCGAAGCCGTCCAACAACAAAGGAAGAAATGGCATGATCAACACATTAAAACCAAACAATTTTCTGCTAGTGATTGGGCTCTGTTATATGATTCCAGATATCAAGAAAACCAAGGTAAGCTTAGAACACGCTGGCTTGGTCCCTATGAAGTTGAGAATGTGTTCGACAACAGAGCTGTACAACTAGCAACAATTAATCTAGTACATTTCAAATTGCTAGTTAATGGCCACTGACTCTGGTTGTACTATAAACAAGTATCAAAAGAATAATTCATGCAGCAGTTCATTCAGGATCCTCCCGCTACTCTTCCTATAGCCAAAGGATTTAGCCTTTCTCCTGCAGCTTCACCGTAATTTTGAAAAGGCATGCTCATAATAAAGGTTTTCTTTTTAAGGAAACCTTTTTTCTCCATTCTCACTTGTCGCCACATCCCACTTCTTTATCTTCCATCCATTCATCTTGTCTGCCCATGTCACCCATCCACCTCATCCATCCACATCACCCTTCATTATGATATCATTCCCAACTATCACCTCATGAAGACGATGTCATCTTTCTTCACACGTACACAATTATCAAAGGTATTCCATATCTTTTGTTATCGCATATTTGATTTATTTTATTCTATTCATTTACTGCTATGCCTGTACCAGTCATTATTACCTGATCTCCACCTATTTTTTAGTACATGTGAGGACACATGTCATACTCTAAGTAGGGGGTGGGGTAATCCACCTTTTAAAACCTATCTTTTCGTCATTGACATAACTACACAAATAACCTTTCTTTATTATTTTTCTGGTACCTTCCAAATATGATCACATGTCCTTTTCATTTGCATATTTTTCTTGTAAATTACAATCAAAACTGCTTGTTCAAAAAGTTTATTTTTGGAAAAGGGAGAAATGTGACGGCAGGACAGAAAGAAAAAAACTAGAACAAAAAGGGAAACAGAGGAAAAAATTTGAATTTTCAGCAGGAAGTTGAGTTCAGCTAGGGGAAAACTATAAATATGGGTGGTTAGCTGGTGCAACATGAGCCTCTAGCTCATGAATTATTATTGCAAAATCCTCAAATAGTCCAGGCATTCTGCCTCTGTGGATGGTTAAACTACTTCTTGAGTTTAAATGCTTTTGATGAGGAGGCTGCTGGAGAATTTTTTAGAACCTTTTCTAAAGGGGAATCTACTATATGGGATCTAACGGTTGTTGCAACTAAAGACAGAATTACTAAAGTAACTAGGCTTCCAGTCGTTGGAGAAAAAATTTCTTCAGATGTTGCCGCTGCAAGGGATAAATTCTCAATACCCACTAATGGACCTTTAGAAGTCTCCATGTAGGGATGCAAGTGTGTATCATTGCCTCCTCCTTATTCAGAATATGTTGCTTACATAATCAGGTATTTAACCTGTGAAGGCCGTTTCTCCTACCTACATTCTTATCATTTCAAATTATTAAGTCATATGAGGCATGGGTTAGTTGTACATGTTCCAAATTTCCTATTAAAATTTCTGGAACAAAGTGCCCACGAAACCCAGCAAGGGAAAGATAATTCTATTGCTCACCATGGACTCATCAAATTATTGATTGAACACTCTTTGAGAGATGTCTCACCTCTTTCCTGGAAATAATTCATTGCCCAAAATAGCTTGCAAATTCCACAACCCCCTAAGGTACTTACCCCACGGCCTCAGAAAAAGAAAAAAGAAATTGTGTCTACCAGTAGAAGAATAGGGCAAGGGTCATCTACTCCTATAGCACCTGGTCCTACATCTTTCACACCTAAATCCTCTGCTAGGGTACAAACTAGGTCTGCCACTAGGAGAGAGAAGGGAAAAATAAAGGCAGAAGGGTCTCCAGAATCTTACCCTCATTCTCAGAAAAGGCAATGCCCTTCTCCTGCAGCCTCTTCCCCTGCAGCCTTCTCTCCTATAGCAACACCTATTGCTATGACCAGTTCACCATCATCCTCTAGTAGGGAAAAACCCTCTAAGCAGACTAGAAAGAGGAAGGCTACCAGAACACCTCCTGCACCCGCACCTATGCCAAGAAGAGTTTCCACAAGGAAACAATGTAAGACCTCCGCTGCTTCACCTCAACCAGAGGTTATTGTAATTTCAAAAGAGTCTGTCGAGTCTGAATTTGATGTTTCTCAGAATGTGTCCGAGAATGTTGCACAGATTTCATTCGTTCCTGAAGAGGAACAAGTTGAGGCAAAAGAAAGGAGCATAATGTTAAAGGGTTACCAAGTCTTGATGACTTGGCTACCACTGTTATGTAGCTTTCGGAGGAAGCACAGTCTTCTCCACTGCAGCAACCAGAATTCATCCTGCAGCAAGAGCATGAATAGATTGAACAATTGGATGTGCTTAGTGAAGCTACATTTCCCCCTGCATCTTGTAAAGCCATTGTTGTTTATAATAAGACATTTTTGATTGAGTTTCTGGAATATGTCAAAGATAACTGGGAACTAGTTACATTACAAACCCTGACTTTCTAGCATATAGATTAGACTAACATGCAACAAAGTCTATGGGAGGTAGAAAGGAAGAAACTAAAAAAGGAAATTTCTGAGTTAAAAGCAAAAATGGATGAAATGTTAAAAGTAACTTGTCAGATTATGGAATATAGACCACCACCCAGATTTTATGCTCTATGCCTTAAGGAACAATTTTTATGGTTCCAACTAATGAGAATTTATAGAAATCAAGATCCTATACTTCACACTGCTAAAGAATTTTACGATGCATACCAGGCAGCCCCTAATTGGTTAAGAAATTCTCTGTGTGAATTTTATTTACATGGATTTTTAATTCCATTTGAAACAGAATGGAATCCTCTTCTATATATTGGTGATATCCATTTGAGATCATTTATGTCATGGGCAACAAATGAAGCAAATTATGGCAGACAATGGGAAACATATGAGGAAGCCGAAAGAAATGAGTCTGTTCCATTATGCTCTCAAAGTTCAAACCCCCATGCAATGTTGAAAACCTGGTTTACTTTGACATATGGCATTAATAATACTACAGCCAGAGAGAAAATATTTGATTTCAGGAAATAGGTATATGATGAATTTTAGGCACAACCATATTCATTTTGGAGACTGTCATACACCAGAAGTGAGAAAAGGTGGGAAAGATTAACTGTTGGGCTAAGAAGGTCGGAACCTCACAGTCCCCTAAATTTCACAGCAGCTCTTAAACAATCAAGCAGATATGTACAGTTGGGACTTCAAAAGAGATTTGAACTGTGGTTGCCATTGACATTTAGACCTCCTATGCTAATGTGGCCCCTTTATCCTCACCAGACTACAAATCTTAATGATGATTTAGAAGACCGCAGGTATGAAAGGTGCCAGGCTCTCAGAGGATTTTATTACAAGTTTGGAACTCCATTTCAGAGTCATGCTGCAACCACTAATTTTAGAGAAACCACCAGGAAAGTTAATGCTAGAGGACCAGCATTGGGCTAAGTAGGGGGCAGAATGATGAGCCCAAAATGTGCTCATAAGTGTGGATATTATGATAAACTTTTAATGCCTTTACTTTTGTTATTTGTGGTTGTTTAAAACTCTTTTGAAACCTTTTATGGGGATATCTTGTAGCAAAACACTTTCATGTTCCTGTAGCTTATTGTGTTGTCTTGACTACATTTATTACCCCATTGACTCTCTAAATGACTGGTATATCACATAAATTTTTTGAATGATGAAATAGACTTAAATATGTGATTAATGAATGGATATTGTGTATGTACCATGTGCCTTTTCTTTCGCATCTGTTACCTTGTGTTTTGCAGGGTTTTTGAAGAAAGTATGATCGAGTCAAGCGCAGCCGATCTCAGCCTTACAGTAAAGTCCATTTCCTGCATGACTTCGAGGAAGCTCTGGCAAAGACTCTTTGACAGAAACCATTGGGAAGGATTTTTAATGACAGTTAAATTGGAAAGAGTGGAGCGCTAGATTCTCTCTGGATCGAGTTGAATGGATAAATTCATTTATGAAGTTTGTTCCTTGATTCTGGGATACACTTTACTTCCACGTCTTTCTTTGATAGGGTTATTTATTTAGTTGTTCTCTTGATTTTAAATAAAGTACTCCTCCTACGCAAGTGAGGAAGGAGATGATAGTTAGAAGTAAGATAGAAGCATAGTGATAGAGATATAGCAGATATCATGTAATAATGAAAAGTGGAATCTATATGACAAGAAACAGAGTTTGTTGTTAGTTTCCATATCAACAAAGAAATGTATATCATTCTATTTTCATGAATAAAGTTTGATGAAGTTCTGAGTTCAACACTTGCGTAACCAGTAGATGCTTGCTAAAGGGTCCCACTTAGTAAGTATCTATAGTTAGTTAGTTAGCTATTATTTTCTGTTGATCATCAGTTAGCTTTCATCTTTGAAGTTTCCATACAAACTCAGTCTTGTATTACTCATGTAGCATCGGGAATCCATCCATGTGCCTGTTCCTGCTGCATAAGGCCAGTTCATAGTTTGTGTTTCAGTCATAGTTGTTATGGTTTCTATTTTATTCAAATCATGGTTGAGTTAAAATAACTTTGCATTACCTTTCTATAGCATAGATAGAATTCCTTCCAAGTATTCTTTTATGTTAAGTCATGACCAAAACTAGTTCTTGGTGCATATACTATGCCGTGCCATTTAAAGTATGTGTTCCCTGGTTTGACAAGTAAATGAACATCCATAAAGAGATATTAGTCACCTGCTGGAATTTCCAATTCCCAGGAAAGGTTTTACTGTGATTTTCATATCCTTTTGTGGGCGTGACCAGAAGTCCTCTAGTTAGAATGGTTAATACTCCTCCTCAATCAACTGTAGTATAAGTACACTTACCAATATCCATAGGTAGAGTCATAGGTAACTTTATAACTGACATTTTTAGTAGTAGTGATGACAAGGATCCCATATCCAATCTACTTAGGTTATTTGATGATACCACCCTTTGCATTATTAGCACCCTCTCCTTTGAACCAAACCAACAAACTTAGGAAATTCTCTTAGTATACCCCCAATTGATCGACTATCACCAATGAGGACCATCAGTTCTTAATACATTTGAAATCAATGAGGCACTCTCAGAATTCATGGGACTAAGTGATAACATTCTAGAGGGAGACCATAAAGCAGGGTTCATAATAGAGTTGGACACACATGCCTATTATAGGGAAACGGTTGAATCCTCTAGTCGCAAAAGTGAGAAATTAAGAATAATATCCAAGTCCTTGAGTGAAAACCACACTATGGCACTCTCTAACAAGAAAAAGGTGAAAAGAAAGGATGCATCCAATGGTTAAAGCCTCTCTAAGACACCTAAGGATGGGCGATTCAATCTTCCTTTAAGAGCTCTTTATTGGGAAAAGTTAGCAATCTTGGCCAAAAAATGCAATCCAGTCAACCTAGGAATAGAGGAGACCCCACATATCACATTCTACATAGAATAGCTACTATCAGAAGAGCAAGAGCTCCTAGTAGCCTTCCTAAGGGTAAGACAAATAAATTCTGCATGGAGTTATGTTGACATGCCTAGACTTGATCCAAAGACTGTGGTTTACCACTTAGCAGTGTATCCAGAAGCAAAGCATGTTAAATAAGAGCTTCAAAAAAATGCATCCCCAGATCACCTTATTGTTCAAAATGGAGCTAAAAAAGTTGTTAGATGCAGGATTCATCTGGCCAATATATTATCCAAAATGGGTATCAAACTTGGTACCTATTTCAAAACCTAATGGAACCATTAGAATCTACACAGACTTCATAGATTTGAACAAAGCATGTATGAAAGAAGACTTCCTGCTTCCAAATATTGACATGACATGATAGCAAGACATGAGATACTATCACTAATGGATGGATTTTCAAGATACAATCAAAGCATGATAGCAAAAGAAGATCAACATAAGACAACTTTCACTTGTCCATGGGGGACTTACTACTGGAACATGATGCCATTCGGCCTAAAGAACATAGGAGCAACATACCAAAGGTCCATGACATGATCCATGAGAAGATTGAAGACTATGTTGATGACAACCTAGCTAAATCAAGAAAAAGAAAATATCCCATAGCAACCCTAGGTGCCATCTTTGATAGACTAGAGGAGTACAAGGTCATACTAAACCCAAGGAAGTGTGTATTTAATGTACAATCAGGAAAGATCCTAGGATATATAGTATCAATGAGGGGTATCGAGGTGGATCCTGTGAAGGTGAAAGAAATCCTCAAAATGGAAGCACCAAAGACATTAAAACAACTGAGAGGTCTCAAAGGAAGACTACAATCCATTCAAAGATTCATAGCACAACTGGTGGACAAACAAAACGCATACTCTCACCTACTCCACAAGGAAGTAGCATACAAATGGGATACCAAGTGTGAAGAGGCATTTAACAAAATCAAGGAATATCTACTGACACCACCAATCTTAATGCCACCCATCCCAAGAAATCCATTGATTCTATATGTATCAACAATAGCAATAGCCCTTGGAGTTGTCCTAGCTCAAGATGATGAAAATGGAATCGAGAGGGCTATCTACTATATTATCAGAACAATGGTTGGGAATGAACTAAACTATTCATTCATCAAGGCATGCCTAGTAGTAGTTTCTGCATCACAAAAATTTAGACATTATATGTTGGAACACAAGATAAAGCTCATCGCCAAAATTGACCCCCTCAAATATTTACTATCAAAGGCAATGATCACAAGAAGAATGGCCATATGGGTGATGCTATTGTTAGAGTACGACATTGAGTATGTTGAGTGGAAATCAATCAAGGGTCAGGTTATTGCAGAACAACTAGCAGAGGCACCAATCTATTTAGAGAACCCCCTCATCTCAAAATTTCTTGATGAATCCATTTTCAACCTTAATGTAGCTGACCACTGCAAACTATACTTTGATGGCTCATACACACAACATGGATCAGGAGTTGGTGTTTTCTTTGTCACACTCCAGGGGGATTACATACCACGGTCTTATAAACTGGCATTTCCTTGTACTAATAATATTGTAGAATACAAGGCCTTAACCATAGGTCTCAGAATAATAGTACAGTGGAATATCATAGCTCTCAGGGTATACGGGGGTTCTCAATTGATTATAAATAAACTCAATGATGAATATTAGACCAAGGACAACAAGCTCACTACATACAAGAAATTAGTGGACAATCTCAAAGAACCTTTCATAGAAATAACATTTGAGAAAATTCCTTGAACCAACAATAGAGCAGCAGACACCATGGCAACAATTGGATCCTTACTGGACATCCCCAACAACGTTCCAAAATATGAATTCTTGATTGAGTAACTTCTTGTGCCCATATTCAAGGTACCAAAATCAGAATTCATGTGTGAAATCATTGGCACTAGTGATCCTTGGTACCACAACATCTATACATACCTTCACATAGGAGTCATACCCGCTGATTTACCCTCAAACCTAAAGAAAACCTTCATAAAAAAGGCATCTAAATTCATTATCCTAGGAGATACTCTAGACTGTAGGAGCATAGAAAGAACCTTACTACGTTTCCTAAATGTTGAGGATCCATTAACCATTCTAACTGAAGTACATAATGGTATTTGTGGTTCGCACTCATGAAAAATGACCATAGCTAAGAGAGTATTGAGGATGGGGTATTATTGGCCCACAATGGAAAGGAAAGCACATGATTATGCTAGAAAGTGTCTACAATGTCAGCAGCATGGGGACCTCATCCATGCTCCAACTCAAGAGCTTCATCCTATCATCGCACCATTGCCCTTCTCACAATGGGGACTCGATCTCATTGGAAAAATCATCCTCACTTCATCTAATGACCACAATTTTATCATAACCACAACAAAGTACTTTATTAAGTGGGTGGAATCCATACCCATGACATACATACTTGGAAAGAAGATTTCAAAGATCATTCTGAACTATCTCATATGCTGCTATGGTGTTCCACAAGCCATTATATCAAATAATGGGACACCATTCAAAAATTAGGATGTCTGTGACTTATGTGAGAAATCCAAAATCCAACATCACTTCTCCACCCCATACTATCCCCAAGGAAATGGCCAAGAAGAGGCTACAAATAAAACCATTCTAAAAATCCTTAAGAAAACATTCAATGATGTAGGTCGTGACTGGCACCTACAACTTAATCCTACCCTCTGGGACTATCAAACCAGCATCTGCACACCCACTAGCACCACCCCCTTCTCCCTAGTTTACAGATCAGAAGCAGTACTCCCCATTGAGATTGAGCTTCCATCCCTCAAGATATCACCGCAAAACCTCATCACAGATGAAGAGTACCAGGTATCAAGATTAAATAAGCTAAAGCTACTGGATGAGAGACGTATAGATGATTTAAATCATTTACAAGTCTATCAAAATAGACTCAAATGGAGCTACAATAAGAAAATCAAAAGCAAGAAATTCCAAGTCAGAGAACTAGTCTTAAAATAATCAAAATAATATCCCAAACCCAAGCAACAAAGGCAAGTTCAAACCTAATTAGTTAGACCTTTCATCATCATAGCAAGTTATAAGTCAGGGGCATATCAATTATCAACACCCGAATGGGAAGCTCTGCAAGAGCCCATGAATAGCTCCCATCTCAAAAAGTTTTAGGCCTAAATCTTTCAAGGTATAGAACCAAAAACATCCATAAAAATTAGAAAATATCCTGAAAAAATGGTTACTTTGGTGAAAACCTGGCAAATAGGTGTTTTAGTGACAACCAAAATAAATAAAAAAGCAAAAACAAATCCAAAAAAAAAAAGAAAAAGGATTAAAAAAAGAAATTGTAAAGAGAAAAATTATCCTCTAGTGAAAACCACTTCGGTGGCACTTTGGGCAAGTACCTTGGTGAAAACCTGGCAAGTAGGTGCCTTGCGTAAATAAACACTTTCCATCCACTAGGATTATTATGGTTTGTTCTGCATCATCCATCCATTTCACTTCCATCGTCCATCACATCCATATCTCCATCCATCACTTATCCACTCGCGTCTGCAGCATATGTAGCTTGGTCCTATTTTCATATCATGATCCCTCCTAGTACTACTTGACCCATCCTCAAGGTTAGTTTGTCCTACCTTTATTGGAGTAATCTATTGCATCATGCTCGGGGAATGTTCTTATTAGATTGGATTCATGTATGATATTACAATCCTCAAATCAAAAAATCCAAAAACATCAAAATGTCAGAAAATCCAAAAACATCAAAAAATTCATCAAAATCCCAAAACACATCAAAAAGTCAGTAAAAAATTCAAAAATAGAGTTTTCTTGTCGAACTATGTCGTCTCTAAGCTTGAACGTAGGAAAGGTTGATCTTTGATCATCCTCCGAGGCACTTACATCAATCCTTTAGGACCCTATCATAATAAACTAACATTTCATCATATATATCTTCATCTGTAAATTAGTCAAATCATCAGTCGAACTATGTGGTCTTTGCGTGTATAACGTAGGCAAGGTTAATCAATCTATAAACCATCGAGGCCCCTAAGATAGGTCTTTAGGTTAGTCTCTTGGTCAAAATCTTAGAAAACCCCAAAACATTGGAAAATAAAAAAAAATCAAAACATTTCAAAAATCTAGAAAAATACCAAAAATAGCCTCAAAACATTACAAAATGTAAAAGAAAATTCAAATATTTGAAAAAAATCCATCTCGCTTGCACCCGCAATAAACACCATCCATAATAAACTCATCATCACACTCAACCTTTGGTGAAACAGTTAGAAACAAGTCTAAGTAGGTTAAAAGTTGAACTTAAAAATGTCAAGTCTTAGGTTTAAGTTAGTACGCAAGAAATTTGGTCAATTCTTTGTGTCGATAATCCATCATCCAAACAGTCCCATATCAATCATTTGATAACATCATGTCCTAGGATGAGTCCTTCCTACAAGGGGCATTATTTATCAAAAAGAGCACTTTGGATAAACGAAACAACTTGCCACCATCCACTAACATGGCCTAGGATGAATCTTTCCTACAATGGGTATTATCTTTTGGCAATAGTTTCAATTCTTATCCTTAAAAACACATTCCCTTTTAGTTAGTGGTATTGAAGAACATCAACTTGTTTGTGTGCTTTATCTTTGTCTTTTAACTTATTTTATTGCACTCAGTCTAAGGACCTCTCAATGATATCCGAACGAAGGATTTAGAGAGATAGGAATGGGGCAATGATCGTTATCCTTTTTGTCTTCTATTCTTGTTGGAATTTTTTGTAAAATAACTTGGTGAATACTTTCTATGTTAGATATGTATAGAGGATATTTTGGATAGCTCGTTGACTATTGCATTGATTGGTTATACCTTTTCGTATTTTTGGTCCAAGATGTTTGAAACTTCTAAAGTGCATCCTAGTAAGGTTTTTGTATGTCAAGTGTGAACAAGAATACTCCTATCTATTTGTCAATTCAAAGTCCATCACACTAAGTTCCAGACCATCCTGGTCCTTTATACCTTGATGCATCATGCTTATGCATGTTATCAAAGATAAGGTAAGTGACCCTTTTAAAATTCCAATCCTTGATAAGTAAATTATCCATTTCTCATCATCATTTTTCATCATAATCATCTCTCATAAAGTTGGCTCATTGGATTCTCTTGTCATCATCTCATTTCTTATTTCTTTGTGCTAACACAACATCATCAACGAATCCATCATACATCCATCATGCATCCACAAACCATTAGTATTCCACATATCATCTCACAAGCATCATAATCTAGATCTGTTAGTCTAAGCATCTCAGAAATCATATATTTGCATAAATAAACCATGACATAATCATAAGCATACCACATCATCCATTCCATCCATCTCATACATCATATCATCATTTAAGTTGTTTAGGATAATATAGATTTGTTATTCTAAGCATCTTACAAACATCTCATTTGCATCATCATCCATAACCATCCATCTTGAACCTCTTTATTTCGAGATCGACCCTCAAATCGAAACTTTTTGCTTGATCTCTCAATGGGGAAATGTACTAGTGTACTTCTTTCTATTGGGGTAATCGAAAAAATTAGATATTTTTTAAATTTGGATTGTGGAAAGTTTATTCTTTGAACCAATGTAGCAAGTACATTGCTTCAAAGAGGGGAAAATTTAGACATGCAAAATTTGCATCATGCAATTAATTAGGTCCATTTATCAAATAAACTTAGTTCACCTTCATCCATTCATCAACATTAATTTCATTTCTAAGGTTATTCATTTAAATTAAATAAATCAAAAATTCAAGTCAAAAAGGGTCAAAAAATCCTAATCACCATTAGGCTAATCTAATCCTGATTAAACTAACCTAACCACCCACTTGCACAAATAAATCAATTTATTGATTTATCAAAATCCTTATTTTCTTTCAACATGGCATCTTTGAAGAATATTCCTCACTCAAAATTTTCACAATTTTAAATTTACATGTCTCTTACATGTCCCCCACTCAACAATTTTAAAATATGAAAGTCTTACATGTCCCCCACTCAACAATTTTAAAATCTGAAAGTCTTACATGTCCCCCACTCAACAATTTTAAAATCTGAAAGGCTTACATGTCCCCCACTCAAAAATTTTAAAATATGAAAGTCTTACATGTCCCCCACTGAACAATTTTAAAATCTAAAAGTCTTACATGTCCCCCGCTCAACAATTTTAAAACCTGAAAGTCTTACATGCACCCAACTCAACAATTTTAAAATCTTTGGCACATTGGCCAAAATATGCTCACTTCTCAACCACTCACAAGTTGACAAATGGCCTCATCTAATTGGTCCAATCTTTGTCCCACATTCATCCATTTGGCCATTCTCTCATCAAAATATTCTATAAATCAAGGGCCTCATTCTTCATCAACTCATCTACATCTTCATGCAAAGTTACTCTCTCGGTTTGAGAACTAATTTTTCTCTTCATCTCCATTCCAACTCATAATTTCAGTTTTTGAGCAAGGATTGGGAAAGGGTCATTGGCACATTTGACACAAATCTAATATAGAATAGGTACTTTTTTTTGCTTTTATAAGTTTATTTGATCTTCTTTGTTAGTTGTTCGCATCTTTGGAGCATGACATTGTTATTTCATAGAAGTATTTGAGAAATTTGCATTAACTAATCTATTTTTCAAGTTTTAGAGTTTTGCATATTTTTTAGGTGCTCACAGGGCATACTCACATTTTTTGTACCATTGACATTTGTAGAAGGCAATGGTCCCATGCATGGACTGTATAAGTGTGAGTTTTGATAATCAATCGGCATTGTAAGGCTTTGAAAGTTAAGTTGATTTGGATTACTCATGATGTATGGATCAAGTTTATATTCCATGTTCCTCTTGTGTTTTGGCCTTGTAAAATTGACCTCTAATGTGTTGAGGACCAATGATGAGATGAAGGATGAAAGGGGTAAATGACATGGGCGTTGAACGTTTAGGAACTTTAGATCAATGCTAGACTTAGGGTTTGATTTTGATTGGTTTTATTGGATAATGAACTTGTAAACCCTAAGGTGTTGGATGTGATCTTAGGATGAGCTTGTTCAAAGGAATTATAGTTCAATTAAATGTATGAGAAAGGATGCATTCCGCTACACCTAACTAAACAAGGTAATTTTGATTTTCTGATGATTTACCCAAGTCTAGAATGATGTTTCCAAAGCTCTAAAGTTGTTTAGTGGATAAGGATGATAAATTTTTGGGATGGGTGAAGTGTTTGAGTTGATCCTAAATGAGCCTAGGAAGGATTTGTTTACAAGACCAAGATAGTGAAGAACATTCCTTTCTCTAAGAGTAATTCAAAATCAAAAGACCAATGTTTGTGTAGACATGCAAAATTTGTATAATGCAGTTAATTAGGTCCATTTATCAAATAAACTTAGTTCACCTTCATCCATTCATCAACATTAATTTAATTTCTAAGGTTATTCATTTAAATTAAATAAATAAAAAATTCAAGTCAAAAGGGGTCAAAACATCCTAATCATCATTAAGCTAATCTAATCCCTATTAAACTAACCTAACCACCCACTTGCACAAATAAATCAATTTATTGATTTATTAAAATCCTTATTTTCTTTCAACATGGCATCTTTAAGGAATATTCCCCACTCAAAATTTTCACAAATTTTAAATTTGCATGTCTCTTTCATGTCCCCCACTCAACAATTTTAAATTTGAAAGTCTTACATGTCTCTTTCATGTCCCCCACTCAAGAATTTTAAAATTTTTGGCACATTGACCAAAATGTGCTCATCCTCGATCCTATCACAAGTTGACAAGTGGCCTCATCTCATTGGCTAAATCTTTGTCCCACATTCATCCATTTGGCCATTCTCTCATCAAAATATTTTATAAATGAAGGGCCTCATTCTTCATCAAATCACCTATTGTAACTCTTATGCAAAGTTACTCTCTTGGATTGAGAACTAATTTTGCTCTTCTTACTCCATCACCATTGCATTTGTAGCATTTGATCTTGTCAATGGTTGGGAAAGGGTCACTTTTCACAACAAAGTGACAAAAATCCACTATGGAATAGGAAAGCGAAGGAAAGTGAAAGAGCATAACGAAGAACAACGAAGGTGAAAATGAAGGAGAACAAAGAAAAGAGAAGAAGGAAAATGGAGGAAAACGAAACATGAGGATGATATCTGGAAGGACCAAAGTGATTTTAAATACTTTAAGTGTTTTTTTAAACACTTCTTCAAGAAATCATTATCTCTTCTTTCTTAGGACACTAGTTTTTGTTTGTGTTTAAAAATAATCTTTCCAATTCTTGCAAAGGCTAAAACAAATGTTAGGATCACAACTTACCAGATTTTGTTTCTTGGATTAACAATTGAACAAAGTATCTCTCACTCGTCTTTTGGTGCTTAAAGATAACTGACATTTTTCTTTGTGGATTTAAAAAGAATAAGTGCAAATGTTTTTTTCGTGAAGGCTTACTTAAACTAAAGGCATTGAAAAAGGATGTATGCACTTCTCTCATGCTTTATAGTGACCTTGAGAATCAAAAGGCCTTTTCCTTGACTTTAGGGTGAGACAAAGCAATCACCTCCACACATCAATTTGGGTTTTAAAATTGAACAGAATCTTGTCTGACTATGAGTGGGGGAATTATTGTGAATATTCTCTCTTTTTTGCACATAAAGATTGGTCGAGTTATAGATTTTGTCTTTACTCACTTTTGTTTATCCTAGAGGGCCTGCCTTAGGGAAAAAGTACTCACCCATGGGAATGACTCAATCAGTAACACTGTAAAGCCAAGAGTATTTCCAACCATGATATAAATGTGGATATTGGAAGAAATTCCCATATCATGTGTTTGATTCTGACAAAATGGATTTGAAAGGGGACTCTTGTCATATGGGTCAATCTCCATGAATAGAAAGTCCTTATTAAAACCCATGTGCTAGAATTTTCTAAAATCTTTTAATCTATTTGTTGGTGCAAAAACGGTCATTTTGAAGCCGCCCCACACTTTTACTATCTTTTGTAGAAATAGAAAACATGCCATGGGACTTTCATGGGTGTTGATGCTTGGCTACCCTGTATAAGTGAGTGTTGTGGAGGGGAGCCAATGGGGTCAAGCATCTAACAATTCGCTAAAGATAATTGTAGCTAGACTTGTCCAAGTGGGAATCCAACAAATAGTGTCTTACACATCCATAGGATTTGTACTTGTTCTTGGTTTGAAAACATAGTGCTTTGATCAAAAACATTTGAAAACAAACATTCAACATGATCCTCACAATTTCAAACCCTTTAGGAGGAAAATACCATTGATCGAATTCTCATGTTGTTTCTTTCCCTTGGGATTACGTCCTTAGAGGTTTCTAAACACTTGATTTTACATCTCAATTTTTTCACTAAAGTTAAACAATAGGTAACCCTTGCCTTAACTTCATCAAAGTTTTGCATAATATACCTTGTGAAATGAGACGGAGTTGATACATTGGACATTCAGTTTGAAAGATAATCAAGAAATTTTTGTAGTTTAAAAAGAATACATTAAGCAAAGATTAAAGACAATTGGACCCCACACATGTGTCTCTAATGATTTCACACAAAATCAAGATCAAGAAACAAAAGATGAAAGCCCTTAGTCTGAAATACCATCAAGAACGACTCTCTATGTTATACGAAGTCAAACAAAGACTGCTTCTCAAATTTTACATAAAGGATTCAAGGAGCAATCCAGGTTTGTATTCATTTTATTACTGCTAAAACCCAAATCTTTTTAGAGAATTTGAACATCTTGTTCAGAGAAAAGATTGTTCTTCAATACCTAGGTCTAGGAAAACAAAGAGTCTTTTTTAGGTTCATCTTAGGATCAAAGCAAATCACAATCATGTTCATCCATCCTTCAAGACATCAAAACAAACATCATCTCACAAATCACCTTTTGGAAAATCTTGAAATTGTCTTTAATGCTAGGTTTTTTTGGAAAAATAAAAATCATCAAAATCATTGAGACTAAATCCTTGAAAACTTTATCAAAATCACCTTTGGCTAGGTATATGTAGATGCATCCTTTTGCATATGCTTATACAAATTCATCAAAATCATCTTGTTTAGCTTAGTATATGTATATGAATCTTTCTTCATATGCTTAGTGAAACTATCATCTTGTTTGGATAGGTGTGGGTAGATGCATCCTTCTCCCCACACATATTCAAATCATCGTCCTTTGATCAAATCTATCCCTTAGATAATCATCCAAACATCTTCAGGTCTATTTGTTCAAAATCAAAATCAAAATCAAAATCAATCAAGGACAAATCCAAAATAAAAATACAAAACATATTTGAAAGTCCCAAAAGCCTAGTATCACCTTCAAGACATACCAAAAGATCATAACATCCACATCATTCATCTTTTACATCATCATCATATCACCTCTCAATCCTCAAGATATCCTAAAATTTTATGCTTTGAGACATCAAATAAATATAAATCCAAAGAATCAAGAGATTCATCTCCCATTCTTAAAAATTGATCCTTGTTTTATGGTTCAAACCATATCTCAATACAAGAAGAGCATTGAATCCAACAAAGAAACACCCGCTTCAAGTGATTTAAGTCAAAACACTCGTATAATGAATCCCATTGAGTCTGGGAATCTCATAGTTGACCTTCCAACATGATTGCAAATCCCACAAGAAGAAGCCCAAGGAGAAGACCTCACCTTTGGGATGCCTCATGAAGAAATTACTGAGATGCTCCAAAATTTGAAAAACCATAAAATCATCAACATCATGATGATGCTTAACCCTTTGCTATACATGCTTGAATTAGCAAGGCAGGGAGCCAAATTACCTTCATATTTTCACGTGAGTACCATAGTGGAGACATATTTTCCATCAATCTCACCCACCATCCCCAACTCATCTACATCCCCATCCTAAAATATCACCCAAAACATTCCACAAAACATGACATCTTTTGCTCCAACCCAACCCAATGTTAATAAGGGAAATGCATTTATTAATGCTATTCAAACACACCCCCTTGTTAATAATCAAATTTTGGATACAAACACCATATTGGAAAAAAACATACTCAATAACCCATTACACAAGAATGTTCCTCTCACTTTTCATCATGATCCATCATCAGAAAAATTTTGTGCAACACCTGAAACTCCTCTCCTCATAAATTTGCAAGAGGAAGGAGACATATTCGAACCAAGGTTCATTTTCGATACCACAAAATTTTCATAAGAACTTTTCCCCCTCACATTTCCACCTCTTCCACCATTTCCATCATCATCCATACCACTTCTTGGCTTAGGGTTTCCCCCTTTACCAAGTATCGATCAAAACAACATCACAAATATCAACCAAAGCATTATGTCAAACACTCAAAATTTGTTGTCGACATCACAACAACAGATAAAAAATGTACAAGAAATCACAACATCATCAAGCACTCCCCTAACATCACAAAGAATAGTATCTCAAGGGCCAATCACATCAATAGTGCCACTTATCACTCAAACCACCACATCAACAACACCATCCACCAATCAAATAATCAATACATCACCACTTACCACTACCACAAACGCCATTCCAAATCCACCACCACCCCCACCACCACCAAATTCCACCACATCAAGTCAATACAATGCAGCATTGCAAGCTGCTTTTCATAATGGATTTCAACAAGTGAAAAAACAAAAAGCTATATACCTAGTTGCTCAAGTTACACAAGCTGCCTTACAAGCACAACAAGCCCAAGCTTTATTTCAACAACAACAACAACAAACTGCTCAAGCTTCACAAGCTGCACAAGCATTGAAAGCACAAAAGGCCACTCAAGCCCTCCTTCTAGCACCATATGTGAGCACCCATTAAAATCTAGAAACACTAAACTTCAAGCATGCGTTAGTACCTACAAATTCCTCAAAAATGCTCCTATGAAATAATGCAAAATGATTCCTAAACATGATAACAAAACAAACTAAACTGAAATCATGAAAGATACATAATGGTCAATCCCAACTTCTATTGCAACAACAAGTAGCACAAGCACAAGTTGCACAAGCGCAAGCTCAATATCAGGCACAACAAGCCCAATATCAACCACAACTTCTTGCACAAAGACAAGTAGCACAATGGAAAGCATATCAACAAGAAATAAAGCAATATCAAGAGTAGCAAGAAGAAGCTGAATTGGAAGCCCAACAACAAGTGTTGTTGGAATAGTAGCAAGCACAACAACAAGCACAAATCTTTGCGTAGCAACAACAAGATCAACAATAGGCATTGTTCATACAAAAGAAGGTGGAAGCCTACCTAGCTTGGAAAAACATATAGATACCATCAAACAACACAATGACCAACCCACCCATCCAAACCAATCCACCCATCCAACCCACAATCGAAACACCTCAAAACACTTTCATCCCACCCCTTGATGTACAAAATGATATGATGGCACAAATCAAGTTTCTCTCACAACAAGTGCTCGATCTTCAATTAGGATGAACAACAAAGACACCAAGCAACTTGTTTCTATATCCATTTGATAGGATCCTAGTAATGAAACCATTGCCCAAGGAATTTGAGATCCCCAAATTTGACAAATGTCAAGGGACAGGAAACCGCGAAAATCACATTAGGGAATTCTAGGTTCATTGCATGGAAGTTGCATACAATGATACTTATTTGATGTGACTATTTCCTAGGAGTTTCCTAGGTCACGGTATGTAATGGTTATCTCATCTACCTTTAGGCATTAAAACATTTCAAGAAATTATAGATGCATTCATTAAAAACTACACATGTAACATTGCAATGGATGTTAGTCTAGAAGAACTCTCTACTCTAAAACATGGAAAGGGTGAATCTTTTGCTTCATTCCTACAATGATGGTGATCCAAAGACAATTAGAGAAAATGGACTATGCCAGAAGAACAACAAGTTTTCACCATCATTGCCAACCTTGACAGCTGCTTGAAATTTCATCCCAAGGTTCAAGGCATCACCACATATGATCAGTTGATCCCAAAGGAACTCAGCATCGAAAGAGCCCTTATGACTCAACCCGCAGAATCAAAATCATACCCCAAACAACAAAAAATCTACCCACCATCCAACTAAAACAATAAATCTTGCACATGTGCAAGGAATAAAAAATTTATTAATGATGGTGTCATTGATGCCAACATGGTCATTAGTGCTCCTTGCAAAAATATACCCACACCACAAATCCAATTTCAACACCAAAACATACAACAAACAACACAACAACCAAACCATAATCCAATGATCAACAATCTCAATGACCAAAGAGGACCACCCCAATGCAACAAGAATTATCCCAAGTGAAAGTACACCACTTTGGGGGAACAATTTGAAGACATCATGAAAAATCTAATTGATGAAAAACTCATTCAGGCTCCTACCTTTGAAAATTACCAAGAACCGAATGCGAAACCTCCTTGGTATAATGAAAATCAACTTTATGAATTCCATAAAATCAAAGGCCATGCCACAAATAATTGCATGAGATTGAAAAACATCGTTCAATATCTCATCAACAAAAGAATCATACACGTAGAACAACCTATAGGAAATCAGAATCTTAAGATATATACGAATCCAGTGTTGAATCATGGAAACAAAGGGAATGAAAAGGATAAAGGGAAAGGCATCCACTCAAATGAAAATCATGTGTATGAAACTGTCGTTGCCTCCCTAGATGAATACTACACAGTCATCACCATCAAAGGCATCCACACTGATTGTGGAGTCACCAAAAGAGGCAGCAAAGATACCATCGTAGGACCATCCCAACAAAACAAAGTCCCTGCATCCAGACCTATTCCAAATGGTTACAATGTCCTAGAACAACTCAGGAGAATTCCAGCGCAAATCTCCATCATGGAGATGCTAAAAATCTCATATGTCCATAGGAAAATCCTTGAAGAAGCGTTGAGCTCATCCACTGTCCCCGTAGATCTTGATGCAAAGAAATTCCAAGCTATGCTCAGAAATATCATTAGGCCTAATATTCTCACATTCTCTAACTAGGATTTCCCTGCTCAACCATCTCACAAATGTGTGCTTCACTTAGAAGCCATAGTACATAAGAGAAAATTCAAAAGGGTCTTGGTGGATGGAGGTGCAGTTTAAAATATATGTTCTTTCAACCTCATCAAACAATTGAAAATCCTAGAGGATTCTATTGAAAAAGGAAAAAGCATCACAATAAGAGTGTATGACAATCAAGAAAGAGTGTCCCAAGGCATGATCAAACTCCCTATTCAAGTAGGGCCCACTCTCATGGAAACCACTTGTCAAGTCCTGGACCTTGACTTACCATATAACATCCTTTTGGGACGTCCATGGATCCATACAATGAAGGCAGTGGCATCTAATTTCCATCAGTGTGTAAAATTTACACATGAGGGACAAGTGGTCACCATTCATGGAGATCCTGAACCTTTCTCATATTGCAAAAATCTTAAAAAAAAGTACTACAAAATCCCCCAAGTACCAAAAAATGATGAGGGCCCATCCACACCATACATCGATCCCACCACCCTCACATCCACTTTTGTGACAAAGACACCTGCCACTCCCACCATTCCCACCATTTCTGACATTAATCTCATCATCCAAGATGATGGTTCTGGAATCTACAAGCTCCCTAACAATTCTTTGTTGGTAGGAGAGTTACCACAATCTCCTAGATCACGGGGATGCCCACAAGAAAACCAAGCCTCCACATCACAAACATCTCCTAAAGACTATTCCAAATTCACAAGATGGAGAGACCTTGGCTAGGAGGTTATTGAGGAAGATCCATCACATATGTTATATGAAGATAAAAGACTAGCAGCTAACTTACCAATGGATGAAAGAAGCAAGGGTCTGCAAATGATGCTTGCAATGGGTTGCGATAGAAATAAAAGACTAGGAAAAAATGACAACGGGTTCATAATACCTATCATACCAGACACATGATCAATAAAAAAACCTTGGCCTTGGATGTACCCCTCTGAGTATAACAATACATGGCTGAAATCCTCCAGTTAGAATGGTTAATATTCCTCCTTAGTCAACTATAGTAGAAGTATGCTTACCAATATCCATAGGTAGAGTCATAGGTAACTTTATAACTTACATTTGTAGTAGCAGTGATGATGAGGATCCCATATCCAATCTACCTAGGTTATTTAAGGATACCACCCTTACCATGATTAGCACCCTCTCCTTTGAACCAGACCAACAAAATCATGAAATATGCTTAGTATACCCCCAACTGATCGACTATCACCAACGAGGACAACCGGTTCTTGATACATTTGAAAATGAAGAGGCAATCTCAGAATTCATGGGACTAAGGGATAACATTCCAGAGGGAGACCATAAAGTAGGGTTCATAATAGAGCTGGACAAACATGCCTATTATGGGGAAACAATTGAATCCTTAAGTTGTAAAAGTGAGAAATTAAGAATAATATCCAAGTCCTTGAGTGAAAAACACACTATGGCACTCTTAGACAAGAAAAAAGTAAAAAAGAGAGGATACATCCAACGATGAAAACCTCTTTGAGGCACTTGAGGATGGGGGATTCAATCTTCCTTTAAGAGCTCTTCATTAGGAAAAGTCAACAATCTTGGCCAAAAAATGAAATCCAGTCATCCTGGGAACAAAGGAGACCTCGCATATCACATTCTATGCGGAATCACTACTATCAGAAGAGCAAGAGCTCCTAGCAGCCTTCCTAAGGGAAAGACAACAAGATTTGCATGGAGTTATGCTGACATGCCTCAACTTGATCGAAAGACTGTGGTTCACCACTTAGTAGTGTATCCAAAAGCAAAGCTTGTTAGAAAAAAGCTTCAAAAAATGCATCCTCAAATTGCCTTATTGGTCAAAATGGAGCTAAAAAAGTTGTTAGATGTAGGATTCATCTAACCAATACATTATCCAGAATGGGTATCAAACTTGGTACCTATTTCAAAACCTGATGGAACCATTAGAATCTACACAAACTTCAGAGATTTGAACAAAGCATGTATGAAAGATGACTTCCCACTTCCAAATATCGACATGATAGTAGATATGACAGTAGGACATGAGATGCTATCACTAATGGAAAAAAATTTAGGATATAATCAAATCATGATAGCAAAAGAGAATCAACATAAGACAGCTTTCACTTGTGCATGGGGGACATACTGCTGGAACATGATTGCATTCGGCCTAAAGAATGTAGGAGCAACATACCAAAGGGCCATGACATTGATATTCCACGACATGATCCATAAGATTCCTAAAGACTATGTTGATGACATCCTAGCTAAATCTAGAAAAAGAAAATATCACATAGCAATCTTAAGTGCTATTTTTGACAGATTGGAGGATTACAAAGTAAGACTAAATCCCAAGAAGTGTGTCTTCAACATACAATCAGGTAAATTGTTAGGATATATAGTATCAATTAGGGGTATCAAGGTGGATCTAGCAAAGGTGAAAGAAATTCTCAAAATGGAAGCACCAAAGACATTAAAACAACTAAGAGGCCTCCAAGGAATACTTCAATCCATTCAAAGATTTATAGTGCAATTGGTGGATAAATAGAACCCATATTCTCACCTACTTCACAATGGAGTAGCGTACAAATGGGATACCAAGTGTGAAGAGGCATTTAACATAATCAAAGAATATGTATTAACACCACATTTCTTAATGCTACCCATCCTAAAAAAACCATTGATCTTATACATATCAGCAACAACAACCACCCTTCAAGCTCTCCTAGCTCAACATGATGAAAATGAAATGGAGAGGGCTATCTACTATATCATTAGAACAATGGTCGAGCATGAACTAAACTATTCATTCATCGAGAAGGAATTCCAAGTAGTAGTGTTTGCATCACATAAATTTAGACATTACATGTTGGCACACAAGATAAAACTCATTGCCAAAATTGACCACCTCAAATATTTATTGTCAAAGGCAATGCTGATAGGAAGAATGGCTAAATGGGTGATGATATTGTTAGAGTACAACATTGAGTATGTCCAGTGAAAATGAATCAAGGGTTAGGTTATTGTAGATCAATTAGCAGAGGCACCAATCTATTCAGAGAACCCTCTCATCTCATAATTTCCTAATGAATCCATTTTTAATCTCAATATAGCTAACCATTGGAAACTATACTTTGATGGTTCATACACACAACATGGATCAAGAGTCCAATTTTTTTTATCACTCCCTAGGGGGATTGCATACCAAGGTCTTATAAAATGGCATTTCCTTGCACTAATAATATTGTAGAATACGAGGCCTTAACCATAGGTCTCAAAATAGTAGTACAGTGGAATATCATAGCTCTCAAGGTATACGAGGATCATCAATTGATTATAAATCAAGTAAACAATGAATACCAGACCAAGGACGACAAGCTCACTCCATACAAGAAATTGGTGGAGACTCTAAAAGAATCCTTCATTTAAATCACATTTGAGCATATTCCTAGAGATAAGAACAGAGCAGCAGATGCCATGGCAACAATTGGGTCCCTACTGGACATCCCCAACAATGTTCCAAAATATGAATTCCTAATAGAATTCTTGTGTGAAATCATTGGTCTGAGTGATCCTTGGTACCATGACATCTATACATACCTTTGCATAGGAGTCATACTTGTCGATTTACCCTCAAACCTAAAGTGAACCTTCATAAAAAAGATATCTAGATTCGTCATCCTAGGAGATACTCTATACCGTAGGAGCATAAGGAACTCTACAACACTGCCTAAATGTTGAGAAGGCATTAACCGCTCTAACTAAATTACATAATGGTATTTGTGGTTCGCACTCAAGTGAAATGACCATAGCTCAGAAACTACTAAGGATGGGGTATTATTGGCCCATAATGGAAAAGGGAGCACATGACTATGCCAGAAAGTGTCTACAATGTCAGCAGCATGGGGACCTCATCCATGCTTCAGCTCAAGAGCTTCATCTGATTGTCACACCATGGCCCTTCTTGTAGTGTGGACTCGATCTCATTGGAAAGATAACTCCAACTTCATCTAATGGCCATAAATTCATCATAACCATAATAGAGAACTTTACTAAGTGGGTGGAAGCCATACCCATGATGTACATAACTGGGAGGAAAATTTCAAAGTTCATCCTAAACTACCTCATTTATCGTTATAGTGTCCCTCAAGCAATTATCTTAGATAATGGGACACCATTCAAGAATTAGGATGTCTATGACTTGTGCGAGAAATTCAAAATTCAACATTGCTTCTCCACCCCGTACTATCCCCAAGGAAATGGTGAAGTAGAAGCTACAAACAAAACCATTCTAAAAATCCTTAAGAAAATAGTCAATGATGCAAGTTGTGACTGGAATCTACAGCTTAATCCCACCCTTTGGGCCTATCAAATCAGGATCTACACACCCGCCGACGCCACTCCCTTCTCCCTAGTCTATGGATCAGAAGCAATTCTCCCCATCGAGATCAAGCTCCCATCCCTCAGGATATCACTGCAAAACCTCATCACAGATGAAGAGTACAGGGTATCAAGACTAAATGAGTTAGAGCTACTAGATGAGAGATGTATCTATGCTTTAAATCATTCGCAAGTCTATTAGAATAAACTCAAACGAAGCTACAATAAGAAAATCAGAAGCAAGACTTTCCAAATCAGAGAACTAGTCTTAAAAGAAAATTAGAAGAAGTTTCCAAACCCAAGCAGCAAAGGAAAGTTCAAACCTAATTGGTTAGGGCCTTTCATCATCATAGAAATTTATAAGTTAGGGGCATATCATTTATCAACACTCGAAGAGGAACCTCTATAGGAGCCCATGAATAGCTCACATCTCAAAAAAAATTATGCCTAAATATTTCAAGGTATAAAACCAAAAAATGCAAAAAAAATCAGAAAATGTCCTAAAAAATGGTTACTTCAGTAAAAACCTGGCAAACAGGTGTCTTAGTGACAACAAAAAAAGAAGAAAAGCAAAAAATCCAAAAAATTAGAAAAAGAATTGAAAATAGTAAAGAGAAAAAAAAATGTCCTCTAGTGAAAACCACTTGGTGGCACCTTGGGCAAGTATCTTGGTGAAAACCTGGCAGGTAGGCGCCTTGTGTAACTAAGCACTTTCCATCCACTAGGATCTTTATGGTTTGTTTTGCATCATTCATCGCATTCAAGGTCTCCATCCATCACTCCACTCACATCTGCACCATAGCTTGGTCTTATTTCTGTATCATGATTCCTCCTATTACTACTCTGCCCATTTGTCAAGGTCAATTTGTCCTACCTTTATCGGAGTAGTCTATTGCATCACACCGGGGGCATGTTCTCATTAGATCAGATTTGTGCATATTCTTAAAGTCCTAAACATCAGAAAATTAAAAAACTCAAAAACATCAGAAAATCAAAAAATTAAAAAACATCAAAACATCAAAAAATCCAAAAGCATCAAAATATCAGAAAATCCAAAAACATTCAGTCAAAACTTGTCAAAAAAAAGAGTCATCTAGTCAAACTTCATTGTCTCTGAGCCTGAACATAGGCAAGGTTGATCTTTGATCATCCCCCGAGACACTTAGGTCACTGCTTTAGGAGTCCATCATAAAAAATCTGACATCTCATTATGTATATCTTCATCTATAAATTGGTCAAGTCATCAGTCAAACTACATGGTCTCTACGTGTATAACATAGGTAAGGCTAATCTGTTGATCAGCCCCCGAGGCCCCTAAGATAAGTCTTTAGGTTAGTCTCTTTGTCAAAATCTCAGAAAACCCCAAAATGTAGGAAAATCAAAAAATCAAAAACATTTGAAAAAATCTCAAAAAATACCAAAAACAGCTTCAAAACATTCCAAAACGTTAAAAGCATCCAAACATTTGAAAAAAAATCCATCCATCTCATCTTGCTTGCACCTATAATAAACACCATCCATAATAAATTGATCATCACCCTCAACCTTTGGTGAAACAGTTAGAAACATGTCTAAGCAGGTTAAAAGTTAAACTTAAAAATGTCAAGTCTCAAGTTTCAGTTAGCACATAAGCAAGTTGGTCAATTCTTTGTGTCAATAATCCATCATCCAAATAGTCCCATATCAATCATTTGATAACATCATGTCCTAGGATGAATCCTTCCTACAAGGGGCATTATTTATCAGAAATAGCACTTTGGATAAATGAAACAACATGCCACCATCCACTAACATGTCCTAGGATGAATCCTTCCTAAAATGGGCATTATCTTTTGGAAATAGTTTTGGTTCTTATCCTAAAAAAAATTCCCTTTTGGTTAGTGGTATTGAAGAACATCAACTTGTTTGCATGCTTTATCTTTGTCTTTTGACTCATTTTATTGCGCTCAGTCCAAGGACCTCTCGATGATATTTGAACGAAGGATTTTGAGAGATAGGAATGGGGCAACAATCATTATCCTTTTTGTCTACTATGCTTGTTGGATGTTTTTTTAAAATAACTTGGAGAATACTTTCTGTGTTATATATGTATAAAGGATATTTTGGATAGCTCATTGACTATTGCATTGATTGGTTATACCTTAACATTTTTTTGGTCCAAGATGTTTGAAACTTATAAAGTGCATCCTAGCAAGGTTTTTGTATGTCAAGTGTGAACAAGAATATTCCTATCTATTTTTCAAGTCAAAGTATATCACACTAAGTACCATGCCATTCTAGTCCTTTATACCTTGATGCATTGTGCTTATGTGTGTTATCAAACATAAGGTAAGTGACCCTTTTAAAATCCCAATCCTTGATAAGAAAATTTTCCATTTCTCATCATCATCTATCATAAAGTTGGCTTATTGGATTCTCTTGTCATCATCTCATTTCTTCTTTTTCCATGCTAACATAACATCATCAATGCATCCATCATACATCCATCTTGCATCCATGAACCATTAGTATTTTTCATATCATCTCACATGCATAATCATCATCATAATTTAGATTTGTCAGTCCAAGCATCTCATAAATCATATATTTGCATAAATCATCCATGACATAATCATAAGTATACCACGTCATCCATTGCATCCATCTCATACATCATATCATCATTTAAGTTGGTTAATATAATATAGATTTGTTATTCTAAGCATCTTAAAATCACCTCATTTGCATCATCATCCATAACCATCCATCTTGAACCTCTTGATCACAAGATCGACCCTTAAAATGAATCTTTTCACTTGATCTCTTGAGGGGCAATGTACTACTGTACTTCTTTCCATCGGGGCAACAAAAAAATCATAAAATTTTTAAATTTCAATCACGGCAAGTTTATTTTTTGAACCAACACAGCAAGTACATTGCTTCAAAGAGGGGGGAAATGTAGACATGTAAAATTTGCATCATGCAATTAATGAGGTCCATTCATCAAATAAACTTAGTTCACCTTCATCCATTCATCAACATTAATTTCATTTCTAAGGTTATTCATTTAAATTAAATAAATCAATGATTCAAGTCAAAAGGGGTCAGAATGTCCTAATCATCATTAAGCTAATCTAATCTTGATTAAACTAACCTAACCATCCACTTTCACAAATAAATCAATTTATTGATTTATTAAAATCCTTATTTTTTTTCAACATGGCATCTTTAAGGAATATTCCCCACTCAATATTTTCACAAATTTTAAATTTACATGTCTCTTTCATGTCCCCCAATCAACAATTTTAAATTCTTACATGTCCCCCACTCAACAATTTTAAATTTGAAAGTCCTACATGTCTCTTTCATGTCCCCCACTCAAAAAATTTAAATTCTTACATGTCCCCCACTCAACAATTTTAAAATATTTGGCACATTGACTAAAATGTGCTCATCCCCAAGCCTATTACAAGTTGACAAGTGGCCCCATCTCACTGGCTAAATCTTTGTCCCACATTCATCCATTTGGACATTCTCTCATTAAAATATTCTATAAATGAAGGGCCTCATTCTTCATCAAATCACATACAACTCTTATGCAAAGTTACTCTCTTGGATTGAGAACTAATTTTTCTCTTCTTAGTCCATCACGATTGCATTTGTAGTATTTGAGCTTGTCAAGGGTTGGGAAAGGGTCACTTTTCACCACAAAGTGACACCAATCCACTATGGAATAGGTGTGCATTATGTATCTTTCATTATTTTGGTTTAGTTTGTTTTGTTATCATGTTTAGGAAGCATTTTTCATTATTTCATAGGAGCATTTTTGAGGAATTTGCAGGTACTAACCCATGCTTGAAGTTTAGTGTTTGCAGATTTTAATGGTTGCTCACAATTTGCATAAAAATCATATGACCAAAAGATGCCAAGCACATGTGTGAGGTCCAATTGATCGAATCTTTGCTTAATGGATTCTTTTTATCACAAACACTTCTTGATTATTTTTTCAACCAAATGTCCAATGCCCTAATTTTCTTTCATCCCACAAAATGAATTATGAGGAAATCCAAGAAATCAAGGCAATGTTTCCCAAAGTTGACTTTAGTAGGAGAAAATTCAGATGAAATCAAAATGCTTAGATGCCTCTAAGGATAAAATCCCAAGGGAAAGCAATAGAATGTGAATTCATTCAAGGATATTTGCTTCCCCTAAAGGGTTTGAGATTTGATGCTCATGTTGAATGTTGGTTTTCCATTTTTTTCAATTAAAGCACTGTGTTTTTAAACTACAAGCAATACGACGCCCTAGCTCAATTGGTATGTTTTTCTTGGTGGGCTTGCCTCATGCCCTGCATAGTCGAAGAGATGATTTTACATGCAACCAAGGAAAAAATATAAAGGTATGTTAAGAATGAAGTCTTAACCTCTATATTTTAATCGAGATTGGACATGGCAAGTAACTTTTTGGAATCTAAGTTCCAATGCACCACTTTGATAAACTCGTTGGATGGGCTAGTTGGTTACTAAAAAAAATGGTTTTAGTTCAAACTTTCCATTCATGGAGATTGACCCATATGGTGAGAGTCCCCTTTCAGATCCATCTTGTTGGAATCAACCGCGTGATATTGGCATTTACTCCAATACCCATATTTATATCCTGACTGGAAATACTCTCGGGTTTAGAGTGTTACCGGTTGAGTCATTCCCTTGGGTGAGTAATTTTTCCCCAAGGCAAGGCCTCTAAGATAAGTAAAAGTGAGCAAACATATTCATAGTTCGATCAACCTTCATTTAGAAACAAAGGGAGAACACATGCAATAGGTTTACTCACATTGACACAATGTTTTGTTCGATTTTAGTTCCCAAAATGAAGTTTGGAGACAATATTTTATGCAACTTAATGTCATCAAAAGACTTTTGATTCTCAAGATCATCGTGAAGTGCAAGATAAGTGCATACGCCTGTTTAGATGAGATTACTTTGCATAAGAGGTTACGAAACATGAAAAACACATGTTCATTTTAAGCCTCAAAGCAATGATGAATTCATTTTAAGCATAAAAAAAAATGAAGTGTGAAGTTGCTTATTCAATTTTTTAACCCCAAACAAAATCTAGTCAATGTTACCTAAAGTTCATTTTATCCCCTTTGTAATGATAATTGAAAGCCTAGGTAATGTGTTTTTTAGAGCCCAAAAAACAAGTGATTTTGCCTAAAATAGAAATTGAAAGCATACAATAGAATCTCCAAGCATTTTGAAATGTTCGTTTTAAAGCCCAAAATCAAAATGAGTTAGCCTAAAACAAAAAATTAAGGTATAAGCCGAACTCGACAAGCATTAAAAAATTCTTTTTAAGTTTCAAGTTTTAATGTCTGATTCTTTGACTCCAAGGTTTTTCCAAGATCGCCTCCTATCTTTTAATGTTGCAACTCCCTTGTGCAAATGAAATCCCTCCTTCTCGCTTTTCCTTCATTTTCTTCTTTTACCTATAAAATAAATGACACTCATGTGAGGATCAAGATATCAAACTCATTTTGATTATCAACTTCAAATAATAACATTATCCCAAATGGAAGGATAAAGATATGGATGATTGCGATAGTAAAGGAATGATTAATAAGTGAATCATGCTTTGATATTGATTTCAATGAAAAGATATCCCACTTGCTAGACCAATTCCTTTCCTTATCATAATTCACAAAAAATGATATGAGAAAATTATTAAATGTCAACTATGATTATGATAAAATTTGCAAGCCCATGAATTTTATCAACCATAAATGATAATTTTCAAAAAGTATCCTCCTAATCTTAAATATTGACTATCATAATAAAAGTGATAATATAAAATTATGACATTTATTATAGAATCAACAAGTATGATTATATAGTATGAGAGAATTTATGAATAAATAAAAATGTATCCCATCAAATCAATTACTAAAATCATTCATTAAAGCCATATGTGGCTAAATGATCAAATGCATCCGCCAAAGGCTTTTGAATTTTTAAAATCAACTACAACTTGTCAAGTGTAAACAAGAGAAGATTGTAAGAAATGCACAAATGGAAAGTCTTGAAAAATGTTGAATTTATTATGCTTGGAATGTGTACTTGCATCAGGTGTAAAGACATGCATGTACATCAACCGAGAAATTTTTCAGAGTAATGCAAGTGATAGGTAATAAAAATGCGCCAAAAGCTATTTACATAAATTTCAAACTAACACAACTAGTAGGTGTAAAAGTGAATTCCACAAACTCTGACCGACATTTATCACTATTTTCAAATCATCACAAGAGGATTGATGGTGAAGAGAATGCATTTGGCAGGTACAAAAGATGAAAATAAAAACAAAAAAATCTTTAAAATTTTAAAATTAGTGCATTTATGACATATAATCTATGCCCATAATGTGCATCTTTCAAAGGATCTTAAAATTCAATCAACATACGTGAAGCTACTTTTTTCAATCTTCTACTAACAATCTTCAGTCAAATCACACCAATGCATTTAATCATCTTTTGCACTGCCCCTCTACTTTCTCTTTTCTCCATGACTTATCACTGTTATGCATCCTTTTTCTAATTTGCTTACACCTGCTTTATTGTACTCATATAGGTAGTCAGTGATGCTTCTGGGTAGTTACCTATTCAAACAAGTAGCCATAGTAGATTTGAATGGAGGAGGTTATCTAACCATAGCATAAATGTCATTGATTTCATAGCATATTTGAATGGAGGTTGTGCAAGCATAGGGAAGGTGTGTGAAGCAAATAGACAAAGTGGCTGCAATCTCGTAAAAATATAGCGACTCCCTTAAATGCTTTAAAGAACTCTGATCTCATGAAAGGCAATGATGGCGTGATATGCACAAAATGGATTTGAAAAATTAATTAGAAACTTTTAACCAAATGCAAGTTGTGAAAGAATAGAAAAGACATGCGAACTATGTGACAAAATGATTCAAACCAAGGTCATGCTCAGTAATCATTCCAGCATCCTCCCTTCAACTGCAAAGTTTCTCCAAAACAATCTTAGGAATGAATGAGTTTAAATTACCTAATGAATGGATGAAGGTGAACTTGATTGATTTAATGAGTGGATGAATGTGAACTTGGATTACTTAATGAATGGACCTAATTAAATGCATGATGCTAATTTTGCATGTGTACACACTTAACTATATGTAACTATTTCATTCAATCACTCATTCATTCAGCTACTTACTTCTTTTTCTTGTGTAAATTCCTTGCTATGCATTAATGAAACCGACTCAATCCTTCACATTTTCCAACAAAAGAAAGGTAAGAAAGACCATGAAAATCATGAGAGGCTATAAATTAATAAAGATATAATTTTTAAGAGTAAAAGGATGACCTAGATTTAATTAGTATATTAATTTGAATCAATTATTTCTTTTCTTAACATTGGGACACAAACCAACCAGGGTGTTAGGATTGGCTAACTGCCGAAAAGGAGAGAAAAATTTCTCAAGCTTAGTTCCTTTATTACAAACAAAATAGAATGATTGAATATTATTTAAGTAAACTAATTATTACGAAGACCTAATTTCAAAATATAAATAAATGCACCAAAAATTGCAAATATGGGAAGAGAAAACATAGGGGAGCCATGACAGTAAGAAGGGCTTGAAATGACCAAACAAGGGCAAGGGTGCCCCAATCTAAAAATGATGGTTTTAAACATCTTCAATTGGGATCTAGAAGTTATAGGTCTACATTGTACATTCACTATTTGAAATATATTTTCTTCACACTTAAATATATAAATCATAGAAAAAAGAGAAGAGAGGGGGTGGCCATATAGGATTTTTCCTTTGTCAAACCTCATTTTAGTATTTCTACCTCCACGAAAAACTAATTTCATAATAAATAAAAGTGTCTTCTCGCAACCTTAAGTGTTCTTAAGACTATAATGAGCAATAAAATGTAAAATAATGACAAAAACCCTACTAAATTACATTAGAGTGGAGTTTTCTATGACACAATCAGGAAAATGTAATATCCAATTCAAGAGAAATTCAAATACTCAAGGGAAAGCCAATATGTTAAAATACCTCACTTAGGATAGAAAAACAATCAAAGTCTAAAGAACAGAACCTACTCAATTAAAGTCAAACAGTTCTTGAAAGATTCCAAAGAAATCCACAAAGCCTAGATTCCACTTTATTCTTCCATTAGCTTCAAACTTCAATAATTTTGATGAAATTTATAAATTTTAAAAAAAAATTATTGTAATTCTATAAAATAGGATGTCAATTTTTACAAAGCTTCCTTGTAATTGCAATTGTAAATCTTTTGCACTAGAGTTTTATGTTTAAATAAAGAAATATAGAAATAAATTTAAGTGTAGAGTGACTCATTTCAATTTAAATTTGAAGAATATTTTACCACCACATAATGAAATTGAATTCACATCACACAAGAAAAAGGCTGACCTTAACTTATGACCTACTTTCTCAAGAAAAGTACTAATGCTACGACATCCTCACCACTAAATAACACTAATTTATTAGTTATAAGGACTAATATCTTAGCTACATATTTGGTTGTAATATTTTAGGCTATTTTTTGGTTGTATACTATCATAAAGTTGTTCTTCATTGGTGGAAGTGGTTCGATGAAGTGATTAAACACAATTCGACACATTTTCCTCATATCAACACAATGTTGCAAGTTAAGGAAAGTTGTTTAATTTATAAGTGTCTCCATGATTATCTAGTTGTATTTAGGGGGTTCAAGAAACATCTTGAATAGAAAATTTCTAGAATACTATAAATTCAACAATACCCTTTCATCTATGTGTCTTATCTTGTAAGCAACATGCTTTGCTTGATTGGGTTACGAATCCCATCAAAATTGGTATATAATGGGTTTCAAGTCCTATGATAGGGAAAATATTTTTTTGATTAATTGCAAGCAACATAACAAATTAAACACCAATCAACAATAGAGCACAATGGAAAGCAAGAAACATAATAATATTGAAACAATATCACCTCGTCTTCAAGCCTCCGGTGATTGACCTGTACTAGCCTTCTCCATCTTGCTACAAATTGTATGATTTCCCTTAGATTGAAGTGCAAGTATTACCTATGCCTAAGACAAGAAAGATATTAAAGAATTGTATGCTCACATACTCAAAATTCTCAAGCATGTTATGTGTGTGTGAATCAAAATTACTAGAGAGAGACCCCTTTTAAAGAATTCCAATTTGAAAATGGATGGCCAAGATTAGAAGTTGGTAAAGCCCTAAGATCAAAAGCAAGAATTCAATGTGATGAGGAGCATTAGGGTTACGGAAACATTAGGTCAAAGTTAGGGCAAGATTTGAAATAAAGTGTTCGGATTTAATTGGAGACAATTAAATAAAAGGTGAAGAATAAATGAGATAGGGGTAGTTGGAAAATCAAATAATAATAGAAATTATTTGGTTTATGGAGGAAGGCTGAATTTTAGAAAATAATGGTTAAGTTCATAAATGGGAATAAGACAAATGAAAAAAAAAAAATATTTTAATAATTTACTTGTGGGATGAAAAGTGGGTTAAATGAATAATTTTATTTAATTCAAGAAGAAAAGGATAATGAACAAATTAAATAATTAATGGTAAATATTTAATTGTAGGTGAAAATTAAAAATAAGTAATTGAATAAACTAGAAATTTATTTAATTATGGGAGGGAATAAGGATTAATTAGTGACATATTTAAATAAGTGTAAATTATTTATTCAAATAGTCATGGAGGAACACTTTAATTATGCGGGGGAGAAGTGTGGTCATCATAAAAAAATATGGTTTGCAGGTCTAGGCCACTTTTATGTGTTTACAGGTCCCATCAAAACCTATTTTACACCTAAAAAAAACAATACTCTTTCATTAGCTAAGAAATAATCAATTTTTTAATTTATTTCTTCATAAATATCATGATCCTCTATTCAAGTATAATGTCTCATTTTACTTCGAAAGAGTTAGTCAAGGAAAATAATTTTTGGCTATGAGCATTGTAATTTCCTTAACTAGGAATTATAAAAGGTCCTCTACATGAAGGCTAGTTTAAGGACCCTCAATACATAAACAATAAATTTATATACAAGTATAGTTTATAATAATTAAGAGATCATGCAAATAAAAATCAATCACAAGTAACATATACATAAGAGTGAGCTTGGGATGTGGATGAAATGCCTTAAGTTGGCTCGTATGTGATGTACTAAGTTATCTTTAGTTGTTGCATTTTAAGGGAAAACCCTTATCCATGATGTAGTTTGATTTGAGAACATATGACTTGGCATCACTCTTTTTGAATAAGCTCTCATGTCTTCTTCATTGGCTACTTTAAAGCAGATTGCTCACAACAATGGTGTTAGCAATCGCTTTAAATTGGGAGCATACATTGACATTATCTTTCGAAATTTCTCATGTTTCATTTGGCAATTTTCCTTCTTCTTGTGATGTGTCCTTTTCTTGGTGGTGTCATTGGGTTTAATTTCCTTCGACAGTGTGATATTTCTTTGATTTTTCCTCTCTTGGAGATATTAGGTATAATGTTCTCTAAGAAGAGACCTTACATGAATTAAGCAAAGATTCCTTTGAACAATCCTTTACATGCATAAATGTTCATAAGCACTTAACACAAATTTTTAGGCATTTTGAAAATCAAAGTTTCAATTTTTGGTGCCCTATTGAAGTCATCCAAGGGATAGCTTTCATATGGTTAGTATGATGAGAATCCTAAACATGGGAATGAATTTCTCATTGTATGGTGGGAATTTGATATAGAGGCTTAAATTTCTCTCTAAGCCACCCTTTTTGGATACTAACCCAGCAAATGTCTCCTCAAGTTTCCTTACCTCAGAGTGAGTGTGTTTTGGACAAACATATTAGACCTAGTCCACATAGTTGTGTATAGACTTTTGAGGCCCTATCCACTGTCTTGTTTTTCCTTTTCTTTCTTCTTTATGTCTTTGGCATTGTATGCTTGTGCATCTTAACATTATATATCATACACCTTGTATGTGTCCCTTTGTACTTATCTTGGTTTGACCTAGGATCTTTGATCCTAGGAGCTTGGTCGCCTCCTTGATCTTGGTCATCCTATACCATCCACATTAGTACACTTGGATCCCTCTTGAATGTCTACTTTAGTGCAAGTTTGAAGCAAGTTCCTCCTCACACTAAACTAGGGGCTAACTATAGTAATAGAAAAAGTATACCATTTCCTCGCGTAATTTAGAAATAATAAATATTAAAACGACCCTAATGTTGCCTTGATTTCATATTGTAATGTGTTTTCCACATTCACATTAATTTTAGGGCCCTTTTAAACTAAATGGACATACTTGTGCCTTATTTAGGGTGTTTTAAATTGTATCTTTACACCTTCACGGTAATCTAGGGATTTATTAATTAATTGGGCTTATTTATCCCTTAATTGGTCCTATTTTGCATCTGCAAGCCTAACCAAATGCATTTTCCTATGGATAATCCTAACATATAAGAAATAACCAATTATAATTCAATGTTTTTGATTATGTGTTCTAGATCTAGTGATTTCGGTCTCATACACCACCTTGGGTGTATGAGTCCCACCTAGGTCTTGAGACTAGATTTTAAACAGTTCATTAATCAAGACACTTCTTAGAGTTTGTGTCCTAATTTTAAGCCATTGGGAATGATATACCCCAACTAGTGTATGAGTCTCGCCTTAACCATGACTTTTTTAAATAAAATTCTTTGCGGGATTTTATTACCCTAGACCTGATGTTAGCTTGTAGTGTTGTAATTTTAGGAAATTTGGCATAAACAAGTATAAATACGAGGTTATTTCACATAATTTCTCATAACAAGCTAGAATTTCATAAGCAATGAAGAGTATTTTCACAAGAGCATTCAAGGGAAGATTTATAGAAGATTATTGTAGCAATCAAGAGGCATTTCATGATGTGAAATATTTTGGTCATCGTGCATGATGTTGAGCTAATGTGGTGATGTAGTATTGGTAATCAAGTTCAAGCATTCAAAGCCTTTATCCTATTCAAGTTTCATGATTGAGAGCTATACTCATTGAGGCCACTTCATGCTTGTTTTCATATTTTCAAACCAAGGTTTCAACAAGGTTTGGTGAGTTGTTACATGATTTTTTCATTCATCATTCCTCCATGCTTTCATTTTTCATTTCAACGTTTAATTACCAAAATGGGGTTTGAACGAGGCAAACCCCTACTCCCCAACACAACAACAATTTTCCCTCTTCATGTGTGAATTACAAATCTTAGTGAATTGGAGCATGAAGATCCTTTGAAGAAAAAGTTGCAAACATTGTCAAATATTTCAAGAAGTTGTCATATTCATAGAAACTCACCTACAAGCCAGAATTTAGACTTTCAAACGTAGAGATCAGAAAATATTAAAGCTACAGAAGACCTCTTGAGGCTACAAAAGTTTTAGCAGAACCCTAATACTAGGAATAAATCACCACCTTGGGCATATGAGTCTTAGTATTCATGTTTCTTCTATTTTTTTGTACATCTCGATTTCTCAACAGAAGATTCCAAATTCTACACTTTAGAAACAACAAATTTTAGGGTTTTTAGATCTTTTTAGACATCTCCTATCCTCTAGGTACTTTTTTGCTTCTCTCTATTTAGTAATTTGATTTCATGTTTTCATTTTATAGGTTTTAGTGCATTAGGGTTTGCATTACTCCTTTGAAGCTTCATTTTAATAGTGAACCCCCTTTTTAATAACACCTAAGGAAACCTCCTAGCAGTCCCTCCCCTCAATTGATTGACTTGGTTGAAGGATCTGGGTTTTCCTAATGAACTAAGGGTGCAAGAGGTCCCAAGCATAGTTCCATCGATCCCAAAAGGTGGACACCCTATTTCCTTTAGTTCATGTACAACATTAGAGGAAATTATTATTATTATTATGTGTTGTAGCAAATTATCATTTGAGAAAACAATTTATTAGGTCATTGTATGGTGTACTTAATAAAATTTGATAGTTCCCCATCGTTTAATCAAGTAAAATATTTAATTAAATTAACTTGGAAAAATTAAATGAATTAATTAGATATATTCAATTATATTCTTTTCAATATGAATGTTAAAACACATAATGCGATGACTACCTTGTGCAGATAACTTCACATAATAATTAAATTATAGAACATGGTTAAGTTAAAAAGGATAAATTCTCAAATCATCAAATCTATTTTAAGAAGTGACCTTGGAGTGTTAAATCCATTGCAATTGATTGAATTGTTATTAAATTCTTATGCTCATTTATATGCTTTCAATACTAATGAGTGCAGATAATATTATATCATGATGGCCATGATAAGATTTATATTTAGTTTTTTTCATTAAAGAATTGGGTTTCCATGTCACTAAATGTTGGGCATGACATATTGCATCATAATAATATGCATTCATTTAATTCTATTTAATAATTAGAAATATGATAAAGTATTCTCGTTGCGTGAGAAGCTATTTTAGTAGAAATAAAAATTCTTAAGATAATTTTTTAATGCTATTATTATTTTTATTCCAATATTAATTGATGGTTATCATTACTCTTATTCTTATGTTTGGTATTAGTGTCTATAGTTATTTATGGTTCTTTCAAAAAATTAGATATAAATCTGTATTGCTAAATTGTTTGGCACACTTCTACAATTATGAAGGTGATCCATATAAGTGTGGATATGAACTTTTATGTAAATATAAACTTGTAACTTATAGGCTTGGTGTCACTACATTTTTCTTTCTAAGACTTATGGACCTTGATATATGTTCTTTGCTTCTAATAAAAGATATCATGTTTATAAATATCTTTAGAGAATTTATTAAATTACAAGGCCCAAGCGCTAGCCAATCAAATATCTTGATTGATTAATTTAGGAAATATGAACTAAGTTCAATAATAATAGGAAATAATAGAATATGAAATGCTAAAAAGATCCTTTGTAATATTTGTATTTTTATTCTAAATGTACTCATGGGCTTCCTAGATTACTAATTATAAATTAGAGTTAATATTTAAACACACCATCCTAGCATGCAATATAAAATATTTTAGGTTTTCTAGTTGGCTAATAATGATTGGCAAGGAAGGGAAGCTTGAGTCTAAATTAAGAAAGCCAAATTTAAATATTTTGGTTTTAACTCAATAATTAGGAAAGTGATTTAGATAAATTTTACATGCCGAAATCATTTGAACTAGCATGATCAATTAACAGTTTTAGAGATTAACTCTATGTCCTAAAGATGACAGATCAAAAGAAGAGGAACAGATGATCTAATCGTGTATCGATTTTGATAAAAAGAAATATCATATTATACATTAATCTACAAATAAAAAGTAACCTAGCAATTTTAATCTCAAAACTTATGGAACAAGTAATTGGTAAGCAATTTTCACTAATTTAAAGATTTTGGTTTTAACTCAATAATTAGGAAAGTGATTTAGATAAATTTTACATGATGAAATCATTGGAACTAGAATGATGAATTAAAACATTTAGAGATTAACTCTATCTCCTAAAGATGACGGATAAAAATAAGAGGAAAAGTTGATCTAATCGTGTATCAATTCTGATGAAAAGAAATATCATATTATACATTAATCTACAAATAAAAAGTAACCTAGCTATTTTAATCTCAAAACTTATGGAACAACTAATTGGTAAACAATTTTCACTATTACAATATAGTTGAGGCATGCTTTATAATTTTCGCGTTGTTTAGGTTGTTCAATTATATAATTAAAAACACGCATATAGAGAAATTAGATATTTATTTATTATAATTTAAAATGTTGAATTTATAAAAAGTAAAATAAAGTTTTCCATAGTTTTAAATTTTTTTGAATAAATGTTTTTATTCAAAAATTATAATAAAATTTCCCTTTTCATATCAAATTCCATTTAATATTGAGCATATTTAAATGGAATGACTTGATACAAATACATATGTTCAAGTAATATATATTTTGTTTTAAGCTCACTTATAATCCAATACCTTTTGTTATTATTTTATTACTATTAAAATCTATTTCCATAATCAAGATGATCATGTTACTACTTACACACATTCCACATAGTCCTGGTATTAAAATTGTGTAAAGTAGCCTAAACATTTGTAAATTTTCCCCATTTTAGTGAAAGCATTGCAATATCCATCACTCTCACTCTGACCTAGAATTTTAGTCACCCCTATCCATTATATAAATGTTTTATGATGGTTTAGCCATATAAATTGCTTGAATTCAATATTTTAAGAAAAATATAAATTGTCAAATAATATGTTTAATTTATGAAAAAATAGCGTAAACATTCTTTATTAAAATACTTTTATCTATTGCACTAAACATATACATTAAATTTCAGAAAAATAAACATCCATCTTTAATAAAGTAATGGAAATTATTGAGTTAAATGATATTAGAATGAAAACAGAATAAAGAAAATATATTTTTCCCTTGCTAAAAACTTGCATGATTATCACATTCTCAATAGTCACCATCAAAGAATGTATATTTCTTTTAAAACAAATGAAAAATCCTATTTATATCATTAGTGTTATATATATATATGAAAACAATGATAATTATTAGTAATAAAAGAAAAAATCTTTAATTTACTCTAACAATTCACAACAAGTTTCTGAATACATATTAAAAATATTCAAGATAATTTAATCAAAACTATTTTATAAACAAGATTAATTATATTTTATCTTTGAAAATATTCCAAATAATATGAATTTTTATAATAAATATCCTAAACCGGTAATTAATATAAAACAATTAAAATCATTACTAATAAATGTAAAATCTTAAATTTATCATTGCACAGTAAATTTCTAAATTCATATTAAAAAATGTTTGAAATAATCTTACAAAAAATATTCTAAAAATTTAAAATAATTATATTTTATGTTTGAAAATATTTTGAATTAAGACATTTTCTATAAAATAATATTAATATTATAAATTAAATTATCATTATGTTAAATTTATCTATAATAAATTTTGAAATTTTACTTTTGTAAAAAAATATATAACAAGTCAAACTATATGATGTAATAAATTGTAAAATTGTAATATACTTAAAAGGGACACAGACCATAAAATTTCACCCCTGCTCTGCCTTTTCAACTCATCCTGTAAGAAACGTCAATCAATCCTGTGAAAATACACCTTTGACTGAAAAATACAATCAATTCAAAAATGCATTTTCAGAAATAAATAGACAATATTCACGATGCGAAAGAGTGTCGAAATTTTAATGTTTACGTAAGTCAATAGAACATGACATCCGTCACTCTCGCTTCGTCAGCTCGTTATGTCCACTTCAAAATTGAGCTAAACGAGTTGAAATATCGACACGGCAAATGCACAAATTCATTCCATCGGAGGGCTAAGTACACGTGAAACTTGTGCATTAGTAAACCTTAGCCTATAAATTTTTGACGAATGACAACAATTCTATCAAAAAACAAATCTCATCTTTGTTGGGTGATAATCGAGTGAGGCAGGGTTTTGCTTCTCTTTCCATAAGATGGATCACGCTTCTATGTTCAATGCCTCTTCTTCTTCGTTGTCTTCTACTGCATTCTTCTGGAATGGAAGAAACAAGGTTCAGCACGATCCGATCGATACGGATTTTGTCGTGCTCTTGTGTAATTACACCATACCCATCTTTCCCACTCTTGCAATTCTTGTTATTATATCTGATGTATTTTTCCATTTAGTGAAGTCATCAACACGCCAAAGTTCTATGGCTTTGCCTCAAGGGCCACAACCCTGGCCACTAGTTGGCAATCTGCCCGAGTTAGTGCGCAATGGACCCGGTTACAAGTGGGTTCACTCTCTCCTCCACAGTTATGCTACTCCCATCCTGTGTGTTCGCCTAGGAAGTGTCCACATCATCGCTGTTAATAGGCCGAACATAGCAAGAGAGTTCCTTAAGAAACAAGACGCTATATTTGCTTCTCGCCCCATCACGATGGCTTTTGAATACTGCAGCAGACGATTTCTATCCATCGCACTGGTTCCTTGAGGAGATTAGTGGATGAAAATGAGGTGTGCGTTTGCGTCGAAGGTGTTAACAACATCACGCTTTAAGTGGTTGCAAGGCAAGTGGATGGAGGAGGCCGACAATCTGGTCCATTGGATATGGAACCAATGCACCACTCAATCGCGAGCACAACCCAAGACTTTAATTAACGTAAGAAGTGATGTGAGCCACTACAGTGCAAATGTGATCAGAAAGCTCCTCTTCAATAGGAGCTACTTTGCAAGTGGAGGTGGTAATAAGGATGGAGGTCCCGGTGCAGAGGAGGAAGAGTATGTAGAAGCACTATTCAAGGCGTTCTCTCTTTTGTTTAATTTGTGCATCTCTGATTACATGGCATGTTTGAGGTGGCTGGATATCGAAGGCAATGAGAAGGCCATGAAAAAAGCCATCCACACCATGGATAAATATCACACACCACTCGTCGAAGAAAGATTTCGTTTGAGGCGCGAATGTACCTCTTTAGAGGAACCGCAAGACTTGTTGGACGTCCTGATTTCTATAAAAGACTCCTCTGATGGCGTGTGCAAAGTAGGCACTGAGGTTACATCCGGTGACACCCTTCAACCTTCCTCACATGTCCATGGAGGACAGCACAATGGCTGGGTACCACATTCCCAAGGGCAGTCACGTAATACTGAGCTGCGGGGGATTGGGGCGAAGCCCATGCGTATGGGAAGACCCTCTGCACTTCTGCACCAATCATTTCATGAAAGATGGCAGTGATGTGGGTGTTGAGTTGAGCGACCCTCAGCTATGCCTTCTTTCTTTCAGCACTGGAAGGCCGGGATGCATGGGAGCTGTCCTCGGCACTTCAATGACAGTGATGATCTTAGCCTGTCTGCTGAACTGCTTCCACTGGTCCACTGATTCCGTGGCACCCATTCACCTTCAAGAAGGTCCGCATGATCTCTTTATGGCCACCCCTCTCCATGCAATCGCAACCCCTCGCCTGCCCCGCTACCTCTATCCATAACCATTGAAGAAATAAAATATCTGAAACAAAAAAAATAGAGTGTAGTAAATAAAACAAAATGTTTGCTTCTTCATACATAATTTTAGAAGTATTTAGAATGGTTAATAAAACTTCTAAAGAGAAAAGTATAAAATAAAAGAAAAGGAAGGTTGCATATGCTGGAATGTTTCATAGACTCTGATTTTTTAGATACATTTCATAAATAAATATTATTTCTAAATAGTGGAGTCTTTTTGATACATTCTATTAATAAACATTATTTTCAACACCTCTCATAGTATTTGTTTAAAAAAGATAATCACAACATTTATTATGTTAATAATTGTATAGCAACTTCCTTTAGATATAACATGTTCCATCGACAAATTTCTCTATAGTAATGCTTTGGTAAATATGTCAACACTTTAATCTTCTATTTCACAAAACTTTAACTGTATTACTTGTTTTTCAATCAAGTCATGAGCAAAGTGATGATGTACTTCTATGTGTTTGGATTCAACATGATATAAGATTTTCTTCTAGCTTAATGGTGCTTTGACTATCACAAAATATAATAGTTGGACAATCTTGTGGTTGTTGTGTTTCTTCAACTAGTCTTTTAAGCCATCACACTGCATGGTATGCCTTTGATGAACCAATGTACTTACCTTATGTGGATGATAGTGATATTGTTGATTACTTCTTACAAGTCCATGAAATTCATCTTGAACCAAGATGAAAAATATATCAAAATTTTCTTTTTTTATCATAATAGCCACTTGCATAACAATAATGTGAATAGCAATATGTCCAAGATTGGCCAAAACATCAGGGCCACTATTGTGAATAATTATAAAATTGCTAGGCACAACACCATTATTATCAATGCTATGGTGGAAAAGTTTGAAAAAAATCAAAAGGGCTCTTTGGTCGTGGACTTGGACACAGACAGAGTTGCAGCAGAGCTGCTATTGAAGGGGTTTCAACTCACACCCGGGCTAATACAAAGAGGAAGGCCCCTGCTTCTCCATAGACAGTTCAAATACTTCAGCAGGGGTTAAAGGATATGAGTGAAGTTGAAAAGGAAGCCGAGGAATTGATGAATACCTTGGAGTAGTGCTGCTACTATTGTTTCTGGTTTTTTGGCGGTCCCTTTTTTTGGGCCCTATTGTCTCTCTTTGCTATCGTTTCCTTCTTTTGGATAGCTGTCTATTTGTTCAAACTTTATTTGATCTATCTTTGTTTGTTTTAACTCTGTGGTTTCAGGTCCCTGTAAAACATATTTTTTCCTTTTCAAAAACAAGAACGTGAATATCCTAATAGAATAGGCTCTCCTCATATTCAGATTCAAATTCATGTTGATAAGTACTTGTATGTATTTTAGTATTCTTTTAGCTACTATCCAATATTAAATATGTGGATCTTTCATGTACCTAGATACAATGCCAATTGCATATGCAATATCTGCTCTCGTTATAGTGAGATACATTAAGAGACTTCCAAAGATTTGTCTAAATAATTCACCATCTAACTTATTTTGAGTGGTATTAGCACTCAATTTTAATCCTACTTCTCATGGTGTACTAGATGGTTTGTACTCCACATTACATTTTCTCAATACATCAAGAGAATATTTGATTTAAGAAATCATGATCCTTCCTTCTTCTTGAAATATTTGCATATCCAAAAAGTAGTGCATCAATCCTAGGTTAGTTATTTTAAAATATTTTTTAGGTTGATCCTTCATATTTTTAATGTACTGTGTGATCTCTTATAACGATTAAATCATCTACATATAGTACAAAAATAGCAATTTTACTATCACTATCCTTTACATAAACATCTAGAGTGTGGAATCAGTTATAGATGTTATCCCCTTAGGTTTAAAATGTCTTATGTAGGATAAAACAAGACAATTATAAACCTCCAGTTTCCTTTTCGTTGGTAAGAGAATTTTAAAATATACAAAAATACTACTAACTAATTCATTCAAAATCATGAAGGATCTTTAAATCTTAGTTTAGAAAAAGATATATTTTTATAGGTATGACCACTTGTTTACTTGAGATTTATTGTATTGTGTTGATGTGTTTTTTATGCACTTTTCAACACAGGCAGTGCGTAGGTGCACTACCTCTCTTGAAAAACAATCTTCCACAATCAGATTGCATAACACTATCCCAAGGTCTCTAATTTCAGTGTTTGACAGTGCTTGGAATATCTCAGTTGTTTGATGTGATTTGCTGGAATCACAAGGCGGACTTACGGATGAGTTACAAAGCATGGAAGTTGGGTTTGCAAATGCAGTTTCAAAATGCTAAAAGTGAATGAACAATGGTTGTCTACTTGAAACAACAAGTTGAAACTCATCAAGTTCATCTAATTTAGCTTCATAGTGATGCTTTGGGTCCTACTCTAACCAAGGATTAAAAAAAATAGCAAAAGGAGAAGGGTTAAGAAAGCTATTCTAATCCTAAGCTACGAATGAATAGTAACAATGGTGGCTGCTAAAGTAGACAGACTTCCTAAACTAGGTTTTGCTTGGCCAAGAGAAACCTAAAGTTGAACAAAACTAGAGCAATCTTCTAAGAACTGCAGATTTTCAAATTGCACATGCACATCATGCACATGTAATTGAACTAAGTTGCAACAATGAAGTAATGAGCTCAAACTAGCTTTGCAAAGTGACTCATCATCAATGAACCACAAAAAGTATGAGCTGAAAATCCATCAAATACTAAGACAACAAACACCATCACCACTCCCATTCAAGAAACTAACACATAAAACTAACATGGAAGGTGAACCATGCATACATAAAGAGTAAACTCAAAAATAACACCCATAAATCATGCAATGCTGCTTTCTATTGCTGCAGAATGTCTTTACATCAATTCTCCAACCCTTACAAATGAGGGGCAAACCACTATTTACAGTTTTCCAAAACCCAAATGAATGGCTAAGATCAATTTGTATTGAGTGGCTCAGATTTAATTACAAGTTAGGGCTTCACCTACCCCACATTATCTAGCAATTTAAAATACATTCCTTATCTTTTCCCTATTTTGTCATCTAGTGCCAGTTACTGTAGCAAATTTGTCTTGTAGTTTATTTCCCTTTTCACTGTAGCTAAAACTGCCTGAAAGTTATCTTTTGTTTGATGTGCAGCAGTGTTCTTCCTTTGATCAAACAAGTCCATTAACGATTGGCATCAATGGATTGGTGGCCCCTGATTCGGGCAGAAAGCTCCTTAAAAATCATTATCATCTGGAAAAAAGTAGGACAACTCCCTCAATGGGCCTCTTTGATAGACCTACGGAAGGCTTCTTGACTCCTGCAAACATGAAGTGTCGTAAGTGCATTTATACATGAGTTAAGGAAAATGTCAGTCAAACCTACAAATTCCCTCTTAGATCTATCCATGCATCATCAAAATATATTGATATTCATATTTGGAGCTCATTTGGACCATAAACATTAATGTGTGCTTCAAGGGTGCGAGCACCAGAGGGCAGAAAAATGGCGGAAGAAAGCCAGAAGGCAGACAGCGGATGGAAGCCAAAATAGCCGAGAAGAAGGCGTGCTTCCATATGTTCAAAACAACCGGGAAGGAGGCAGGCTCCCGGATGTTAAAAACAGCCAGGAAGAAGGGAGGCTCCTGGATGTTCAAAATAGCCAGGAAGGAGGCAGACTCCCAGATGTTCAAAATAGTTAGGAAGGAGACAGGCTCCCGGAAACGGCCACAGAGGGCCCGAGTTCCGAAGGGCAGCAAGGAGATGGCCACCGGATGTTCCAAAATGGCCACGGAGGGGCCGGGCTCTGGATGCGGGAAGGGAGGTGGCTGTCAAAAGTTCCAAAATGGCCACGGAGAGGTGGAGCCCCAAAAACGGCCACAGAGGGGCCGAGCTCTAGAGGCTAGAAAGGAGGTGGCCGCCGGAAGTTCCAAAACGGCCATGGAGAGGCGGAGCCCCAGAAATGGCCACGAAGGGGCCGGGCTCCGAAGGCTAGAAGGGAGGTGGCATCGAAAGTTCCAAAATGGCCATGGAGAGGCAGAGCCTCGGAAATGGCCACGAAGGGGCTGGGCTCCAGAGGCCGGAAGGGAGGTGGCCGCCGGAAGTTCCAAACAGCAAAAGGGGGATGAAGCTCCGAAACCACCAAAACTTAACCAAACTTTGACGAAACCTTGGCAGTTCATTTAAGCACATCAAACACATCCCAGATCCAAAAAAGGGTGACCCCAAAGTCAAAAATGAGAAAACTGGAGCGACGGGGGTCCACGGATGTTTCCAAATAGCCAAGGAGGAAGGGAATTCCAGAGGGAAAGTTCTGAAACCATCGAAACTTAACGAAACGTTGACGAAACCTTGGTAGTTCATTTACTCACTTCAAACACATCCCAGATCCAAAAAAGGGTGACCCCAAAGTCAAAAATGAGGAAACGGGAGCGACAGGGGTCCATAGATGTTTTTAAATAGCCAAGGACGAAGGGAATTCTAGAGGGAAAGTTCTAAAACCATCGAAACTTAACGAAATGTTGATGAAACATTGGCAGTTCATTTATGCACTTCAAACACATCTTAGATCCAAAAAAGGGTGACCCCAAAATCAAAAATGAGGAAACGGGAGCAACGAGGGTCCACGGATGTTTCTAAAACAGCCAAAGCAAGACAAAAGGCAGAAAGGGGATGGGGGACTTTATTTCTCCGTGGATTTGAATACCCTAAGTAGGTGAATTTGGGTAGGGGTTTTGATCATTTGAAGGCACATGACCAATTTGGGCTTGGAAATGGGCACGTAAAACAAGACAGGAGCAAAGCAGCTTGTTAGGAGTGAAAAAAGGGGGGTCCCTGCCTATGGCGGGGCGTGTGTGCAAAACATACACAACAAATGGCGACTCACTGGGGAAATGCTCTCAAGCATTTTGATGAGAAACTAGAATCATGAAACTAGAATCTTTGGTTCTGACCTTCACGCTAGGGCAAACAAACCAGATGCCCAACCAAAGGATCAAAACCATTAGCCAACCCAACCTTCAATATGCTAAAAATCCAAGTGTGTGCAATTGCATTAATTCCCATCCTCCAGTTGCTATAGGAATCCAAGCTCCATCAAGTTAAGCTACGTAGTTTATTCTAACTCCAAAAGCATCTGAGACATTGCCTCGCTACCAGTCAGGCGTCCATAGCCCCGACAAGGTTGTCATTGTGATTCTTTTGACCATTGATCTACTGCCAGCCGGGCATCCATAGCCCCGGTAGAGTTGCTCGAATACCCCTAAAAAGTTGAATTTTTCTTTCTTTTAATTTTAAGTGTTTTCTTTATTTCTTTATTTTCTCTTTTTAGCTCTTTTATTTCAACCCACAAGCATTGAAGCTCGCGCTCAGTGCTGAGAATCGCAGTGGCGCTGGAGCAAAATTTTAGATTTTTCACTTAACTAGACTTCACAAAAGGCCCTACAATGACCGTCGAATTCTTAAGATGTGTAAGAGCTGTAAGATTTTAGAATACGTCAGAGTCAGACTAAACCGGCAACTTATCCTCTTTGAATCAAACACCCAGATCACTTGACACTAATGGAAGACCTTCACCATCCACTCTAAAGACTTGATTAGAGTTTGACAAAGAAATATGTAGAACAACCCCAGGTGATAAGTATGGTTGTTGTGCGCACAAATGTTCCCAGCTAAAAGTAGACGAACCCTAAGCAAAGCAGCAACAAAGCGAAAGCAAACAAAAAGAAAACAAACTACATCAAACCAACTAACCTAAGGAAAGCAGGAAAGAAGAGTATTTATAAGAAACCTATACTACTCAAAAACAAGCTATATACAAAAAAATTTACAAAGCACTATGTTCAAACAAGGTGAGTTGACATTAACACTCATTGAATTTCATACTGCATGCACAAGAAAATAGGCGATTGTTATCGTTCTTAACCATGCAAATTTATCTTTATATTCTGAAAAAGGAAATTCAACGTTGCAGCACTCAAGTTCAATCACGTCATCACGAAAAATCAGCAATTGAGGAGGCTCATTGAACCCATGGTTAATCCATAAACATGTTTGTTTTCCCTCATTCCCATAATCAAAATAATAAGTGCAATTATGAGAAATAATAGGGGCAAGGAAAGATAAAACCTAGATGTCATCACACGAAGGTGGCAGCGTTGGACAGTCAAGAGCAAGCACAACATTGTTGTTCGTTGCATTGGCAACCTCGGGCGGGCGCGGTGGAGGGTGCATCACTTTGGACATTAAATGTGCATAAGGCTGGAAGGATGGGGCAGCAGACAACTCTTTCAATCTACCAATGGGACCCACAATCTCCACTAGTTGTTCCTCGAGGAAGTACACCTCATCTACCCGGGTTTCCGTTGCCAAAACCTCTTCTTGATTGCTGTCTTCAAGGGGCAACATGTTGTCCCATCTCCTTTCCAAGGTGTGAGCCTTATTTTCATGATGTTTAGTGTCATGGGATGATGACATATGTGAATCTATCCTATTGGAGCCATCTGAATACGAAGGAGGATCAACAATGATCATGGTGGAAGGACTCCAAGTTGCATCTTGTAGTCAGTCGAGTGCTTCATCTCTATTAGCAACTATCTTACCACCTCCGCCTTTGTCTTCTTTTTTCTGTTCATGCATCTCATCATGACGTTCACTCGTTTCCTCTTGCTCACTATCACTGTAAGTGGAGAAGGAGCTCCTCTCCCAATCTAGAAACTCTAGTGCATCACCGTTTGGGGGCTCAAGGAGTATGTATTCATCGCTACCATCTTCTGAGATGTGCTCTTCCTCGGTATGAGCATGCCTCCGTAGTGCAGCTCCCAATGGAAAGAAGTCATCAATCGATGGAACCTCATCAAGGGGACCAAAGTCTACTACACAATTTCCCTCCAAAGACTCGTCCAAAAGTCTACCATCCATGGTACATAACTACTCTTCAAAAGGAAGAACTTCTTGGTGACTAGTGGATAGCATTCCCGCTTGATCTACTTCATCACTCGGAAGTTTGAAACTGTATTATTATCTTTCTTCTATTGCTGCCCCAACATCCTCTTGAGGACTACCTTCAACTGAGTCATTAGTTGATTTGGGATTTTGGTCTTCTTCTTCAATCCTTGAAGTGGTTGTGGGAGGTGATGTGCTTGGTTGTGCCCCTTGTCCTTTGGCTTGCTCAATGGCCTCTTGGCACAACTTACATGTGAGCTTTGAGTGTGATGAATCATGGAGTCGACACCAGTTTGGAAGCAGCAATATCTCCAAATCCACTTGGTATTTCAACTCAATCCAATCCCTCACTAGTCTCAAGATGAGCTGGTCATATCTTTCCACCAGTGGGTCCTCATCATCATTTGGGAAGGAAGGTGAATAGTAGACAACTATGGCAAGTGGTTGTTCCCGCTCCTCCAAATCTGTATTTTTAGATGCTTGATCATTTTCATTCATGAAGGAGAGGTCCTCTAATATAATCTCGCTTATTTCTTTTCCATCATTCTCTATTGTCCCAAGGCTGTCAACCTTTTCCTCTTTCTGATTTTCAACATCTTCATTTGCTGCCCCAGCATACACTGCTACAAACTCTTTTGATTCATCTTCGACTGCCAATCCCTCTTCTAGAGTAGGGGATTGCTTTTCTTCAATGGAGGAACAGATTTCTGATCTGTTTCTAGCTGATTGTTCATCAAGGCAGCTTCTTGTCCTAAGGAAATTAACCTCTTCCTTTTGGATTTGATCCTCTATATCTGTTGTCCCAGCATTAGCCTGTGTCAAATTTCTTGATTCATCTGTGGTGTGTTGTCCTCGAGCTTCCAACAACTTTCCCACCTCATGGGATGAGTCCCCTTTACTAGGAGATGGCTGCTCCAACTTGTTCACATGATCCTTGAATTGGGCGATGACATTTGTGCATGATGAGCAAGTGAATTCAAAGTGGGGTACATTGTGAAATCTACACCAACTTGACATTAGTACCTCCTCCAATTTCGGTCCATCTTTGCTGCCCAAACATCTTTGGATCAGCTCCTTGAAAGTGTTAGTTGCCATGGTTTGCAATTCCTCTTCCAGATCTTCGGGAGCCAAGGGCTGTTATATTTCCCAAAAGGCAATTTCTCCTTGCAAGACCTTCTCAATTCTGTCCAAGAATGTTAAACACCCCAATTCACTATGCCTGCAAGTGTAATGGATCTGATATCTATCCGCCAACGTGAATTGTTGTAATGGCTTCTTCAGTCTCTTATTCAAATTTGCATGCAGCTGAGTGATGTTGATTTGCAAATGCTGCTCCATTTCGACTCAACTCTTGTTTGCTTTCAAAAAAAATTTATTTTTGAATTAAAGAGATATTCTATCTCAAATTTCTTCCTAATGTTCCTTTCTCAACTTCCAACTTTCAACTTCGTAGCCTCAACATGTCATGCCCTCCTTCTATTGCCAATTATGTTGATGTGTTTTTTATGCACTTTTCAACATAGGCAGTGCGTAGGTGCACTACCTCTCTTGAAAAACAATCTTCCCAATCATATTGCAGAACACTATCCCAAGGTCTCTAATGTCAGGTATTGACAGTGCTTGGAATATCTCAGTTGTTTGATGTGATTTTCTAGAATCACAAGGCGGACTTACGAATGAGTTACAAAGCATGGAAGTTGGGTTTGCAAATACAGTTTCAAAATGCTGAAAGTGAATGAACAGTGGCTGTCCACTCAAAACAACAAGTTGAAACTCATCAAGTTCATCTGATTTAGCTTCATGTTGATGTTTTGGGTACTACTCTAACCAAGGATTTAAAAAAAAGCAAAAGAAGAAGGGTTAAGAAAGCTATTCTAATCTTAAGCTACGAATGAACAGTAACAATGGTGGCTGCTAAAGTAGATAAACTTCCTAAATTGGGTTTTGCTTGGCCAAGAGAAACCTACAGTTGCACAAAACCAATGCAATCTTCTAAGGACTACAGATTTTCAAATTGCACATGCACATCATGCACATGTAATTGAACTAAGTTGTAGCAATGAAGTAATGAGCTCAGACTAGCTTTGCAAAGTGACTCATCATCAATGAACCACAAAAAACATGAGCTGGAAATCCATCAAATACTAAAACAGCAAACACCATCACCACTCCCATTCAAGAAACTAACACATAAAACTAACATGGAAGGTGAACCATGCATACATAAAGAGCAAACTCAAAAGTAACACCCATAAATCATGCAATGTTGTTTTCTATTGCTGCAGAATGTCTTTACATCAATTCTCCAACCCTTACAAATGAGGGGCAAGCCACTATTTATAGTTTTTCAAAGCCCAAATGAATGGCTAGGATCAATTTGTATTGAGTGGTTTAGATTCAATTACAAGTTAGGGCTTCACCTACCCCACATTATCTAGCAATTTAAAATACATTCCTTGTCTTTTCTTTGTTTTGTCATCTAGTGCCAGTTACTGTAGCAAATTTTTCTTGTAGTTGATTTCCCTTTTCACTGTAGCTAAAACTACGTGAAAGTTGTTTTTTGCTTGATGTGCTTGCAATGTTCTTCCTTTTGATCAAATGAGTATGTCGACGATTGGAATCAATGGATTGGTAGCCCCTGATTCGGGTAGTAAGCTCCTTAGAAATCATCATCATTTGGAAAAGGGTAGGACAACTCTCTCAATGGGCCTCTTCGATAGACCTATAGAAGGATTCTTGACTCCTACAAACACAAAGTGTCGTAAGTGCATTTATACATGAGTTAAGGAAAATGTCAGTCAAACCTATAAATTCCCTCTTAGATCTATCCATGCATCATCAAAATATCTTGATATTCATATTTGAAGCTCATTTGGACCATAAACATTAATGTGTGCTTCAAAGGTGTGAGCGCCAGAGGGCGAAAAAATGGTAGAAGAAAGCCAGAAGGCAGACAGCAGACGGAAGCCAAAACAGCCGGGAAGAAGGTAGGCTCCGGGATGTTCAAAATAGCTGGGAAGGAGGCAGGCTCCCGGATGTTAAAAATAGCCAAGAAGAAGGGAGGCTCCTAGATGTTCAAAACAACCGGGAAGGAGGAAGACTCCCAAATGTTCAAAACAGCTGGGAAGGAGACAGGCTCTCGGAAACAGCCACGGAGGACCTGGGTTCCGGAGGGCGGGAAGGAGATGGCTGTTGGATGTTCCAAAACGGCCATGGAGAGGTGGAGCCCTACAAAAATCCACGAAGAAGCTGGGCTCCGGATGCCAGAAGGGAGGTGGCCACCGAAAGTTCCAAAATGGCCATGGAGAGGCGGAGCCTTGGAAATGACCACGGAGGGGCCGGACTCCAGAGGCTAAAAGGGAGGTGGCTGCCAGATGTTCCAAAATGGCCATGGAAAGGCAGAGCCCCGGAAACGGCCACGGAGGGGCCGGGCTCTGGAGGCCAGAAGGGAGGTGGCCGCCAGAAGTTCCAAAATGGCCACAGAGGGGCCAGGCTCCGAAGGCCTGAAGGGAGGTAGCCACTGGAAGTTCCAAACAACAAAAGGGGGAGGAAGCTCTGAAACTACCAAAATTTAACCAAACTTTGACAAAACCTTGGTAGTTCATTTAAGCACATCAAACACATCCCAGATCAAAAAAGGGTGACCCCAAAGTCAAAAATGAGGAAACGGGAGTTACGGGGGTCCATGGATGTTTCCAAATAGCCAAGGAGGAAGGGAATTCTGGAGGGAAAGTTATGAAACCATCGAAACTTAACGGAACATTGACAAAACCTTGGCAGTTCATTTACGCACTTCAAACACATCCTAGATCCAAAAAGGGGTGACCCCAAAGTCAAAAATGAGGAAGTGGGAGCGACGGAGGTCCACAGATGTTTCCAAATAGCCAAGGAGGAAGGGAATTCTAGAGGGAAAGTTCCAAAACCATCGAAACTTAATGGAACATTGATGAAACCATGTCAGTTCATTTACACACTTCAAACACATCCCAGATCCAAAAAAGGGTGATCACAAAGTCAAAAATGAGGAAACGGGAGCGACGGGGGTCCACGAATGTTTCTGAAATAGCCAAAGCAAAACAAAAGGCAAAAAAGGGATGAGGGACTTTATTTCTCTGTGGATTTGAATACCCTAAGCAGGTGAATTTGGGTAGGGGATTTGATTGTTTGAAGGCACATGACCAATTTGGGTTTGGAAATGGGGCACGCAAAATAAGACAAGAGCAAAGCAGCCTGTCAGGAGCAAAAAAAAGGGGGGTCCATGCCTACGACGAGGCATGTGTGCAAAACATGGACAACATATTGTTTAGATAGAATCCTTATTTATAGTAAGATTTGTGAGGCTTTCTTTCACAACAACAAGAAGTTTGAACTTGCATCTCATAAATTCAACAAAAAATTTGGAGGCTTGTCTAAGGTTTATGTTTAAATATAATGTCTTGAAATTTAAGATATAGAACATGACACAACACCAATAACAACAATACTAATATTGGCCCTGAGGTGTGGTAAAAATATAGGGTAGGGTTTTTCAAATAAATTTTTAGGGAGGGATAGCTAATAGAGAGTCAATAGTAAATATCAAAACTTTATATTTTTCAGTAAAATCAAGCTTTTCACTAGACAACACGTTTATATTTTTCCTTTTATTCAAGAAACATTTAATATTTAATGTTATCACCGGCTGAATTTTGTATATCAATATACCCTCTGTGGTAGTTTATTTAAATTTTATTTAATTCTCATCAATCATAATGAGCCATATACAAAAAATGTTAGCATTATTATTAATATGGTTATAGTACATTGTGTATAGTGGCAAGTGTGCAGGCGTATATAGTTAACTATATGCAATTATTTCATTCAACTGCTCACTTATTTTGATTGTGTAAATTCTTACTAACTCAATCCTTCGTATTTTCCAACATTTGGTATCAAAGCATGTAATCAGACTAGGGACTCGTAGTCAAAGGTTTGATGATCTATAGAAAATCATATACTTGTACTTGAAGGGGCTCCAAAAGGTAATCTTCCACACGCGCTCCCCTTTAATCACGTGGTTGTTAGCTTCAATGTCAGGTAGCCCATATTAGACCATATGGAAATATTTGTGGGTATATGGAATGTGTGAATAGAAGATAACAATGGCTACACATCAAGGACGTACGATGCAAAATGCCATTTTATTGTTGAGGATGGATTCCTTTCTCTGAGGAGACGAAGTGAGACCCCTAGTAAGAGACTATTTCTATGCACAGTGTGGTGATGACTAAATTTTATTGCAAAAAAAATTCATAAAATACACATGATTGCCCTTTCCTGGTCTTTTCATACGAAAATCTAGCCTAAAATTGTTTTTTTCTCTGGTGAGTGAGTAGTAGTTTGAATCCGATTTAAATAATGTGGATCTTTGGTATGATCAATGTCTACATATAGATTTCAAATTTTGAATGTTTGCTGGTTACATTTCAACTCTTGAACATTTGGTGGTTAATGATTACTGCAAAAATGTTGGTGAGTTGAAATTTGTGCACGCTAACTTCGTTGAAGAATGATAAGGAAAGTAAAGGTGTTTTTGAAAGAAAAGCTAGCTACAGGCGAACATCTGAGTTTAGAATCTTTGATCTTTCTGTAAGTGACTCATAAATTCTTTGTACTATAGGGAGGCATGTTTCTAAACATATGTGTAAGCTTATTTTATGCAAAATTGATTGTGAGGGTACTCAAGATTCGAGCAAGATTAATTATTAGAATGAAAAGGATATACTCCTCAATCAATAATTGTTAGGAAAATGTTTGTAAGGGTGCATTATTTGTTAAAGCTGAGTTTCTTTTTGCTATTAGTTCATTCACGATGAATGGTGTATCTACTAAAGGAGTTAATCAATTTTATGTGAGTGGACTTGATGTAAGAAACAATGTTGATACATACTTTGAAAGGGAGGTTATGAAGAAGAAAAGACTATGTTGTTTTTCTTTGAGGTTGAGGAAAAATCAACAAAGCATGTAGCTCCACATAGAAATGGGGATTAGAAGGCATTACTTGAACATGTACTAAAGGTGGAAGAATTTATTCTTGATTGGAAACATTACTTGCATACTACATTTTCTCTAAAATCAAGAATGAAGCTTCATAAGTTTGTACCTTGACCCTTCAACATTGGAGGTTGGTGGCACCTGAGGATGGAGGAATTTCCAACATCTCAAGTTAGCTTCTCACTTAGAGATGATGCCCTGCAAGAGAAGCAATTTTGGCTTTAATTTCTTGCTTTTCCTTGTTATTGCTGATAGATTTAAAGAATACGTATATTGTGAAGTTTGATTTTTGGAGACAGGTAAAGGGTTTGGTGAAGAGCTCTATATGGATAGTTTCCTAGAGAGTTCATGAAACTATGAAAAAGGATTAAACCTTTACAAGGGTCAAGGAGACAACTTGGAGGATGGTTTTCTAATAATTACAGTTCAGACCAAGGATTATACCTTTATGAGGGCCAAGAAGACAAGTTGCAGGATGGTTTAAATCCAATAATTATGGTTTGGACCAAGGATTCTACCTTTATGAGGGTCAAGAAGACAACTTGGAGAATGGTTGTCCAATAATTATAGTCTATCATTCGAGAGTTCATGGGAGGAAGAACTCAATAATCCAACTTGGAGCTACACCTTTACGAAGGTTATGAGGTGACTTGGAGGAGTTCCACTTTATTTAGGATTTGTTTCTTCAAAAGGACAATCTACCCAAAAATGTATACACATTTTGTAATCAGTGAGTTTTGTCATGTAAACCTTAGTGGGGGGGTCCCATGGCAAGGTTACTTTATTATTTTGGGAATGATGTAATAAGAGGGGAATATTAGAATTATTATTAATATGGATATATTACATTGTGTATAGTGGCGGGTCTGTGGTTGTATACAATTAACTATCTATAACTATTTCATTCAATAATTCATTCATTCAGCTGCTTCTTTTTCTTTTGTAAATTCCTTACTATGCATCAATGAAACCAACTCAATCCTTCACACTTTCCAACAAAGGAAAGGTAAGAAAGACCATGAAAATCATGAGAGGCTATAATTTAATAAAGATATAATTTTTAATTGTAAAAGGAGGTCCTAGATTTAATTAGTATATTAATTTGAATCAATTATTTCTTTTCTTAACATTGGGACACAAACCAACCAGGGTGTTAGGATTGGCTAACTGCCGAAAAGGAGAGAAAAATTTCTCAAGCTTAGTTCCTTTATTACAAACAAAATAGAATGATTGAATATTATTTAACTAAAGTAATTATTATGAAGACCTAATTTCAAAATATAAATAATTGCAAAAAAAATTAAAAATGACAAAAAATTGCAAATATGGGAAGAGAAAACATAGGGGAACCATGACAGTAAGAAGTGCTTGAAATGACCAAACAAGGGAAAGGGTGCCCAAATCTAAAAATGAGGGTTTTAAACATCTTCAATTGGGAACTAGAAGTTACATGTCTACATTGTACATTCACTATTTGAAATATATTTTCTTCACACCTAAATATATAAATAATAGAAAAAGAGAAGAGAGGGGCTAGCCATATAGGATTTTTCCTTCGTCAAACCCCATTTTGGTATTTTTACCTCCACGAAAAACTAATTTGATAATAAATAAAAGTGTCTTCTCACAACCTTAAGTGTTCTTAAGACTATAATGAGCAATAAAATGTAAAATAATGACAAAAACCCTACTAAATTACATTAGAGTGGAGTTTTCTATGACACAATCAGGAAAATGTAATATCCAATTTAAGAGAAATTCAAATACTAAAGGGAAAGCCAATATGTTAAAATACCTCACTTAGGATCAAAAAACAATCAAAGTCTAAAGAAGAGAACCTAATCAAATAAAGTCAAAAAGTTCTTGAAAGATTCCAAAGAAATCCACAAAGCCTAGATTCCACTTTATTCTTCCATTAGCTTCAAACTTCAATGATTTTAAAAAAACTTTCCTGTAATTTTATAAAATAGGATGTCAATTTTTACAAAGCTTCCTTGTAATTGCAGTTGTATATCTTTTGCACTAGAGTTTTATGTTTAAATAAGGAAATATAGGAATAAATTTAAGTGTAGAGTGACTCATTTCAATTTGAATTTGAAGAATATTTTACCACCACATATTGAAATTGAATTCACATCACACAAGAAAAAGGATGACCTTAATTAATGACCTACTTTCTCAAGAAAAGCACTATTGCGACAACATCCTCACCACTGAATAACACTAATTTATTAGTTATAAGGACTAATATCTTAGCTACATATTTGGTTGTAATATTTTTTGCTATTTTATGGTTGTATACTATCATAAGGTTGTTCTTCATTGGTGGAAGTGGTTCTACCATGTGATTAATCATAGTTTGACATGTTTTCCTCATATCAACACAATGTTGCAAGTCAAGGAAAGCTGATGAATTTATAAATGTCTCCATGATTATCTAGTTGTATTTAGTGGGTTCAAGAAACATCTTGAATAGAAAAATTCTAGAATACTATAAATTCAACAATACTCTTTCATCTATCTGTCTTATCTTGTAAGCAACATGCTTTGCTTGATTGGGTTATGAATCCCATCAAAATTGGTCTGTAATGGGTTTCAAGTCCTATAATAGGGGAAATATTTTTTTGATTAATTGCAAGCAACATAAAAAATTGAACCCCAATCAACATTAGAGCACAATGGAAAGCAAGAAAAATAATAATATTGAAACAATATCACCTCATCTTCAAGCCTCTAGCGATTGACCTGTACTTGCCTTCTCCATCTTGCTGCAAATTGTATGATTTCCCTCAGATATAAGTGACACTATTAACTATGCTTAAGACAGGCAAGATATTCAAGAATTCTATGCTCAAGTACTCAAAATTATCAAGCACATGTGTTGTGTGCGTGAATCAAAATTACTAGAGAGAAACCCTTTTTAAAGAAATCCAATTTGGAAATGGATGGCCAAGATTAGAAGTTGGTAGAGCCCTAAGATCAAAGGCTAGAATTCAATGTGATGAGGAGAATTAGGGTTATGGAAACATTAGGTCAAAGTTAGGGCAAGATTTGAAATAAAGTGTTGGGATTTAATTGGAGACAATTAAATAAAAGGTGGATAATAAATGAGATAGAGGTAGTTAGAAAATCAAATAATAATAGAAATTATTTGGTTTATGCAAGAAGGCTGAATTTTAGAAAATAATGGTTAAATTCATAAATGGGAATAAGACAAATGAAAAAAAAAATATATTTTAATAATTTACTTGTGGGATGAAAAGTGGGTTAAATGAATAATTTTATTTAATTCAAGAAGAAAAGGATAATGAACAAATTAAATAATTAATGGTAAATATTTAATTGTAGGTGAAAATTGAAAATAAGTAATTCAATAATTTAGAAATTTATTTAATCATGGGAGGGAAAAAGGATTAATTAGTGACATATTTAAATAAGTAAATGTAAATTATTTATTCAAATAGTCATGGAGGAACACTTTAATTATGTGGGGGAGAAGCGTGGTCATCATAAAAAAGTATGGTTTGCAGGTCTAGGCCACTTTTATGAGTTTACAGGTCCCATCAAAACCTATTTTACACCTAAAAATAAACAATACTCTTTCATTAGCTAAGAAATAATCAATTTTTTAATTTATTTCTTCATAAATATCATGATCCTCTATTCAAGTATAATGTCTCATTTTACTTTGAAAGAGTTAGTCAAGGAAAATAATTTTTGGCTATGAGCATTGTAATTTCCTTAACTAGGAATTATAAAAGGTCCTCTACGTGAAGGCTAGTTTAAGGACCCTCAATACATAAACAATAAATTTATATACAAGTATAGTTTATAATAATTAGGAGATCATGCAAATAAAAATCAATCACAAGTAACGTATACATAAGAGTGAGCTTGGGATGTGGACGAAATGCCTTAAGTTGGCTCGTATGTGATGTACTAAGTTATCTTTAGTTGTTGCATTTTAAGGGAAAAACCTTATCCATGATGTAGTTTGATTTGAGAACATATGACTTGGAATCACTCTTTTTGAATAAGCTCTCATGTCTTCTTCATTGGCTACTTTAAAGTAGATTGCTCACAACAATGGTGTTAGAAATCGCTTTAAATTGGGAGCATACATTGACATTATCTTTCAACATTTCTCATGTTTCATTGTGCGATTTTCCTTCTTCTTGTGATGTGTCCTTTTCTTTTTGGTGTCATTGGGTTTAATTTCCTTCGACGGTGTGATATTTCTTTGATTTTTCCTCTCTTGGAGATATTAGGTATAATGTTCTCTAAGAAGAGACCTTACATGAATTAAGCAAAGATCCCTTTGAACAATCCTTTACATGCATAAATGTTCATAAGAACTTAACACAACTTGTTAGGCATTGTGAAGCTCAAAGTTTCAATTTTTGGTGCCCTATTGAAGTTATCAGAGGGATAGCTTTCATATGGTTATTATGATGAGAAGCCTAAACATGGGAATGACTTTCTCATTGTATGGTGGGAATTTGATATAGAGGCTTAACTTTCTCTCTAAACCACCCTTTTTGGATACTAACCTACCAAATGTCTCCTCAAGTTTCCTTACCTCAGAGTGAGTGTGTTTGGACAAAAATATTAGACCTAGTCCACATCGTTGGGTATAGACATTCGAGGCCCTATCCACTCTCTTTTTTTTCCTTTTCTTTCTTCTTTATGTCTTTGGCATTGTATGTTTGTGCATCTTAACGTTGCATATCATACACCTTGTGTGTGTCCCTTTGTACTTATGTTGGTTTGACCTAGGATCTTGGATCCTTAGAGCTTGGTCGCCTCCTTGATCTTTGTCATCCTATACCATCCACATTAGTACACTTGGATCCATGTTGAATGTCTACTTTAGTGCAAGTTTGAAGCAAGTTCCTCCTCTGACTAAAGTGGGGGATAATTGTAGTAATAGAAAAAGTATACCTTTTCCTCACTTAATTTAGAAATAATAAATATTAAAATGAGCCTAATGTTGCCTTGATTTCATATTGTAATGTGTTTTCCACATTCACATTAATTTTATGGCCCTTTTAAACTAAGTGGACATACTTGTGCCTTATTTAGGGTGTTGTAATTTGTATCTTTACACTTTCACAGTAATCTAGGGATTTATTAATTAATTGGGCTTAGTTATGCCTTAATTGGTCCTATTTTGCATTTGCAAGCCTAACCAAATGTATTTTCTAATGGATAATCCTGACATTTAAGAAATAACCAATTATAATTCAATGTTTTTTATTTTTTGTTCTAGATCTAGTGATTTGGGACTCATACGCCACCTTGGGTGTATGAGTCGCACCTAGGTCTCAAGACTGGATTTTAAACAGTTCATTAATCAAGACACTTCTTAGAGATTGTGTCCTAATTTTAAGCCATTGGGAATTATATACCCCAACTGGCGTACGAGTCTCGCCTTAACCATGACTTTTTTAAATAAAATTCTTTGCGGGATTTTATTAACCTAGATCTGATGTCAGCTTGTAGTGTTGAAATTTTAGGAAATTTGGCTTAAACAAGTATAAATACGAGGTTATTTCACATAATTTCTCATAACAAGCTAGAATTTCATAAGCAATGAAGAGTGTTGGCATGCATGTTTTTTCAACCTACGTGTTATTAAGTCCAACTCTACATTTATTTCTTTTTCGGTGCCTTCGGTGCATTATTGTTTTGGTCAGCTCCTTTCCTTTTATGTAACCTGCTCCGCTGTTCATCTCAGCTTTGCATTAACATTTTGGACGGCTCCTTGTCTATCACCTGCTCTATTTAACAGGGTTTTTGTATATTGTAAATCTCATTCACAACAATGGTGAAATAGTTTCATTCTGGTTGCTTCTCATTGTTTGGTTGATTTGGCTTGCAGCACAGGCTCCTGGGTGCATCAACATGGTATCAGAGCGATTGTGATAGCAACCCTTTCTGCCCATTAAGTTTTCACTAGGTCTAACTGTGGTTTTTGACTGTGGTTTTTGTAGTGTCCTCTGTGGTTCTTTTTTGGCCACTTCCTTGGCTTTGATCATGCCACTTGGTGTTCTTCGGGCTATGAACTTTGTGCTGCGGTTCCTGCTCATCGCCACCATTCTTGTCACCCACCCCTACCACCTTGGAGCCGTTCTTTCCTCCATCGCTGCATTGTGTTCTCTCTACATGGAGTTCTTTTGTTGCTTCATCGAGGACTTCACTGTTGGTTCTCCTCCAGCCCATCGACATCGTTGACCTCTGCTCCTTCGTGGTGGTTTTCCACCCCCACCTCAGCTGTGTTCTTTTGGCCGACCACTGTCGAGTTTTTTGTCACCTCCTCTCTTGGTCTCGACTTCAAAATCCTGCCGCTTCTATGTGTGCCTTGGCCCCCTACCATGTTGGCCTTCTACCATACTGGCTCTCTCACCGTCACCACAAATTGCCACCACTCTGGGTTTTGTATTGCCTGCATCATTTCACATGCTTGCTAAAGTTAGGTTTTGGAGCTGCGCAAGTGGGCCCAATCATTATTTTGCTTGTCATTAGATTTTTTGGTCCCACATGCACCAATAAACACTCTATTTTGTGATATTTATACTCCGATGTAGTAACGATTAGCTTTGATAGTGGAAGGTCCATCCTTGGTTTCCTGTGTTGACATGCATAGTGATTAGCACGTGCTCGTGGTGACGTGGCACTATGTGATTTATGCTTTGGTGTTTGATTTGGCTTGCTTAACAATTTGTGTCCCCTCATATACCCCTAAAGGGTTCAAATATTTATTGCTTAATTAGTCTTTATGGTCGTATGGAGGGACCAAGATCTATTGTGGACTTCGAAAGTGCCTAAAATAGGCATTTTTTTCAAATTTGCATGACTTTTACAAACATAGTCTATTTTCAACAATCGAGCTACCGTCGAAAAGCTGCTTCAACGATCTTCACTATGGATGAGGTGTTTTTTGGAAATTCTATCATTTTATGCCTTTTTTACTAGCTTGAAGTTCCAAGTTGTTATTGTTTGTTCTCTTGGAAAACTTGGTATTTGTAAATTGTAAAATCAATTTGAATTTATTCTTGGGGGGGTGTATATTGCATTTTTAGTCCTTTGTGTGCCCTTGTATACCATGTCGGACCCTAGGATTGAATTGCTCACTCCACACAACTATCACACATGGAAGCTCAAAATGTCACAATTGTTGCAATCTCGTGGTCTATGGCAATTGTTGGATGCCGACCAACCTAAATTCATAAAAACATTTGATCTATTTGTTCATAGAAACAAAATAGATGAGGCTAAAGGACTCATAGGTCTTCATGTGTCTGATAATTTGTTGTTTCATATTGCTGAATGTAAAACAAATAAAGATGTGTGGGATAAGCTTGCAGAATTGTATGGTAAGGTCAATCAGTTTAGGATCTTACAGTTTGAAGTTGATCTCACTTCTCTCTCTCCAGATGTTTTTCCTTCTATTCAGGATTTCCTTGCATAGTTCAAATTGATTTTGTCTCAATTAAAAGGATGTGGTCATGCCAAAGAAGATAAGGAGTGTATTTTCTTGATCCTTTCTAAGCTTAGAGGTCCCTTTCAAGTGTTTGCCTCTACTTTCTATTCTACTATGGATGCTATGGGGGAAGATCATAAGATGCCTACTTTTGAGGAGTTTTATGATTGATTGACTAGGGAGCAGGCGAAGTTGATTTAGATGGATGCTCTTCCTAAGAGTCATGCTTTAATGGCTCAATCTTCCAAGGGCAAGGGTAAGAATAAGAAGAATCCCAAGATAGATTTGTCTTTAGGTGGTGAGTCTCCCTCCAAGCCTAAGGTGAAGACTGATCAAAAGAATATTCCTTCACCTCCTCTTCCTTCTAACTCGGGTGATTCACCTTCCAAGTCTCAGAAGAAGAAGGAGAACTGTTCGTTCTATGGAAAAACTGGGCACAATGATGCACATTATTTTGCAAGGCTAGCTGTATTAGAGGAAGCTATGAAGAAGCATAATCTTGCCATGCCGAAGTCTTCTTCCTCAGCAAAAGGGCAAGCTCTCTGAGCTACGGCTTTTTCCTCTACTAGTTCCAATTGGATTCTTGATTCTGGTGCTTCTCATCACATGACTCATACTATAGATCTTCTTGATTCTCTTTCTGATAGTCATACTTCACATATTGTGATTGGGAACTCTTCTCAAATTCTAGTTTTGGGGACAAGCTCAATTCATATGCAAGATGGTAGGATTGACAATGTTCTTCTTCTTCCTGATATTTCACAGAATCTGCTCTCTGTCTATCAGATTTGCAATCATGGTGATGGAAGGCTTGTTCAGTTCTCTCCTATTGAAGTAACCATTCAAGAGATGCAATATCCTGAGATGGTCATTGCTACAGGCATAGTTGATCATACAGCCCGTTTGTATAAGTTTGATGGATTTGAGTCTTCACCAGGATCATCCCTTATTACTAATGCAAATTCTATGAGCAAGCTTTGGCATGAACGGTTTGGACACCTGAATTACAGATATCTTCAGCAAATGAGCACACAAAATTTGGTAATTGGTCTCCCTCAGATCTCTCATTCCAATGGAGTTTGTCAAGGTTGTGTGCTTGGAAAACATCATAGGGATCCTTTTCCCAAGGGTATGGCCAGACATGCTTCGGCACCTCTTGAGTTAGTGCATAGTGACCTCATGTCATTCCCCACTCCTTCATTTTCAGGGGCCAAATACGTGCTCACCTTCATTGATGATTTTTCTAGGCATACTTGGGTGTACTTTTTGAAGTACAAGGATGAGGTGCTTCGACATTTCATGACCTTCCTTTCATTTGTAGAGAAGCAGTCAGGACATTCCCTTCAGAAGATTCACACAGATAATGGGGGGGAGTATGTCAATCAAGCATTTCAAGAATTCTGTCATACTAAGGGTATTCTTCATCAGCACACAGTGCCATACACTCCCCAGCAGAATGGTGTAGCTGAGTGGAAGAATAGAACTTTATGGGAGATGGCCAATTGTATGCTAGAGTCTACATCCATGGCTCCTGCATTTTGGGCAGAGGCTATCAATTATGCCAACTACATTCAGAACCGTATGCCCCACAAGGCAGTGCGGAATATGACTCCTGAGGAGGCTTGGTCTCATATCAAGCCCAAGGTTTCCTACTTTAGAATATTTGGTAGTGATGCATGGACATTCATTCCAGATGGCCGCCATAAGGCAACAGAGAAGAAAATTCAACGGTTCATTTTTGTTGGCTATTGTGAGGATGTGAAGGGTTATCGATTGTTTGATCCTGTTACTCGAGAGGTTCATTTTCGTCATGATGTTCAATTTGATGAGTCTTTCACTTTGAAGGATTCTCCATCACAAGTCTCTCCCTCTCCTCTTACTAGTTCTTCTTCAGAGGATGTTGTAGAGGATGATGATGATGATGCTTGTAATGATGTTGTTCCTGATGATGTTGCTCCTGACGATGGGATTGATCTTGTTGTTGATATTACTCCATTCTCTCATTCTCCTCCACCTGTACCTCGTCGACCTTTATGGGCTCGTACAATTCTTGAGGATGTTGGTTCTCTTGTAGGTGATCCCACAGCTCCACGTAGCACTCGTTCCCGCACTTCAGGTATCAGTCTTTTGAGTTATGTAGTTTCTATTGATCCTCAGAAGTTTTCAGATGCTTCGGGTGTTCCAGAATGGGATGCTGCTATGATAGAGGAGTATTCTTCTTTGATGAAGAATCATAATTGGGATTTAGTTTCTCTTCCTAAGGGAAGAAAGTTGGTTCGGTGCAAGTGGGTGTATCGTACCAAGTTTGTAGTTGATGGTTCTATTGATAAGTATAAGGCTCGTCTAGTGGCTAAGGGTTTTTCTCAAGTTGAGGGTATTGACTATTCTGAGACCTTTGCTCCTGTTGCAAAAATGGATTCCATAATCCTTGTTCATTCTATTGTTGCATCTCAAGGTTGTCTAGTGTATCAGATGGATGTGAAGAGTGCCTTCTTGCATGGTGATCTTCATGAGGAGATCTATATGGAGCAACCACCAGGATTTGTGCAAGACCCTTCACTTGTTTGTAGGCTTCGATGTTCATTATATGGTCTCAAATAGGCTCCTAGAGCTTGGTATGAGAAGATGGATAGTTTCTTGCTTGTTTCTGGATTCACTAGATGTCACTCTGATCCTACAATTTACATTCAAAGGCATGGGGGGGATCTTCTCATTCTTGTTCTTTATGTGGATGACTTGATTCTCATAGGGAGTTCTCCTGCCATGATTGAGGATACTAAGCATGCTTTGATGGAGCGTTTTGATATGACAGATCTTGGTTTGTTGCATTACTTCCTTGGTCTTCAAATCCATCAGTCTTCTATCAGTATTTCTATCTTCTAGCAGAAGTATGCTCTTGATTTTCTTCAAAGGTTTGGGATGGTTGATTGCAAGCCAACCCCTACTCCTTTTCAGTCAGGTGTCATATTTTCCACTAGTTGCACTACTCCATCTGTTGATGCTACTTTGTATCGGCAACTGGTCGACAGCCTTTTGTACTTAACACATAGTCGTCCTGATATTTCCTTTGCAGTTTGTCTTGTCTCCCATTTCTCTCAAGATCCTCATGAGAGTCATTGGAAGGCAGCCAAGCGTATCTTATGGTACCTTCAGGGCACTACACATTTTGGCATTCACTATACATCTGGTGCTACTGACATTGTGGGCTTCACTGACTCAGATTGGGCTGGTGATGTTGATGATCGAAAGTCTACTTCTGGCTTTGTATTTTGTCTTGGTTCTGGTCTGGTTGCTTGGTCTTGCAAGAAGCAAACTGCAATTGCCTTATCATCAACCGAGGCTGAATATCGAGGAGCTATCTTGGCTAGTCAAGAGGTTCTTTGGCTTCGATAGTTGATGGACGAGTTTGGCTTTCCTATTGATCATCCCACTATTCTTTGGTGTGATAACCAGAGTGCTATCCATATTTCTCGCAACCTAGTGGAGCATCAATGCACCAAGCATATTGAGATCCACATGCACTTCATTCGGTAGCTCATTCAGGATGGTGTTCTTGTTTTGGATTATTTGCCTATGGAGCAGCAGGTTGTAGACATCTTCACTAAACCTTTGGCATCTCTTCAATATCTTTATTTGTGATCGATGTTAGGGGTGAAGGAAGTTGTCCTTGGGGGGTCTTAAGGAGTCCTCCTTCCTTTCACTTTTGTTCTCTCTTTTGGAGAGGATTTTTCTCCCACAGGGTTTTTCTCCTTTTCTCCAGTTATGAGAGATTTGTAGTTCATTTCATTGCAGTTGTACATAGGTACCTAACAAGGCTTTATTGTCGAGACCTATAATGCATCTCATATTGCATATTGCATTTTCTTTTTGTCCCTAAGTTGCACTTAAGGGGGGGTGTTGGCATGCATGTTTTTTCAACCTACATGTTATTAAGTCCAACTCTACATTGATTTCTTTTTTGGTGCATTCAGTGCATTATTGTTTTGGTCAGATCCTTTCCTTTTATGTCACCTGCTCCATCATTCATCTCTACTTCGCAGTGACATTTTGGATGGCTCCTTGTCTATCACCTACTCTATTTAGCAGGGCTTTTGTATATTGTAAATCTCATTCACAGCAATGGTGAAATAGCTTCATTCTGGTTGCTTCTCATTGTTTGGTTGATTTGGCTTGCAACACAGGCTCCTGGGTGCATCAACAAAGAGTACTTTCACAAGAGCATTCAAGGGAAGATTTATAGAAGATTATTCTAGTGATCAAGAGGCATTTCATCATGTGAAATATTTAGGTCATCATGCATGCTTTTGAGCTAATGTGGTGATGTAGTATTGGTGATCAAGTTCAAGCATTCAAAGCCTTTATCCTATTCAAGTTTCATGATCGAGAACTATACTCATTGAGGCCACTTCATGCTTGTTTTTGATATTTGCAAACCAAGGTTTCAACAAGGTTTGGTCAGTTGTTACATGATTTTTTCGTTCATCATTCCTCTATTCTTTCATATTTCATTTCAAGGTTTAATTACCAAAATGGGGTTTGAACGAGGCAAACCCCTACTCCCCAACACAATAAAAATTTTCCCTCTTAATGTGTGAATTAAAAATCTTAGTGAATTGGAGAATGGAGATCCTTTGAAGAAAAAGTTGCAAATGTTGTCAAATATTTCAAGAAGTTGTCATATTCATAGAAACTCACCTACAAGCTGGAATTCAGACTTTCAGACGTAGAGATCAGAAAAGATTAAAGCTACAAAAGACCTCTTGAGGCTACAAAAGTTTTAGTGGAACCCTAATACTAGGAATAAATCACCAGCTTGGGCATATGAGTCTCAGTATTCCTGTTTATTCTATTTTTTTGTACATCTCAATTTCTCAAGAGAATATTCCAGATTATACACTTTAGAAACAACAAATTTTAGGGTTTTTAGATCTTGTTTAGACATCTCCTATCCTCTAGGTACTTTTTTGCTTCTCTCTATTTAGTAATTTGATTTCATGTTTTCATTTTATAGGTTTTAGTGCATTAGGGTTTGCATTACTCCTTTGAAGCTTCATTTTAATAGTGAACCCCCTTTTTAATAACACCTAAAGAAACCTCCTAGCAGTCCCTTCCCTCAATTGACTAACTTGGTTGAGGGATCTAGGTTTTCCTAATGAACTAAGAGTGAAAGAGGTCTTAAGCCTAGTTCCATTGATCCCAAAAGGTGAACACCCTATTTCCTTTAGTTCATGTACAACATTAGAGGAAATTATTATTATTATTATTATTATTATGTGTTGTAGTAAATTATCATTTGAGAAAAAAAGTTATTAGGTCATTGTATGGTTTACTTAATAAAAGTTGATAGTACCCCATCGTTTAATCAAGTAAAATATTTAATTAAATTAACTTGGAAAAATTAAATGAATTAATCAGATATATTCAATTATATTCTTTTCAATATGAATGTTATAATGGGATGACTACCTTGTGCGGATAACTTCACACAACAATTAGATCATAGAACATGGTTAAGTTAAAAAAGGATAAATTCTCAAATCATCAAATCTATTTTAAGGAGTGACCTTGGAGTGTTAAATCCATTGCAATTGATTTAATTGTTATTAAATTCTTATGCTCATTTATATGCTTTCAATACCAATGAGTGCAGATAATATTATATCATGATGGCCATGATAAGATTTATATTTAGTTTTTTCCATTAAAGAATTGGGTTTCCATGTCACTAAATGTTGGGCATGACATATTGCATCCTAATAATATGCATTCATTTAATTCTATTTAATAATTAGAAATATGATTAAGTATTCTAGTTGAGTGAGAATTTATTTTAGTAGAAATAAAAATTCTTAAGATAATTTTTTAATGCTATTATTTTTTTATTCCAATATTAATTGATGGTTATCAATACTTTTATTCTTATGTGTGGTATTAGTGTCTATAGTTATTTATGGTTCTTTGACAAAATTAGATATAAATCTATATTGCTAAATTGTTTGGCACACTTCTACAAGTATGAAGGTGATCCCTATAAGTGTGAATATGAACTTTTATGTAAATATAAACTTGTAACTTATAGGCTTGGTGTCACTACATTTTTCTTTCTAAGACTTATGGACCTTGATATATGTTCTTTGCTTCTAATAAAAGATATCATGTTTATAAATATCTTTAGAGAATTTATTAAATTACAAGGCCCGTGTACTAGCCAATCAAATATCTTGATTGATTAATTTAGGAAATATGAACTAAGTTCAATAATAATAGGAAAGAATAGAATATGAAATGCTAAAAAGATCCTTTGTAATATTTTTGTATTTTTATTCTAAATGTGCTCATTGGCTTCCTAGATTACTAATTTTAGAGTTAATATTTAAACACACCATCCTAGCATGCAATATAAAATATTTTAGGTTTTCTAGTTGGCTAATAATAACTGGCAACGAAGGGAAGCTTTAGTCTAAATTAAGAAAGCCAAATTTAAAGATTTTTGTTTTAACTCAATAATTAGGAAAGTGATTTAGATAAATTTTACATGCCGAAATCATTTGAACTAGCATGATCAATTAACAGTTTTAGAGATTAACTCTATGTCCTAAAGATGATAGATCAAAAGAAGAGGAAAAGATGATCTAATCGTGTATCAATTTTGATAAAATAAATATCATATTATACATTAATCTACAAATGAAAAGTAACCTAGCAATTTTAATCTCAAAACTTATGGAACAAGTAATTGGTAAGCAATTTTCACTAATTTAAAGATTTTAATTTTAACTTAATAATTAGGAAAGTGATTTAGATAAATTTTACATGATGAAATCATTGGAACTAGAATGATGAATTAAAATATTTAGAGATTAACTCTATCTCCTAAAGATGATGGATAAAAATAAGAGGAAAAGTTGATCTAATTGTGTATCAATTCTGATGAAAAGAAATATCATGTTATACATTAATCTACAAATAAAAAGTAACCTAGCAATTTTAATCTAAAAACCTATGGAACAACTAATTGGTAAACAATTTTCACTGTTACAATATAGTTTAGGCATGCTTTATAATTTTCACGTTGTTTAGGTTGTTCAATTATACAATTAAAAACATGTATATGGAGAAATTAGATATTTATTTATTATAATTTAAAATGTTGAATTTATAAAAAGTAAAATAAAGTTTTTCGTAGTTTTAAATTTTTTTGAATAAATGTTTTTATTCAAAAATTATAATAAAATTTCCCTTTTCATATCAAATTCCATTTAATATTGAACATATTTAAATAGAATGACTTGATACAAATACATATGTTCAAGTAATATATATTTTGTTTTAAGCTCAAATTATAATCCAATACCTTTTGTTATTATTTTATTACTATTAAAATCTATTTCCATAATCAAGATGATCATGTTACTACTGACACACATTCCACATAGTCCTGGTATTAAAATTGTGTAAAGTAGCCTAAACATTTGTAAATTTTCCCCATTTTAGTGAAAGCATTGCAATATCCATCTCTCTCACTTTGACCTAGAATTTTAGTCACCCCTATCCATTATATAAATCTTTTATGATGGTTTAGCCATATAAATTGCTTGAATTCAATATTCTAAGAAAAATATAAATTGTCAAATAATATGTTTAATTTATGAAAAAATAGTGTAAACATTCTTTATTAAAATACTTTTATCTATTGCGCTAAACATATACATTAAATTTGAGAAAAATAAAAATCCATCTTTAATAAAGTAATGGAAATTATTGAGTTAAATGATATTAGAATGAAAACAGAATAAAGAAAATATTTTTTTCCCTTGCTAAAAACTTGCATGATTATCACATTCTCAATAGTCACCATCAAAGCATGTATATTTTTTTAAAAACAAACGAAAATCCTATTTATGTCATTAGTGTTATATATATATGAAAACAATGATAATTATTAGTAATAAATGAAAAAATCTTTAATTTACTCTAACAATTAAATGATAATATATTTATTAGTAATTATTAGTAATAAATGAAAAAATCTTTAATTTACGCACAACCCAAGACTTTAATGGGCTTTAGCAGAGATGCTGTTGCAGCCGGAGATAATGCAGAAAGCCGTGCAGGAGATCGACACAGTCGTGGGCAAAGATCGGTTAGTAGAGGAATCGGACCTTATGCAGCTGGTGTACGTGAAGGCGTGTGCAAAGGAGGGGCTGAGGTTACATCCGGTGGCACCCTTCAACCTTCCTCACATGTCCATGGAGGACAGCACAGTGGCTGGGTACCACATTCCCAAGGGCAGTCACGTAATACTGAGCCGCGGGGGATTGGGGCGAAGCCCATGCGTATGGGAAGACCCTCTGCGCTTCTGCCCCGATCGTTTCATGAAAGATGGCAGTGATGTGGGTGTTGAGTTGAGCGACCCTCAGCTACGCCTCCTTTCTTTCAGCACTGGAAGGCGGGGATGCATGGGAGCTGTCCTCGGCACTTCAATGACAGTGATGCTCTTAGCCCGTCTGCTGAACTGCTTCCACTGGTCCACTGATTCCGTGGCACCCATTCACCTTCAAGAAGGTCCGCATGATCTCTTTATGGCCACCCCTCTCCATGCAATCGCAACCCCTCGCCTTCCCCGCCACCTCTATCCATAACCATTGAAGAAATAAAATATCTGAAACAGAAAAAATAGAGTGTAGTTTTTTAGATACATTTCATAAATAAATATTATTTTTAAATAGTGGAGTCTTTTGGATACATTCTATTAATAAACATTATTTTCAACACCTCTCATAGTATTTATTTAAGAAAGATAATCACAACATTTATTATGTTAATAATTGTATAGCAACTTCCTTTAGATATAACATGTTCCATCGACAAATTTCTCTATAGTAATGCTTTGGTAAATATGTCAACACTTTAATCTTCTATTTCACAAAACTTTAACTCTATTACTTGCTTTTCAATCAAGTCATGAGCAAAGTGATGATGTACTTCTATGTGTTTGAATCCAACATGATATAAGATTTTCTTCTAGCTTAATGGTGCTTTGACTATCATAAAATATAATAGTTGGACAATCTTCTGATTGTTGTGTTTCTTCAACTAGTCTTTTAAGCCATCACACTACATGGTATGCCTTTGATGAACCAATGTACTTAGCTTATGTGGATGATAGTGATATTGATTATTACTTCTTACAAGTCCATGAAATTCGTCTTGAACCAAGATGAAAAATATATCAAAAAGTTTTTTTTTTTTTTTATCATAATAGCCACTTGCATAACAAGAGTGTGAATATCCTAATAGAATAGGCTCTCCTCATATTTAGATTCAAATTCATGTTGATAAGTACTTGAATGTATTTTAGTATTCTTTTAGCTACTGTCCAATATTAAATATGTGGATCTTTCATGTACCTAGATACAATGCCAACTGCATATGCAATATCTGCTCTCGTTATAGTGAGATACATTAAGAGACTTCTAAAGATTTGTCTAAACAATTCACCATCTAACTTATTTTGAGCGGTATTAGCACTCAATTTTAATCCTACTTCTCATGGTGTACTAGATGGTTTGTAGTCCACATTACATTTTCTCAATACATCAAGAGAATATTTGATTTGAGAAATCATGATCCTTCCTTCTTCTTGAAATATTTGCATATCCAAAAAGTAGAGCATCAATCCTTGGTTAGTTATTTCAAAATATTTTTTAGGTTGATCCTTCATATTTTTAATGTACTGTGTGTGATCTCTTATAATGACTAAATCATCTACATATAGTACAAAAATAGCAATTTTACTATCACTATCCTTTACATAAACATGTAGAGTGTGTGGAATCAATTATGGATGTTATCCCCTTAGGTTTCAAATGTCTTATGTGGGATAAAACAAGACAATTATATACCTCTAGTTTCCTTTTCGTTGGTTAGAGAATTTTAAAATATACAAAAGCACTACTAACTAATTCATTCAAAATCATGAAGGATCTTTAAATCTCAGTTTAGAAAAAGATATATTTTTATAGGTATGACCACTTGTTTACTTGAGAGGTATTGCATTGTTAACATAGAATCCTAATTTATAGTAAGATTTGTGAGGCTTTCTTTCACAACAACAAGAAGTTTGAACTTGCATCTCATAAATTCAACAAAAATTTTGGAGGCTTGTCTAAGGTTTATGTTTAAATATAATGTCTTGAAATTTAAGATATAGAACATGACACAACACCAATAACAACAATACTAATATTGGCCCTGAGGTGTGGTAAAAATATAGGGTAGGGTTTTTCAAATAAATTTTTAGGGAGGGATAGCTAATAGAGAGTCAATAGTAAATATCAAAACTTTATATTTTTTAGTAAAATCAAGCTTTTCACTAGACAACACGTTTATATTTTTCTTTTTATTCAAGAAAGATTTAATATTTTATGTTATAACCAGCTGAATTTTGTATATCAATATACCCTTTGTGGTAGTTTATTTAAATTTTATTTAATTCTCATCAATCATAATGAGCCATATACAAAAGATGTTAGCATTATTATTAATATGGTTATAGTACATTGTGTATAGTGGTAGGTGTGCAGGCGTATATAGTTAACTATATGCAATTATTTCATTCAACTGCTCACTTATTTTGATTGTGTGATTTCTTACTAACTCAATCCTTCGTATTTTCCAACATTTGGTATCAAAGCATGTAATCAAACTAGGGACTCGTAGTCAAAGGTTTAATGATCTATAGAAAATCATATAGTTGTACTTGAAGGGGCTCTAAAAGGTAATCTTCCACACACGCTCCCCTTTAATCACTTGGTTGTTAGCTTCAATGTCAGGTAGCCCATATTATACCATATGGAAATATTTGTGGGTATATGGAATGTGTGAATAGATGAGAACAATGGCTACACATCGAGGAGGATGTACGATGCAAAATGCCATTTTATTGTTGAGGATGGATTCCTTTCTCTGAGGACATGAAGTGAGACCCATTGTAAGAGACTATTTCTATGCACAGTGTGGTGATGACTAAATTTTATTGCAAAAAAATGCATAAAATACACATGATTGCCCTTTCTTGGTCTTTTCATACGAAAATCTAGCCTAAAATAGTTTTTTTCTCTGGTGAGTGAGTAGTACTTTGAATCCAATTTAAATAATGTGGATCTATGGTATGATCAACGCCTACACATAGATTTCAACTTTTGAATGTTTGGTGGTTACATTTCAACTCTTGAACATTTGGTGGTTAATGATTACTGTAACAATGTTGGTGAGTTGAAATTTGTGCATGCCAACTTCGTTGAAGAATGATAAGGAAAGTAAAGGTGTTTTTGAAAGAAAAGCTAGCTACAAGTGAACATCTGAGTTCAGAATCTTCGATCTTTATGTAAGTGCCTCATAAATTATTGGTACTATAGGGAGGCATGTTTCTAAATGTATGTGTAAGCTTATTTTATGCAAAATTGATTGTGAGGGTACTCAAGATTTGAGCAAGATTAATTATTAGAATGAAAAGGATATACTCCTCAATCAATAATTGTTAGGAAAATGTTTGTAAGGGTGCATTATTTGTTAAAGATGAGTTTCTTTTTGCTATTAGTTCATTCACGATGAATGGTGTATCTACTAAAGGAGTTAATTAATTTTATGTGAGTGGACTTGATGTAAGAAACAATGTTGATGCATACTTTGAAACGGAGCTTATGAAGAAGAAAATACTATGTTGTTTTTCTTTGAGGTTGAGGAAAAATCAACAAAGCATGTAGCTCCACATAGAAACGGGGATTAGAAGGCATTAGCTGAACATGTACTAAAGGTGGAAGAATTTATTCTTGATTGGAAACATTACTTGCATACTACATTTTCTCTAAAATCAAGAATGAAGCTTCATAAGTTTGTACCTTGACCCTTCAACATTGGAGGTTGGTGGTAGCTAAGGATGGAGGAATTTCCACCATCTCAAGTTAGCTTCTCACTTAGAGATGATGCTCTGCAAGAGAAGCAATTTTGGCTTTAATTTCTTGCTTTTCCCTATTATTGCTGATAGATTTATAGAATACGTATATTGTGAAGTTTGATTTTTGGAGATAGGTAAAGGGTTTGGTGAAGATCTATGTATGCATAGTTTCCCAGAGAGTTCATGAGACTATGAAAAAGGATTATACCTTTACAAGGGTCAAGGAAACAACTTGGAGGATGGTTTTCCAATAATTACAGTTCGGACCAAGTATTATACCTTTACGAGGGTCAAGAAGACAAGTTGGAGGATGGTTTAAACCCAATAATTATGGTTTGCACCAAGGATTCTACCTTTAGCAGGGTCAAGAAGACAACTTGGAGAATGGTTGTCCAATAATTATAGTCTACGATTAAGGAGTTCATGGGAGGAAGAACTCAAAAATCCAACTCGGAGCTACACCTTTACGAAGGTTATGAGGCAACTTGGAGGAGTTCCACTTTATTTAGGATTTGTTTCTTCAAAAGGACAATCTACCCAAAAATGTATACACATTTTGTAATTAGTGAGTTTTGTCATGTAAACCTTAGTGGGGAGGTCCCATGGCAAGGTGACTTTGTTGTTTTGGGAATGATATAATAAGAGGGGAATATTAGAATTATTATTACTATGGCTATATTACATTGTGTATAGTCGCAGGTCTTTGGTTGTATAAAATTAACTATCTGTAACTATTTCATTCAATAACTCATTCATTCAGCTACTTACTTCTTTTTCTTTTGTAAATTCCTTACTATGCATCAATGAAACCAACTCAATCCTTCACAATTTCCAACAAAAGAAGGGTAAGAAAGACCATGAAAATCATGAGAGGCTATAATTTAATAAAGATATAATTTTTAAGTGTAAAAGGAGGTCTTAGATTTAATTAGTATATTAATTTGAATCAATTATTTCTTTGCTTAACATTGGGACACAAACCAACCAGGGTGCTAGGATTGGCTGACTGCCAAAAAGGAGAGAAAATTTTCTCAAGCTTAGTTCCTTTATTACAAACAAAATAGAATGATTGAATATTATTTAGCTAAACTAATTATTATGAAGACCTAATTTCAAAATATAAATAATTGCACAAAAAATTAAAAATGACAAAAAATTGCAAATATGGGAAGAGAAAACATAGGGGAACCATGACAGTAAGAAGGGCTTGAAATGACCAAACAAGGGCAAGCATGCCCCAATCTAAAAATGAGGGTTTTAAACATCTTCAATTGGGATCTAGAAGTTATAGGTCTACGTTGTACATTCACTAATTGAAATATATTTTCTTCACACCTAAATATATAAATCATAGAAAAAGAGAAGAGAGGGGGTGGCCATATAGGATTTTTCCTTCGTCAAACCCCTTTTTGGTATTTCTACCTCCATGAAAAACTAATTTGATAATAAATAAAAGTGTCTTCTCGCAACCTTAAGTGTTCTTAATACTATAATGACCAATAAATGTAAAATAATGACAAAAACCCTACTAAATTACATTAGAGAGGAGATTTCTATGACACAATCAAGAAAATGTAATATCCAATTCAAGAGAAACTAAAATACTCAAGGGAAAGCCAATATGTTAAAATACCTCACTTAGGATCGAAAAACAATCAAAGTCTATAGAAGAGAACCTACTCAAATAAAGTCAAACAATTCTTGAAAGATTCCAAAGAAATCCACAAAGCCTAGATTCCACATTATTCTTCCATTAGCTTCAAACTTCAATAATTTTGATAAAATTTATAAATTTTAAAAAAAAATTCATGTAATTCTATAAAATAGGATGTCAATTTTTACAAAGCTTCCTTGTAATTGCAATTATATATCTCTTGCACTAGAGTTTTATGTTTAAGTAAGGAAATATAGAAACAAATTTAAGCGTAGAGTGACTCATTTCAATTTGAATTTGAAGAATATTTTACCACCACATATTGAAATTGAATTCACATCACACAAGAAAAAGGATGACCTTAAGTTACGACCTACTTTCTCAAGAAAAGCACTAATGCTACAACATCCTCACCACTGAATAACACTAATTTATTAGTTATAAGGACTAAGATCTTAGCTACATATTTGGTTGTAATATTTTTTGCTATTTTCTGGTTGTATACTATCATAAGCTTGTTCTTCATTGGTGGAAGTGGATCTATGATGTGATTAAACATAGTTCGACATGTTTTCCTCATATCAACACAATGTTGCAAGTCAAGGAAAGTTGTTGAATTTATAAGTGTCTCCATCATTATCTAGTTGTATTTAGCAGGTTCAAGAAACATCTTGAATAGAAAAATTCTAGAATACTATAAATTCAACAATACTCTTTCATCTATGTGTCTTATCTTGTAACCAGCATGCTTTGCTTGATTGGGTTACGAATCCCATCAAAATTGGTCTGTAATGGGTTTCAAGTCCTATAATAGGGGAAATATTTTTTTGATTAATTGCAAGCAACATAAAAAATTAAATCCCAATCAACATTAGAGCACAATGGAAAGCAGGAAACATAATAATATTGAAACACTATCACCTTGTCTTCAAGCCTCTGGTGATTGACCTGTACTTTCCTTCTCCATCTTGCTGCAAATTGTATGATTTCCCTTAGATTGAAGTGCAACTATTACCTATGCTTAAGACAAGCAAGATATTGAAGAATTGTATGCTCAAGTACTCAAAATTATCAAGCACGTGTGTTGTGTGCGTGAATCAAAATTACTAGAGAGAGACCCTTTTTAAAGAATTCCAATTTGGAAATGGATGGCCAAGATTAGAAGTTGGTAGAGCCCTAAGATCAAAGGCTAGAATTCAATGCGATGAGGAGCATTAGGGTTATGGAAACATTAGGTCAAAGTTAGGTCAAGATTTGAAATAAAGTGTTGGGATTTAATTGGAGACAATTAAATAAAAGGTGGATAATAAATGAGATAGAGGTAGTTAGAAAATCAAATAATAATAGAAATTATTTGGTTTATGCAGGAAGGCTGAATTTTAGAAAATAATGGTTAAATTCATAAATGGGAATAAGACAAATGAAAAAAAAAATTATTTTAATAATTTACTTGTGGGATGAAAAGTGGGTTAAATGAATAATTTTATTTAATTCAAGAAGAAAAGGATAATGAACAAATTAAATAATTAATGGTAAATATTAATTGTAGGTGAAAATTAAAAATAAGTAATTGAATAAACTAGAAATTCATTTAATTATGGGAGGGAATAAGGATTAATTAGTGACATATTTAAATAAGTGTAAATTATTTATTCAAATAGTCATGGAGGAACACTTTAATTATGTGGGGGAGAAATGTGGTCATCATAAAAAAATATGGTTTGCAAGTCTAGGCCACTTTTATGTGTTTACAGGTCCCATGAAAACCTATTTTACACCTAAAAAAAAACAATACTCTTTCATTAGCTAAGAAATTATCAATTTTTTAATTTATTTCTTCATAAATATCATGATGCTCTGTTCAAGTATAATGTCTCATTTTACTTCGAAAGAGTTAGTCAAGGAAAATAATTTTTGGCTATGAGCATTGTAATTTCCTTAACTAGGAATTATAAAAGGTCCTGTATGTGAAGGCTAGTTTAAGGACCCTCAATACATAAACAATAAATTTATATACAAGTATAGTTCCTAATAATTAGGAGATCATGCAAATAAAAATCAATCACAAGTAACATATACATAAGAGTGAGCTTGGGATGTGGATGAAATGCCTTAAGTTGTTCGTATGTGATGTACTAAGTTATCTTTAGTTGTTGCATTTTAAGGGAAAACCCTTATCCATGATGTAGTTTGATTTGATAACATATGACTTGGAATCACTCTTTTTGAATAAGCTCTCATGTCTTCTTCATTGGCTACTTTAAAGCAGATTGCTCACAACAATGGTGTTAGCAATCGCTTTAAATTGGAAGCATACATTGACATTATCTTTCGACATTTCTCATGTTTAATTGGGCTATTTTCCTTCTTCTTGTGATGTGTCCTTTTCTTGGTGGTGTCATTGGGTTTAATTTCCTTTGATAGTGTGATATTTCTTTGATTTTTCCTCTCTTGGAGATAATAGTTATAATGTTCTCTAAGAAGAGGCCTTACATGAATTAAGCAAAGATCCCTTTGAACAATCCTTTACATGCATAAATGTTCATAAGCACTTAGCACAACCTGTTAGGCATTGTGAAGCTCAAAGTTTCAATTTTTGGTGCCCTATTGAAGTTATCAGAGGGATAGCTTTCATATGGTTAGTATGACGAGAAGCCTAAACATGGGAATGACTTTCTCATTGTATGGTGGGAATTTGATATAGAGGCTTAACTTTCTCTCTAAGCCACCCTTTTTGGATACTAACCTACCAAATGTCTCCTCAAGTTTCCTTACCTCAGAGTGAGTGTGTTTTGGACAAACATATTAGACCTGGTCCACATCGTTGGGTATAGACTTTCGAGGCCCTATCCACTCTTTTTTTTCCTTTTCTTTCTTCTTTATGTCTTTGGCATTGTATGCTTGTGCATCTTAACATTGCATATCATACACCTTGTGTGTGTCCCTTTGTACTTATGTTGGTTTGACCTAGGATCTTGGATCCTAAGAGCTTGGTCGCCTCCTTGATCTTTGTCATCCTATACCATCCACATTAGTGTTGTGCATGTATTGCACACACACCCCGTCATAGGTAGGGACCCCCTTTTTTTGCTCCTAACAGGCTTCTTTTCTCCTATCTTGTTTTGTGTGCCCCATTTCCAAGCCCAAAATGGTCATGTTCCTTCAAATGATCAAATCCCCTACCCAAATTCACCTGCTTGGGGTATTCAAATATGTAGAGAAATAAAGTCCCCCATACCCTTTCTGCCTTTTGTCTTGCTTTTGCTATTTTGGAAACATCCGTGGACCCCTGTCAATCTAGTTTCCACATTTTTGGCTTTGGGGACAACTTTTTGGTGGATTTGGGATGTGTTTGGGGTGTTTCAATGAACTACCAAGGTTTCGTCAACATTTCGTTAAGTTTCGATGGTTTCGGAACTTTGCCTCCAAAATTCCCTTCGTCTTTGGCTGTTTGGAAACATCCGCAGACCCCCATCGCTCTCGTTTCCTCATTTTTGACTTTGGGTTCACCCTTTTTTGGATCTAGGATGTGTTTGAATTGTGTAAATGAACTGCCAAGGTTTCGTCAATGTTTCATTAAGTTTCAATGGTTTCAAAACTTTGCCTCTAGAATTCCCTTCTTCCTTGGCTATTTGGAAATATCCACGGACCCCTGTTGCTCCCATTTCCACATTTTTGACTTTGGGAGCAACCATTTTTGGATCTAGGATGTGTTTGAAGTGCATAAATGAACTGTCAAGGTTTTTTCAACGTTCCATTAAGTTTCGGTTGTTTCAGAGATTCGTCCCCCTTTTGTTGTTTTGGAACATCTATCGGCCCAGGGCGACCCGGCCTCTAGATCCCGGCCCCTCCGTGGCCATTTCTAGGGCTTCGCCTCTCCGTGGCCATTTTGGAACATCCAGTGGCCACCTCCCTCCCAGCCTCTGGAGCTCGGCCCCTCCATGGCCATTTTCAGGGCTCCGCCTCTCCGTGGCCATTTTGGAACATTCGGTGGCCACCTCCCTTTCGGCTTCCGGAGCTCGGCCCCTCCATGGCCGTTTTCGAGGCTCTGCCTCTCTGTGGCCATTTTGGAACATCCAACGGCCACCTCCCTTCTAGCCTCCGGAGTCCGACCCCTCCGTGGCCGTTTCTGGGAGTTCGTCCCTCCTTGGCTATTTTGAACATCCGAGAGCTTTCCTTCTTCCCTACTGTTTTGAACATCCGAGAGCCTGCCTTCTTCCTAGTTGTTTTGAACATCCTGGAGTCTGCCTCCTTCCTGGTTGTTTTGGCTTCCATCCACTATCTTCCTTCTAGCTTTCTTCCGCCATCTTTCTACCCTCTGGCGCTCGCACGTTTGAAGCATGCATTAATTTTTACGACCCAAATGAGCTCTAAATATGAATATCAAGATCTTTTGATGATGCATGGATAAATCTAACAGGGAATTTGTAGGTTTGACTGACATTTTCCTTAACTCATGTATAAATGCACTTACGAAACTTCATGTTTGCAGGAGTCAAGAAGCCTTATGTGGGTCTATCGAAGAGGCCCATTGAGGGAGTTGTCCTATGTAGTGCCCCTCCATTTCAGTTGTTCTTGGCATTCTAGTAGGTAGTTTGTTGGGTGGTCGTGTTGTCTTCATTGTTAAAAAGTGGTTTTAAGTGTGGATGGTTATTGGTAAGGTCATGATGATTTTGTGATTTTATTATTTAATTTTATTTTGAGGTATGTGATAACACTAACATTATGATTAGATTTGATTTAATCAAATTAATTTAATTATAAGATCACTCGATTTATTTGGAATTAAATAAAGAATTAGATTTAATAATAAGTGATAAGTGTGTCATCATTGAAAGTTAATTATTTAAAGATGAAAATGATATAATGGTAAGTGAACAAATTAAATGGAGATAAGATAGTTATTTCAATCAAGAGATTTAAAATAAATTAAATTATGAAATATAAAGTATAAAGTTTATTATTTAATAATTAAAATTAAGTTGTTTTATAAATAGTATGGTTTATAGGGTAATTAATAATGATTGATAAATTATTAATTATGTGAGGATAAATATATAAATAAGATAAAGCAATGTGATTGTGATCTTGAAGATAAGATTTTGAACCAATTTAAGAACAAATGAAAATAGAAAGATATGGAGGAAGATAATTATTTTAAGAAAGTAATTTAAAATAGAAAAAAAAAAAAGATAAGATTTTTTCAAAAAAAAAAACAAGTTGTTAAAAGCAGTTAGAAAAGATGGAAAAAGTTGGCATGCAGAGCATGCATAAGGGGGTTGCATTCACCAAGCCACGGGAGGATCTTCTTGCAAGGTAGGAGTAGGATCTATTATGTCTTCCTAAGAAAATTTTGAGAGGAAGTATTATCTCTACCGCAATCTTTTGTGGCGGTAGCTGTCTCATTTTTGCATGGGTGCTTATGGGGGAGCATTCGGTTGCGACCAAGATGGGGAATAGATGATAATCCACTTTACATTTGAGAGGAGGACTAGATCTCAGCATGACTATAGAAACTTATTGCTTAATGACTTGAGAAACCTCAGGTCCTAGAGTTGGCACGAGTAGATGGGGAAGGAAGGTCGTGGGACATGATCTTCATTTTTGGGACTGAGACATGTTCTTGGGGGAGAAAAGGGTTTTGGGAGGAGCAATTGTTTGGAAGAAATAAAATATAGAATGCAGAAGGAACTTCTCGCTGCTTGAAAGCTATGGAGGAAAAGCTTCATCTAGAAAGAACTTGGGATTCGTGCTCTTCATAGGCATGTCCTTCAAATCTCTTACTTTTCCCCTTAACGCTTTAAAGGATTTGTTTTGTTTTATTCTATTTAGAGATTCTTAGTTTCCATATTTTTGATGGGAGGGACACATATAATCCATTATTCATAGACTTCCGTCTTTATTCCCTATTCAACCAAAATTATGCAATACTGGTAGAATTCATGCATGTAGATAGTTGACTCCAATCCTTGTTGCAATGTTCTTAACTGTGGTACGCTTCCCATCTCTTGTGTGTGAATTAATTTTTGCATTGATGGCTGGGTTGTAGGTGCTAAGAGTCTTTTAGTATGTTCATTCTAGTCAGTATCCTTAGTGAGGGAGTCTCTTGCATGCTACTATATCTATACAGGGTACCACTTGCCTAGTGATAGGCAATCTAAATTGTCAATTAATATTCACCTGTTTACCATGCACCAATACTCCAAATGGAATGGGAAACTCTTAAAGGTATGTAATTCCCAGATTGTCTCATTTAGCATCACCAATTTTCCCCCATAATTAGCCAGTGCATCATTCCCTTTTAATTCATCTTCTCCAGCTAGCTCGATTTTTCAGGCATGACCATTATACTGTATCTAGCTTGACCTTGTTTTGTGCATATTAATGAAAGCATCACCTTTGTGTCTTGGTCATGTCTTTGGATACTCTTCATAACAGTTGTTGCTGATGATTACAATGAACTTTAAACTCTTGGAAATCTCCCTTGCGTAATCCCTTTTTGTGCTTATCTGACAATCATCTAACCTCTGGAAATGTTCCTTCTTTGAGGCTTTCTATCTTCAGTTAATACACCATTTATGGCGTAAAAACATATGCATCAAGGTATTCCCTTAAGTGCCTCCAGCCTTCATCAATCTCGTTGCTTTTTGAATCATGCCATTGATCGTCCTTATTGTTCTGAGCTCAACGAACAATGCTTCCCCAGTGATGCCTTGAATTGTTGTTCGCTATTCTCAATGTGTGAAGTGGTTGCCATTTAGAAAGACGTTGTCTCCGCTATTTTATTCTTCTTTTGATCTTGATTTGAATAGCTTAAATGCATGACTTGCGTCTTGATAAAATAAGTGAATTTTGTGGGTATTTGACTTCATTGATAGATAAACATGTGACTTTGTGTAAGAATACCCTTACTCAGATATAAACATATGTGGGTCTTACGATCTTTGTAGAAGTGTATTTAGTTACCCTATTATTCGGGTCACATCACTTATGACTATGGTTGTATTGGTCAACTTAATGAATATTAGATTAGAAAATAAATTAAGTTGTGTGTTAAAGTATATAAGGGGTTGGTGTTGCTTATGTTAATCTATCACAGGATTTAATTAAATAAATTAAGTTAGATTGTTTTAGTTAATTATTGCTCTATCTAGGGATAGATTAGTGAACTCACTAGGTTGTTAAGTCGTAGTGATCATTTTTTAATATTGCATGGAAATTTTATTATAAAAGGATTATTGGGATACTTAGCAAAGTGCTCAAATAGCTTCTTTTCATATTTTGGATTACTCCTTAATGAATGAATAGGTATACAAATGGATTCCATTATAATTTGGGATAGAGATTTGAATAGTGAAGATAGGGTTTTTTGAACTTGTTTAGAATGATAATAATAATAATAAGGTTTTATGGTTATCAAGGGGGAAGACTATTTAAATATGTTTAAGAATTAATTATGTCTCAAGTATATATTTGTATGTTTGTATATTTTTTTTTAGACATAGTGTTTTATAATGAGGTGTATATATAGGCATAGGCATATAACTGTAGTGAAAGAATGATTAATTAATAGAAGAGTAATCTAAGTGACTAAATTTATTGGGTACGACATGTATAGTAACTAGGTTTTAAAATTAAGTAGGAAGTGTTAATGGGTAGGTTAGTAAAATAGTGAGAGAGATTACTTTAAGTACTTTTTTGATAAATTGTGTAAACATTGATGGATTAGGTTATTCTTAATTTGGTTAGTTACAAGTGGAATGGTTAATTTAGGTGATCTTTTGAATATTATCCTCCCTTCTACTCATTTATTTGTTGTTGGTATGTCCTTTACATGGATTGTTACATAGAAAATTGGTGGTTGATTGTTTCCTTTATTGGAGTGGATTAATTTTCATTCTAAGATTGTGTATTGGTTGATTATTTGGTTGTCATGATCAATGATTCTGCTGAATTTTATCCTTGTGCTAGAATTTAATTGGAAAGACTCTTGTTGCCTTGTTTTACCCTCATTTGTGGGTAGTTGTTCTTTTCTTAGGCTTCCAGAGGCTTGAGATGATTGACAATTGATGTTTCTCTCTTTATGTGCTTTTGATGTGGCAAGTGTTTTGGTATCATGACTTTGAAAGGGTTGTATAGATTTGTTGAGACTCTAATTATGTGTTTATAGCAAGATGGGTAATGCCTCACATGTTTCTCTGTTGAGATTTAATGTTCATTTTATGTAGTACAACCCTCAGTTTTGTAATTGTTTTTGGGTTCCAAGTTGTCAGTAGGGGAGTGGCTCTCAGTGGAGGTCCGACACACAAAGGAGCACCAGGGTAACTAACTAAGAGTATGATCAAATGATAATCTAATTAATTAATTAGGGGAAATTGGGTAGGTAAAAAAAAAAAACTAATCAAGATAAGAGAATGCCTTGCTCATGGCTCAAGTGCTTGTATAGGCTTGAGATGAGTCGAGAAGGCCTAGAATGGAAAGACCAACTACCTGGTCCGTTTCTAAGGTAAGTTGGTCCCGCATAATTTGTATGGGGGTCTAGCAACCGGTAGATGTAGCCAGGGTAACCTAGGATGGGGGTCCGGTAGCCTAGGAAGGTTACGCCAAGGTAACCCATAGCAATTATGTGATGACACTCACTCCTACGACAACTTTGTACTCCCTTGGTTCTTTACATCCCCTTAGTTGATTTTGTGCCTCTGGAAGTGTGTTCTAACTGTGTTTCAGATTTATGTGGAAGCGTATTATGATTGTCTCTTTGGTTTACTTGGCATGTGGTTTATGGTATTGCCTTCATTTATTTATGATATGTTTTATGGTTTAAGTTATTGTGACTGAGTCTTTATTATTTTCGTTATGATCTATGTATTATTGATGTTGTATTGGAGTATAGTACTATGTTATTCTTAATTGGAGTTGTCTTGTGGTGTTCTTGGTCCTAGTCACTTTCTTGTCAGCTCCTTAGCACAGGGGGTGGGTCTTCAGACCCACGTGGTCAGGTGGAACATGCTAAGCACCCCCATTGGGTCCCCAGTCGAGGATCGAGAGGTGCAGATTGGTGTCAATTGCTACAACTCCAGAGTTGTATCCGTCTTCGAGCTAGTTATGATATTTTGAATTCATCTGATTAGCTATATCATTCTATATGGATTCCCATTCATGTTGGGAAATGTTGTATCATTGTTACTGTGTACATTGTATTGTAATGTAATGTTAAACCTTGTGTGGGTATTAGCGCATGGCAATTGTTATCTAATGTGTTGAGTTAATCATGTATATGTTGTATTTACGTACACAGATGGTTCTTATCACTTATTTATCATCTATGTGTTACATTTGTTAATTTTTACTTTGTTATGGATTATATCTTTGAATTTCATTCTTTATTTCTATTGTAGGGAATTAAGTTTCGTAATGTCTCCTCGTGTACCCCAAGGGACGTAAGTGTTAGTGAATTTTTTTTAAATCAAGATTTATGAATTTTGAGTTAATGTGTGTCACATGTATGTTTAGAATACTGAAAGAAAAATAAAAAGAAAATTGTGCAGTAATTATTGTGTTGATGTCCTTTGGGGTTCGCACGATGGGGCATTACATCCTACCTTTTTCTAGATGATGATGATTTCTAAGGAGCTATCTGCCCAAATCAGGGGCCACCAATCCATTGATTCCAATCGTCAATAGGCTCGTTTGATCAAAGGGAGGACACTGCAAGCACATCAAGCAAAAGACAATTTTCAGGCAGTTTCAGCTATAGTGAAAAGGGAAATCAGCTAAATGAGGAAATTGCTACAGTGACTGACACTAGATGATAAAATAGGGAAAAGACAAAGATGTTATTTAAATTGTTGGATATTGGGGGTAGGTGAAGCCCTAACTTGTAATAAATCTGAGCCACTCAATACAAATTGATCCTAGCCATTCATTTGGGCTTTGGAAAACTATAAATAGGGGCTTTCCCCTCATTTGTAAGGGTTGGAGAATTGATGTAAAGACATTCTGTAGCAATAGAATGCAACATTGCATGATTTATGGGTGTTCCTTTTGAGTTTTCTCTTTATGTATGCATGGTTCACCTTCCATGTTAATTTTAGTGTTAGTTTCTTGAATGGGAGTGGTCATGGTGTTTGCTGTTTTAGTATTTGATGAACTTCCAGCTCATACTTTTTATGGTTCATTGATGATGAATCACTTTGCAAAGCTAGTCTGAGCCTCTTTCCTTTATTGTAGCAACTTAGTTCGATTGCATGTATATGGTGTATGTATGCAATTTGAAAATCTGTAGTCCTTAGAAGATTGCACTGGTTTTGTGCAATTGTAGGTTTCTCTTGGCCAAGCAAAACCTAGTTTAGGAAGCCTGACTATTTTAGCAGCCACCATTGTTACTGTTCTTTTGTAGCTTAGAATTAGAATAGCTTTCTTAACCCTTCTCCTTTTGCTATTTTTTTTAATCCTTGGTTAGAGTAGGACCCAAAGCATCACCATGAAGTGAAATCAGATGAACTTGATGAGTTTCAACTTGCTATTTTGAGTGGACAACCACTGTTCATTCACTTTCAGCACTTTGAAACTGCATTTACAAACCCAACTTCCATCCTTTGTAACTCATCCATAAGACCGCCTTGTGATTCCAACAAATCACATAAAACAACTGAGATATTCCAAGCACTGTCAAGACCTAATATTAGAGACCTTGGGATAGTGTTTTGCAATCTGATTGTGGAAGATTGTCTTTCAATAGAGGTAGTGTACCTACGCAATGCCTGTATTGAAAAGTGCATAAAAAACACATCAACAATTAGTACACTTGGATCCCTCTTGAATGTCTACTTTAGTGCAAGTTTGAAGCAAGTTCCTCCTCTGACTAAAGTGGGGGCTAACTGTAGTAATAGAAAAATTATATCTTTTCCTCACTTAATTTAGAAATAACAAATATTAAAATGAGCCTAATGTTTCCTTGATTTCATATTGTAATGTGTTTTCCACATTCACACTAATTTTAGGGCCCTTTTAAACTAAATGGACATACTTGTGCCTTATTTAGGGTGTTGTAATTTGTATCTTTACACTTCCACAGTAATCTAGGGATTTATTAATTAATTGGGCTTAGTTATGCAATAATTGGTCCTATTTTGCATCCGCAAGCCTAACCAAATGCATTTTCCTATGGATAATCTTCACATTTAAGAAATAACCAATTATAATTCAATGTTTTTGATTATGTGTTCTACATCTAGTGATTTGGGACTCATACACCACCTTGGGCATATGAGTCACACCTAGGTCTCAAGACTGGATTTTAAACAGTTCATTATTCAAGACACTTCTTAGAGTTTGTGTTCTAATTTTAAGCCATTGGGAATGATACACCCCACCTGGCATACGAGTCTCGCCTTAACCATGACTTTTTTAAATAGAATTCTTTGCAGGATTTTATAACCCTAGATCTGATGTCAGCTTGTAGTGTTGTAATTTTAGGAAATTTGGCATAAACAAGTATAAATACGAGGTTATTTCACATAATTTCTCATAACAAGCTAGAATTTCATAAGCAATGAAGAGTACTTTCACAAGAGCATTCAAGGGAAGATTTATAGAAGATTATTATAGAGATCAAGAGGTATTTCATCATGTGAAATATTTAGGTCATCATGCATGTTGTTGAGCTAATGTGGTGATGTAGTATTGGTGATCAAGTTCAAGCATTCAAAGCCTTTATCCTATTCAAGTTTCATGATCGAGAGCTATACTCATTGAGGCCACTTCATGCTTGTTTTCATATTTGCAAACCAAGGTTTCAACAAGGTTTGGTGAGTTGTTACATGATTTTTTCATTCATCATTCCTCCATGCTTTCATATTTCATTTCAAGGTTTAATTACCAAAATGGGTTTGAATGAGGCAAACCCCTACTCCCCAACACAACAAAAATTTTCCCTCTTCATGTGTGAATTAAAAATCTTAGTGAATTGGAGAATGGAGATCCTTTGAAGAAAAAGTTGCAAACGTTGTCAAATATTTCAAGAAGTTGTCATATTCATAGAAACTCACCTACAAGCCAGAATTCAGACTTTCAGATGTAGAGATTAGAAAAGATTAAAGCTATAGAAGACCTCTTCAGGGTACAAAAGTTTTAGTGGAACCCTAATACTAGGAATAAATCACCACCTTGGGCATATGAGTCTCAGTATTCATGTTTCTTCTATTTTTTTGTACATCTCAATTTCTCAACAGAAGATTCTAGATTTTACACTTTAGAAACAACAAATTTTATGGTTTTTAGATCTTGTTTAGACATCTCCTATCCTCTAGGTACTTTTTTTCTTCTCTTTATTTAGTAATTTGATTTCATGTTTTCATTTTATAGGTTTTAGTGCATTAGGGTTTGCATTTCTCCTTTGAAGATTCATTTTAATAGTGAACCCCATTTTTAATAACACCTAACCAAACCTCCTAGCAGTCCCTTCCCTCAATTGATTGACTTGGTTGAGGGATCTAGGTTTTCCTAATGAACTAAGAGTGAAAGAGGTCCTAAGCACAGTTCCATCGATCCCAAAAGGTGGACACCCTATTTCCTTTAGTTCATGTACAACATTAGAGGATTATTATTATTATTATTATTATTATTATGTGTTGTAGAAAATTATCATTTGAGAAAAAAAGTTATTAGGTCACTGTATGGTTTACTTAATAAAAGTTGATAGTTCCCCATCGTTTAATCAAGTAAAATATTTAATTAAATTAACTTGGAAAAATTAAATGAATTAATCAGATATATTCAATTATATTCTTTTCAATATGAATGTTAAAACACATAATGCGATGACTACCTTGTGCGGATAACCTCACGCAACAGTTAAATTATAGAACATGGTTAAGTTAAAAAGGATAAATTCTCAAATCATCAAAGCTATTTTAAGGAGTGACCTTGGATTGTTAAATCCATTGCAATTGATTGAATTGTTATTAAATTCTTATGCTCATTTATATGCTTTCAATACCAATGAGTGCAGATAATATTATATCATGATGGCCACGATAAGATTTATATTTAGTTTTTTTCATTAAAGAATTGGGTTTCCATGTCACTAAGTGTTGGGCATGACATATTGCATCATAATAATATGCATTCATTTAATTCTATTTAATAATTAGAAATATGATTAAGTATTCAAGCTGCATGAAAAGTTATTTTAGTAGAAATTAAAATTCTTAAGATAATTTTTTAATGCTATTATTCTTTTTATTCCAATATTAATTGATGGTTATCATTACTTTTATTCTTATGTGCGGTATTAGTGTCTATAGTTATTTATGGTTCTTTCACAAAATTAGATATAAATTTGTATTGCTAAATTCTTTGGCACACTTTTACAAGTATGAAGGTGATCCCTATAAGTGTGGATATGAACTTTTATGTAAATATAAACTTGTAACTTATAGGCTTGGTGTCACTACATTTTTCTTTCTAAGACTTATGGACCTTGATATATGATCTTTGCTTCTAATAAAAGATATCATGTTTATAAATATCTTTAGAGAATTTATTAAATTACAAGGCCCACGCACTAGCCAATCAAATATCTTGATTGATTAATTTAGGAAATATGAACTAAGTTCAATAATAATAGGAAAGAATAGAATATGAAATGCTAAAAAGATCCTTTGTAATATTTTTGTATTTTTATTCTAAATGTGATCATTGGCTTCCTAGATTACTAATTTTAAATTATAGTTAATATTTAAACACACCATCATGCAATATAAAATATTTTAGGTTTTCTAGTTGGCTAATAATGACTAGCAAGGAAGGAAAGCTTGAGTCTAAATTAAGAAAGCCAAATTTAAAGATTTTTCTTTTAACTCAATAATTAGGAAAATGATTTAGATAAATTTTACATTCCTAAATCATTTGAACTGGCATGATCAATTAACAGTTTTAGAGATTAACTCTATGTCCTAAAGATGATAGATCAAAATAAGAGGAAAAGATGATCTAATCGTGTATCAATTTTGATAAAAAGAAATATCATATTATACATTAATCTACAAATAAAAATTAACCTAGCAGTTTTAATCTCAAAACTTATGGAACAAGTAATTGGTAAGCAATTTTCACTAATTTAAAGATTTTGGTTTTAACTCAATAATTAGGAAAGTGATTTAGATAAATTTTACATGATGAAATCATTGGAACTAGAATGATGAATTAAAATATTTAGAGATTAACTCTATGTCCTATTGATGGTGTTTTTATGCACTTCTCAACACAGGCAGTACATAGGCGCACTACCTCTCTTGAAAGACAATCTCCCACAATCGAATTGCAGAACACTATCCCAAGGTCTCTCGGGTGTCAGGTCATGACAATGCTTAGATACCTCAGTAGTTTGATGTGAGTTGTTGGAATCACAAGGTTGTCTTACAGAAAATACAAAGTGTGGACATAAAATATGAAGTTGGATCTTAAAATGGAGTTCTTAATACAAAGGCTGTAATGTGTTGGCTGTAGGTTCAAACAGCAATCTTGGACTCCATCTAGTTGTTGGATTTGGCTTTACAATGTGCAATGAACCTTAGCATAGGTCAGTTACTAAAAAAAAAGAAAAGAGTGAAGGAGAGGAAAAGTTCCTAAGTCTGAAGCTTGCTATGAATAGTGACAATGGAGTTCCTGCGATGGACAATTCCTCAAAACAATGTCCTTCTTAACCAGGGATTTCACCGTATCATGGAAATTGTGCTATCTTCTAAGGGCTGCAGATATTTCATCCTTCATCCACCACATACATGCATAAATCAATAATGAATGTTTGGAACAGCTTCAAATCAAGTCCAGGCTAACTTTGCACAGCTATCTACCTTTAGCAAACAGCAAAAAGTATGGACTAAGGGATCATCAACATGGCAGGAATTTTCACAATCACCCAACAGCATTCCTAAGATTTATCCAAATAAAGTAAATAGCTAACTAAACAGCAATAAGATCTAAGCTAAACATGTGAAATTGGAGAATGAATCAAGCCACATGGGAGAAACCAAGAAAATACACCAAGTCAATGATATTTCTTATAAATTTCTGCAGCATGCCTTTACAACAACTCAACTCTCACTTTTTGCAAATGAGGGGAGTGCTCTATTTATAGTTTCCAAAAAGTTAAATGAATGGCCAAGATTCATTACAATTATGTGGCCAAGATTCATTACAAAATAGGGTTTCACCTACGCCCAAATAGATTTATAATTTAAAATATATTTTTGTCTCTTCCCTATTTTGTCTTCTAGTGGGTGGCACTATAGCTCTTTCGTCCTATACCTGATTGTTGTTTTCTTTGCTGTAGATACTCTTCAGGAAGGTCTTTATCTTTGGCTGGGCTGTCCTCTTGCTCCTTGGAAGCTGCGTGCTCTATGTAGTTGAGGATGACGGCCTGGAGCTTGTCTATCTCGAGGATTTCACATCACAATGCCTGGTAACTCCATTCCTTAGCATTCTCTTCTAGCCGCTTCCAATCCTCGTCATACTTCGAGCCTTGGTCCCTAAACAGCTCTGATCGGTCGAAGGCATGGGCAGCAAAACTCAAGAATTTCATTGTGATTTCTCTGGCTGTCTCGTCCTTCATCTTCTCCTGGAAGTATGGCTTGATCTTTTCTAGATCCATTTGCACCATGGGCATTTCATAGCCTGTCATCAGCTTAAGGTATTGGGCGCATTCCGCTTGGATTTATTTGATCCACTCAATATCTAGATCCACCTTGTTCAGGATTTGCTCCAACCTCTCCCTCTGGTTGTTGAGGTCTCTACGCCACACATCCACCAACCAATGATCTTCTTTCTTTAGTTCTAGATTCTCCCATGTGTCCTCAGGCATCTGAAGGATGACTTCAATTCTCAGGAGGGTGGAGTCGTATGTTGCAGGGAAATTGGTGTAGAGCCTCTTCGTGCTATCCAGGGACTGGATCAGGTCCAAGAACTTGTTGGTTGTCCACACAGCCTTGCTGATTCCCATGTTTTCGACGTATGTGACTTGTCAGAAGCAATCCTCAGTGGTCTTCTCCAAGTTCTTCCTTCTCTCCATCTTGTCAATCTATTCTTTGGAGAGCAACTGCGATGCGGCTGTGGAGGTGGTGGGCAGGTCATCTACTGACGACCATTGCTGTATGTAATCGATTAGAGCAGCAACCTGTGTCAGGAGCTCATTCTTGGAGACCTTGTCCTGCTTTATTAGGTGCATCACTATGGCCACTGACTCCTCAAGGTGCTCATCCTTTTGTTCCCTAGTTGTTGTCCCTAAATCAATGGTGGAGATATTATAGCTCACCCCTGCCTGGCCAATAGTAGGCATTGCAATTTGTGTCGCTCGGGAACTGGAAGCATCCATGGTTACCTTAGATCGGACCTTGCGCTTCTTCTCCTTCTTTGTCATGATCAGGGATCAAGCCAAGATGGCCTCTAATCTCACCCTTGGGTCTTTCAGCATAGGAGTAGTCCTCTCCAGTTGTTTCTCCAACCAATTGGGCATAGCAAACTTATCCTTGGGCACATCATGGCTGCCCTCACCCTTCTCAGTCAGAGGCAAGACTTCTGTCTCCTTTTCCTTTTGGGGCTCTTCTTTCTCTTTGGTAGCATCCTCCTCCTCTTCATCGGAGTCACGAATGAATATGAGGCGTTTGATGGGCAGCTTGGTGGATAATTGTTGGATGGGACCTTCTTCTTTCACTGCCTCCTCTCCTTTCTTCTCTTCAGTAGCCTTGGCCTCAGGGCTCTTAACATCATGGGTCTCAGCCTCAGATAAATCCTTTATCTGCCACTCTTCTAGCGGTTTCCCCTCTTCACCATGTGCTGAATTTTTCGCTGCTTCCCCAACATCCTTTGGTTGCTGCGCCAACTCCTCCTCAAGCTCATCATCAAATGTTTGGATGATTTCCTTGGCACCCGAGCCATCCTCTTCATCTCTGCTCTCGGAAAAGCCCGTCTCCTCCTCCTCATAGACCACCCTATCGATGGTTCGATGCTCGTACTTAGGGTGTTCATAATATTCATCGACCTCCTCCTCAATAGGCTTCGAGGCTTCATGCTCTTGCTCCTCCAACTCTTTTGAAATCTACATTGTGGCTTCCATGGCTAGTGGCCCTGTTGGCGGTTGTGAAGGATGAGCTGTTGCGAGGGCTTGGGTGAGGGCTGCCTGGAGAGCAGGGTCCATTAGGATCTGTGAGAGCTCAAGGGGAAGACTCTACATGTGCCACGTAAGAGCCTCGAGTATAGTGGCAAGGGGAACAGGCGATGTTATTGTTGCCAGAGGGAGGGATGTAATTAGAGACATGGTGGCAGAGGAAGGAGGAGTGGTCATGCCAAAAGAGGAATCAATGACGACTACCAACCTGGTCGGGGGCGAAGGGGCAAGCTGGACAAAAATGTCCACCATCGGCGGAGATGAGGCGATCACAGCCAGCGAGGTGGGTGGTGCACTAGGAGGGGCAGGGAGAAGCAAGGGAGGCTGTAATTCTTTCATAGCCACTGTCTGCTTGAGCCTTTTGGGAGATGATCCTCCCATTTCTTTCTTTGCTTGTTCTCTGGGATCTAAAGACTGTGCGGTCTCTGTTCCTTTCCTTTTCTGGGACCTGGTGATGGGGGGAGACTTGGAGGTCCCACCAGTTGACATGGTGGCAGCAACATCCTCCATGGCACTTGGCTAGCTCTTGAGCCCTTCATATGTTAGGACTACTCCTTTTCGCTTTAGGTGTGCCACCTACCCATCAATCCACTCCTTAGTACGAGTTATGATTGGATGGGTGATGGTATCTAGGTCATCGACCTCTTGTTCATCTTAGTCGATCGACGGTATTGGTAGGTTACCAACTGCAGGGTACCTCAGGTGCATGATCGTGGACTCTTCATCCTCGACTTGGTCTGGTACGTGGAACAGTTGCACCCTTCTTATGAATAATACCATCATGTGCATGTAGTTCCTTGCGCGGACCTCTTTGTTGTCTTTGCAGTCCACCCAGAAATCTTCAATGTGGTATTGGTGGGCATACGCCGGCCCTAGTGCCTTCCTTACATGGCCATGTGGATCCATCCACGAGCGAGCAGTGTACTAGTCAAAATTGTAATCCTTGAGCTCCTTCTCAAAGTTGCTAGCACATTGGGAAGTTTGTAGTCGATACAGGCCCTGGCCGAGGGTCATAGGGTAGGAGATCCCTATGATATGCTTGTTGTTGAAGATGGCCTGAATGTGTTGGAGCTGTCGAGAAAGCTCCAGGAGGATGATCCTATCATTTGGGTACTGTGGAAATTTATTTGGTCGTTCCGTGAAACCTTGGGCCCAAATGTAGGTAAACTTGAGGAAATGGATAAATAGGAAAGCATATTCTTTTAAGAGTGCCCTAGGGCTGTGGGAGACCCTCCCTTCGAAGTCTCTAGTGATCAATCTGATGATATGGCCAATGAAGGCGTCATTGACCTGGCAATACTCCTTGAAGTTGCGGTATTGGAGTTGAGGGTATTTATCAAACGGGTTGATCCCTCGCTTATGCCCTTGATCGGGCGCTATAAACAACTCGTTGTATTGTCTTTGACCTACCAGGGAGTACACCAGGTAGGAGGTCATGTAGAACTTAGAACTCTTCTTGAAGTTGAGAAACTTTTCATGGAAGCAGTTGCTAATGATACTTCCCCAGTCGAATAAGACCTTGGTTGAAGTGTCCTCATTTCCTCGCAAGATCTACTCAATGTAGTAAGTCATCCATTCCTGGAAGTAGGCGGCTGCTGGGAGACCCATGACCCTGCTCAACATGGTCACCAGGTTGTGATAGTCCTCATGGAAATCACTACGGAAGAGTTCTTGGGGAACCTTCGTAGTGCTACCCTGTTTCTCCTTAAGCCAAAGGAGGTTGATTGATTTTTTGCACCCTGACGGATTAGCATCCCTCGCCGCTTGGCACTGTTCTAACATGGGGACCTCCATCTGTGGGAACGTGGGAATGTGAAATGTTTTGGTAATCCCTTCTGGCAACATGTCCGCGAGGATGTTTCCCTCCTTATCCACAATCGTTCTGGTGTCAGTTTGGTAGGCTTCTCAGCAAGCCATCACTAGTTCGGGTGCCACAAGAGAGGGAGGGAAACCAGTAGCCTTGGCGATTCCACTCTGTCGTATTAGTCAGGCGTTCTTCGTTGTCGGGTTGACCTTGACCCTCTGAGTGAATTCATCTATGTCAACCTGACCAATATTTGTATCTGAAATCTCCTTCCAGTCCATTGAGACCTTTGAGTGGAGCGGTTCACTCTGGAACCGGTACTTCATTTGATTCTTATGTTCTTTTCCCTGAGGGGTCCTTCCTGATTTCTTGCCCTTGTCCTTTTCGGCAGAGGCCCCTGAAGTTCCTCCAGCTGATTCCATATATTCTACAAGCAAGGGCAAAGTCAGCACAATAAAATATCAAGGCGTTCATGTTAGTCGATATTTCTATAATAACATCTAAATAATCATTCAAGTATATCATAAATCTTATCTTTAGATGGTATTGATCTTCATTTTAGGTCGTTTGGACAATCCGGGCCCGGAGGGCTGGACTTCCCTGGTAGGAATGCTGCCTAGAAGGGAAAACGCAGCCAAAAGTTCTCGGAGACCCTTCTTGGCCAAATTTTAATGTTTTAGGAGACCCATGATGGAGAAGAGCACAATTTAGGATGTGGGTCGAAGTTGGATCATAATTTTAGGATCGTTTGGATGGATTTAAAGGGCACCAGAGACTTCAGGCTGGAGAGCCAGCAGGAGATGGCCATTGGCGATGGCAGATAGCGGGCGGAAATCTGGTGGTAGAAGTCCAAGGCCCGGGACCCAGAGGGCAGAAGGCGGCCGATGTGTGCTTATGGTTCAGGCTTGACGGCTTTTGGCGCGGCAGGGCCCAGAGGCTGGGAAGATGTGACTCGCCGGCCGTTGTGAGATTTTTGGTAATTCTGAAAAGCGACAATGAGGAGCAGCCCGGGGCCCGGAGGGCGAGGAGCCGGCAGACATCTGCCGTCAGTGGTGGTGAAACCATCACGGAATTCCAGGGACAAAACTCTGGACGGCCGGGCCTGGAAGGGCCCACGGCAGCGAGGAGTTTTGGCAAGGATACACGACAAATGGAGGCCTAGGTTCCAGCAACCAGGTGGATAGGGTGAAGATTCTGCCGGGAGGAGATCAGCAGACTTCTGTGGACGAAAGTCCAGGATCTGGGGCCCGAGGACGTGAAATTTGCCATTCCGAAAGAACAGGCCAACGGCGGTGACGATGTCGGGGTCCAGGGGGTGGGTAGCATTGGCAAGCTTGCGGTTAGTACTTCGCCATCGAGAATGGCATAAATTTGAGCACGAAAAACTATCACCCGGGGCTCGAGGTTTAAAAGATGGATCAATTTTAGTAGCCAAGGGTTCAATAAGCGGAGAAGTACGTGGAGCCCGAGGGACGGGGCACCGGGCGACGCTCACCATCGTAGAAGGAAAATCTCCTGCAGAACCCCGGAGATGGAACTCCGAGGTTCTGGGCCTGGGGAGGCTGAAGGGCGTCGGCTAGGTTTGGAGTTTTACAGTGAGGAAAAGATCGGGATCAGGCAGCCAGGGAGGCGGGACCGTTTGGCATACCAAGCTCGGCGGAAGGCAAATGGAAGTCCGGGAGAGGAAAGCTGATGGACCGAGCCTGGAGAGGAACACTACCGTCAGCGAATGTTCAGAGTTTGAGTCTTGATGGCAAAGGCGGGCCTCGGGCCCGGGGCAAGGAATCGCCCTGCGTGAAGAATAGCTGCGCCTTGGAAAAGTTCAGAATCGGTGGCGAAGGCATCCTAGGTGTTTTACTCAGTTTTCTACCACATGGGTTTGGTGCACAATCTAGTTTTTTATCAGTTTACGCTCTCCTATCAATTTCTTCATTCATCTAAATCTTTGAAAATCATGACAAACATGTACGGGAGGACGACCGATTACCTACCTCAAATACGCTGAGTGGGGAGACGTGGAATCTACCGGGGATCGACGGAGTGAAGTTGATGGTGATGATCATGACGCTGCTAATCGCGGTGGGCTCCAGGTGATCACTTCTCAATTGGCTCTGATTCTTGCTTGTGAAAAAGACTTGGACGGGTTGGGCATTTTATACCCCAACCGCCATTAACACCCGCAATAAATGATCATACGACCGTGAGAAAGTTGGTGGAATTTGAATTTAGGTCAGCGGCGGCGGTGGAGACTCTGGGGCCCGGCTGCCGGGAGGACACAAGGTGACGGCCGCCGTGAGATTTTCCTTGATTTCGGGCGACGGCGGCAGCAAGCGGTTCGGAGCCCTGAGTTCGGGGAGCCGATAGGGGTCCGTCGTCGAGGACGGCGGAACCGTCACGGAGTTCTGGGAACAGAACTCTGGACGGTCGGGCCCGGAAAGTCTCACGGTAAACAGGGATAAATGAAAGCACTGGCAGAAAAAACCCAGGCAGGGCCCGAGGGGCGGGAGGCCGCCGGAGGGTTGTCATCTCAGACAGCGAGCCCAGGACGGAAGTCCAGAAGCGGACTTCCGGGGCCTGGGGCCCGAAGGGGCAGGCACCGCTCCGAAAACTTGCGACGAGTTTCAAACGAAGGGCGGCAGGGCGGACCCCGAAGGGCGGGCAAATGCTTGGCGAATGCCGGGAAGGACGGCAATCTCAAAGGGGAAGCCCAAACAAAGAACCCCGGACACCCAGGCCTAGAGGGGCCCAAGGCCATTTTAGGGCCAAAATGCCAAAGGGACTCCCTGAGGCCCCAGAAGGCAGCAGAAAACCAAAAGCAGAGGCATGATCGATTTTATGATGAAACTTTGGAGCAACATCAACCATATGAAACATCAAAAAAGAGGGGCACACATAACGAGGTAGCCCTGAAAGACCTGACGAGGCGAAAGAAAAGAGGGTCCCCGTTCCGAACGGGGCATGTGTGCTAAGGGCACAACAAATGGCGACTCCGCTGGGGAATGCTTAGGAGTGTTCTAGGGATAAATATTCATTCAGGACCCAAAATCTCTGGTTTCGCAGACCAGGAGTGGCTTCCAAAGATGAATCTGGGAGAATGAGATCCTTAATTGGGTCAACTTACAAGACATCTCAGAAGTGTGTGTAGTGAATTCATTCCTTTCCTAGGGATAGTGACCAGGGTTACCAATTCAACCGAGTGAGCTACATAAATTGCCTAACAACAAAAGTAACCTAGACATTGCCCCGCTGCCATTCAGGCATCCATAGCCCTGACGGAGTTGTCGCTACAATCTCATGGATATTGCTCTAATGCTAGCCGGGCGTCCATAGCCCCGGTAGAGTTATCCAAACACCCATATGGTCATTTATTTCCCTTTTTCAGAGTTCCCTTTTTTTTTGTTTGCTTTGATATTTCATTTCTATTTTGCCATTTAGTTCGACTGGGTAAGCATCGAAGCCTACAATGGGTTTGAGACTGTAGTGGTCATTGGAGTAGACTTAAGATTTTTCACTCACTGGGGTGTCATAACAACCATAGTACGGTCCTTCAAAAATTATTATCATGTGCTTTGTGTGAGATTCGAGATGTGGGTAAGAAGATCCAGCTAAGAGTCAAGTTCTGAGCAGAGTTCAAATAAGGAAATCATTCGCGGACAGCTTTGCAAAGATCGATAATCTAGAGTGAATGTTTAGCCAAAGAACACAAAGAACGGACAGCAAAGTGGACCACTTGTCAAGCAAGCACGGCCACCGCAAAGGAGCAGGAAACATCTTTCGAAACAAAATTGCTAGGAGGGAGAAAACAAAAAGTGACGCAAACAAAATGCAAGCAAGCAAGAAAGAAACTACTCTAATCTATGTACAGGTATTTACAATGAGGAGCTCAAAGGAGCTCAAGCCTGGAAGTAATGCTTCAGGTGTTGCCCGTTGACTGGTAATGGGACGTTCTCACCAGTTAAAGTCTTTAAGCGGAAGGCATTATCTCTCAAGATTTCAGCTATCTAAAAGGGGCCAAGCCAAAACTTGTCGAATTTGATGTGTCCCCCTTTCTTCTCATGGGCCTTGTCCCAATATAGGACCAAATCTGCAATTCTAAAGGCCTTGATTTTGGCTTGGCAGTCGAACCATCTCTTCACTACACCCTGATGTTTGGCAAAATTTTCTATTGCACGATTTCAGACTTCCTCCAAATGTAAGAGCTCAGCTAACCGAGCTTCCCTATGATCTCCTCCCTCATAGAAATCGTTGATGAATTGAAGAGTAGGAATTTTTAGATGAATGGGGAAAATAGGCTCTAGGCCGTAGACAAGGTGGAACGGAGAATCGCCAAGGGCAGCCTTGTGGCGAGTGCAATCAGCCCAAAGGGCGAAATGAAGCTGGGTATGTCAATCCTTGGGATTCCTATCTAGTAGCTTCTTGATCACAGTAATCAGATTTGTATTCATGGACTTGGAAAGGCCATTACCTTGAGGGTAGTAGTTGGACGAGAATTTAAGGGCAATCCCATAGTCAAACGCCCAACTAGCAAATTTTAATGAAGCGAATGTAGGTCCATTATCACATACCAAAGAATAGGGGCAACCAAAGTGATTTAAAATGAAACTTTCCAAGAAATCAGTAACTACTTCAGTTGTGCATTGCTTACATACTATTGCTTCCGTCCATCTAGTACAATAATCAGTAGCGGTAAGAATGTACATGTGTCTTGCAAATGATGGAGGGCTTACTGGGTTGATGAAGTCGAGAGCTCATTGTGCAAAAGGACTTACCTCTAGCACGGGCTGCAGTGGGACAACAACATTCCTTTCCCTAGTGGCAGCGGTCTGGCACATGTGACATGAACAAACATGGCAATGGGCATCCTTGAAGACAGTTGGCCAATAGTACCCCGCTCTCAATATTTGATGCACCATGGAGGAACCAGAACCGTGGCCCGTGCCAAATTTATTGTGAAATTCTTTCAAGACACATTCTGCTTCTTCCTTGCCAAGGCATCTCAGATAAATGCCTTCATGATTCTTCTTGGAGAGAATGGAACCGTGTAACATGTAACCATTACTTTTCAATCTCAGGGCCCACTTTTGGACTCCTTGTAGGCGCGGCGGACACTTATGATTTAGCAGATAGTAAACAACATCTTGGTACCACTCTCCTGGGGAGACATCTTCAAGCTGGTACTGCTATACCATGAGTTCGGGTCTAGCCTCTGCTGCTATTTCGGAAATTGTGCGGGTGAGTGCCTACCCTCTTACCAGTTTCATCAGTTGGATCTCCATATCATACTCTTGGAGCAGGGTGACCCACTTAGCCCTTTGTTCACCTAATTCATTTTGCATGAGCAGAATCTTAACTGCTGGGTCGGGGACAATGCGAACACCTTGTTGCATAGAATATAGTCTCTAAATTTCTTCACCCCCCTGACAAGAGCGTACACCTGCTTTTCAATGTTGTGGTAACGCAATTCAGCATCTTTGAGGGGAGCACTCATGAAGGTGATCAGATGCTCGTTTCCTTCGTCATCCTTCTGGGTCAACATGCTAGCATAGGAATGCTCTGAAGCAAATGAGTAAATGTAAAATGGCTTCAAATAATCTAGGCTAACTAACACAGGTGCTTCAGCAATAGCCCGTTTGATTTCTTCAAAGGATTGTTTAGCGTCAGGTGTCCATTCAACTTTGGCGTCTTGTTTGAGCATGGCATTGAGAGGTTTGACAATCTCTGTGAAACCTGTGATGAATTTCTGGACAAAGTTGATCTTTCCAAAGAAATATTTTAATTCCTTCTTGCTGCCCGACGGCTGAATTTTGAGTAAGGACTCGATGCGTTCAGGATCAATGGAGATTCCCCATTCTGAAATGATGTGCCTGAGCAACCTACCTTTAATCACTCTGAAAATGCACTTCTTAGGGTTTAGGGAAACCCTGAACTCTCTGCATCTCTGAAATACCTTGCATAAGTCAGAGACGTGATTGCCCCGCTTCTTAGAAAATACGATCAAATCATCCATGTAGATGATTATGCACTTACCAATTAGGTCTTTGAAGGTGATATCCATGGCGTGTTGGAAGGTGGCGCCAGCGTTGATGAGCCCAAAAGGCATTCTTTTGTATGCAGACGTCCCCCACTTAGTGGTGAACGCTATCTTGTGATGATCCTCATATTGCACCATTACCTGGCTATACCCGGAGTATCCATTGAGGAAAGACATTATCTAGGAGTCGTTGACGATCTGCAACACCTCATCCAACGAAGGCACTAGATAATTATCTTTCTCTGAGGCATGATTTAGATTGCGAAAATCCACACACAATCTAATCTCTCCATTCTTCTTCCTGACTGGGACCAAATTAGCCACCCACGTGGAGTGCCTGACTGAAAAAATGATTCTAGCTGAGAGCAATTTCTACATCTCCTTGTAAATAATAGGTTCTAGCAATGCATTGATGGGGCGCTACCGCTGGTGGAAGGGCCTCACTTCTATCTTGAGAGGGATGGTGTGGGTAATGACAGAAGTGTCGTAAGTTTTCAAATATTCATAGCTCCATGCCACCATGTCATGGTATCTTTGCAACGCATCCGTGATTCCCTTCTTTTCCTCAGGCGTGCACACTTTTTCGATAAAAAAATTCTTGGCATCCTCGGCTGTCCCAAGGTTATGAGCGTTGCACTGGTTGCCTATGGCCTCCTTTTTTGTTTACTAATCCTGATCCTTGATCTGATCCAAGTCAAATATTCATTCCAACTGAACCATACCCCTAGGGATTGTATTGGTTTTGAGGTTGATAACCCTCTCTATGTCTAGTTCAGCTTCCTGTGGATCAGCTTCATCGATTATTTGAGATGTGAAAACGTTAGAACTTGTGATGAACTAGAGGATATACTTTTCGTCATTGAAGACTTGTAAATGGGTAACATTATCTAGGACTGATGGCGTAGATGTTAGCTCAACAGTGAATTTCTTAAGCCTAGACAAAGAGAGGGGTTGTAGAGTGCTCGCTGCTTGAGCTAAGCAATCAGCTGTGCGATTCTAAGCACGAGGGATCAATTATATGTTGAATGCATCTAGGCCCTCTAAGAGATCCCAAACCCTATGCCTATAATTTGTGAGTCTTCGATCATGACAGGAATACAACTTCCTGACCTGCTTAATTACGAGTGCGGAATCCTCAAAGACTTGCAGCACTTTCACATTTTTTTTCAGGGCCATAAGAAGGCCAAGGACTAAGGCCTCGTATTCTGCTACGTTATTGGTGCAATAAAACTGTAATCGGTGGGCAGCGAGAAATTTTTTACCTGTTGGGCTGATGAGCTCAAATCCAGCTCTAGCTCCTTGCCTTGACTTCGATCCATCAAATCGAAGCGTCCAGCATGCAGAGGATTCCTTATCTTCGGGTCTGATTGAGCTTCCACCCCCTTTTGGCTGGATGACTGGCCGAGTGATCTTAGAGGGATTCTTTGATTCAAGGCTATGATCAACAGGAAATTCTTGTGGTGTCTCCTTTGGCAGTTCCATTTGAGGAGTAGTTATTTTTCTAACATGCACCACTGCTGCTTGGCACAAGCAACAATCAAACTCAGAGTGTGCAGCATTGTGAACCCTGCACCAGTTTGGCAATAAGAGATCCTGAAAATTCATTCGGGCCCCTAGGCTGAGCTGGTCCCTTACACATTTCTCCATGAATTCCTGGAAGCCATTAAGTAGTCCCCAGTCGTCATTCTTATCAGGCTTGTCATCAGCTTCTACCAATGTTTCGGTGTCTGGGGGCATTCATGTGGAATCGGCCAAGGGACTACACAACACCAGCAATACTTCATCTGCGTGCTCTTCCTGAAGCCCAAGCTCATTTTGTTAGGCAAAAGGGCGATAATTCCCTAAGTCAATCTCGACGAACAACACCTCACTGAGATTGTTGTATTCATGATCATATACTTCATACGGGGTTCACGGTCGATACGGATCTGATTTGGCAGTCCCTTCCATGGGAGCTACATGTGAGAAAGGTCTGTGGCAGTGTATCCATTCAGTGCCTTGGTGAATTCCTTTCCCAAGATGATTCCATATGAATCAGGAATGTCAGCCACTTGGATATCAATAACCTGTTGTATCTGTAGGTCTAAGGCAATCTGCATTGGGATATGATTTATTTCACCCACGATGTTGATCTCTATTTTATCTAGCTGGGTCACTTTCCTCTTTGAAGGTGTGGGAGTGATGCCAAGAGCCTTGCATACTGCCAAGGGCATGATGTTGGCAAAAGCTCCTGAATCAAGCAGGCAATTATGTAGATTCTTCCCAAAGATCCTAATGGTGGTCAAGAAAGAGGGAGTTTCCAGTCTCCCTTGGAGGATACCCACAGGTATGTCCATTTGAGCTATTTGACCTTTGTTCCTATCATTGCCCATATCCTTGGTTTACTTAAATTGCTGGTCCTTAGAAAACTGCCTGGTAGCCCTTTCCAACTCCTTTTCAATTTGCTTACTTGCTGACTGATTCATAGGAACATCCCTCCTTTTCCAGGCATTATCCTATATTTTCAGTTCTTTTCTAGGCTCCTCAAAGGTTACCCTCTTAGCTAAGGTTTCTTGTGTTGTACTAGAAGATGGAGTCTCATTAAGAACCCAAAAGAAAGCATGCCTCACAGTAGGAACTTTGAGTAATTTAAAGGTTGACAAACTTATTTTTACCTTCTTAAACTCTTCTACTACATATTCACCCATTTGCTCGATTTCGGAGCTAAAAGCTTGGCTTATAGCAGAACTAGGGGTTTGGACCTTTGTTTGGCTAGATGGATTTTGAGGTTGGCCTTGAGGCTGATTTTGTGACTGGTTTTGAGACTGGTTCTTGTTGAGGTATTGGGCGGGTACATGAGGAAGCCCAAGGTTATTGCTGGTATTGGGATCAGTTGGGGTGGCGAAATTGTTTGGTGTGGTAAAAGTTGTAAAGGGTCCGCCTGCCTGTCTATTCCTAAGGAAGTAAAGACTTGACCATTGATGGAACATGTGTACCTCATCTACAAATGATTCTTCTTCATCTACTGGACCATTATCTATTGAATCAAAGAGCTGAGCCAAGGTTTGTTTATTACTTACCTCTTGTGCTTCTTTATCCTCAATAAGAATAGGCTCAACTTTAGGCTCGTTGTTGTCTCCTCGCGGCAATGGCACCTGATTGACCACGAGACAGGAGGAGTCATATGGCTCGGGCGGGACGATGTCCCTGCAGTTGGCATTGTTAATTGCATTTTGTATCTCCACCTGGAAGATTTCAGCAGCTGTCTGGAACTCGAGACAATCCAGCTCAGAATGTATGCTAGTTTTGTGAAGTCAACACCACCCGAACAAGGCTGCTTCGGCCAGATATACGCCGCTGGATATTTTGTCATTGCTTGCCGGTTGATCAAAAGGCGTAGGTACTCCTCCATTGTTGGTCCTGGTGTTCCATGTATGATTCTGCCTTTGAGAAGGTCGCCTTTCTGTATTTTGATTGGTGCTTTGCCCCCTATCGTAATTCTGCCTGGAGGAAGTGCCTACTTCACAATTATCTCTGTTGTCTCTATTGTCTCGGCTATCCCTGTTGAGGTTAGCCTGGAAATTGCATTGGGAGGCTTGCAACTGGTTATTCTGGTTCTTCAGGTGCGTCATTTCTGTAGACATTTTCTTGATCATCTCTGTAAGTTCTTCCAACTTATCTTTCTCAGTTGCCCCCAAGCGACAGTGCCAGATTTTAGAGGAAAGCGGGTGGGACCACCAGTTAATTTTGATAGGCCAAAGGAAACTCTGGTCCCGATAGGTACAACGGTACCTGGGGCTGTTGGGAATACACCTGCTGTTGCGGAGCAATCTGGGAATAGTTGTGCTACTGCTGGGGCTACAAATAGGAAGAAGCGGGAGGCGCATAATTCAACGACTGCCCCGGATGCGGCACCATAGGCAATTGGGGAACCTAGTTCATAAGAGGGGTTTGATGAGCAAATGCTTGATTAAGCCCCTGAATTTGCATCGGGTGGGCGACATGCCCCAAAGAGGGCAGCAGGCCAAAGATATTTTGCCCCAAATCTGCGCTAGCAACAACGGCTTCTGCATAGGCAGCCAATAGAGTAACGGGTGGCTGGTGCATCCTTTTCACCAAGGCCGACGTGAAGTTGTCCAGCGCCGCATACTAGACTAGTAGAGATGTCGCATCATTATGGAGGTACGGATCCTGAAGCCTCATGTGAGCCCGATGGAAGCAGTTATTGAAGGAGCCGATAGGTTCGTTGACCTCCTTCTTGATGGACATGAACTGTTGGTAAAGCTCCGAAGGGTTGATAAGGATCTTGTATTTTTGTAGGAAGGCATTCTTCATCAGGTTCCACGAGGTGATGGATCCCCTCGATAGATTAATGTACTAATAAAAGGCTTCTTCCCCCAAAGAATGTAGAAAAAGGCGACAAGCGACGTCTTCGTGGTTGACTTGCATTTCGATGATCGTTGTCTCGAATATTTTGATATGCTCCACAGCTGTTCTTTGCATATCGCGTGGATGGAACTTTGAACAAAAGCCCTCCAGATTCTTAGGCATATCATTGTAGACCGCAAAGTGTATTAGTGAAGGGTTATACGCTAACCAAGCCATGGAGGATGGTGGGGGTGGTACTTGCTGTTGGAAAGCGGGAATTTGAGGCTGTATTTGCAACACAACAGTAATTTGGGGCTGCACTTGAGCTATGGCTGTTTTGACTGTGCCTTGGGCTGGAAAGGCCAGGAGAGTAGCAATCCCCTGGCTACCGGAGATAGGAGGTGCAAATGTAGTTTGAGATGGCTAGGTGGAAGATAAAGGCCAGCCAAATGAAGGTGAGGGTGAAATGAGGGCAGATGGAATGGAGGAAGAGGAAGAGGCGGCGCTACTTCCTTATGCTCATTTTGCCCTTGTGGGTGGCTACAATTCTTCAAATTCTCCCTTGTTTAGTGTTCATCGTAGAACTTTCTGAAACTTTTCCAAGGAGAATGATCTGATTCGATCCAGCTTCACTTTATCCTTTAACTTAGTATTTTCACTATGGCCCTCCTTCTAGCGCCAGTTCTATTAATGGTGTTTTTATGCACTTCAAAACATAGGCAGTACATAGGCGCACTACCTCTTGAAAGACAATCTCCCACAATCGAATTGCAGAACACTATCCCAAGGTCTCTTGGGTGTCAGGTCATGATAGTGCTTAGATACCTCAGTAGTTTGATGTGATTTGCTGGAATCACAAGGCGGTCTTACAGAAAATACAAAGTGTGGACATAAAGTATGAAGTTGGATCTTAAAATGGAGTTCTTAATACAAAGGTTGTAATGCGTTGGTTGTAGGTTCAAACATCAATCTTGGACTCTATCTAGTTGTTGGATTTGGTTTTACAATGTGCAATGAACCTTAGCATAGGTCAGTTACTAAAAAAAAAAAAAGAGCGAAGGAGAGGAAAATTTTCTAAGTCTGAAGCTTGCTATGAATAGTGACAATGGAGTTCCTGTGATGGACAATTCCTCAAAACAATGTCCCACTTAACCAGGGATTTCACAGTATCATGGAAATTGTGCTATCTTCTAAGGGCTGCAAATATTTTATCCTTCATCCACCACATACATGCATGAATCAATAATGAATGTTTGGAACAGCTTCAAATCAAGTCCAGGCTAACTTTGCACAGCTATCTACCTTTAGCAAACAGCAAAAAGTATGGACTAAGGGATCATCAATAAGGCAAGAATTTTTACAATCACCCAACAACATTCCTAAGATTTATCCAAATAAACTAAACATCTAACTAAATAGCAATAAGATCTAAGCTAAACATGTGAAATTGGAGAATGAATCAAGCCACATGGAAGAAACCAAGAAAATACACCAAGTCAATGATATTTCTTATAATTTTTTGCAGCATGCCTTTACAACAACTCAACTCTCACTTTTGCAAATGAGGGGAGTGCTCTATTTATAGTTTCTAAAAAGTTAAATGAATGGCCAAGATTCATTACAAAATAGGGTTTCACCTACCCCCAAATAGATTTACAATTTAAAATATATTTTTGTCTCTTCCTTATTTCGTCTTCTAGTGGGTGGCACTATAGCTCTTTTGTCCTGTAGCTGATTGTTGTTTTCCTTGCTATAGCTACTCTTTAGGAAGGTCTTTATCTTTGGCTGGGATGTCATCTTGCTCCTCGGAAGCTGCATGCTCTATGTACTTGAGGATGATGGCCTGGTGCTTATCTATCTCGAGGATTTCACATCACAATTCCTGGTAACTCCATTCCTTAGCATTTTCTTCTAACCGCTTCCAATCCTTGTCATACTTCGAGCCTTGGTCCCTAAACAGCTCTGATCAGTTGAAGGCATGGGCAACAAAACTCAAGAATTCTGTTGTGATTTCTCCAGCTGTCCCGTCCTTCATCTTCTCTTAGAAGTATGGCTTGATCTTTTCTAGATCCATTTGCACCGTGGGCATATCATAGCCTATCATCAGCTTAAGGTATTGGGCGCATTCCGCTCAGATTTCCTTGATCCACTCAATATCTGGATCCACCTTGTTTAGGATTTGCTCCAACCTCTCCCTCCGGTTGTCAAGGTCTCTGCACCACACATCCACCAGCCAATGATCTTCTTTCTTCAGTTCTAGCTTCTCCTCCCACGTGTCCTCAAGCATATGAAGGATGGATTCAATTCTTAGGAGGGTGGAGTCATATGTTGCAGGAAAATTGGTGCATAGCCTCTTCGTGCTCTCCAGGGATTGGATCAGGCCCAAGAACTGGCTGGCTATCTACACAGACCTGCTGATTCCCATGTTTCTGATGTATGTGACTTGTCGGAACCAATCCTCAGTGGTCTTCTCCAAGTTTTTTCTTCTCTCCATCTTGTCAATCTGTTCTTTGGAGAGCAACCACAGTGCGGCTGTGGAGGTGGTGGGCAGGTCATCTACTGAGGACCATTACTGTATGTAATCGATTAGAGCAGCAACCTGTGCCTTGAGCTCATCCTTGGAGACCTTGTCCTGCTTTATTAGGTGCACCACTGTGGCCACCGACTCCTCAAGGTGCTCGACCTTTTGTTCCCTAGTTGCTGTCCCCAAATCAATGGTGGAGATATTATAGCTCACCCCTGCCTGGCCAATAGTAGGCGTTGCAACTTGTGCCGCTCGAGAACCAAAAGCATCCATGGTTACCTTGGATCGGACCTTGGGCTTCTTCTCCTTCTTTTTCGTGATCAAGGATCGAGCCAAGATGGCCTCTAATCTCACCCTTGGGTCTTTCAGCACAAGAGTAGTCCTCTCCAGTTGTTTCTCCAACCAATCGGGCATAGCAAACTTATCCTTGGGCGCATCATGGCTGCCCTCACCCTTCTCAGTTAGAGGCAAGACTTTTGTCTCTTTTTTCCTTTTGGGGCTCTTCTTTCTCTTTGGTAGCATCCTCCTCCTTTTCGTCGGAGTCACGAATGAATACGAGGCGTTTGATGGGCAGCTTGGTGGATAATTGTTGGATGGGACCTTCTTTCGCTACCTCCTCTCCTTTCTTCTCTTCAGTAGCCTTGGCCTCAGGGCTCTTAATAGCATGGGTCTTAGCCTCAGATAAATCATTTATCTGCCACTCTTCTGGCGGTTGCCCCTCTTCACCATGTGGTGACTTTTCTGCTTCTTCCCCAATTTCCTTTGGTTGCTGCGCCAACTCCTCCTCAAGGTCATCATCAAATTTTTGGATGATTTCCTTGGCACCTGAGCCATCTTCTTCATCTCTACTCTCGAAAGAGCCCGTCTCCTCCTCCTCATAGACCACCTTGTCGATGGTTCGGTGCTCGTACTCAGGGTGCTCATAATATTCATCAGCCTACTCCTTAATAGGCTTCGAGGCTTCCTGCTCTCGCTCCTCTAAGTCTTTTGAAATCTGCATTCTGGCTTCCATGGCTGGTGGCCCTGTTGGCGTTGTGAAGGCTGAGCTATTGCGAGGGCTTGGGCGAGGGCTCCCTAGAGATCGGGGTCCATTAGGATCTAGGAGAGCTCAGGGGGAAGACTCTGCATGTGTCGCGTAAAAGCCTCAGGTATAGTGGCAAAGGGAATAGGCGATGTTATTGTTGCCAGAAGGAGGGATGTAATTGGAGACATGGTGGCAGAGGAAGGAGGAGTGGTCATGCCAGAGGAGGAATCAATGACGACTACCAACCCGGCCGGGGGCGAAGGGGCAAGATGGACAGAAATGTCCACTGCCAGTGGAGATGAGGTGACCACAGCCAGAGAGGCGGGTGGTGCACCAGGAGGGGCAGGGAGAAGCAAGGGAGGCTATAATTCTGTCGTAGCCACTGTCTACTTGAGCCTTTTAGGAGATGATCCTCCTATTTCTTTCTTTGCTTGTTCTCTGGGATCTGAAGACTGTGTGGTCTCCATTCCTTTCCTTTTCAGGGACCTGGTGACAGGGCTAGACTTGGAGGTCCCACCAGTTGACGTGGTGGCAGCAACATCCTCCATGGAACTTGGCTCGCTCTTGAGCCCTTCATATGTTAGGACTACTCCTTGTCGCTTTAGGTGCGCCACCTGCCCATCGATCCACTCCTTAGTATGAGTTATGATTGGCTGGGTGATGGTATCTAAGTCATCGACCTCTTGTTCATCCTAGTCGATCGACGGTATTGGCAGGTTAGCAATTGTAGGGTACCTCGGGTGCATGATCGTGGACTCGTCCTCCTCGACTTGGTCCGGTACCTAGAACAGTTGCACCCTTCTTATGAATAATATCGTCATGTGCATGTAGTGCCTTGCGCGGACCTCTTTGTCATCTTTGCAGTCCACCCAGAAATCTTGAATGTGGTATTGGTGGGCATACGCCGGCCCTAGTGCCTTCCTTACATGGCCATGTGGATCCATTCACGGGCGAGCAGTGTACCAATCGAAATTGTAATCCTTGAGCTCCTTCTCAAAGTTGCTAGCACATTGGGAAGTTTGTAGTCGATACAGGCCCTGTCCGAGGGTCATAGGGTAGGAGATCCCTATGATGTGCTTGTTGCTAAAGATGGCCTAGATGTGTTGGAGCTGTCGAGAAAGCTCCAGGAGGATGATCCTGTAATTTGGGTACCGTGGCAATTTATTTGGTCGTTCCGTGAAACCCTAGGCCCAAATGTAGGTAAACTTGGGGAATTGGATAAACATGAAAGCATATTATTTTAAGAGTGCCCTGGCACTGTGGGAGACCCTCCTTTCGAAGTCTCCAGTGATCAATCTGATGATATGGCCAATGAAGGCGTCATTGACCCGGCAATACTCCTTCTTGAAGTTGTGGTATTGGAGTTGAGGGTATTTGTCAAACGGTTTGAGCCCTCGCTTATGCCCCTGATCAGGCGCTACAAACAACCCGCTGTATTTTCTTTGACCTGCCAGGGAGTACACCAAGTAGGAGGTCATGTAGAACTTAGAACTCTTCTTGACGTTGAGAAACTGCTCATGGAAGCAGTTGCTAATGATACTTCCCCAGTCGAATGAGACCTTGGTTGAAGCGTCCTCATTTCCCCGCAAGATCTGCTCAATTAAATAGGTCATCCATTCCTGGAAGTAGGCGGCTACTGAAAGACCCATGACCCTGCTCAACATGGTCACCAGGTCGTGATAGTCCTCGTGGAAATCACTACGGAAGAGTTCTTGGGGAACCTTCGTAGCGCTACCCCATTTCTCCTTAAGCCAAAGGAGGTTGATTGATTTCTTGCACCCTGATGGATTAGCATCCCACGCCGCTTGGCACTATTCTAATGTGGGGACCTCCGTCTGTGGGAATGTGGGAATGTGAAATATTTTGGTAATCCCTTCTGGTGACATGTCTGCGAGGATGTTTCCCTTCTTATCCATAATCATTCTAGTGTCAGTTTGGTAGGCTTCTCGGCAAGCCATCACTAGTTCAGGTGCCACAAGAGAGGGAGGGAAACTGGCAGCCTTGGCGATTCCACTCTGCCATATTAGTCAGGCGTTCTTCATTGTCGGGTTGACCTTGACCCTTTGAGTGAATTCATCTATGTCAACCTAACCAATATTTGTATCTAAAATCTCCTTCCAGTCTGTTGAGACCTTTGAGTGGAGTGGTTCACCCTGGAACCGGTACTTCATTTGATCCTTATCTTCTTTTCCCCGAGGGGTCCTTCCTGATTTCTTGCCCTTGTCCTTTTTGGCGGAGGCCCCTGAAGTTTTTGTAGCTGATTCCATATATTCTGCAAGCAAGGGAAAAGTCACCACAATAAAACATCAAGGCATTCATGTTAGTCCATATTTTGAGAATAACATCTAAATAATCATTAAAGTATATCATAAATCTTATCTTTAGATGGTATTGATCTTTGTTTCAGGTCGTTTGGACAATCCGGGCTCAGAGGGCCAGACTTCCTTGGCAGGAATGTTGCCTTGAAGGGAAAACGTAGCCAAAAGTTTCTGGAGACCCTTCTTGGCCAAATTTTAATATTTTAGGAGACCCATGATGGAGAAGAGCAAAATTTAGGACGTGGGTCAAAATTGGATCCTAATTTTAGGATCATTTGGATGGATTTAAAGGGCATCGAAGACTTCAGGCCATAGAGCCGGTAGGAGATGGCTGTTGGCGATGGTAGATAGCGGGCAGAAATCTGGCAGTGGAAGTCTAAGGCCAGGGACCCGGAGGGCAGAAGGTGGCCGATGTGTGCTTATGGTTCAGGCTTGACAGCTTTTGGCACAGCGGGGCCCGGAGGCCGAGAAGACATGACACACCAACCGCCATGAGATTTTTGGTAATTCTGAACAGCGGCGGTGAGGAGCGGCCTTGGGCCTGGAGGGCGGGGAGCTGGCAGACATCTGCCGTCAACAGTGGTGAAACCGTCACGAAATTCTGATTGATGGAACTCCAGATGGCCGGGCCCGGAAGGGCCCACAGTAGCGAGGAGTTTCGGAAAGGTTACACGGAAAATGGAGGCCCAGGTTCTAGCAACCGAGTGGACAGGGTGAAGATTCCGATGAGAGGAGATCCACGGACTTTCGCAGATGGAAGTTCAGGATCCAGGGCCCGGGGACACAAAAGCCGCCATTCCGAAAGAACAGGCCAACGGCGATGACAAGGTCAGGGTCTGGGGCCGGGAGGCATTAGCAAGCTTGCAGTCAGTACATCACCATCGAGAACGGCAGAAATTTGAGCACGAAAAACCGTCACCCGGGGCCCGAGGTTTAAAAGACGGATCAATTTCACTAGCCAAGGGTTTAATAAGCGGAGAAGTACACGGAGCCCGAGGGATGGGGCACTGGGCGACACTCACCGTCGCAGAAAGAAAATCTCCTGCGGAACCCCGGAGATGGAACTCCGGGGTTCCAGGCCTGGGGAGGCCAAAGGGCACTGACTAGGTTTGGAGTTTTACAGTGGGGCAAAGACCAGGACCCAGCAGGTGGGGAGGTGAGACCGTCTGGCAAACCAAGCTCGGCGAAAGGCAAACAAAAGTCTGAGGGAGGAAAGCTGATGGACCGGGCCCAGAGAGGAACACTCCCATTAGCGAATGTTTGGAGTTTGAGTCTTGACGGCGAAGGCGGGCCTCGAGCCCGGGGTGAGGAATCGCCCTGCGTGAAGAATAGTCGCACCTTGGAAAAGTTTCAAATCAGCGGCGAAGGCATCCTAGGTGTTTTACTCAGTTTTCTACCACATGGGTTTGGTGCGCAATCTAGTTTTTTATCAATTTACGCTCTCCTATCAATTTGTTCATTCATCTAAATATTCAAAAATCATGAAAAACATGTATGGGAGGGCAACTGATTGCCTACCTCAAATACGTAGAGCGGGGAGACGTGGAATCTACCGGGGATCGACAGAGTGAAGTTGATGGTGACGATCATGATGCTGCTGATCGTGGTGGGCTCCAGGTGATCACTTCTTAATTGGCTTTGATTCCTGCTTGTGAAAAGGACTTGGGCGAGTTGGGCATTTTATACCCCAACCGCCATTAACATCCGCAATAAATGATCGTACGACTGCAGGAAAGTTGGTGGAATTTGAATTTAGGTTGACGGCGGCGGCGGAGACTCCGGGGCCCGACGGCCGGGAGGACGTGAGGTGACAGCCGCCGTGAGATTTTCCTTGATTTCGGGCGATGGCAGCGGCGAGCGGTTCGAGGCCCGGAGTTCGGGGAGCCGGCAGGGGTCCGCTGTCGAGGACGGCAGAACCGTCACGGAGTTCTGGGAAGGAACTTCGGACGGTCGGGCCCAGAAAGTCTCACGACAGACAAGGATAAACGAAAGCACTGGCAGAAAAAACCCAGGTGGGGCCCGAGGGGCGGGAGGCCGCCAGAGGGTCGCCATCGCAGATGGTGAGCTCAGAATGGAAGTACGGAAGCAGACTTCTAGGGCCCGGGGCCTGAAGGGGCATGCGCTACCCCGAAAACTTGCTATGAGTTTCAAACAGAGGGCGACAAGGTGGACGCCGAAGGTTGGGCAGACGCCCGACAAACACCAGGAAGGACGGCGATCTCAAAGGGGAAGCTCGAATAGAGAACCCCGAACACCTGGGCCCGGAGGGGCCCAGGGCCATTTTAGGGCCAAAATGCCATAGGGACTCCCCGAGGCGCCGGAAGGCAGCAAAAAACCAAAAGCAGAGGCATGATCAATTTTATGATAAAACTTCAGAGCAACATCGACCATATGAAACACCAAAAAAGAGGGGCATGCAAAACGAGGCGACCCCAAAAGACCCGACAAGACGAAAGAAAAGAGGGTCCCCGTTCCGAACGGGGCGTGTGTGCTAAAGGCACAACATGTCCTACAGATGACGGATAAAAATAAGAGGAAATGTTGATCTAATCGTGTATCAATTTTGATGAAAAGAAATATCATATTATACATTAATCTACAAATAAAAAGTAACCTAGCAATTTTAATCTCAAAACTCATGGAACAACTAATTGGTAAACAATTTTCACTATTACAATATAGTTTAGGCATGCTTTATAATTTTTGCGTTGTTTAGGTTGTTCAATTATACAATTAAAAACATGCATATGGAGAAATTAGATATTTATTTATTATAATTTAAAATATTGAATTTATAAAAAGTAAAATAAAGTTTTTTGTAGTTTTAATTTTTTTTGAATAAATGTTTTTATTAGAAAATTATAATAAAATTTCCCTTTTCATATCAAATTCCATTTAATATTGAACATATTTAAATGGAATGACTTGATACAAATACATATGTTCAAGTAATATATATTTTGTTTTAAGCTCAACTTATAATCCAATACCTTTTGTTATTATTTTATTACTATTAAAATCTATTTCCATAATCAAGATGATCATGTTACTACTTACACACATTCCACATAGTCCCGGTATTAAAATTGTGTAAAGTAGCCTAAACATTTCTAAATTTTAACCATTTAAGTGAAAGCATTGCAATATCCATCCTTCTCACTCTGACCTAGAATTTTAGTCACCCCTATCCATTATATAAATGTTTTATGATGGTTTAGCCATATAAATTGCTTTAATTCAATATTTTAAGAAAAATATAAATTGTCAAATAATATGTTTAATTTATGAAAAAATAATGTAAACATTCTTTATTAAAATACTTTTATGTATTGCACTAAACATATACATTAAATTTGAGAAAAATAAACATCCATCTTTAATAAACTAATGGAAATTATTGAGTTAAATGATATTAGAATGAAAAAAGAATAAAGAAAATATTTTTTTCCCTTGCTAAAAACTTGCATGATTATCACATTCTCAATAGTCACCATCAAAGCATGCATATTTTTTTTAAAACAAACGAAAATCCTATTTATGTCATCAGTGTTATATATATATGAAAACAATGATAATTATTAGTAATAAATGAAAAAATCTTTAATTTATTCTAACAATTCACAACAAGTTTCTAAGTACATATTAAAAATATTCAAGATAATTTAATTAAAACTATTTTATAAACAAAATTTACTTATATTTTATCTTTAAAAATATTCCAAATAATATGAATTTTTGTAATAAATATCCTATACCCGTATAATTAATATAGAACAATTAAAACCATTACTAATAAATGCAAAATCTTAAATTTATCATTACAATGCACAGTAAATTTCTATAAAAAAAACAAATCTCATCTTTGTTGGGTGATAATCGAGCGAGGCAGGGTTTTGCTTCTCTTTCCATAAGATGGATCACGCTTCTATGTTCAACGCCTCTTCTTCTTCGTTGTCTTCTACTGCATTCTTCTGGAATGGAAGAAACAAGGTTCAGCACGATCCGATCGATACTGATTTTGTGGCGCTCTTGTGTAATTACACCATACCCATCTTTCCCACTCTTGCAATTCTTGTCATTATATCTGCTGTATTTTTCCATTTAGTGAAGTCATCAACACGCCAAAGTTCTGTGGCTTTGCCTCCAGGGCCACAACCCTCGCCACTAGTTGGCAATCTGCCCGAGTTAGTGTCCAATGGACCCGGTTACAAGTGGGTTCACTCTCTCCTCCACAGTTATGCTACTCCCATCATGTGCGTTCGCCTAGGAAGCGTCCACGTCATTGTTGTTAATAGGCCGGACATAGCAAGAGAGTTCCTTAAGAAACAAGACGCTATATTTGCTTCTCGCCCCATCACGATGGTTTCTGAATACTGCAGCAGAGGATTTCTATCCGTCGCACTGGTTCCTTGGGGAGATCAGTGGAAGAAAATGAGGTGTGCGCTTGCGTCGGAGGTGTTAACAACCTCACGCTTTAAGTGGTTGCAAGGCAAGCGGATGGAGGAGGCCGACAATCTAGTCCATTGGATATGGAACCAATGCACCGCTCAATAGCACGCACAACCCAAGACTTTAATTAACGTAAGAAGTGCTGCGAGGCACTACAACGCAAATGTGATCAGAAAGCTCCTCTTCAACAGGCGCTACTTTGCAAGTGGAGGTGGTAATAAGGATGGAGGTCCCGGTGCAGAGGAGGAAGAGTATGTAGAAGCACTATTCAAGGCGTTGTCTCTTTTGTTTAATTTGTGCGTCTCTGATTACATGCCGTGTTTGAGGTGGCTGGATATCGGAGGCAATGAGAAGGCCATGAAAAAAGCCATCCACACTGTGGATAAATATCACACACCACTCATCGAAGAAAGATTTCATTTGAGGCGCGAATGTACCTCTTTAGAGGAACCGCAAGACTTGTTGGACGTCCTGATTTCTATAAAAGACTCCTCTGACGGCAAACCCTTGCTCAGCCTGGAAGAGATCAAATCTCAAGCGACGATAATTGTCAATAACAATTATCAATAATTAGTGTGGCCATATTGTAATTAAAGTCATCTATATATATTTTAATTAAACTAACGCTAATCTAATGTGCAGGAATTAACATTGGCGGCAGTTGATAATCCGTCGAATGCCGTGGAATGGGCTTTAGCAGAGATGTTGTTGCAGTCGGAGATAATGCAGAAAGCCGTGCAGGAGATCGACACAGTCGTGGGCAAAGATCGGTTAGTAGAGGAATCGGACCTTATGCAGCTGGTGTACGTGAAGGCGTGTACAAAGGAGGCGCTGAGGTTACATCCAGTGGCACCCTTCAACCTTCCTCACATGTCCATGGAGGACAGCACAGTGGCTGGGTACCACATTCCCAAGGGCAGTCACGTAATACTGTGCCGCGGGGGATTGGGGCGAAGCCCATGCGTATGGGAAGGGCTGGGCTTAACCAGCACACTCTAAGCGTTGACCGCTTAGGTGGCTGGTGTGGGCCCATTTAAATCCGTCCTTCCGTTCACTTTCTGTTCTCCATTAAACTTCAAATTTTTCACGTGTTGTTTCAAACCTTTTACCTCTTAAGTTTTTCGCGCCCAGTTTTAAACCGTTTCTCCTTCCCACCCACGCAAACCTCAAACTCATTGACAAATTTAGTACGCTGCAGAGGTTTCGGTGATGTCAGTATGGGCACAGGTTTATAAAAATTATAATATCGATATTTATTAAGTATTTATTTGCATGAAAATACTTCATCATTCACATGTCATAAAATAAATTAATAAATCTAACATTTTATAAGGATCATATAATAAATTTAAGATTTTATAATGACTATATTATATGTGAGAATAAATCTAGCATTTTTCCACATTATATATATAATTGTATTAAAATTTTAGGTATAGATAAGTTCATTTATATATGTAAGTTCGATTTTGAAGGTTAATCATTATTTAATATTTAATTACACTCATATTTTATATTGTGTAATGACGTAAATGATTTTTTAATTAAATTATTGGAAAATTATATATGAGATCTCTTATTCAATAATAATAGATATAAAAAACTATACATAATAATAAAATTATATATTTTAGTTATATAAAAGAACTTGCTAAGTATTTTTTGTTTTATTTTTTACTATGTAATTTAACCACTATATGACTAGTGAGATAAACCTTAACTATTTTATTTGTACTTTTCACCTCTTTCCATCATGAAGACACTCTCATCCACTTCATAATAGCATATGAAAAATAAAAAAAAGATTGATTAACAACTAATAATGATTCTTAAAATGAATGTTGTTTCCCATTCTTATTTATTGGATAACTTAGGAGGCAACTATACCCCAAATATCTACCCATATACTAATTAGAGAGAGAAAGATCTAACACATGTTGTTGCTTCATAAAGAAATTAGATTTCACAAAAATCCTTTATTATTAGCCAAATTAACAAACAATTTATGTTTTAATCTTTCGATTTCTCTTACTAATCTATTGGAAAATGAGCAATCTCATAGTATTTTAGGGGCAAAGGTGATTATGAATCCTTTATACATGTTTGAAATTTTCTTTTATATTAAAATTTATAAAATTTAGATTGCAAGATAAGTTTTTAACATTTTATAAAGTCAAGATAACATGAAAAATAATTTATAAGACATGTTAAAAATATTCAAAAAATTTAGGTACTATGAACAATATTTTGAGAATTTTCAAAATTCCTTCTAAAATGAAATCATACTTGTAATTTTTGTAATGGTTGTCGACGCTTGCACTTGTTCTTTTTGTATATTGTTCTATGATTCTTGATTTTAATCTTTCCTACTTCTTCCTTATTCAATTGTAAGTTATTTTAATTATTTTGGACTTGGATACTTATCAAGCATTTATAATATATGTTATTAATCATTAGTTTTGGGTTTGTTTATAATTTAGGTAAGTTAAATTTTTGACAAAGTCCAAACCTTGTTAGAAAATAACAACACACAAAACCATAGCAACCTAGTTTCCCAAAATAAAAATGTGACGAAAGAGATCAAGCCCAAATAATTCTTCATCCACAAGTATAAACCCACACACGCTTAGAATTTCTATGTGGTTGAGAGACCAATTAGGAGATATCATTTTTCAAGTTTGAATAATTGTCCATGAAGTGTTAAGTCCTAAATTTGTAGACCTAGGAGAAGAGGGAGGGGATCCCCCCAAGGGATCATCTAAGGGCACTACTAAAGGATAAAATGGAGTTTTTGATTGAAAAACTACCATATCAAGAACAATAAACTAGTAGTTTGAAGCTAAAGGAAAAATAAGAATAGTAGAAATAAGTTGTTTAGTATTAAGAACATTAGCCAAAATATCTAAAGGAACCTCATAAGACCTAGAGGGTAAATTTGTTATAATAGAGAAGAGTGGCTCTGATTCCCCTAAATCAACTATTGAATCTTTAGGAAACTACATAAGATTATTGAGAACAAAAATTTTCCACCTAGTTGAGGAGGATTTCTTGTGGATAATATGAAGACAATCCAAAGACAAGTTCCTATTAGTGAAGCAACATGTAAATCAAAGGGGGTGCCCTTGCAATTAACCAAATAAGATAAAGATTGGTTATTAACTTGTAGAAAAACCTCACATGGTAAATATTTTAACATATTTTTCCACCATGAAACATTCAAAAGAGGTACAAGTTTGTTGAAGGTGGGTGCACCTTGAAGGATAAAATCTCTTTCCAAGAAGAAATGGATGAATTATTCTTAGTGGTTATATCTCCTCTAGAATAGATGAAGGATATAATCACCATCTTGATAGAATTATTGTCACTAAATATTTTGATGCTACTCTATTTGTCACATGACAAATAAAAATTCTAAGGATGACTCCCTACTAAATTTTTCACAACACATCAAAATATTATTACATTAATAATTAAAATAGTCATTGGAATTTTTATAACTAATCTTTTTCATAAATACTAAATCACATGCAATTATTGTAGCATAAAAACTATTTAAACACTTATAATTATTCTTTCATTTGTATCTATTATAGTTAATGTGATCCCTAAATGATTGTAACATAGGTGTTTGGTATACTTATAATCATGTTCATAGACGATGCACCATTTATAGTGTTAAGTGTTAGATCCTATATAAAATCATTTGTATAAAAAATCTATGGTTGGGGTTTTATCCCTTAACTAATTATGAATAAGACTCATTTGCACCAATTGAAATTGAATTTTTCATTGGATCTAGATGGATTTTAAAAATGAGTCTCTTGTCCATATAACAATAGCACCTAAGGAGTGTGAACCTCATGGTAATCTAGTGTGAATGTGTAGGTTTTGGAAGTATAAACAAGTCTGGTTGGGGGCCAGGTCATTGGAAACCATGAAGAGGTAGAGGTTTTAGTATACGGCCCTCAATTGTTAGGGTTGAGGGTACTTGTGGCCTTAATCACACTTAACAAATCATGTATTGATGTGGCACATGTAGGAGACTTGTTTGAAAAATACATAAAGTATAGCATGTTTCTACTCATTCAAGATGAAAATTGGTAGCCGAAAGAAGCCTTAGTACATCAAATGCATCAAATGAAAATTTATTCTCCTATACTGGTGAACATCCAATACTTTCTCTGGGCCATGAAGTATTTTAATATGAGGAAGATCAATTTTCATGCAAAGGGTTAATTTGTATATTTAATGCTTTATGACCTAGTTTAAAGTTTATCTTCAAGCATGAACTACTAAAATTAATTTTAAAAGATAAAAGGAAAAATAGAAATATATCTAAATGCCCATGAATTTTTTGTTTTATTATGTCAATTTGTAGAGTATAGATCATATATTTTAGTGAATGTGCCTTGGTTTTGCGATAAGAATTTTCTCTTGATTAAACCATGATTTCTACAGTATGGATTCAAATTCCTTATTTTTTGTAATTGTTTTGGGTGGATGCTTGCTTCCAATGAATATGAAATATGTTAGGGATATTTTTGGAAATTGATCCAAAAGTAGATGGTTTGGTCCACTCAACTTTAGACACACCACATTAAGGGTCCCTAACCAATTTCCATTGACCTAATGTATGAGCAAAAAAATAAACAAAACATGGAAGATCACAAAAACTAAGGAGGAATCAATAAAATATTATGAAAAATGATTTAAAAGTGTGGTTAGAAAGTTGGAAGAAACCTTGACATAAAAGAAACGAATTGAGTGTTTTATTTTAGGTTTAACCTCTCACATTATAATAGAAGTAGAAGAGAATATTTCCTCTTCGTATAAGGATGTAGTAGAATTGATCGCCATAATATAATCCTATTCAAATATAAGGGAGAATGATTTGGTAGGAAATGACGAAATTGATAATTTTAATTAGAGTTGGACAACATAATATTGAAGTAATAAATTATAATGAAAGCTAAGAAAGATGAGACTTCTCCGCCATCTAGAAGAAGTAAATTTTGGTTTAAAAATTACACTAGGAAAGAATATCTAAGGAATGAATGTTTGATAACCAAATCCAAAATCTACAACCTTTTCTAGTATCCTCCTCACTTGTGCCAAAATGGGAGCCTTGGAACATGGTATGGACATCCATCAAAGCACAAAGGATAAAAAAAATTTGTCAGATGTTGTTATAGCTACTCCAGTAGACATGCATGAAAAATTTGGAAGCATCTAACAAGGGGCGTGAAGTGTTTTGAGACCACATTTCATACTTATTTATAAGGAATTCTATATCTGGCTATAATAAATCATCCACAAGAACCATAGTTCACCATGCTAAACATTGGTCCCTACATGTATAATTGGATAAGTGATCCTAAGATACACATTCAAGCCCTTATAGATCAAAATGTTTTGATTGTTACTTTGATGATCAATTCATAGCTAAGTTTTTCCTCTATTCATTAAGGAACAAAACCTTAAAATGGTTCTACTCTTTATCTACCTATTTTATGGGTTCCTTCCTCTATCTCACATATATTTCCATGGAACACATTGAAGTCAACATAGAATTGTAGGTCAATTTCATCAATGTTATATATTGCAATCGAGGTACAAATGAGAAGATGATTGGTTTTTATCTTCTATTATTAATTCCTTCTTTCATAAATCTATCTTCTTCTCAACTCTAATATCAAGAGAGTATTTGTTAAGAATATTCTCCCAAAGCTTCATAATCAAAATTTCTTACACAAATATCCAAATTTTATAACACTTTGTACCACCTTGTATGATTATACATAAGTGATAGATCACCTTAAGGCCATCTCTTTGACCTTGATGACTCTATTTTTTAACCCCGTCCTCTTCTCAAGAAACCAATAACTCTACAAAGAAGAACACCAATAACTTATAATTTTCTCCTTAATCCAACCCTAACAATTAACTAAAATAATCAAATTTTCCTTACTCCTCTTTGTCATCTAAACTTACTATCTCCATTTACAAGCTAACTATAATTGGATGAAGCTAGAAAAAATCCTAGTTCCATCTTTCATGAGTTTCTTTGAATAACCTTATCCAACTTCATCCTATCCAACCCTTGAACCCAAACCTCTTATTATTTCAAAATTTCCATTTCTTTATAGTATATTGACCTATTTCGCTACGAAACATGCCTTACTATTAACATCTCCTTTTTGTTTTTCTTAATTAGCTCTTTGGAATTCCTTATCACCAAATCATGTTTCATTTTACCTAAATATTATTTTTTCATCTTCACTTTCATAATATTCTCCTAGGATATGCTTCTATTAATCCAACCATAGTAATTACTAGACTTCTTTTTCTTTTTCTCGTTCTCTTAAGTTTTTACATGGCAAGTTTTTCTTGACTTTTTTCTTTTTCTCCTTTGTATTATTTTCCAATTTATCTTTTGTCAATGAGGATTCACCTATTCTACATTCATTTTCTATATTTGATTTGTTTTCTCCTCTGATTTAGTTACTCATTACTACTTTAGCATCATAGATTACATTTGGACTAGACAATTATTCACTTTCTAATCAATGATGCCAACACATTATTATAGAACTACTAAATTTGGGACAACTATTAATATCATGTGATTTATCACCAAAAAAATAACATGTGGATTTTCCTCCCTTTTTTCCTTTTACACTCATTAGCATAATGTCCTAGTTTACCATAGTTATAATATTTTGGCCTTTTGGTCGTCCTTCTTTCTCCAATACCTTTATTATTATCATGGTAGCCTCCCCTACCACCTCCATCTCAATAGTTGTCATGGTGACTCATGGAGGGTCATATATCTTGAATTTGTGGTACCATATAGTGTATATTGTTAGGTGGTCTTATACTTTCTCTCAATTGAAGTTCCCACTAACCATGTGCCAAATAAACATTCAATGCTTTATAGCTAAACCCTATGTTCTATCCATACCCATATCCAAAAAAATAATATTCATCTTCTTCATGAAGTAACATTAGACACCTGTTTGTGTCATGTTTGTCCCACTTTGCTCACACAACCTTCCCACCTCTACATAGATGTTTGAAAGAAACATTAGTTGCATCTTTTTTTAAATCCAAATAAAAAAATAACATTGCTGTAAATACTCCTAAGCCTATATTCATATGGGATCTGCAGGCAACAAGAAAACAGATCCACACATCCACCCCAAGTTCAATGGCATCTTGATGATAAATTTAAGGGTGTCCTCAAAATAGCCAGCATGAATAAGTAGGTCAAACACACACATAATGATCAATTATACGTGTAATGCAGTAGGGGTTACTCATGTGATTTAAGTATGTACAGCTCACATTCACTAAACCTGCATGGCTGCAACAAAGCTTATAGCGTCAGGACATGCTCCAAAATGCTTCATTAATTCAAATATTTTGAGAGCATCCTTGTAAAATCCATTTTGTGCATATCCCACAAACATTGCATTCCCTGAGACTACATTTCTTTGAGGCATTTTTGTCAAACAGTTTTCGTGCCTTGTTTATGCTTCCACATTTTCTATATATGTCTGCTAGGGCATTCCCAACGATAATATCTGACCAAAATCCCCCTTCCATTAAGCTTTATACATCTGACAAAATCCATGTCGTTTTCCTTTGATTGATTACATACCTTGTTCCGAAGCTCCCATTTTGGGACAGGCAGAAAATGCTAGCAAAAGTTGCAGCGTCTGGCTTTACACTTGCCAACTGCATTTGCTTGAAAGTTTTTGAAGCCTTTTCAACAAATCCCTTTTGCGTATATGCTGCAATCATGGCATTCCATGAGACCACATTTATTTGGGTATTCTGTCAAACAGTTCACGTGCCTTGTCTATGCTTCCACATTTTGCATACATGTCTACCAGGGCAGTTGCAGCTACAACATCTGACAAAATTCCTTTCCTTTATCCTTTGGTGGATGTCCATACCTCGTTCCAAAGTTCCCATTTTGTCACAGGCAGAGAGGATGATGGCAAAGATCGCAGAGTCTAGGTTTACACTTGCCGATGACATTCGACTGAAAGTTTCTCAATCCTTTTCAACAAATGCGTTTTGTGCATACCCTACAATTTTAGCATTCGACGAGACCACATTTATTTAAGGTATCCTGTCAAATAGCTCACATCCCTTGTCTATGCTTCCACATCTTGCAGACATGTCTACCAGAGCATTTCCAGCAGTGATGATGGGCATCTATACCCTGTTCCAAAGCTCCTATTTTGGCACAGGCCGTGAGTAGGTATGCAAATGAAGTCTATTCAAGACGGAAACCTATTTGTTGCATATGGGGATATACGGGCGGGAGAAAATGGTTTTAAAAACTCAAAACTTTACGTGGGATTAACAGGGAACGAAAACGGGGATAAGAAACGGCTAACGGGATAAATTAATGGGGCCCACAGCAGCCACCTAAGCGAGTCAACGCTTAGAGTGTGTTGGTTAAGCCAGCCCTATGGGAAGACCCTCTGCACTTCTGCCCCGATCGTTTCATGAAAGACGGCAGTGATGTGGGTGTTGAGTTGAGCGACCCTCAGCTACGCCTCCTTTCTTTCAGCACTGGAAGGCGGGGATGCATGGGAGTTGTCCTCGGCACTTCAATGACAGTGATGCTCTTAGCCCGTCTGCTGAACTGCTTCCACTGGTCCATTGATTCCGTGGCACCCATTCACCTTGAAGAAGGTCCGCATGATCTATTTATGGCCACCCCTCTCCATGCAATCGCAACCCCTCGCCTTGCCCGCCACCTCTATCCATAACGATTGAAGAAATAAAATATCTGAAACAGAAAAAATAGAGTGTAGTAAATAAAACAAAATGTTTGCTTCTTCATACATAATTTTAGAAGTATTTAGAATGGTTAGTAAAACTTCTAAAGAGAAAAGTATAAAAGAAAAGAAAAGGAAGGTTGCATATGCTGGAATGTTTCATAGACTGTGATTTTTTAGATACATTTCATAAATAAATATTATTTCTAAATAGTGGAGTCTTTTGGATACATTCTATTAATAAACATTATTTTCAACACCTCTCATAGTATTTATTTAAGAAAGATAATCACAACATTTATTATGTTAATAATTGTACATCAACTTCCTTTAGATATAACATGTCCCATCGACAAATTTCTCTATAGTAATGCTTTGGTAAATATGTCAACACTTTAATCTTCTATTTCACAAAACTTTAACTCTATTACTTGTTTTTCAATCAAGTCATGAGCAAAGTGATGGTGTACTTCTATGTGTTTGGATCCAACATGATATAAGATTTTCTTCTAGCTTAATGGTGCTTTGACTATCACAAAATATAATAGTTGGAAAATCTTGTGGTTGTTGTGTTTCTTCAACTAGTCTTTTAAGCCATAACACTACATGGTATGCCTTTGATGAACCAATGTACTTAGCTTATGTGGATGATAGTGATATAGTTGATAACTTCTTACAAGTCCATGAAATTCGTCTTGAACCAAGATGAAAAATATATCGAAAAGTTGTTTTTTTTTTTTAATCATAATAGCCACTTGCATAACAAGAATGTGAATATCCTAATAGAATAGGCTCTCCCCATATTTAGATTCAAATTCATGTTGATAAGTACTTGAATGTATTTTAGTATTCTTTTAGCTACTATCCAATATTAAATATGTGGATCTTTCATGTACTTAGATACAGTGCCAACTGCATATGCAATATCTGCTCTCGTTATAGTGAGATACATTAAGAGACTTCCAAAGATTTGTCTAAACAATTCACCATCTAACTTATTTTTAGTGGTATTAGCACTCAATTTTAATCCTACTTCTCATGGTGTACTAGATGGTTTGTAATCCACATTACATTTTCTCAATACATCAAGAGAATATTTGATTTGAGAAATCATGATCCTTCCTTCTTCTTGAAATATTTGCATATCCAAAAAGTAGTGCATCAATCCTAGGTTAGTTATTTCAAAATATTTTTTAGGTTGATCCTTCATATTTTTAATGTACTGTGTGTGATCTCTTATAACGATTAAATCATCTACATATAGTACAAAAATAGCAATTTTACTATCACTATCCTTTACATAAACATCTAGAGTGTGTGGAATCAGTTATGGATGTTATCCCCTTAGGTTTAAAATGTCTTATGTGGGATAAAACAAGACAATTATATACCTCCAGTTTCCTTTTCATTGGTAAGAGAATTTTAAAATATACAAAAACACTACTAACTAATTCATTCAAAATCATGAAGGATATTTAAATCTTAGTTTAGAAAAAGATATATTTTTATAGGTATGACCACTTGTTTACTTGAGAGGTATTGTATTGTTAACATAGAATCCTAATTTATAGTAAGATCTGTGAGGTTTTCTTTCACAACAACAAGAAGTTTGAACTTGCATCTCATAAATTCAACAAAGTTTTTGGAGGCTTGTCTAAGGTTTAAGTTTAAATATAATGCCTTGAAATTTAAGATATAGAACATGACACAACACCAATAACAACAATACTAATATTGGCCCTGAGGTGTGGTAAAAATATAGGGTAGGGTTTTTCAAATAAATTTTTAGGGAGGGATAGCTAATAGAGAGTCAATAGTAAATATCAAAACTTTATATTTTTCAGTAAAATCAAGCTTTTTACTAGACAACGCGTTTATATTTTTCTTTCTATTCAAGAAATATTTAATATTTTATGTTATAACCAGCTGAATTTTGTATATCAATATACCCTTTGTGGTAGTTTATTTAAATTTTATTTAATTCTCATCAATCATAATGAGCCATATACAAAAGATGTTAGCATTATTATTAATATGGTTATAGTACATTGTGTCTAGTGGCAGGTGTGCAGGCGTATATTGTTAACTATATGCAATTATTTCATTCAACTGCTCACTTATTTTAATTGTGTAAATTCTTACTAACTCAATCCTTCATATTTTCCAACATTTGGTATCAAAGCATGTAATCAGACTAGGGACTCGTAGTTAAAGGTTTGATGATCTATAGAAAATCGAATAGTTGTACTTAAAGGGGCTCTGAAAGGTAATCTTCCACACGTGCTCCCCTTTAATCACTTGGTTGTTAGCTTCAATGTCAGGTAGCCCATATTAGACCATATGGAAATATTTGTGGGTATATGGAATGTGTGAATAGGAGAGAACAATGGCTACACATCGAGGAGGACGTACGATGCAAATGCCATTTTATTGTTGAGGATGGATTCCTTTCTCTAAGGACATGAAGTGAGACCTATAGTAAGAGACTATTTATATGCACAGTGTGGTGATGACTAAATTTTATTGCAAAAACAATGCATAAAATACACATGATTGCCCTTTCTTGGTCTTTTCATACGAAAATCCTGCCTAAAATGGTTTTTTAGTCTGGTGAGTGAGTAGTAGTTTGAATCCAATTTAAATAATGTGGATCTGTGGTATGATCAATGCCTACACATATATTTCAACTTTTGAATGTTTGGTGGTTACATTTCAACTCTTGAACATTTGGTGGTTAATGATTACTACAACAATGTTGTTGAGTTGAAATTTGTGCAAGCCGACTTCGTTGAAGAATGATAAGGAAAGCAAAAATGTTTTTGAAAGAAAAGCTAGCTACAGCCGAACATCTGAGTTCAAAATATTTGATCTTTCTGTAATTGCCTCATAAATTCTTTGTACTACAAGGAGGCATGTTTCTAAACGTATGTGTAATCTTATTTTATACAGCATTTATTATGAGGGTACTCAAGATTCGAGCAAGATTAATTATTAGAATGAAAAGAATATACTCCTCAATCAATAATTGTTAGGAAAATGTTTGTAAGGGTGCATTATTTGTTAAAGCTGAGTTTCTTTTTTGCTATTAGTTCATTCGCGATGAATGGTGTATCTACTAAAGGAGTTAATCAATTTTATGTGAGTGCACTTGATGTAAGAACCAATGTTGATACATACTTTGAAAGGGAGGTTATGAAGAAGAAAAGACTATGTTGTTTTTCTTTGAGGCTGAGGAAAAATCAACAAAGCATGTAGCTCCACATAGAAATAGGGATTAGAAGGCATTAGTTGAACATGTACTAAAGGTGGAAGAATTTATTCTTGATTGGAAACATTACTTCATAATACATTTTCTCTAAAATCAAGAATGAAGCTTCATAAGTTTGTACCTTGAGCCTTCAACATTGGAGGTTGGTGGCACCTGAGGATGGAGGAATTTCCACCATCTCAAGGTAGCTTCTCACTTAGAGATGATGCTCTGCAAGAGAAGCAATTTTGGCTTTAATTTCTTGCTTTCCCCTATTATTGCTGATAGATTTAAAGAATACGTATATTGTGAAGTTTGATTTTTGGAGATCGGTAAAGGGTTTAGTGAAGAGCTCTATATGGATAGTTTCCCAGAGAGTTCATGAGACTATGAACAAGGATTATACCTTTACAAGGGTCAAGGAGACAACTTGGAGGATGGTTTTCCAATAATTACGGTTCAGACCGAGGATTATACCTTTATGAGGGTCAAGAAGACAAGTTGGAGGATGGTTTAAATCCAATAATTATGGTTTGGACCAAGGATTATACCTTTATGAGGGTCAAGAAGACAACTTGGAGAATGGTTGTCCAATAATTATAGTTTATGATTCGGGAGTTCATGGGAGGAAGAACTACAAAATCCAACTTGGAGCTACACCTTTACGAAGGTTACGAGGCGACTTGGAGGAGTTCCACTTTATTTAGGATTTGTTTCTTCGAAAGGAAAATCTACCCAAAAATGTATACACATTTTGTAATAAGTGAATTTTGTCATGTAAACCTTAGTGGGGGGGTCCCATGGCAAGGTGACTTTGTTGTTTTGAAATATATTTTCTTCACACCTAAATATATAAATCATAGGAAAAGAGAAGAGAGGGGGTGGCCATATAGGATTTTTCCTTCATCAAACCCCATTTTGGTATTTCTACCTCCACGAAAAAATGATTTGATAATAAATAAAAGTGTCTTCTCGCAACCTTAAGTGTTCTTAAAACTATAATGAGCAATAAAATGTAAATAATGACAAAAACCCTACTAAATTACATTAGAGTGGAGTTTTCTATGAAACAATCAGGAAAATGTAATATCCAATTCAAGAGAAATTCAAATACTCAAGGGAAAGCCAATATGTTAAAATACCTCACTTAGGATAGAAAAACAATCAAAGTCTAAAGAAGAGAACCTACTCAAATAAAGTCAAACAGTTCTTGAAATATTCCAAAGAAATCCACAAAGCCTAGATTCCACTTTATTCTTCCATTAGCTTCAAACTTCAATAATTTTAAAAGAACTTTCCTATAATTCTATAAAATAGGATGTCAATTTTTACAAAGCTTCCTTGTAATTGCAGTTGTATATCTTTTGCACTAGAGTTTTATGTTTAAATAAGGAAATATCGGAACAAATTTAAGTGTAGAGTGACTCATTTCAATTTCAATTTGAAGAATATTTTACCACCACATATTGAAATTGAATTCACATCACACAAGAAACCTTACATGAATTAAGCAAAGATCCCTTTGAACAATCCTTTACATGCATAAATGTTCATAAGCACTTAACACAACTTGTTAGGCATTTTGAAGCTCAAAGTTTCAATTTTTGGTGCCCTATTGAAGTTATCAGAGGGATAGCTTTCATATGGTTAGTATGACGAGAAGCCTAAACATGGGAATGACTTTCTCATTGTATGGTGGGAATTTGATATAGAGGCTTAACTTTCTCTCTAAGCCACCCTTTTTGGATACTAACCTACCGAATGTCTCCTAATGTTTCCCTACCTCAGAGTGAGTGTGTTTTGAACAAACATATTAGACCTGGTCCACATCGTTGGGAATAGAATCTTGAGGCCCTATCCACTCTCTTTTTTTTCCTTTTCTTTCTTCTTTATGTATTTCGCATTGTATGTTTGTGCATCTTAACATTGCGTATCATACACCTTATGTGTGTCCATTTTTACTTATGCTGGTTTGACCTAGGATCTTGGATCCTGGGAGCTTCGTCACCTCCTTGATCTTCGTCATCCTATACCATCCACTTTAGTACACTTGAATCCCTCTTGAATGTCTACTTTAGTGCAAGTTTGAAGCAAGTTTCTCCTGCGACTAAAGTGGCGGCTAACTATAGTAATAGAAAAAGTATACCTTTTCCTCACTTAATTTAGAAATAATAAATATTAAAATGAGCCTAATGTTGCCCTGATTTCATATTGTAATGTGTTTTCCACATTCACACTAATTTTAGGGCCCTTTTAAACTAAATGGACATACTTGTGCCTCATTTATGGTGTTGTAATTTGTATCTTTACATTTTCATAGTTATCTAGGGATTTATTAATTAAATGGGCTTAGTTATGCCTTAATTGGTCCTATTTTGCATCCACAAGCCTAACTAAATGCATTTTCCTATGGATAATCCTGACATTTATGAAATAACCAATTATAATTCAATGTTTTTGATTATGTGTTCTAGATCTAGTGATTTGGGACTCATACACCACCTTGGGCGTATGAGTCACACCTAGGTCTCGAGACTGGATTTTAAACAGTTCATTAATCAAGACACTTCTTAGAGTTTGTGTCCTAATTTTAAGCCATTGGGAATGATATACCCAACTGGCGTACGAGTCTCGCCTTAACCGTGACTTTATTACATAAAATTCTTTGCGGGATTTTATTACCCTAGATCTGATGTTAGCTTGTAGTGTTGTAACTTTAGGAAATTTGGCATAAACAAGTATAAATACGAGGTTATTTCACATAATTTCTCATAACAAGCTAGAATTTCATAAGCAATGAAGAGTACTTTCACAAGAGCATTCAAGGGAAGATTTATAGAAGATTATTGTAGCGATCAAGAGGCATTTCATGATGTGAAATATTTAGGTCATCATGCATGCTGTTGAGCTAATGTGGTGATGTAGTATTGGTGATCAAGTTCAAGCATTCAAAGCCTTTATCCTATTCAAGTTTCATGATCAAGGGCTATACTCATTGAGGTCACTTCATGCTTGTTTTCATATTTGTAAACCAAGGTTTCAACAAGGTTTGGTGAGTTGTTACATGATTTTTTCATTCATCATTCCTCCATGCTTTCATATTTCATTTCAAGGTTTAATTACCAAAATGGGGTTTGAACGAGGCAAACCCCTACTCCCCAACACAACAACAATTTCCCCTCTTCATGTGTGAATTACAAATCTTAGTGAATTGGAGCATGAAGATCCTTTGAAGCAAAAGTTGCAAACGCTGTCAAATATTTCAAGAAGTTGTCATATTCATAGAAACTCGCCTACAAGCCAGAATTCAGACTTTCAGACGTAGAGATCAAAAAATATTAAAGCTACAGAAGACCTCTTGAGGCTACAAAAGTTTTAGTGGAACCCTAATACTAGGAATAAATCACCACCTTGGGCATACGAGTCTCAGTATTCCTGTTTCTTCTATTTTTTTGCACATCTCAATTTCTCAACAGAAGATTCTAGATTCTACACTTTAGAAACAACAAATTTTAGGGTTTTTAGATCTTGTTTAGACATCTCCTATCTGTTGATGGTGTTTTTATGCACTTCTCAACACAGGCAGTGCGTAGGTGCACTACCTCTCTTGAAAGACAATCTCCCACAATTGAATTGCAGAACACTATCCCAAGGTCTCTCGGGTGTCAAGTCATGACAATGCTAAGATACCTCAGTAGTTTGATGTGATTTGCTGGAATCACAAGGCGATCTTATAAAAATACAACATATGGGTATAAATCATGAAGTTGGATCTTCAAAAAGGAGTTTTTAGCATGAAGGCAGTTATGTGTTGGCTGTAGGTTCAAACAGCAGTCTCAAACTCCATCTAGTTATTAGATTTTGATTTATAAGGTGCAATGAACCTTGGTATTGTTTAGTTTCCAAAGAAAGTGAAAATGAGCGAAGGGGGAGAAAAGTTCCTAAGCCTAAAGCTTGCTGCGAACAGTGATAATGGAGTTCCTGCAATGGACAACTCCTTAAAACAATATCCCACTTAACCAGGGATTTCACAGTATCATGAAAATTGTGCAATCTTCTAAGGGCTACAGATTTTTTTATCCTTCATCCACCACCTACATGCATGAACTAAAGATAAGTGTTTGAGGCAGCTTTAATCAAGTCCAAGCTAACTTTGCAAAGCTATCTACCTTCAGCAAACAGCAAAAAGTATGGACTAAGGGATCATCAACAAAGCAGGGATTTTCATGAACACCAAACAACATTCCTAAGATTATCCAAATAACATGAACGGCTAACTAAACAACAAAGAGATCTAAGCTAACATCTAATATTGGAGAAGTGAATCAATTGACATGAGAGAAAACAAGGAAATGTACCAAGTCAATGCTATTTCTCATAAATTTCAGTAGCATGCCTTTACAACAACTCAACTCTCTCTTTGCAAATGAGAGGAGTGCTCTATTTATAGCTTTTCAAAAATCAAATGAATGGCCAAGATTCATTTCCATTGTGTGGCCACGATTCATTACAAAATAGGGTTTCACCTACCCCCAAATAGATTTACAATTTAAAAAACATATTTTGTCTTTTCCCTATTTTGTCATCTAGCGGATGACACTATTTACCTTTTCGTCTTGTAGCTAATTATTGTTTCTTTGGTTGTAGCTACTCTTCTGGGAAGTCTTCCTCATTGGCTGGGCTGTCTTGTTGCTCCTCGGAGGCTGCATGTTCAATATGCTTGAGGATTACGGTCTGGAGCTTGTCGATCTCGAGGATTTCGCATCTCAACACCTGGTAGCTCCGTTCCTTGGCATTCTCTTCTAGCCGTTTCTAGTCATCATCATACTTTGAGCCCTGATCTCTGAAGAGCTCTGATCTATCGAAGGCACGAGCAACGAAACTCAAGAAGTCCGTTGTGATATCTCTGGCTGTCCCGTCCTTCATCCTTTCCTCAAAGTATGACCTGACCTTTTCTGCATCCAATTGCACTATGGGCATATCATGGCCCATCATCAACTTGAGGTATTCGGCGCATTCTGCTCAGATTTCTTTAATCCATGCAATATCTTGATCTACTCTGCCCTGGATCTGCTCCATCCTCTCTTTTCGGTTGATGAGGTCTCTGCGCCACACGTCTACCAACCAGTGATCCTCCTTCTTCAGTTCTAGCTTTTCTTCCCACGTGCTTTCTGGAATTTGAAGGATGGCTTCAACCTTCGGGAAGGCAGAGTCGTAGATCACCAGGAAGTTGGTGCAGAGTTTCTTCGTGCCTTCCAAGGATAGAACCAGGTCCAGGAACTTGTTGGCTATCTGCATAGCCAAGCCGATCCCTACGTTTCCAACGCTTGCAACCTGCTAGAACCAATCCTCTGTGGTCTTCTCCAAGTTTTTTCTCCTCTCTAGCTTATCTATTTGTTCCTTAGAGAGCAGTTGTGGCGCGGCTATAGAGGTAGTGGGGAGGTCATCTATTGAGGACCACTGCTGAATATAATCAGTCAGGGCAGCAACCTGTGCCTTTAGCTCGTCCTTGGTGATCTTGTCCTGTTTAATCAGATGCACCACCGTGGCCACCGACTCCTCCAGATGTCTGACCTTCTGTTCCTTGGTGGCTGTCCCTAGGTTGATTGTGGAGATATTGTAGGTTACTCTGGCCTGGCCAACAGTTGGCGTTGCTACTTGTGCAGCCCGGGAGCCAAAAGCGTCCATGGTTATCCAGGAACGGACCTTAAGCTTCTTCTCCTTCTTTGTTGTGGCTAGAGATCGAGCCAAGATGGCTTCCAATCTCGACTTCAGGTCGCTCAGGACAGGAATAGTCTTTTCAAGCTGCTTTTCTAGCTAGTCGGGTATGGCAGATTTGTCCTTGGGTGTATCATGACTGCCCTCACCCGTCTCAGTCAGAGGCAAGACCTCTACTTCCTTTTTCTTTTGAAGCTCTTCCTTTTCCTTGGCAGCATCCTCTTCTTCGTCAGAATCTTGATAAAACACAAGGCTTTTGACAGGCAGCTTGGTGGATAATATCCGAGTGGGATCCTGTTCTTTTGCTGCCTCTTCTTCTTTCTTTTCTTCAGTGGCCTCGGGTTCTGGACTCTTCACAATGTGGGTCTCAACCTCATTGATATCCCCTTTTGGTTGCTCTTCTTGCAGCTGTCCCTCCTCACCACGTGGTGACTGTTCTGCCTCTTCTCCAATGTCCTTTGGCTGCTGAGCCAACTCTTCTTCAACGTCATCATCAAAAACTCAAAAAAATTTCCCTGGCACCCGAGCCATCCTCTCCATCCCCGCCCTCAGAAGATCCTATCTCTTCTTCCTCGTAGGCAACCTTGTCGACAGTTCTATGCTCATATTCAAGTTGCTCATAATAATCATCAGCCTCCTCCCCAATAGGCTTTGAAGCCTCCTGTTCCAGCTCCTCCATCTCTTTGGAAATCTGCATTGTCGCCTCCATGGCCGACAGACCTGTTGGTGGTTGCGAACGCTGAGATGTTGCGAGGGCTTGGGTGAGGGCAGCCTAGAGAGCAGGGTCCATTAGGAGTTGCGAGAGCTCGGGGGGAAGACTCTGTAGGTGTCGTGTAATAGCCTCTTGCACGCTAGAAAGGGGAACAGGCGATGGTATTGTTGCGAGAGGCAGGGAGGTGATAGGTGACATAGCAGCAGCAGAGGAAGGGGAAGTAGTCATGCTCGAGGAAGAGTCGATATTGATTATGGACCCGGCCGGGGGTGAAGAGGTGAGGTGGACTGAAATGTCCACCACTTGGGGAGATGAAGCGGCTGCGGCTTGAGAGGTGGGCAGCACACCAGTGGGGGGAGGAAGGAGCAATGGAGGGTGCACCTCTGTTGTGACCACTGTCCTTTTAAGCTTCTTGGGAGATGAGCCTCCCGTATCCTTTGTTGCTTGTTCTTTGGGGTGCCCGGATTGTGCTCTTTCTACTTCTTTTCTCTTCTGGGACCTGGTGACGGGGGGAGACTTGGAAGTCTCACCAGCTAATAGGGAGGCAGCAATGTCCTCCATGGCACTCGGCCTGCTTTTGAGCGCTTCATATGTTAAAGTGACCCCCTGTTGCCCCAGTTGTGCCACTTGCCCATCAACCCACTCCTTAGTGCGAGCTATAATTGGCTTTGTGATAATATCCAGGTCCTCGACCTCTTGCTCATCCTAGTCGATGGAGGGGATTGCCAAGTTGGCAACCGCAGGGTACCTCGGGTGCACTAGGGTGGACTCATCCTCTTCGAGCTGGTCTGGCACCGGAAGCAGTGCACTCTCCTTAAAAACTGCACTGTCATTCGCATGTAGTGTCTTTGGCAGACCTCCTTATCATCTTTATAGTCTGCCCAGAAATCCTCAACATGGTACTGGTGGGCGTATGCTGGTCTTAGCGCCTTCCTGACGTGGCCGTGGGGGTCCATCCGTGGGCGAGCTGTGTACCATTCAAAGTTATATTCTTTGAGTTCCTTTTCTGAGTTGCAGGTGCATTGAGATGTCTGCAATCGATACTGGCCCTGGCCGAGGATCATGGGATAAGGGATCCCTGCCACATGCTTATTGCCAAAGATCGTTTGAATATGTTGGAGATGCCGGGAAGCTCTAGGAGAATAATCCTATCGTTCGAGTATCTCGGCAACTTGTTCGGCCGTTCCGTGAATCCCTAGGCACGGATGTAAGTGAACTTGGGGAATTGAATGTATAAGAAGGCATACTCCTTCAAGAGTGCCCTGGTGCTATGAGATACCCTTCTCTCAAAGTCCCCGACTATCAATCTAATAATATGGCCTATGAAGGCATCATTGATCCAGCGGTACTCCTTTTTGAAGTAGCGGTATTGTAGCTGAGGGTACCGGTCAAAAGGCTTAAGCCCTCATTTGTGATCCCCATTCGGCACCATGAAGAGTCCACTATATTGCCTCTGATCCGCCAATGAGTACACCAGGTACGAGGTCATGTAGAACTTGTTGCTTTTCTTAACATTTACGAACTACTCATGGAAGAAGTTGTTGATGATACTCCCCCATTCGAACGAGATCTTGGTTTTCATGTCCTCATTTCCTCGTATGATTTGCTCAATATAGTAAGCCATCCATTCCTAGAAGTAGGCAGCTGCTGGGAGGCCCATGACCCTGCTTAGCATGGTCACCAAGTCGTGATAGTCTTCTTGAAAATCGCTGCGGAACAGCTCTTGGGGAACTTTTGCAGCGTTGCCCCGCTTCTCCTTTAACTAGTAAACGTTGATTGACTTCTTGATGTTCAATGGATTGGCATCCCATGCCGCCTGACACTGCTCCAAAGTGGGGACTTGCATATGTGGGAATGTAGGGATGTGGAATGTTTTTGTAATTCCTTCCGGAGACATGTCAGCAAGGATATTCCCTTCTTTGTCCGCGATTGTTCGGGTATCCGTCTGGTAGGCTTCTCGGCAAGCCATTACCAATTCAGGTGCTATTAGAGACGGAGGGAAGCTGGCAGCTTTAGCAATTCCGCTTTGGCGTATCAATCGTGCATTCTTTGTTTTAGGGTCAACCTTGACCCTCTGGGTGAACTCATCTATGTCCACCTGGCCTATATTGGTCTCCGAGATTTCTTTCCAGTCCGTCGAGACCTTAGACTAGAGCGGTTCGCCCTAAAATTGGAACTTCATTTGGTCTTTTTCATCCTTCCCATGGGCAGCCCTTCCGGATTTCTTACCCTTGTCCTTTTCGGTAGAGGCCTCTGAAGTTCTTGTGGCCGATTCCATATATCCTTCAAGCAAGGGCGAAGTCAGCACAAAAAAACACCAATAACGTTAATGTTAGTCTGTATTGTGAGCATATTATATAACTAACCATTCAAATGCATCATAAATTTAATTCTCAGATGATATCAATTTCATTTTAAGGCAATTGAGCAATCCGGGCCCGAAGGGCCGGACTTCCCTGGCAGGAATACTGCTAAAAAGGGAAAACATGACCGAAAGCTCCCGGGGACCCCCGTTGGTCAGATTTGGATGTTCTAAGAGACCCATGATGGAGAATGGCCTGATTTAGGACGTGGGTCAAAGTTAGATTCTCGATTTGAATTGATTTGGATCGATTTGGGGAGCTTCGGGGGTTTCAGACTGGAAGGTAGTAAGGCGAAGGAAGCCGGCGGCGGCGGACACCAGACAGAAGTCCGACAGCTGAAGCCCGAAGGCCGGGACTTGGGAAGCAAAAGACGGCCGACATCAGGTTTTGTTTAACAACTTAGATAAGACGGCACTTGGAGCACCGGGCCCCGGAGGCCGGGAGGACGCCAGCTGACGGCCGCCGCGTAATCGTTAATCGTTTTGAATAGTGGTGGCGAGGGGAAAACCGGAGCCCGGAGGGCGGGGAGCCGACGGAGGTTCACCGGTGACGGACTTTGCAAGGTGGCCCAGTGGTGACAGCAAGGTGAAGCTCGGGCTCTGGCCTACCGGAGGACGCAAGGGGACGGCCGCCGGGAAGTTATGAAAACTCACGAACGGCGGCGACGAAAGGCGTCCCGGGACCCGGGAGGTGGACGAACGCGAGGTGCAGGCCGCCGCAAAATATTTGGCATTGATACGAACGGCAGTGGCAAAAGATGGATCGGGACCCGAGCATCGAGGAGACTGGAATGACGGCCGCCGCAAGGTACAGGCAGGGACGGTCTAAGAGGCTTCCGGAGTCCGCGAGGTGGGGAGCTGCAAGGTGACGGCCGCCGCAATGTTATATGAAAGATCGAGCGACGGCGGTGGTGAAAGGATCCTCGGGGCCTGAAGGTCGAGCAGCCGGCCGGGTTCCACCGTGAGTGACGGCGGAACCGTCACAGAGTTTCGGGGTCAGAACTCTGGACGGCCGGGCCCGAAGGTTCACGGGGCAGCGAGGAGGACGCTAGCTGATGACCGGTCATGAGCATCGGCGGAAAAGCGGAAGCAGCGGCCCAGGATCCAGGGTCCGGACGCACAGAAGTCAAACCAGAAGAAGCTCAACTCCATGAAAGGAAAAAGCAGCGAAGGCAAACGGCAAAGGTTGGAACGGGACCCGGAGGGCGGGGAGCCGACCGAGGTTCGCCGTCGAGGTCATTTAAACACGGCAGAGTGCGAAAGGCACTGCGGGGACGGAATCCCGATGACCCAGGCCTGGATAGGGAGGCGGCCACCAGCATTCATTCATACACGGAAAAGGAGCGACGAAGGAGGGGACCGGGCCCGAGGGGGTCGGTCGCCCTGCGCGAAGAACATCCGTGCAACGGGCGAGTTCCGGGGACGGAGGAGGGATCATTGCGCTGAGTTTGGGCGAATTCCAAAACATGAGTTTCGAGCATGATGAGGGGTTGTTCATTTTCGTCCAATTTAATTCATTGCTCATTTTAACCAAATTCACAAAAAGGTCAAAAAATAGCAGCGGGAGGGCGAACGAGGACGGCCTACCTCGAATTCGCTAAGCGGGGAGTCGATGGGATTCACCGGCAGGGTTGACGGAGCGACGTTGACGCTGATGATCATGATGATGCAGATTGCAGTGGGCTCCAGACGCCAGCTCTACCAATTCGCTCAATTTCGCAAAGTTAAAAAAATGACATTGGGACCACGGTTTATATACCCTAGTTGGTCATTAATGGTCGCATTAAATGCTCGTACGATCGCGTCAAAAGGTTGGTGAGATTCAAATTCGAGTCGGCGGCGGCGGCGAGGTCCGGGATCCGGCAGGCGGAAAGCTGCGCAACAACGCCGCCGCATGAACTTCGGTGACTTCGGACTACGGCGGCGAAAGAACGATTGGGGCCCAGACGGCGGGGTGCGGTGTAGAGTTCGCTGCCGTTAGATTTTTTGCACTTCGTTTGAACGGCGGTGGCGAGCCAGACCTGGGGGCCCGAAGGTCGGGTGGCTGATGGAGGATCGCTGTCGGACGGCGATCCCGGGACGGAAGTCCGGATGCGAACTTCCAGCGCCCGGGGCCCGGAGGAGCAGGGGTCGGCCGCGAAATCCCCAAAGACCTACGAAAGCAACGGGGGCGGGTTCCGGAGGGTGGAAAGATGCCCAGGAAACGCCGCCGGCGTGGCAAATGAAAGAGGGAAACCCGACAAGGGAACCCCGGAGGCCCCGGCCCGGAGGGGCCCAGGGCCGCCCCTAAGCCCGAAAGGCCTAAGGAACCTGGAAGGCCTCGGAGGGCACCAAAAATTAAAAGGGAAACCATGGTCGATCTTAGGATGAAACTTTAGGGTAATATCGACCATGCAAAATGTCAAAAAAGAGGGGCACGCAAAATGAGGCAACTCTGAAAGACCCGACAAGGCAAAAGAAAAGAGGGTCCTTATTCCGAACGGGGCGTGTGTGCCGAGGGACAACAAATGGCGACTCCGCTGGGGAACACTCCGGAGTGTTCTAGGGATAAATATTCATTCAGGACCCAGAATCTCTAGTTTTGCAGACTAGAAACGGCTTCCAAGGATGAATCCGGGAGAACGAGATCCTTAATTGGGTCAGCTTACATGACATCTCAAATGTGTGTGCGAAGTGAGTTCATTCCTTTCCTAGGGATAGTAACCAAGGTTATTACTTTAACCAAGTGAGCTACGTAAGTTGCCTTAACACCAAAAGTAACCTGGACATTGCCCCGCTGCCAGTCAGGCATCCATAGCCCCGACGGAGTTGTCGCTACAATCTCATGGATATTGCTCTACTGTCGGCCGGGTGTCCATAGCCCGGTAGAGTTATCCAAACACCCATACGGTCATTTATTTTTTTTCTCAGAGTTTCTTTTTTTTCTCTTTTGCTTTGATACTTCATTTCTCTTTTACCGTTTAGCTTGACCGGGTAAGCAATGAAGCCTACAATGGGTTTGAGACTGTAGTGGTCAGTGGAGTAGACTTAAGATTTTTCACTCACTTGGGTGTCGTGACAACCATAGCATGGTCCTTCAGAATTTATTATTATGCAATTTGTGCGAGATCTGAGATGTGGGTAAGAAGATCCGGCGAAGGGTCAAGTTCTGAGCAAATTCAGATAGGGAAATCATTCGCGGGCAGCTTTGCAAAGACCAATAGTCTAGAGTGAATGTTTAGCCAGAGAACACAAGGAATGGACAGCAAAGTGAATCGCTTGTCAGGCAAGCATGGCCACCACAAAGGAGTGGGAAACCTCTTTCGAAACAAAACCACTGGGAGGGAGAAAGCAAAAAATGACGCGAACAAAATGCAAACAAGCAAGAAAGCAACTACTCTAACCTATGCACAGGTATTTACAACGAAGAGCTCGAAGGACCTCAAGCTTGGAAGTAATGCTTCAGGTGCTGGCCGTTGACTGGCAATGGGACGTTTTCACTGGTTAAGTTCTTTAAGTAGAAGGCATTATCTCCCAAAATCTCAGCTATCTGAAAGGGGCCACGCCAAAGCTTGTCGAATTTATTGTGTCCCCCTTTCTTTTCATGGGCCCTATCCCAATATAGGACCAAATCTGCAATCCTAAAGGCCTTAATTTTGGCTCGGCGGTCGAACCATCTCTTCATTACGCCCTGATGTTTGGTGAAATTTGCTATTGTGCGGTCTTAAACTTCCTCTAAATGTAAAAGTTCAGCTAAACGAGCTTCCCTACGATCTCCTCCTTCATAGAAATTGTTGATGAACTGAAGAGTTAGAATTTTCAGGTGGATGGGGAATATTGGCTCAAGACCATAGACAAGGTGGAACGGGGAATCACTAAGGGCACCCTTATGGCGGGTGCGATCAGCCCAAAGGGCGAAACGGAGCTGGGTATGCCAGTCCTTAGGATTCCTATCTAACAGCTTTTTGATCATGGTAATCAAATTCTTGTTTGTGGACTCGGCAAGGCCATTGCCCTGAGGGTAGTAATTGGATGAAAATTTGAGGGCAATCCTATAGTCAAACGCCCAGCTAGCAAATTTCAATGAGGCGAAGGCAGGTCCATTATCACATACCAGAGCATACAGACAACTAAAGCGATTTAAAATGAAACTTTCTAAGAAATCAGTAACTACTTTAGTTGTATAATGCTTACAAACTATTGCTTCCATCCATCTAGTACAATAATCAGTAGCGGTCAGAATGTACCTGTGTCCCATAGATGATGGAGGGCTTACCGGACCGATGAAGTCGAGACCCCATTGTGCAAAAGGCCTTACCTCCAGCACGGGCTGCAGTGGGACAACAACATTCCTCTCCCTGGTGGCAGCGGTCTGGCACGTATGGCATGAACGAACATGGCCATGGGCATCTTTGAAGACAGTTGGCCAATAGTACCCTGCCCTTAATATCTGATGGGCCGTAGAAGAACCTGAGCCATGGCCTATACCAAACTTATCATGAAACTCCCTCAAAACACATTCTGCTTCCTCCTTGCCGAGGCATCTTAGATAAATTCCCTCATGATTCTTCTTATAGAGAATGGACCCCTATAAAATATAACCGTTGCTTTTCAATCTGAGGGCTCTCTTCTGGACTCCTTGCAGATACGACAGACACTTATGATTGAGCAGATAATAAATGACATCTTGGTACCACTCTCCTAGGGAGACGTCTTCAAGCTGATATTGTTGTACCGTGAGTTCAGGTCCAGCCTCTGTTGCTGTTTCGACCATTGTACGGGTGAGTGCCTGCCCTCTTACCAATTTCATTGGTTGGATCTCCATATCATATTCTTGGAGTAGGGTGACCCACTTGGCCCTCCGTTCGCCCAACTCGTTTTGCATGAGAAGCGTTTTGACTGCTGGGTCAGGGACGATTGCGAACACCTTGTTGCATAGAATGTAGTGTCTAAATTTCTTTACTCCCCTAACGAGAGCGTACGCTTGCTTTTCTATGTTGTGGTAACGCAATTCAGCATCTTTGAGGGGTGCACTCATGAAGGTGATCAGATGCTCATTTCCTTTGTCATCCTTTTGGGTCAACATACTGGCACAAGAATGCTCTGAAGCAAATGAATAGATATAGAACAGCTTTAGATAATCTGGATTGACCAACACAGGAACCTCAGCAATGGCTCGTTTGATCTCCTCAAATGATTGTTTGGCCTCTGGTGTCCATTCAACTTTAGCGTCCTACTTGAGCATGGCATTGAGAGGTTTGACTATTTCTGCGAAACTGGTGATGAATTTCTAGACAAAATTAATCTTTCTTAAGAAAGACTTTAATTCCTTCTTACTGCCCGGGGGTTGAATCTTAAGTAACGACTCAATGCGCTCAGGATCAATGGAGATCCCTTGCTCTAAGATGATGTGTCTGAGTAGTCTGCCTTCGGTCACTCTAAAAATGCACTTCTTGGGGTTGAGAGAAACCTTGAATTCCCGGCATCTCTGAAATACTTTGCATAGGTCAGAGACGTGATCACCTCGCTTCTTGGAGAATATAGTCAAATCATCCATATAAATGATTATACATTTGCCAATCAGGTCCTTGAAAGCGATATCCATGGTGCGTTGGAAAGTGGCGCCGGCGTTGATGAGCCCTAATGACATTCTTTTGTATGAAAATGTCCCCCACTTGGTGGTGAACGCAGTCTTGTGGCGATCCTCGTATTGTACCATTACTTGATTATATCCAGAGTATCCGTCAAGGAACGACATCATCTGGGAGCCATTGACGATTTGCAGCACTTCATCTAGTGAAGGCACTAGATAGTTGTCCTTTTCTGAGGCGCAGTTGAGATTGTAGAAATCCACGCACAATCTGATCTCTCCATTCTTTTTCCTAATCGGGACCAAGTTAGCCACCCATGTGGAATGCCTAACGGGAAAGATGATCCTTGTTGAAAGTAATTTCTGCACTTCTTTGTAAACAATAAGTTCTAGCAAGGCATTAATAGGGCACTGCTGTTGACGAAATGGCCTCACCTTAGTCTTCAGAGGGATAGTGTGTGTGATGACAGAGGTATCATATGTTTTCAAGTCTTCGTAACTCCATGCCACCACGTCAGGATATCTGAGCAAAGCATCTGTGATTCCCCTCTTCTCTTCAGGCGTACATACCTTTCCAACAAAAACATTCTTGGTATCCTTGGTCGTTCCTAGGTTGTGAGCGTTGTACTGGCTACATATAGCCTCCTTTTTTGTTTATCGGTCCTAATCCCTGATCTGATCCAAATCAAATACACGCTCTAGTTGAACCATACCTCTGGGGATCGTGTTGGTTTTTAGATTGATAACCCCTTCTATGTCCAACTCAGCCTCCTGTGGATCAGCTTCATCAATTAGTTGGGTAGCAAAGACGTCAGAGTTTGTGATGAACTGGAGGATATGCTTATCATCATTGAAGACCTGCAGGTGGGTGACATTGTCTGGGACCGATGGCGTAGATGTTAGCTCAACAGTGAACTTCTTGAGTCCTGACAAAGAGAGGGGCTGTAATGTACTAGCTGCTTGAGCCAAGGCATCAGCTGTGCGATTCTGAGCACGAGGGATCAGTTGTATGTTGACCGCATCTAGGCCCTCTGTGAGATCCCACACCCTGTTTCTATAATTGGTGAGTCTTCGATCATGGTAGGAGTATAATTTCTTGACCTGCTTAACCACAAGTGCGGAATCCCCAAAGACTTACAGTACTTTCACATTTTTCTTCAAGGCCATAAGAAGGCCAAGGACCAAAGCCTCATATTCTGCCACGTTATTGGTGCAATAAAACTGCAATCGATGGGCAGCGAGAAATGTCTTACCCATTGGACTGATGAGTTTGATCCCCACTCCAGCTCCTTGTCTTGATTTTGATCCATCAAACCAGAGTGTCCAGCACTCAGAGGATTCCTTACCTTCGGGTTTGATCGAGCCTTCGTTCTCTTTTGGCTGGACAGCGGGCCTAGTGATCTTAGGAAGGCTTTCCGGGTTAGGGCAACGATCAGCAGGTGGTCCTGGTGGTGCCTCCTTTGGTGTTCCCATCGGAGGAGCAGCGGCTTTCTTAACATGCTCCACTGCTGCTTGGCACAGGCAACAGTTGAACTTGGAGTGAGCAGCGTTGTGGACCCTACACCAATTTGGAAATAATAGGTCTTGAAAATTCATTCTAGCTCCTAGGCTGAGCTGATCTCTTGCGCATTTTTCCATAAACTCCTGGAAGCCATCGAGCAATCCCTAGTTGTCATCTTTATCTGGCTTATCATCAACTTCTACCAACATTTCTTCATCTGGGGGCATTCACTCGGAACCCGCCGAGGGACTGCATAATACCAGCAATACCTCATCTGCCCATTCTTCCTGAAGTTCAAGCTCATTTTGGTAAGCAAAAGGGTGGTAATTCCCTAAGTCGGTCTCTGCGAACAACACCTCGCTGATATTATTGTATTCCGTGATCATATATTTCATCCGGGGTTCACGGTCAATCCAAATCTGATTTGGCAGCCCCTTCCACAACAGCCACATGTGAGACAAGTTGGTGGCAGTGTATCCGTTCAGCGCCTTGGTGAACTCTCTCCCTAGAATGATTCCATAAGCATTGGGAATATTTGCCACTTGGATATCAACAACCTGCTGTATCCGGGGGTCCGCCACGATTTGCATGGGGATGCGATTTATTTCACCCACGATATTAATCTCTATTTTGTTCAGTTGGATGACCTTTCTCTTTGAAGGCATGGGGGTGATACCAAGAGCTCTACATACGGCCAAGGGCATGACGATGGCAGACGCACCTAAATCAAGCAGGCAGTTGTGCAAATTCTTCCTAAAGACCCTAATGGTAGTTAGGAACGGGGAAGTTTTCGGTCTCCCTTGGAGGATACCCACAGGTGTGTCCATTTGAGCTATTTGGTTTTTGTTCCTATCACTGCCTGTATCCTTGGTTTGTTTAAATTGTTGGTCCTTGGGAGACTGTCTACCAGCCCTCTCTGGCTCCTTTTCAGGGTATCTACTAGCCGACTGATTCATGGGCATATGGTTCCTTCTCCCGGTGTTGTCCTGTATCTTTTGTTCTTTCCTGGGCTCCTCTAAGGTTACCCTCTTGGCCGGGGTCTCTTGTGTCGTGCTAGATGAGGGAGTCTCATTCAGAACCCTGAAAAAGGCATGTCTTACAGTAGGAACCTTGAGCAATTCGAAGGCCGACACACTAATTTTGACCTTCTTGAACTCCTCTGCCACATACTCACCCATTTGCTCGATTTCAGAGCTAAAGGCTTGGCCTATGGGAGAACTAGGGGTTTGAATCTTGGTTTGTCCAGGTGGATTTTAGGTTTGGCTCTGAGGCTGACCTTGCGGTCGGTTTTGGGATTGGTTCTTGCTGAGATATTGGGCAGGTATATGAGGGAGCCCTGGGTTATTGCTAGCATTTGGATCAGGCGGGGTGGCGAAGTTATTTATTGGAGTAGAAGTGGTGAAGGGTTTGCCGGCTTGTCTATTCCTAAGGAAATAGGGATTTGACCATTGATGGAACATGTGGACCTCATCCACGAATGGCTCTTCTTCATCCACCGGACCATTATCTACGGAATCAAGAAGCTGAGCTAAAGCTGATTCGTTACTTACCTCTTGCGCTTTCTCATCCTTGATGGGGGTGGGCTCGGCTTCAGACTCATTGTTGTCTCCTCGCAGAAACGGCACCTAATTGACCACCAGACATGAGGAATTGTAGGGCTCCGATGGGACGATGTCCTTGCAGTTGGCATTATCAACGGCATTTTGTACTTCCACTTGGAAGATTTTAGCAGCTGTCTGGAACTCAGGGCAGTCCAGCTCAGAATGCCTGCTAGTTTTATGAAGTCGGCACCATCTGGACAAAGCTGCCTCGGCCAGATACACACCGCTGGATGTTCTGTCATTGCCTGCTGGTTGATCGAATGGCGTGGGGACACCGCCGTTGTTGGGCCTGGTGTTCCATGTGCGGTTTTGCCTCTGAGAAGGTCTTCTTTCTGTGTTTTGATTGGAGTTCTGCCCCCTCTTATAATTCTGCCCCGAGGAGGTGCCCGCTTCCCGATTATCTCTGTTGTCTCTATTGTCTCGAGACTCTCGACTGTCCCTGTTGAGATTGGCCTGAAAGTTGCGTTGGGAGGCTTGCAACTAATTATTCTGGTTCTTCAGATGCTTCATCTCTGTGGACATCTTCTTAATCATTTTGGTCAGCTCTTCTAGCTTGTCTTTCTCGGCCACACCACCAAGCGACGGGGCAGGGTTTTGGAGAAAAGTGGGCGGGGCTGCCGGAAAATTTTGATATGCTGGAGGAAAGTCTAGTCCCGACAAGTACAATGGCGCCTGGGGCTGTTGGGAATATGCTTGTTGTTGCGGAGCCATCTAAGAATAGTTGTACTGCTATTGGGGCTGCAGATAAGACGTCGCGGGAGGCGCATAATTCAACAGCTACCCCGGATGCGGTACCATAGACAATTGTGGCACCTGGTTCATGAGAGGAGTTTGGTGAGCAAATGCCTGATTGAGCCCCTGAATTTGCATTGGGTGGGCGACAGGCCCCGAAGAGGGCAGAGGGCCGGATATATTTTATCCCAAATCCGCACTTGCAATGACAGCTTCTGCATAGGCGGTCAGTAAGGTAGCAGGCAGTGGGTGCATCCTTTTTACCAACGCTGCCGTGAGGTTATCCAGGGCCGCGTAGTAGACTGGTAGAGTAGCCGCATCATTATGGAGGTACAGATCCTGAAACTTCATGTGAGCCTGATGGAAGCGATCATTGAAGGAGCCAATAGGTTCGTTGACCTCCCTTCTGATGGACATGAACTGCTGGTAAAGGTCAGCGGGGTTGACAAGAATCTTGTACTTCTGCAGGAAGGCATTCTTCATCAGGGTCCACGAGGTGATCGATCCCTGCGGCAGATTGATGTACCAGTAGAAGGCCTCTTCTCCCAACGAATGCGGAAAGAGGTGACATGCCACGTCCTCATGACCCACCTGCATTTCGATAATCGCCATTTTGAATATCTTGATATGCTCTTCGGCTGTTCTTTGCATGTCGCGTGGATGGAATTTTGAATAAAAACCCTCTGGATTCTTGGGCATATCATTATAAACAGCAAAGTGTATCGGCAAAGGGTTATGCGCAAGCCAAGCCATGGGGGGAGGTGGAGGTGGCACTTGCTGTTGGAGAACAGGGATTTGGGGCTGTATTGGCAATACAACCACAATTTGGGGCTACCCTTGAGCTATGGCTACTTGGACTGTGCTTTGGGTTGAAAGGGCCGGGAGAGGAGCGAACCCCTGGCTGCCGGAAGGAAGATGTGCAAATGTTGTTTGAGATGGTTGGGTGGAAGATGAAGGCCAGCCAAGTGAAGGTGGAGGTGAAATGGAGGCGGATGGAAAAGAGGAAGAGATGAAGCTGCTTCCCTGTGCTCGTTTTGCCCTCGTGGGAGGCTGCAATTCTTCAAATTCTCCCTTGTTTGGTGCTAATCGTAGAATCTTTTAGAATCTTTCCAGGGAGAATGATCTGATCCGATCCAGCTTCGCTTTATCCCGTAGCTTAGTATTCCAATCGCTGCCCTCCTTCTAGCACCAGTTCTGTTGATGGTGTTTTTATGCACTTCTCAACACAGGTAGTGCGTAGGTGCACTACCTCTCTTGAAAGACAATCTCCTACAATCAAATTGTAGAACACTATCTCAAGGTCTCTCAGGTCTCAGGTCATGACAATGGTAAGATACCTCAGTAGTTTGATGTGATTTGCTGGAATCACAAGGCGGTCTTACAGAAATACAACGTATGGGTATAAAGCATGAAGTTGGATCTTTGAAAATGAGTTTTTAGCATGAAAGTAGTTATGTGTTGGCTGTAGGTTCAAATAGCAGTCTCAAACTCCATCTAGTTGTTAGATTTTGCTTTATAAGGTGCAATGAACCTTGGTATTGTTCAGTTTCCAAAGAAAGTAAAAAAGAGCGAAGGGGGAGAAAAGTTCCTAAACCTAAAGCTTGCTGCGAACAGTGATAATGGAGTTCCTGCAATGGACAATTCATTAAAACAATATCCCATTTAACCAGGGATTTCATAGTATCATGGAAATTGTGCAATCTTCTAAGGGCTGCAGATTTTTTTATCCTTCATCCACCACCTACATGCATGAACTAATGATAAGTGTTTGAGGCAGCTTTAATCAAGTCCAGGCTAACTTTGCAAAGCTATCTACCTTCAGCAAACAGCAAAAAGTATGGACTAAGGGATCATCAACAAAGCAGTAATTTTTATGAACACCAAACAACATTCCTAAGATTATCCAAATAACATGAACAACTAACTAAACAGCAAAAAGATCTAAGCTAACATCTAATATTGGAGAAGTGAATCAATTGACATGAGAGAAAACAAGAAAATACACCAAGTCAATGCTATTTCTCATAAATTTCAGTAGCATGTCTTTACAACAACTCAACTCTCTCTTTGCAAATGAGAGGAGTGCTCTATTTATAGCTTTTCAAAAATCAAATGAATGGCCAAGATTCATTTCCATTGTGTGGCCACAATTCATTACAAAATAGGGTTTCACCTACCCCAAATAGATTTACAATTTAAAAAAAATCTTTTGTCTTTTCCCTATTTTGTTATCTAGCGGATGACACTATTTGCCTTTTCGTCCTGTAGCTAATTGTTGTTTCTTTGGCTGTAGCTACTCTTCTGGGAAGTCTTCCTCCTTGGCTAGGCTGTCTTGTTGCTCCTTGGAGGCTGCGTGTTCAATATGCTTGAGGATTACACCCTAGAGCTTGTCGATCTCGAGGATTTCACATCTCAACGCCTGGTAGCTCCATTTCTTGGCGTTCTCTTCCAGCCGTTTTCAGTCATCGTCATACTTTGAGCCCTGATCTTTGAAGAGCTCCAATCTATTGAAGGCACGGGCAGCGAAACTCAAGAAGTCTGTTGTGATATCTTCGGCTGTCCCGTCCTTCATCCTATCCTCAAAGTATGACCTGACCTTTTCTGCATCCAATTGCACCGTGGGCATATCATGGCTCGTCATCAACTTGAGGTATTCAGCGCATTCTGCTCAGATTTCTTTGATCCATGCAATATCCTGATCTACTCTGCCCTGGATCTGCTCCATCCTCTTTTTTCGGTTGATGAGGTCTTTGCGCCACACATCTACCAACCAGTGATCCTCCTTCTTCAGTTCTAGCTTTTCTTCCCACGTGCTTTCTGGCATTTGAAGGATGGCTTCAACCTTCGGTTGGTGCAGAGTTTCTTTGTGCCTTCCAAGGATTGAACCAGGTCTAGGAACTTGTTGGCTATCTGCACAGCCAAGCCGATCCCTACATTTCCGACGCTTGCAACCTGCTGGAACCAATCCTCTGTGGTCTTCTCCAAGTTTTTTCTCCTCTCTAGCTTATCTATCTGTTCCTTGGAGAGCAGCTATGGCGCGACTGTAGAGGTAGTGGGGAGGTCGTCTACTGAGGACCACTGCTGAATATAATCGGTCAGGGCAGCAACCTGTGCCTTTAGCTCGTCCTTGGTGATCTTGTCCTATTTAATCAGATGCACCACCGTGGCCACCGACTCCTCCAGATGTCCGACCTTCTGTTCCTTGGTGGCTGTCCCTAGGTCGATCGTGGAGATATTATAGCTTACTTCGGCCTGGCCAACAGTTGGCATTGCTACTTGTGCAGTCCGGGAGCCAGAGGCGTCCATGGTTATCCGGGAACGGACCTTAGGCTTCTTCTTCTTCTTTGTTGTGGCTAGAGATCGAGCCAAGATGGCTTCCAATCTCAACCTCGGGTCACTCAGGACAAGAGTAGTCTTTTCAAGCTGCTTTTCTAGCTAGTCAGGCATGGCAGATTTGTCCTTGGGTGTATCATGGCTGCCCTCACCCGTCTTAGTCAAAGGCAAGACCTCTGCTTCCTTTTTCTTTTGAAGCTTTTCCTTTTCCTTGGCAGCATCCTCCTCTTCGTCAGAGTCTTGATAAAACACGAGGCTTTTGACAGGCAGCTTGGTGGATAATATCTGAGTGGGATCCTGTTCTTTTGCTGCCTCTTCTTATTTCTTTTCTTCAGTGGCCTCGGGTTCTGGACTCTTCACAATGTGGGTCTCAGCCTCAGTAATATCCCCTTTTGGTTGCTCTTCTTGCGGTTGTCCCTCCTCACCACGTGGTGACTGTTCCGCCTCTTCTCCAACGTCCTTTGGTTGCTGAGCCAACTCTTCTTCAACGTTATCATCAAAAACCCGAATAATTTCCCTGGCACCTGAGCCATCCTATCCATCCGCGCCCTCGGAAGAGCCTGTCTCTTCTTCCTCGTAGGCAACCTTGTCGACGATTCTATGCTCATATTCAAGTTGCTCATAATAATCATCGGCCTCCTCCCCAATAGGCTTTGAAGCCTCCTGTTCCAGCTCCTCCATCTCTTTGGAAATTTCCATTGTGGCCTCCATAGCCAAAGGACCTGTTGGTGGTTGCGAAGGCTGAGATGTTGCGAGGGCTTGGGCGAGGGCAGCCTGGAGAGCAGGGTCCATTAGGAGTTGCGAGAGCTCGGGGGAAGACTCTGCTGGTGCCGTGTAATAGCCTCTGGCACGCTAGAAAGGGGAACAGGCGATGGTATTGTTGCCAGAGGCAGGGAGGTGATAGGTGACATGGCAGCAGCAGAGGAAGGGGAAGTAGTCATACTCGAGAAAGAGTCGATATTGATTATCGACCTGGCCGGGGGTGAAGAAGCGAGGTGGACTGAAATGTCCATCGTTTGGAGAGATGAGGCAGCTGTGGCCTGAGAGGTGGGAAGCACACCAGTCAGGGGAGGAAGGAGCAATGAAGGGTGCACCTCTGTTGTGACCACTGTCCTTTTAAGCTTCTTGGGAGATGAGCCTCCCGTATCCTTTGTTGCTTGTTCTTAAGGGTGCCTGGACTATGATGTTTCTGCTTCTTTCCTCTTCTGGGACCTGGTGATGGGGGGAGACTTGGAAGTCTCACTAGCTGATGGGGAGGCAGCAATGTCCTCCGTGGCGCTCGGCTCGCTTTTGAGCGCTTCATATGTTAAAGTGACCCCCTGTCACCCCAGTTGTGCCACTTGCCCATCAACCCACTCCTTAGTGCGAGCTATAATTGGCTTTGTGATAATATCCAGGTCCTCGACCTCTTGCTCGTCCCAGTCGATGGAGGAGATTGCCAAGTTGGGAACCGCAGGGTACCTCGGGTGCACCAGGGTGGACTCATCCTCTTCGAGCTGGTCCGGCACTGGAAGCAGCTGCACTCTCCTTAAAAACTGCACTGTCATTCACATGTAGTGTCTTTGGCGGACCTCCTTATCATCTTTACAGTCTGCCTAGAAATCCTCAACATGGTACTAGTGGGCGTATGCCGGTCCTAGCGCCTTCCTGACGTGGCCGTGGGGGTCCATCCCTGGGTGAGCCGTGTACCATTCAAAGTTATATTCTTTGAGTTTCTTTTCTGAGTTGCTGGCGCATTGAGATGTCTGCAATCGATACTGGCCCTGGCTGAGGATCATGGGATAAGGGATCCCTACCACGTGCTTATTGCCAAAGATCGTTTGAATATGTTGGAGCTGCCAGAAAAGCTCTAAGAGAATAATCCTATCGTTCAAGTATCTCGGTAACTTGTTCGGCCATTCCGTGAATCCCTGGGCACGGATGTAAGTGAACTTGGGGAATTGAATGTATAAGAAGGCATACTCCTTCAAGAGTGCCCTAGCGCTGTGAGATACCCTTCTCTCGAAGTCCCCGGCTATCAATCTGATAATATGGCCTATGAAGGCATCATTGATCCGGCAGTACTCCTTTTTGAAGTAGCGGTATTGTAGCTGAGGGTACTGGTCAAAAGGCTTAAGCCCTCATTTGTGATCCCCATTAGGCACCATGAAGAGTCCACTATATTGCCTCTGATCCACCAATGAGTACACCAGGTACGAGGTCATGTAGAACTTGTTTTTCTTAACATTTACGAACTACTCGTGGAAGCAGTTGCTAATGATACTCCCCCAGTCGAATGAGATCTTAGTTTTCACGTCCTCATTTCCTCGTATGATTTGCTCAATATAGTAAGCCATCCATTCCTGGAAGTAGGCGGCTGCTGGGAGGCCCATGACCTTGCTTAGCATGGTCACCAAGTCGTGATAGTCTTCTTGAAAATCGATACGGAACAGCTCTTGGGGAACTTTTGCAGTGCTGCCCCGCTTCTCCTTTAACCAGTAAATATTGATTGACTTCTTGATGTTCAATGGATTGGCATCCCATGCCGCCTGATACTGCTCCAAAGTGGGGACTTGCATATGTGGGAATGTAGGGATGTGGAATGTTTTTGTAATTCCTTCCGGAGACATGTCGGCAAAGATATTCCCTTCTTTGTCTGCAATTGTTCAGGTATCTGTCTGGTAGGCTTCTCGATAAGCCATTACCAATTCAGGTGCTATTAGAGACGAAGGAAAGCCAGCAGCTTTAGCAATTCCGCTTTGGCGTATCAATCGGGCATTCTTTGTTTTAGGGTCGACCTTGACCCTCTGGGTGAACTCATCTATGTCCACCTGGCCTATATTGGTGTCTGAGATTTCTTTCCAGTCCGTCGAGACCTTTCACTGGAGCGGTTCACCCTGAAATTGGAACTTCATTTGGTCTTTGTCGTCCTTCCCACAGGCGGCCCTTCCGGATTTCTTACCCTTGTCCTTTTCGGCAGAGGCCCCTGAAGTTCCTACAGCCGATTCCATATATCCTGTAAGCAAGGGTGAAGTTAGCACAAGAAAACACCAATAACGTTAATGTTAGTCTGTATTGTGAGCATATTATATAACTAACCATTCAAATGCATCATAAATTTAATTCTCAGACAATATCGATTTCATTTTAGGGCAATTGAGCAATCTGGGCTCGGAGGGCCGGACTTCCCTAGCAGGAATGCTGCCAGGAAGGGAAAACACGATCGAAAGCTCCCGGGGACCCCCGTTGGTCAAATTTTGATGTTCTAAGAGACCCATGATGGAGAATGGCCTAATTTAGGACGTGGTTTGAAGTCAGATTCTTGATTTGAATTGATTTGGATCGATTTGGGGAGCTTCGGGGGTTTCAGGCCGGAAGGCAGTCAGGCGAAGGAAGTCGGCGGCGGCGGACACTAGACGGAAGTCCGATGGCGGAAGCCCGGAGGCCGGGACTCGGGAAGCAAAAGACGACCGACGTCAGGTTTTGTTTAACAACTTAGATAAGACGGCACTTGGAGCACCAGGCCCCGGAGGCCGGGAGGACGCCAGCTGACGGCCGCCGCGTAATCGTTAATCATTTTGAACGGCAGCGGCAAGGGGAAAATCGGAGCCCGGAGGGTGGGGAGCCAACGGAGGTTCGCCAGCGACGGACTTTGCAAGGTGGCCCAGCGGCGACGGCGAGGTGAAGCTCGGGCTCTGGCCTACCGGAGGACGCAAGGGGACGGCCGCCGGGAAGTTATGAAAACTCACGTACGGCGGTGGTGAAAGGCGTCCCGGGACTCGGGAGGCGGACCGACACGAGGTGCAGGCCACCACAAAATATTTGGCGTTGATACGAACGGCGGCGGCGAAAGATGGACCGGGACCTGAGCACTGGGGAGACTAGAATGATGGCTGCCGCAAGGTACAGGCAGCGACAGTCGAAGAGGCTTCCAGAGTCCGGGAGCCGTAGGGTGACGGCCGTCGCGATGTTATATGAAAGCTCAGGCGGCGGCGGCAAAAGGATCCCCGGGGCCCGAAGGTCGGGTAGCCGGCCAGGTTCCGCCGTGAGTGACGGCGGAACCGTCACGGAGTTTCAGGGTCGGAACTCCGGACGGCTAGGCCCGAAGGGTCGCGAGGCAGCGAGGAGGACGCTAGCTGATGGCTGGTCATGAGCATCAGTGGAAAAGCGGAAGCGGCGGCCCAGGATCCAGGGTCCGGATGCACAGAAGTCAAACCAAAAGAAGCTCAACTCCACGGAAGGAAAAAGTGGCGAAGGCAGACGGCGAAGGTTGGAACGGGACCCGGAGGGCGGGGAGCCGACCGAGGTTCGCCGTTGAGGTCATTTAAACGCGGAAGAGTGCGAAAGGCACTCTGGGGATGGAATCCCGATGACCCGGGCCCGGATAGGGATGCGGCCGCCAACATTCATTCATACACAGAAAAGGAGTAGCAAAGGAGGGGACCGAGCCCGAGGGGGCCGGTTGCCCTACGCGAAGAACAGCCGCGCAACGGGCGAGTTCGAGGGACGGAGGAGGGATCATTGCGCTGAGTTCAGGTGAATTCCAAAACATGGGTTTCGAGCACAATGAGGGGGTGTTCATTTTTGTCCAATTTAATTCATTGCTCATTTTAACCAAATTCACAAAAAGGTCAAAAAATAGCGGGAGGGCAAACGAGGACGGCCTACCTCGAATTCGCTAAGCGGCGAGTCGATGGGATTCACCGGCAGGGTTGATAGAGCAACGTTGACGCTAATGATCATGATGATGCAGATTGCAGTGGGCTCCAGACAGAAGCTCTACCAATTCGCTTAATTCACAAAGTTAAAAAAATGACATTAGGACCACAGTTTATATACCCAATCGGTCATTAATGGTCGCATTAAATGCTCATACGATCGTGCCAAAAGGTTGGTGAGATTCAAATTCGAGTCGGCAGCGGCGGCGAGGTCCTCGGGATACAGCAGGCGGGAAGCCGCGCAACGACGACCGCCGCATGAACTTTCGGTGACTTCAGACGACGGCGGCGAAAGAACGATCGGGGCCCAGACGGCGGGGTGCGGTGTAGAGTTCGCCGTCGTTAGATTTTCTGCATTTCGTTTGAATGGCAGCGGCGAGCTAGACCTGGGGGCCCGAAGGTCGGGCGGCCGACGGAGGATCGCCATCGCGGACGGCGATCCCGGGACGGAAGTCCGGACGCGGACTTCGGGCGCCTGGGGCCCGGAGGAGCAGGGGCTGGCCGCGAAATCCCCGAAGACCTACAAACGGCAAACGGCTGGGCTAGTTCCGAAGGGCGGAAAGATGCCTGGGAAACGCCGTCGGGGCAGCAAATGAAAGAGGGAAACCCGACAAGGGAACCCCGGAGGCCTGGGCCCAGAGGGGCCCAGGGCTGCCCCTAAGCCTGAAAGGCCTAAGGAACCCGTAAGGCCCCGGAGGGCACCAAAAATTAAAAGGGAAACCACGGTCGATCTTAGGATGAAACTTTAGGGTAATATCGACCATGCAAAATGTCAAAAAAGAGGGGCACGCAAAATGAGGCGGCCCTGAAAGACCCGACAAGGGGAAAGAAAAAAGAGGGTCCCCGTTCCGAACGGGGCGTGTGTGTCGAGGGCACAACACTATCCTCTAGGTACTTTTTTGCTTCTCTCTATTTAGTAATTTGATTTCATGTTTTCATTTTATAGGTTTTAGTGCATTAGGGTTTGCATTTCTCCTTTGAAGCTTCATTTTAATAGTGAACCCCCTTTTTAATAACACCTAAGGAAACCTCCTAGCAGTCCCTTCCCTCAATTGATTGACTTGGTTGAGGGATCTAGGTTTTCTTAATGAACTAAGAGTGAAAGAGGTCCTAAGCACAGTTCCATCGATCCCAAAAGGTGGACACCCTATTTCCTTTAGTTCATGTACAACATTAGATGAAATTATTATTATTATTATTATTATTATGTGTTGTAGCAAATTATCATTTGAGAAAAAAAGTTATTAGGTCACTGTATGGTTTACTTAATAAAAGTTGATAGTTCCCCATCGTTTAATCAAGTAAAATATTTAATTAAATTAACTTGGAAAATTTAAATGAATTAATCAAATATATTCAATTATATTCTTTTCAATATGAATGTTAAAACACATAATGCGATGACTACCTTGTGCGGATAACTTCACGCAACAGTTAAATTATAGAACATGGTTAAGTTAAAAAGGATAAATTCTCAAATCATCAAATATATTTTAAGGAGTGACCTTGGAGTGTTAAATCCATTGCAATTGATTGAATTGTTATTAAATTCTTATGCTCATTTATATGCTTTCAATACCAATGAGTGCAGATAATATTATATCATGATGGCGATGATAAGATTTATATTTAGTTTTTTTTCATTAAAGAATTGGGTTTCCATGTCACTAAATGTTGGGCATGACATATTGCATCATAATAATATACATTCATTTAATTCTATTTAATAATTAGAAATATGATTAAGTATTCTAGTTGCGTGAGAAGTTATTTTAGTAGAAATAAAATTTCTTAAGATAATTTTTTAATGCTATTATTCTTTTTATTCCAATATTGATTGATGGTTATCATTACTTTTATTCTTATGTGTGGTACTAGTGTCTATAGTTATTTATGGTTCTTTCACAAAATTAGATATAAATCTGTACTGCTAAATTGTTTGGCACACTTCTACAAGTATGAAGGTGATCCCTATAAGTGTGGATATGAACTTTTATGTAAATATAAACTTGTAACTTATAGGCTTGGTGTCACTACATTTTTCTTTCTAAGACTTATGGACCTTGATATAGGTTCTTTGCTTCTAATAAAAGATATCATGTTTATAAATATCTTTAGAGAATTTATTAAATTACAAGGCCCACGTGCTAGCCAATCAAATATCTTGATTGATTAATTTAGGAAATATGAATTAAGTTCAATAATAATAGGAAATAATAGAATATGAAATGCTAAAAAGATCCTTTGTAATATTTTTGTATTTTTATTCTAAATGTGCTCATTGGCTTCCTAGATTACTAATTTTAAATTAGAGTTAATATTTAAACACACCATCCTAGCATGCAATATAAAATATTTTAGGTTTTCTAGTTGGCTAATAATGACTGGAAAGGAAGGGAAGCTTGAGTCTAAATTAAGAAAGCCAAATTTAAAGATTTTGGTTTTAACTCAATAATTAGGAAAGTGATTTAGATAAATTTTACATGCTGAAATCATTTGAACTAGCATGATCAATTAACAGTTTTAGAGATTAACTCTATGTCCTAAAGATGACAGATCAAAAGAAGAGGAAAAGATGATCTAATCGTGTATCAATTTTGATAAAAAGAAATATCATATTATACATTAATCTACAAATAAAAAGTAACCTAGCAATTTTAATCTCAAAACTTATGGAACAAGTAATTGGTAAGCAATTTTCACTAATTTAAAGATTTTGGTTTTAACTCAATAATTAGGAAAGTGATTTAGATAAATTTTACATGATGAAATCATTGGAACTAGAATGATGAATTAAAAGATTTAGAGATTAACTCTATGTCCTAAAGATGATGGATAAAAATAAGAGGAAGAGTTGATCTAATCGTGTATCAATTATGATGAAAAGAAATATCATATTATACATTAATCTACAAATAAAAAGTAACCTAGCAATTTTAATCTCTAAACTTATGGAACAACTAATTGGTAAACAATTTTCACTATTACAATATAGTTTAGGCATGCTTTATAATTTTCACATTGTTTAGGTTGTTCAATTATACAATTAAAAACACGCATATGGAGAAATTAGATATTTATTTATTATAATTTAAAATGTTGAATTTATAAAAAGTAAAATAAAGTTTTTCGTAGTTTTAAATTTTTTTTAATAAATGTTTTTTATTCGAAAATTATAATAAAATTTCCCTTTTCATATCAAATTCTATTTAATATTGAACATATTTAAATGGAATGACTTGATACAAATACATATGTTCAAGTAATATATATTTTGTTTTAAGCTCAACTTATAATCCAATACCTTTTGTTATTATTTTATTACTATTAAAATTTATTTCCATAATCAAGATGATCATGTTACTACTTACACACATTCCACATAGTCCTGGTATTAAAATTTTACAAAGTAGCCTAAACATTTGTAAATTTTCCCCATTTTAGCGAAAGCATTGCGATATCCATCACTCTCACTCTGACCTAGAATTTTAGTCACCCCTATCCATTATATAAATGTTTTATGATGGTTTAGCCATATAAATTGCTTTAATTCAATATTTTAAGAAAAATATAAATTGTCAAATAATATGTTTAATTTATGAAAAAATAGTGTAAACATTCTTTATTAAAATACTTTTATCTATTGCACTAAACATATACATTAAATTTGAGAAAAATAAACATCCATCTTTAATAAAGTAATGGAAATTATTGAGTTAAATGATATTAGAATGAAAACAAAATAAAGAAAATATTTTTTTCCCTTGCTAAAAACTTGCATGATTATCACATTCTCAATAGTCACCATCAAAGCATGTATTTTTTTTTTAAAACAAACGAAAATCCTATTTATGTCAAATTAGTGTTATATATATATATATATATATGAAAACAATGATAATTATTAGTAATAAATGAAAAAATCTTTAATTTACTCTAACCATTCACAACAAGTTTCTAAATACATATTAAAAATATTCAAGATAATTTAATTAAAACTATTTTATAAACAAAATTAATTATATTTTATGTTTGAAAATATTCCAAATAATATGAATTTTTATAATAAATATCCTAAACCGGTGTAATTAAAAAAGAACAATTAAAACCATTACTAATAAATGTAAAATCTTAAATTTATCATTACAATGCACAGTAAATTTCTAAA
>VDFB02058242.1:135923829-136029587 GCA_007258455.2 Sequoia sempervirens | reverse complement strand
TCCATGGGGATGATATCACAGAGTACCTCATCATGGTAGTTCCCGATCTTGAACCTTACTAGACACTGCTCATTGACCAAAACTTTGTGGTCTTTCTACAACCAGACAATCTGATACGGATGCAGGTGCCTTTCCCTCTTCAGCTTCAACTTTGTGACCATCTCCTTTAACACCAGATTATTAGTGCTCCCACCGTCAATAATGACATCACAATATTTTCCTTCACACTTGCACCTTGTGCAAAATAGATTCTTCCTTTGTTCTGGTTCCTTTTCCTCAGTCACTAGGGCTCTCCTAATCACTAGGGCTTCTCCCCTTTCAGCATCATCAGAATTTTCAGATTGGGCCTCCTCATCTACATGCGCAACCCTTCCATGAACTTCTAGCCTTTTTTCTACCCTTCCTTGGTGTTGTGGACATTCATAGGCACGATGCCCCTCTTCACCACACTAGAAACACGTTCCTCTGAAACCAACTCTTCCCAATCCTTGTCCATATCTCCCTTGTCCTCTACGTCTTAGATCACCACTGTTTTGATCACGAGGGCAATAGAAGTTGTCATTTCTTTGGCTTCAGCTGGTACCCACATCTTCACTTTTCTTTTCATCATTTCGGCTTCCTAAAGGTCTTCCATTGCCCCTTCCGCTTTGACCTCCTCGTCCTTTTTTCTTGCTATCAAATCTTTTGTTCAACTTCTCTTCCACCTTCAGAGAAAACTGATACACATCCTCAATGGTGGTCATTCTGACTAGGCTTAACTCCTCCTAAATGCTCGGTCATAACCCATTAAGATATCAGGCTTCCTTCTCGTTATTTTCCTTTGTGTGACCCGTTTTGATGATTATCTTGTGAAAATCTTCAATATATTCTTTCACAGATCTACTTCTTTGCTTCAACCCTTGCAATTTCTTCAACAGATCTAACTCGTAGTCCATTGGTATGAACTGCTTCTTCAGTTTCTCTACCATGCGATCCCATCTGGTGATCTTGCCTTTTCCTCTTTGATTTCTTTCCAACTGGACCTCTTTCCACCAAATGCTAGCATGGCCCTTCAGCTTCATTTTTGCAAACTTAACCCAGTCTGGGTCCTCCATTTCCTCATACTCAAAATATTCTTCTAGCTCATTGATCCAATCGATCAACTCTTCCGGGTTCAGACTTTTAGAATAACTGGGGACTTCTGCTCTGGGTATTTTATCGATCTTTGAAATGGCCCTTATTAGCTACATTTGGTTTTGATCAATTGCTTCTTCTTCCTCTTCTACATTTGAACCTTCTTCCTCTCGTTCATCCTCACTTTCCTCCCTCGGGTTTAACCCTCTTCTCAACTACTCTTGTAACACATCAATCTGTCTCTGGAGGGCTACTAGTGCATCTCTTCCACTAGCATTTCTGCCACCTCGACCACCTTTGGAACCACCATGCCTACCAGGCATCACTCTTGGAAGCATCTTTATTGACCTTGACCCACAACCACGGTCCTGGTGTGAACTGCCTCACGATCGACGATTTGTCCACACACTCAAGAAAACCCGCTCTGATACCACTTGATGAGGGCACAACCCGAGACATAAAAAATAACCCACAAACAAGAGAATAATTTTATTATTAAAAAAATGGAGCTTCTTACATGCAGAGGATCTCAATCCCCAAGTTCTACAACACATGCAAGTTACAGAAAGTTACAGAATAACTCTTTCGCAATATGCGAGCTTGTCCCCCAAAAAGTTACCCAAAAATTAGAAATCCGCCCATAAATAGAGCTCCTCCTTAGTTTGGAGCCAAAACAACATCCAAATTTGAGTTTAGGCATTTTGGCGCCTAAAATTTACAACATGAAGCTCAAATTTCAAAAGAGCATTTGCAATTGTATTTTTTAGAAAGTGCCCCAACTTCCCGGGGCCATAACTTTTGATCCGGGACTCCGATTTGTGAACCGTTTGAACCGTTGGAAAGGTCTCGAAGTCAATGACGCACTCAAAATTTCTATGCCAATTTTGGAAAGTTTTGGGGCCATTCCAAGAACTCTAAGTGCCTCAAATCTAACTTGGAAGATTTTTAGGTGCAAATCTGTGAAACTAAAAATGCAATATCTTTCAACCCAGGAACAGAAAATAAAAAATGTAAATTGGGAATTTCATTATGACAAAAAGGGTATCCAAAAATTTAAGAACATCTAAAAACTGAGAAACTTGAAATTTGACCATTTTTGGGTGATGCAAGATTTCCTTTACACCACTGGATGCTCCTGCATCAATATTCTAGGCAAATCCAAAAAGAGAAAAGACTACATAGAAACCTTAAGTGCCATCTTTGATAGGTTGGAGGAATACAAAGTCAGACTAAACCCAAAGAAGTGCATCTTCGGCGTACAATCAAGGAAGCTACTAGGAAATATAGTGTTCATGAGGGGTATTGAGGTCGATGCAACAAAAGTAAAAGCAATCCTCGAGATGGAAGCACTGAAAACATTAAAGCAACTAAGAGGTCTCCAAGGTAGACTCCAATCAATTTGATGATTCATTGACCAACTAGTGGACAAACAGAACCCATACTCTCACCTACTCCACAAGGGAGTACCATACAAATGGGACACCAAATGTGAAGAGGCATTCAATAAAATCAAGGAATATCTACTAAAACTTCCAATCTTAATGCCACCCATCCCAAGAAATCCATTTATTCTATATGTGTCAGCAATAGCAATAGCCCTTGGAGCTCTCCTAGCTCAGCATGATGAAAATGAAATAGAGAAGACTATCAACTATATCAGTAGAAAAATGGCTGGGCATGATTTAAAATATTCATTCATCTAGAAAGCATGCCTCGTAGTAGTGTTTGCATCACATAAATTTAGGCATTACATGTTGGCACATAAAATAAAACTCATCACCAAAATCAACCCCCTCAAATATTTACTATCAAAGGAAATGCTCACAGGAAGAATGGAAAAATGGGTAATGATATTATCAGAATATGACATTGAGAATGTGGAGAGGAAAGCAATAAAGGATCAAGTCATTGCCGATCAACTGGTAGAGGCACCAATATATTCAGAGAACCTTCTCGTCTCAGAGTTTCCTGATGAATCCATTTTTAATCTCAACATAGCTAACCACTGGAAACTATAATTTGATGGTTCATACACATAGCATGGATCAGGAGCTAGTGTCTTCTTCATCACCCCACAAGGGGATTACATACCAAGGTCCTACAAACTGGCATTTCCTTGCACTAGTAATAATATTGTGGAATATGAAGCCTTGACTATAGGTCTCTGAATAGTAGTGCAGTGGAACATTATGGCTCTCAAAGTGAATGGAGACTCCCAATTGATCATAAATCAAGTCAATGATGAATATCAAACTAAGGATGACAAGCTCACTCCATATAAGAAATTGGTGGAAACTCTCAAAGAATTCTTCATTAAAATCACATTTGAGCAGATACCTAGAGCCAACAACAGAGTAGCAGATGCCATGGAAAGAATTGGGTCCCTACTAGACATCCCCAACAATGTTCCAAAATATGAATTTCTAATTGAGAAACTTCTCGTACTAGAATTTGAGGCACCCAAATCAAAATTTGTGTGTAAAATCATTGGTCCTGACGATCCTTGGTATCATGACATCTACACACATCTTCGCATAGGAATCATATCGACTGACCTACCATCAAACCTAAAATAAACCTTTGTTAAAAAGGCATCCAAATTTTTCATCCTAGGTGATACCCTATACCATTGAAGCATAGAAGGTACCTTACTACATTGCTTAAATGTTGAGGAGGCATTAATTGCTCTAACCAAAGTACATAATGGTATATGCGGTTCACACTCGAGTGGAATGACCGTAGCCAAGAAACTTCTGAGGATGGGGTATTATTGGCCCACGATGGAAAGAGAAGCACATGATCATTCCAAGAGATGTCTACAATGTCAGTAGCATGGGGGCCTCATTCATGCTCTAGCTCAAGAACTTCACCCGATCGTCACACCGTGGCCCTTTTCGTAGTGGGGACTTGATCTTATTAGGAAAATCACACCCACCTCATCCAATAGCCACAAATTTATCATAATTGCAACTGATTACTTCACAAAGGGGGTGGAAGCCATACCCATGATGTATATCACTAGAAAGTAGATCTCAAAATTCATCCTAAACTATCTCATTTGTCGTTATGGTGTCCCACAAGCCATTATCTCAAATAATCGAACACCATTCAAGAACCAGAAGGTTCACAACTTGTGTGAGAAATTCAAAATCTAACATTGCTTCTCCACCCCATACTATCCCCAAGGCAATAACCAAGCAGAAGCTATAAACAAAACCATCCTCAAAATCCTCAAGAAAATAGTCAATGATGCAGGTCATGACTGGCATCTACAGCTTAATCCTGCCCTATGGGCCTATCGAACCAACATCCACACACCACCGGCACCACCCCATTTTTCTTGGTTTACGAATCAGATGTAGTTCTCCCTATTGAGATTGAGCTCCCATCCCTTAGGATATCACTGTAAAACCTCATCACGAATGTAGAATACAGGGTATCAAGATTAAATGAGCTAGAGCTACTGGATGAGAGATATATAGATGCTTTAAATCATTTGCAAGTCTATCAGAATAGACTCAAACAGAGCTACAATAAGAAAATCAGAAGCAAGACTTTCCAAGTTGAAGAACTGGCCTTAAAATAAAATTAGAAGAATGTCCCAAACCCAAGTAGCAAAGGAAAGTTTGAACCTAATTGGGTAGGACCTTTCATCATCACAGTAAGTTATAAGTTAGGGGCATATCAGTTATCAACACTCGAAGGGAAACCTCTATAGGAGCCCATGAATAGCTCCCATCTCAAAAAAATTTATGCCTAGATATTTCAAGGTATAGAACCAAAAAAAAAATACAAAACAATAAGAAAATGTCCTGAAAAAATGGTTACTTCAGCGAAAACCTATCAAACAGGCATCTTGGTGACAACAAAAAAATAAAAAAAGAAAAATTAAAAATAAGAAAAATGATCAAAAAATAGTAAAGAGAAAAAATCGTCCTCTAAGTGAAAACCACTTTGGTGGCACTTTGGACAAGTACCTTGGTGAAAACTTGGAAAATAGGCACCTTGCATAAATAAGCACTTTCCATCCACTAGGATCTTTATGGTTTGTTCTGCATTATCCCTTCATTTCGCTTCCATCATTCATTTCATTCAGGTCTCCATCCATCACTCGTCCACTTGCATCCACACCATAGCTTTGTCCTATGATCGTATCATAATCCCTTCTAGTACTACTTGACCCATCCTCAAAGTCAGTCTGTCCTACCTTCATCAGAGTAGTCTATTGCATCACACTTGTGGAATGTTCTTATTGGATCAGATTTGTGTATGGTCTTAAAGTCCTCAAATCAGAAAATCCAAAAAAACATTCAAAACATATCAAAATCCAAAAAACATCAAAACATCAAAAAATCCAAAAACATCAGAAAAACACAAAATCCAAAAACATCAAAACATATAAAAATTCACAAACAAGTCAAAAATTCATTCCAAAAGTAAAAAAAAGAGTCGTCTGCTCGAACTACATCATCTTTGAGCTTGAACGTAGGCAAGGTTGATCTTTGATCATCCCCTGAGACACTTAGGTCAATCCTTTAGGAGTCTGTCATAATAAACTGACATCTCATCATGTATATCTTCATATGTAAATTGATCAAGTCGTTAGTCCAAACTACGTAGTCTCTATGTGTATAATGTAGGCAAGGCTAATCTGTTGATCAGCCCTTGAGGCCCCTAAGATAGGTCCTTAGGTTAGTCTCTTGGTCAAAATCTTAGAAAATCCCAAAACATTGGAAAATCAAAAATCAAAACATTGCAAAACATCAAAAACATCCAAATATTTGAAAAAATCCATCCACCTCATCTCACTTGCACCCGCAATAACATCATCCATAATAAATTGGTTGTCATCCTCAACCTTTGGTGAAACAATTAGAAACAAGTCTAGAGTAGGTTAAATGTAAAAAATCAAAAATGTCAAATCTCAGGTTTAAGTCAATACGTAAGCAAGTTTGTCAATTCTTTGCGTTGATAGTCCATCATCCAATAGTCTCATATCAATCATTTGATAATATCATGTCCTAGGATGAATCCTTCCTACAAGGGACATTATTTATCAGAAAGAATACTTTGGATAAATGAAATGATGTGCCACCATCCACTAACATGTCCTAGGATGCATCCTTCCTATAATGGGCATTATCTTTTGGCAATAGTTTTGGTTCCTATCCTTGAAAACACATTCCCTTTTGGTTAGCGGTATTGAAGAAAATCAACTTATTTGTGTGCTTTATCTTGGTCTTTTGACTTATCTTATTGTGCTCAGAACAAGGACCTCTCGATGATATCCAAATGAAGGATTTAGAGAGATAGGAATGGGGCAGTGATCATTATCCTTTTGTCTGTTGTGCTTGTTGGGCGTTCTTGTAAAATAACTTGGTGAATACTTTCTTTGTTAGATATGTATCAAGGATGTTTTAGACAGCTTGTTGACTATTGCATTGATTGGTTATACCTTTCTATGTTTTCGTCCGAGGTGTTTGAAACCTCTAAAGTGCATCCTAGCAAGGTTTCTATATGTTAGGTGTGAACAAGAATACTCATATCTATTTTTTGAATCAAAGTCCATCACACTAAGTACAACACCATCCTAGTCCTTTATACCTTGATGCATTGTGCTTAGGCGTGTTATCAACATAACGTAAGGGACCCTTTTAAAATCCCAATCCTTGATAAGCAAATCATCCATCTATCATCATCCATTTCTCATCATCATTTCATCAAGTTGGCTTGTTGGATCCTTTTGTCATCATCTAATGTCTTTTTTTTTCGTACTAACATCACTTCATGAACAATTAATCATCATCACTGGGGCATCCATCTTGCATCCACAAACCATTAGTATTTTGCATATCATATCGCATGCATAATCATCATCATAATATAGAACTATTAGTCTAAGCATCTCATAAATCATACATTTGCATAATCACAACATATAATATAGACCTGTTAATCTAAACATGTCATAAATCATCCATTGCGTAATCATAGCATATAACATCATCCATGTCATCCATCATCACATCATATCATCATTTAAGTTGTTTAGGATAATATAGATTTGTTATTCTAAGCATCTTAAAAACATCTCATTTGCATCATCATCCATAACCATCCATTTTGATCTCTTTATCATGAGATTCAAACCTCAAATAAAATCTTTTCGCTTGATCTCTTGAGGGGGAAATATACCAATGTACCCCTTTCCCATCTGAAAAATCAATTTTTTTTTGAATTTGGATTGCGGCAAGTTTATTCTGATTATGTGTTCTAGATCTAGTGATTTGGGGCTCATACACCACCTTGGGCATATGAGTCCCACCTATGTCTCAAGAATGGATTTTAAACAGTTCATTAATCAAGACACTTCTTAGAGTTTGTGTCCTAATTTTAAGCCATTGGGAATCATATACCCCAACTAGCGTACAAGTCTCGCCTTAACCATGAATTTTTTAAATAAAATTCTTGGCAGGATTTTATTACCCTAGATCTAATGTCCGCTTGTAGTGTTGTAATTTTAGGAAATTTGGCATAACCAAGTATAAATATGAGGTTATTTCACATAATTTCTCATAACAAGCTAGAATTTCATAAGAAATGAAGAGCAATTTCACAAAAGCATTCAAGGGAAGATTTATAGAAGATTATTCTAGTGATCAAGAGGCATTTCATCATGTGAAATTTTTAGGTCATCATGCATGTCGTTGAGCTAATGTGGTGATGTAGTATTTGTGATCAAGTTCAAGCATTCAAAGCCTTTATCTTATTCAAATTTCATGATCGAGATCTACACTCATTGAGGCCACTTCATGCTTGTTTTCATATTTTCAAACCAAGGTTTCAACAAGGTTTGGTGAGTTGTTACATGATTTTTTTCATTCATCATTCCTCCATGCTTTCATATTTCATTTCAAGGTTTAATTACAAAAATGGGGTTTGATCGAGGCAAACCCCTACTCCCCAACACAACAACATTTTTCCCTCTTTGTGTGTGAATTACAAATCTTAGTGAATTGGAGCATGAAGATCCTTTGAAGACAAAGTTGCAAATGTTGTCAAATATTTCAAGAAGTTGTCATCTTCATAGAAACTCACCTACAAGCCAGAATTCAGACTTTCAGATGTAGAGATTAGAAAAGATTAAAGCTACAGAAGACCTATTGAGGCTACTCTAGACATGCAAAATTTGCATCAGGTAGTTAATTAGGACCATTCATCAACATTAATTTCATTTCTAAGGTTATTCATTTAATCAATAAAAAATTCAAGTCAAATTGGTCAAAACATCCTAATCATCATTAGGCTAATCTAATCCTGATTAAATTAACCTAACCACCCACTTGCACAAATAAATCAATTTATTGATTTATTAAAATCCTTATTTTCTTTCAACATGGCATCTTTGAGGAATATTCCCACTCAACATTTTCAGAATTTTAAATTCTAATATGTCCTCCACTCAGGATTTTAAATTCTGACATATCCCCCACTCAACATTTTTAGAATTTTAAATTCTAACATGTCCCCCACTCAAAATTTTAAATTTTGACCTATCACCCACTCAAAATTTTAAATTCTAACATGTCCCCCACTTATAATTTTAAATTCTGACATGTCCCCCCACTCAACAATTTTGAAAATTTTGGCACATTGGCCAAAATACACTCATCCTCAAGCCTATCAAAAGCTGACAAGTGGCCTCTTTTCATTGGATTATTTTTGATCCCACATTGCTCCCTCTTTATCATTCTTAGCAATTGAAAATCTATAAAATAGAGGCTTCATTCATCAACAAATCCTCCACAACTCCACAATTTGATCCACAATCCTCATGCAAGGTCACTCTCTTCAATTGAGAACTGATCTTGCCCATCTTACTCCACCATCTTCAAAGAATTTTTATCAATTTAGCTTTCTTAGTAAGGATTGGGAAATGACTTCTTTCCATAGAAGCACCAATCCAATTTGAAATAGGGTTTATTTCATGTTTTGTATGCTTTAAGTTTATCTTATATTTTTTTTGCATTTAGAAACATGATTTATTATTTCATATGGATGTTATATCTATTTTTTTTTATTTAACTAACAATACTTGTGTTTATTCATTTTTGAGAAAATGCAGATCTAGCATCCACAACTACAAAAGTTTCAGTGGAACCCTAATACTAGGAATAAATCACCACCTTGGGCATATGAGTCTCAGTATGCCTGTTTCTTCTAGTTTTTTGTACATCTTGATTTCTCAATAGAAGATTCTAGATTCTACACTTTAGAAACAACAAATTTTAGAGATTTTAGATCTTGCTTAGACATCTCCTATCCTCTAGGTTCTTTTTTGCTTCTCTCTATTTAGTAATTTGATTTTATGTTTTAATTTTATAGGTTTTAGTGCATTACAATTTGCATTTCTCCTTTGAAGCTTCATTTTAATAGTGAAACCACTTTTAAATCACACATAAAGAAACCTCTTAGTAGTCCCTTCCCTCAATTGATTGACTTAGTTGAGGGATCTAGGTTTTCCTAATGAACTAAGAGTGAAAGAGGTCCTAAGCATAGTTCCATTGATCCCAAAAGGTGGACACCCTATTTCCTTTAGTTCATGTACAACATTAGAGGAAATTATTATTATTATGTGTTGTAGCAAATTATCGTTTGAGAAAAAAATTATTAGGCCACTGTATGGTTTACTTAATAAAAGTTGATAGTTCGCCATCATTTAATCAAGTAAAATATTTAATTAAATTAACTTGGAAAACTTAAATGAATTAATCATATATATTCAATTAAATTCTTTTCAATGTCAATGTTAAAACACATAATGCTATGACTACCTTGTGTGGATAACTTCACACAATAGTTAAATTATAGAACATGGTTAAGTTAAAAAGGATAAATTCTCAAATCATCAAATCTATGTTAAGGAGTGACCTTGGAGTGTTAAATCCATTGCAATTGATTGAATTGTTATTAAATTCTTATGCTCATTTATATGCTTTCAATACCAATGAGTGTAGATAATATTATATCATGATGGCCATGATAAGATTTATATTTAGTTTTTTTCATTAAAAAATTGGGTTTCCATGTCACTAAATGTTGGAAATGACATATTGCATCATAATAATATGCATTCATTTAATTCTATTTAATAATTATAAATATGATTAGGTATTCTAGTTGCGTGAGAAGTTATTTTAGTAGAAATAAAAAATTCTTAAGATATTTTTTTAATGATATATTTTTTTTATTCCAATATTAATTGATGGTTATCATTACTTTTATTCTTATGTGTGGTATTAGTTTCTATAGTTATTTATGGTTCTTTCATAAAAATTAGATATAAATCTAGATTGCTAAATTGTTTGGCACACTTCTACAAGTATGGAGGTGATCCCTATAAGTGTGGATATGAACTTTTATGTGAATATAAACTTGTAACTTATAGGCTTGGTGTCACTACATTTTTCTTTATAAGACTTATGGACCTTGATAGATGGTCTTTGCTTCTAATAAAAGATATCATGTTTATAAATATCTTTAGAGCATTTATTAAATTACAAGGCCCACACTCTAGCCAATCAAATATCTTGATTGGTTAATTTAGGAAATATGAACTAAGTTCAGGAATAATAGGAAAGAATAGAATATGAAATGCTAAAAAAATTCTTTGTAATATTTTTGTATTTTTATTCTAAATGTGCTCATTGGCTTCCTAGATTACTAATTTTAAATTAGAGTTAATACTTAAATACACCATCCTAGCTTGTGCAATATAAAATATTTTAGGTTTTCTAGTTGGCTAATAATGAATGGCAAGGAAGGGAAGCTTGAGTCTAAATTAAGAAAGTGAAATTTAAAGATTTTGGTTTTAATTCAATAATTAGGAAAGTGATTTAGATAAATTTTACATGCCAAAATTATTTTAACTAGCATGATGAACTAACAGATTTAGAGATTAACTCTATGTCCTAAAGATGATGGATAAAAAGAAGAGGAAAAGATGATCTAATCATGTATCAATTTTGATAAAAAGAAATATCATATTATACATTAATCTACAAATAGCAATTTTAATCTCAAAACTTATGGAACAAGTAATTGATAAACAATTTTCACTAATTTAAAGATTTTGGTTTTAACTCAATAATTAGGAAGGTGATTTAGATAAATTTTACATGCTGAAATCATTGGAACTAGAATGATGAATTAAAAGATTTAGAGATTAACTCTATGTCCTAAAGATGATGGATAAAAAGAAGAGGAAAAGTTGATCTAATCATGTATCAATTATGATAAAAAGAAATATCATTTTATACATTAATTTACAAATAAAAAGTAACCTAGAAATTTTAATCTCAAAACTTATGGAACAAGTAATTGGTAAACAATTTTCACTATTACAATATAGTTTAGGCATGTTTTATAATTTTCTTGTTGTTTAGGTTGTTCAATTATACAATTAACAACATGCATATGGAGAAATTAGATATTTATTTATTATAATTTAAAATGTTGAATTTATAAAAAGTAAAATAAAGTTTTTCGTAGTTTTAAATTTTCTTTAATAAATGTTTTTATTTGAAAATTATAATAAAATTTCCCTTTTCATATCAAATTCCATTTACTATTGAACATATTTAAATGGAATGACTTGATACAAATACATGTGTTCAAGTAATATATATGTTGTTTTAAGCTCAACTTATAATCCAATACCTTTTGTTATTATTTTATTACTATTAAAATCTATTTCCATAATCAAGATGATCATGTTACTACTTACACACATTCCACATAGTCCTGGTATTAAAATTGTGTAAAGTAGCCTAAACATTTGTAAAATTTCCCCATTTTAGTGAAAGCATTGCAATATCCATCACTCTCACTCTGACCTAGAATTTAAGTCACCCCTATCCATTATATAAATGTTTTATGATGGTTTAGCCATATAAATTTCTTTAATTCAATATTTTAAGAAAAATATAAAATTTCAAATAATATGTTTAATTTATGAAAAAATAGTGTAAACATTCTTTAATAAAATACTTTTATCTATTCCACTAAACATATACATTAAATTTGAGAAAAATAAACATCCATCTTTAATAAAGTAATGGAAATTATTGAGTTGAATGATATTAGAATGAAAAGAGAATAAAGAAAATATTTTTTCCCTTGCTAAGAACTTGCATGATTATCACATTCTCAATAGTCACCATCAAAGCATGTATATTTTTTTTAAAACAAACAAAAAATCCTATTTATGTCATTAGTGTTATATATATATATAAGAAAACAATGAACTATTAGTAATAAATGAAAAAATCTTTAATTTACTCTAACAATTCACAACAAGTTTCTAAATGCATATTAAAAATATTCAAGATAATTTGATTAAACCTATTTTATAAACAAAATTAATTATATTTTATCTTTCAAAATATTCCAAATAATATGATTTTTTATAATAAATATCCTAAACACCGGTATATTAATATAGAACAATTAAAACCATTACTAATAAATGTAAAATCTTAAATTTATCATTACAATGCATGGAAAATTTCTAAATTCATATTAAAAAATGTTTGAAATAATCTTACAAAAAATATTCTAAAAATTTAAAATAATTATATTTTATGTTCAAAACTATTTTGAATTAAGATATTTTCTATAAAATAATATTAATACTATAACTTAAATTATTATTTTAAATTTATCTATAATAAACTTAAAAATTTTACTTTCATAAAAAACATATAACAAGTCAAATTATATGATGTAATAAATTGTAAAATTGTAATATACTTAAAAGGGTCACAGACCATAGAATTTCACACCTTCTCTTGCTTCTTCAGCTCATCATGTAAGAATCGTCAATCAATCCAATCCTATGAAAATACACCTTTCAATGTATTTATTAATTAATGAGAAATATAATCAATTCAAAAATGCATTTTTAGAAATAAATAGACAATATTCACGATGCAAAAGAGTCATAATTTTAATGTTTACGTAAGTCAATACAATATGACATCCATCACTCTCTCTTGGTCAACTCGTGATGTGAGTAGGTGTCGGCTCAACATAGTTTTCCTTTTAAAATCTCTAGAATGAATTGTCCTCGATTATGTCCATCCACTTCAAAATTGTGCTAAACAAGTTCAAATCTCCACATGGAAAATGCACAGATTCATTCCATTAGAGGGCTAAGTACACGTGAAACTTGTGTATCAGTAAACCTTAGCCTATAAATTTTTGACTAATGACAACACTTCTCTCACAAAACAAATATCATCTTAGAGTAAAGCTCATTGGAGCGAGGTAGGGTTTTGCTTCTCTTTCCATAAGATGGATCACGCTTCTATGTTCAAGGCCTCTTCTTCTTCGTTGTCTTCTACTGCATTATTTTGGAATGGAAGAAACAAGGTTCAACATGATCTGATCGATACTAATTTTGTCGTGCTCTTGTCAAATTACACCATACCCATCTTTCCCACTCTTGCAATTCTTGTCATTATATCTGCTATATTTTCCATTTAGTGAAGTCATCAACATACCAAAGTTTTATGGCTTTGCCTCTAGGGCCACAACCTTGGCCACTAGTTGGCAATCTACTCGAGTTAGTGCGCAGTGGACTCGGTTACAAGTGGGTTCACTCTCTCCTCCATAGTTATGCTACCCCCATCCTATGTGTTCATTTAGGAAGCATCCATGTCATTGCTATTAATAGGCCGGACATAGCAAGAGAGTTCCTTAAGAAACATGATGTTATATTTGCTTCTCACCCCATCAAGATGGCTTCTGAATACTGGAGCAAAGGATTTCTATCTGTCGCATTGGTTCCTTGGGGAGATCAATGAAATAAAATGAGGTGTGTGCTTGCATCGGAGCTGTTAACAACCTTATGCTTTAAGTCATCGAAAGGCAAGCAGATGAAGGAGGTGGACAATTACATCCATTGGATATGGAACTAATCCACCACTCAACTACACACACAACTAAAAACTTTAATTAACATAAGAAGTGTTGTGAGGCACTACAATGCAAATGTGATAAAAAAAGCTCATCTTCAATAGGCACTACTTTGAAAGTGGAGGTGGTAATAAGGATGGAGGTTCTGGTGCAGAGGAGGAAGAGTATGTAGAAGCATTGTTCAAGGCGTTGTCTCTTTTGTTTAATATGTGCATCTCTGATTACATGTCGTGTTTGAGGTGGCTGGATATCGGAGGTGAGGATGGTGAAAATTTGCAAATGGCTAAAACTAACACACACTCATTAGCATGATTAGCACTTTAAAACATATAAAATTATCAAGCATCCATATAAAATAATAAATCATATTTCAAAATGCAAAAAAATTACAAGATAAACTCAAGCATATAAAACATGAATTATTGGTGCTTTTATGGAAAGAAGCCCTTTCCCAACCCTTGTTTAAGCTCCATGATGAAAATGCTATGAAGAATGATATGGAATGCTAAGATATGGATTCAAATGACAATGATATGGAGAAATATCTAAGGATTGTGGAGGATTTGAACAATAGAGGGGACCTATATTTATGGCCAAAAGTGATAAAAGAATGCCAAACATGGAGGATGTGGGACTAAATATAAGCCAATGAAAAAAGGCCACTTGTCAACTTGTGATAGGTTGGAGGATGAGCACATTTTTTTCAATGTGCCAAAGAGAGGGAGATTTCAAATTTGAAATTGCGAGTGAGGGACATGAAAGAGACATGTAAGACTTTCAAATTTGAAATTGTGAAATAAATGTTGAGTGGGGGATATGAAAAAGACATGTAAGACTTTCAAATTTAAAATTGTGAAATAAATGTTGAGTGGGGGACATGAAAGAGACATGTAAGACTTATTAAATGCCTTGTTGGATGTACATTTCAACTTTCCTTTTGAATTCAAACTTGAGGGAATATTCCTCAAAGATGCCATGTTGATGGAAAATGTTGAGTTTAATAAATCAATAAATTGATTTATTGGTGCAAGTGGGGAAAGATAGAGGATGTGACATGCATTAGATTAGATTAATCATAATTAGATTAGCTTAGGTGGTGATTAGATGCTATTGACCAATCTGACTTGATTTAGGGATTTAAATCAAATCAAAGGGAGATGAAAGGTGATAAAGAATTAGTTAAACAAATAATTGATTTATTTAGCTAAGGGGGATAATGATAGGATCAAATTAAATAAAGTTAATTTATTTAATTTTAGATGGACGATATTTAGAGATTAAATGAATTAAACTTGGTTTATTTAATTGATGGGCTAATATACTTAGTTAGATATGCATGATGTCAATTTTGTGTGTCTACATTTTGCCTCTCTTTGAAGCAATGTACTTGCTATGTTGGTTCAAAGAATAAACTTGCCGCAATCAAAATTGAAATTTTTTCTAATTTTTTTAGATTCCCCAATGGAATGAAGTACACTAGTACATTTCCCCTTCAAGAGATCGAGCGAAAAGATTCTATTTGAAGGTCAATCTCACGATAAAGAGGTTCAAACTAGATGGTTATGCAAATGAGATGATTTTAAGATGCTTAGAATAACAAATCTATATTACCCTAAACAACTTAAATGATGATATGATGTGAGATGAATGAGATGAATGATGTGATATGTTATGATTATGCAAATGTATGATTTATGTAGATGCTTAGACTAACATATCTATATTATGATGATGAACATGCATGTGGGATGATATGTAGACTACTGATGGTTTGTGGATGCAAAATGGATTCAAGATAGATGCATGATGGATGCATTGGTGATGTTAGTGTGAAAAGAAGAAATTAGAAGATGACAAGAGGTTCAAACAAGCTGACTTTATGAGAGAATATGATGATGATAGATGATGATGATAAATGGATGATGAAAATTGGATGATTTCCTTATCAAGGATTGGGATTTTAAAAGGGCTATGTACCTTATGTTTGATAACACACATAAGCATGATGCATTAAGGTATAAAGAACCAAGATGGAATTGTACCTAGTGCGATGGAATTTGACTCAACAAATAGATAGGAGTATTCTTGTTCACACTTGACATATGGAAACCTTGCTAGGACATACCTAACAAAGCAAGTATTCGGCAAGTTATTTTACAAGAACGTCCAACAAGCACAACAGACAAAAGGATAATGATCATTGCCCCATTCCTATCTCTCTAAATCCTTCATTTGGATATCATCAAGAGGTCCTTGGAATGAGCACAATAAGATAAATCAAAAGAAAAGATCAAGTACACAAACAAGCCAATGTTCTTCATACCTTGAGCGAAAGGGATGTGTTTTGATAAGATAAGAATCCAAAGTGATATCCAAAATGATGCCCATTGTTGGAAAGATATATCCTAGGAAATGCATTATATAGGATGACGATGGTTTGATAATTTGTTTGATAGGATTTTGATATAAGGTCGACTGACATGTCTAAAAATGATCAAGAGTTTGATTTTGCATTTAACAATTTGTTGTATTGATTTTGATTTTGCGTTTGAAGCTTACTTTTGCTGATTGTTGTGGTTGTTTCTATTTGTTTTGCCAAAGGATAAAGGTGATGATTAGCTTATTATGGATGATTGATTATCGTTGGTGAAAGCGAGATGGGATGGATAGATTTTTTCAAATATTTGGATGTTTTTGAGTTTTTTGGAATGTTTTGAGGCTGTTTTTGGTATTTTCAAGATTTTACAAATGTTTTGATTTTTAATTTTCTAATGTTTTTGGGGTTTTTATAAGATTTTATGAATGTTTTTGGATTTTGATGTTTCGAGGGCTGATCAAAGATTAGTCTTGCCTATGTTTAAGCTCAAAGACGACATAGTTCAGATAGCATGTTTTTGATATTTTTATTTTTGAGTGTTTTGGATTTTTGCATGATTTTGATGATTTGATATGGATGTGTGACGATATCATGCTTTTTGAATTTTTCTAAAACCAAGCTAAGGTTGATTGATTAGATCGATGGATTGATGATGATGATAACATTGTTGAGGATACACAACAATGCAAGGATTTGATTGATAAAGATTGATAACGATAACATTGTTGAGGATGCACAACAATGCAAGGATAGTGTTAAGTAACACAAGGATTGAGATGTTGATTGGATTGATGATGATAAAATTGTTGAGGATACACAACAATCCAAGGATAGTGTTAAGCAACACAAGGATATCCTAAGATGATGATTTTTTGATTGTATTTGATTGATCATGATCAATGAAGCTTGACTTGGAACAAAATATGTATTGATGATTTGATGTGACATTTGAAGGGTGCATTAGATGTGACTAATATTGATTGTCTGGATCAATGTTCAATGAAAAATGAAGACTGATAAGGAATTTTTTCTCGTTAAAATATTCTATGGCTAGTGATTTGGATTTTTGGTCACAAGTGGTGGACCATTTTATTTCATGTTTTCCAATGTTCGGATCACTATATAAGTTGGAGGATATAAATCAAGATTTATTCTTTGAAGCAAGATGTGAATATCTACCCCTAGCATCTAGCAATGTATGGAATGTGATGGGTGTTTGGATAGGTGTGTGGATGGAAGGATATGGTAAGCACGCCAAGGATACCAAGGATTATCTTGTGATAAGATAAGGTGTTTGGATAAAGAATGCTGATTTGGATAGTACTTCATGGCTCAGATAATGTTGCATAGGATAGGATCAATGAAAATGACCCATGTCAAGATGTTTACCATAAGCAAGTGTAAAGTGTGCCCCAAACTTTCATCAAGATCAAGATAACTTGGATGATGGATGCAGATGGATGAAAATGGATTGGATCAATGGTTTATGGATGAATGGATTTATTATGGATAAGATGGATGGGATGAGATGCTTTCAACTGAACTAGCACACATAGATGCTCGATTCTACACATGACACTTGTTTTCTAGGTTTTCGTCATGGTCTTGTCCAAAGCACTGGCCATGCAATTTTCACTAGAGGACGATTCTTTATTTTTATTTTTACTGTTTACAATCCTTTTTCTAATTTTTTTTTTGGATTTTCATATTTTTTGATATTTGTGGTTTTTTTTTTGAAATACTTTAAGCTCATGCGAAATGAAAAGGTGTTGCTAATGTATATGCTTCTGTCATAATGTGCCATCGGTATCCTACCTAAGGAAGTTGCCTTGCTAAGATACATGCACTTGAATATAACTTTTGAGATTCCTAATCTACTTTATTGATATCGGGGTTAACTTTGTTTGTGTGTGTACATTGTCATAAAGTGCCTTTTGAATCCTTATAATGAAGGGTCGTTTCCAATACATGGTCAATGTGATAATTGGATATCATGCGTGGGGGTGTGGATGGAGTGTGTTTAGGGATAAAAGATGGATTGGTTGACAGTTTGGAACCTTTGACTCTCCAAAATTGGGAAGATGAGCAATGATGAGTGGATACAAAAGTGTGCATGGAATTAGGACCAACTGGTTGATATACTTTGTACGTCACTTGAAAAGCAAGCTTTTTCTTTTGTGGACATCTTTGATGGATAGTTTCCCCCTTTTTCTTTTGCCCCATAGTTTCTTTGACTAATGGAGTTTGATAGGGATGATCTTTCTTTGTATTCCTTGGTATCCATGTGTACTTTTGTCCATTATGCTTCTCAACTTCTTTTGTTTTGATAACGTTCTTCGTACTTTGATTCAAATCTTTCATTTGATGTTGGTCCCAATTCATGGATGGGGTGATGGGTGGATGAGGATTCATGATGTGACTGGTTGTAGCATTGGCATCAGTTGCATCATAAGGATTTTTTGTGCTCCCTATGTTGATGCTTGCACTAGATAAAGTTGCCCCCAGTATAGTGGTAATGGCACCTTCATTCCTTGATTCTACTTGTTTTGAGATGTATTGTTCATTAAACATGTTCTGACAAATTACCACTGTAGATGACATTGTTTCAATTTGTTGTTCTGCTAACTCTGGATTATATTGTCCTGTCTGACTTGTTTTCTTGAGTGGATAATGTTGGATATCCACATACCTAATATCCTCAATTTGAATTTGGGATATATTTGCTCTTGATGTTGACAGCTTTGTTTGGCTGTATGAATTGATAACCCATTCTTTTTGTGTAATAATGTCAAGATTAAAGGAATCCTGTTCTGAATGAAGATCATCTGTGTGCCCATCCACATAAAGCATCTCATGGGTAGATGGAGGAGTATGTGTTATGGGGATATGATCATCATTTGTGACATCCTGTATAGATAGGAGAGTGTCCATTAGATAATTGTAGTATCTTGAAGATACAAATTCTTGATCTTGACTAATTTTGGAATCACCTTTGACATGCTTTGGATCAAGTTCTTGACATGGGTCAGTTTCAAAGAATGGATTGCTTATAAAAAATTCTTGGATATCCTCATTAGGCATGGGAATTGGCTCAATATATTCAAGTGTCGAGTTTAGTGTTCCTTCAATATGTATAACCATGAGGTCAAAAGATGTCAACATGTCTTGGGAAGGACCATTGCTAAGCCTTAGTGGAATAATTTGATCTTACTTTGGAATAATTTCTTGAGATATGTCCTCTAACTCATTAGGTGATGTAGAGATATTTTCATCATGACCATTGGTCGATGGATCATGCATTATGTCAATAGGATCAAATAATCCTAACACTCCTTGAAAGACATCACTAAAAATGGCTCTTGATGTATGGTGAGTTGATCATCGGATGGGGTGGAAATATCTTCAAGGTGCTCATCGATGGAGAACTCTTGATCATTGTTTTCAACAATTGTGGTGGAGGGATTTCCGATGTCCATAAAGATACAGTCAAATGATGTTGACATTTCTTGAATTAGATCATTGTTGGTTGGTGGATTTTGATCATGATTGAAAAATGATTCTTGACCTATGTTGATTTGATCATTGGACAAGATAGAAACACCTTCAATGTGCTCTTTGATGGATAGGTTTTGAACATTATTTTCAACAATTACGGTGGTGAATGTCTTCAACCATTGGGTCAAGTGATGTTGACATTTCTTGAATTGGATCATTGTTGGGTATCGTTGGCAGATTTTGATCATGATTGAAAAGTGACTCTTGACCTATGTTGATTTGATCTTCGAATGAGATAGAAATATCTCCAATGTGCTCTTTGATGGATAGATCTTGATCAATGCTTTCAACAATTGTGATGGGGAGATTGTCAATGCTATCACCAGTGGTTGAATGTTCATCAGTATCCCCAATAATTATCATTTTTTTGTGTTTTCGCTTGTTTTTTTGGGTAGCTTGAGAGGCTTAGGTAGCTTGAGCAGTGTGGGTAGCTTGAGTGGCTCATGGACCTGCTTGATATTGTTGAAGCACTTGTTGGTAGGCTTGATGTGCTTTTAGTGTGATGTTACAATATTGACTTATTGCACTTGGTTTTGGTGGTAGTGGTTGTGTATTTAGAATCATGTTGGATGTAGTGACAAGCAGTTGAGATATACTTGGAGTGATCATGGTAGTGATGGGTGTGAGAGTGGTGGTTGGAGTGATCAAGGTGATAGGTCCTTGGGAGACTGTATTTCAATTTTATTGTTTGATTGGATACCATCTGTTGGTGTGATGTCAATGGTATATTCAAAGGATTTGATGTGATGGCTTGATTGGTGTTAGGTGGATTGATTTGGATGAAGTGATTGGTGTTGGGTAAAGGGGGAAACCCTAAACCAAGGAATGATATAGGTAATGGTGGTGGAGATTTCCCTTGGTGCAATGACTCAACTATTTTGGTAAGTGTAGCAATTTGATCTTTCCAAATTTGATCTTGACTTCCTTGATATAGTTGATTTGGTTTTTGTTCAAGCAAATTTGGAGTGTGTACTTGTGTTTGATTTTGGACAATTTTTTGATTTGGGATGACACCAGATTTGGCATGATAGGTTGAAATTGACCATTGTTTATGTTTGGAATATTCGTATGATTTTCAAATGTATCCATCCCAAAGTTTGTTGGATTCATGTTTCAAAAACTTGTACTTGGCACATTCTCATTTGGCATGTAGGGATTCAATGGGATGACATTGTTTATTTGAAGGCTCATGCATTGCGCCTTTGATTAACAGACTTGTAGGATTGGATTTAGATCTACCATCGGGAAATGTGTTCCAATCTTTGATTTTGGCATACTCACACTTGTTGTGCCATTGAAATTTGTCAAAGGTAATGATCCCATGTACAATTTTTATAGATGTGAGTGTTGATAATCAATTGGTGTTGTAAGGCTTTGATAGCCTAGTTGACTTGGATTACTCATGATGTATGGATCAAGTTTATATTCCATGTTCCTCTTTTTTTTTGAACATGTTGCAAAAATGACCTCTAAGGTTCTTAGGACCAATAATGAGATGAAGGATGGAAAGGGGAAATGATATGAGTGTTGAAGGTTTATGGACTTTGGATCAATGCTATACTTTAGGGTTTGATTTTGATTGGTTTGATTGAATTTGGATAATGAACTTGTAAACCCTAATATTTTAGATGTGATCTTAGGATGAATTTAGTCAAAGGATTTCTAATTCAATTAAATGTATGAGAAAGGATGCATTCCCATACACCTAACTAAACAAGGTGATTTTTATTTTGATGATTTACCCAAGTCTAGAATGATGTTTCCAAAGTTATAAAGTTTCTTGTGGGATGAAGATGATAAATGTTTGGATGGATGAAGTGTTTGATTTTCACCAAAATGAACCTAGGAAGGATTTGTTTACAAGACCAAGATAGTGAAGAACATGCCTTTCTCTAAGAGTAATTCGAAATCAAAAGATCAATGTTTGCATGAAAATTATATGACCAAAAGGTGCCAAGCACATATGTGGGGTCCAATTGATTGAATCTTTGCTTATTGGATTCTTTTTACCACAAACATGCTCTTGATTAGATTTTGAATCTAGATGTCTAATGTCTCAACTTTCCCCTTGTCCCGCAAAGTGTGTTATGCAGAAATCAAGGAAATTTGAGGCAAAAGTTACCTGTTGTTGACCTTAGTAGGAGAAAATTGAGATGAAATCCAAATGCTTAGAAGCCTCTAAGGATATGAATCCCAAGGGCAAGTAATAACATGCAAATTTTTTCAAAGATATTTGCCTCTCTTAAGGGGTTTACAATTTTGATGATTTGTTGAATGTTGGTTTCCCAATGTTTTCAATCAAAGCACTATGTTTTCAAACTGACTCACAAGCAATATAACATCCTAGCTCAATTCGTACGTTTTCCTTGGTGGGCTTGCCTCATTCTCTTCATAGTAGAAGAGATGACTTTACATGCAACCAAGGACAAAATATAAAAGTATGTTAAGAATGAAGTCTTAAACTCTATATTCTAACCAAGATCAGACATGGCAAGTAACTTCTTGGAATCCAAGTTCCAATGCACCACTTTGATAAAATCGCTCAATGGATTAATAGGCCACTACAAGAAAGGGTTTTATTTTAGACTTTCTGTTCATGGAGATTGACCCATACAGTGAGAGTCCCCTTTCGAATCCATCTCGTCAGAGCCAACCATGTGATATTGGCGTTTACTCCAATACCCACATTTATATCCTGGTTGGAAATATTCTTGGCTTTAGAGTGTTACCAATTGAGTCATTCCCTTGGGTGAGTACTTTTTCCCCAAGGAAGGCCCTCTAGGATAAACAAAAGTGAATAAATTTATTCATAGTTCGATCAACCCTTATTTAGAAACAAAGGGAGAACACATGCAATAAATTTATCCACACTCACACAAGATATATTTCAATTTTAAACCCAAATCGAAGTGTGGAGGTGATTGCTTTGTCTCAACCTAAAATCATGAAAAAAGGCCTTTTGATTCTCAAGATTGCTATAAAGTGTGAGAGAAGCGCATACGTCCTTTTTCAATGATGTTAGTTCAAGTAAGCTCTCACAAAATAGTGTAGCACATGTTCATTTTAGATCTCACAAAGCAATAATGAATTCTTTTTAGAGCACCAAAGTGAGATTTGAAAAGTTTTCTTGTTCAATTTGTTAACCTTAAATGAAATCTAGTCAATTTTCCTAAAGTTCATTTTATCCCCTTTGCAATGAAAATTGAAATCTTTTTGAATTGTTTTTTTTAAAGCCCGAAACCAATTGAAGTAGCCTAAAACAAAAAAATTAAGGCATAAAACAAAATCTCCAAGCATTAAAAGAATGCTTTATCAACTCTATGTTTAAATGCTTAAATCCCCTCCAAGATTCTTCGAAGATCACTTCTTATGTTTCAAAATTTGAAGTCCTTTGTGCAAATAAAATCACTCCTCCCTTCTGTTAAAAAAAAAAGAAAATCATGTGAGGATTGATCATTAACTTCAAGTAATAACATGATTTTCAATTGAAAATACAAATGATTTTGATGATCATGCTAATAAAAGAAACATTTATAAGTGACTCATGCTTTATCACTTATTGATATTGAACTTGTGCAATAGTTGTCCATTGATTCACATTAAAAAGAATGATGCCCAAAGACATATTTTTATGATGCACCTTGCTAAAAACACTTGAGGAAAACACTTGAGGAATAACCTAAAAGAATGAGCAACAAATAGGTAAAAGCGCAGGCAAGGCGGTAATCTGTTGGACACGATACCTTAGCTGGAAGTCAATGAGTAGATAAGAAAAACTTAAATGCTTTCAATCGATATGAAATGCTTCTAATCAACATTAAATGACTCTTCACCTCATAGGCAGTGCCAAGGACAACAAAGGAAAATAATATCAATGTCAAAAGTTATGGCACAAAAGTGGTTAGAATACCAATCAATGCGCAATAAGATTTAGTTCATAATACATCTAACCACTAGTTGATGAACAAAGACACCATCGTAAGGATTATATTGTCACGTTTACAACAAGTTGATGTGTATGACCTTGTGTTTGAAAAGATGTGTTGATAAATTAAAAAACATTGCTATGTTATCATCATCTTTGTGTGTTCCAAAAATGATCTTGGAAACTTTCCGTATGCATGGTTCTTCACAAATGTTGTTCAAGATCAGTCAAAAAATCTAAAAGGGCTCAGTTATTCCACTCACCAGCCAATAATATCAATATTGAATACAGTGACCACCTTAACACTTTAGTAGCTTTTGCAGACAAAAGAAGCATAAATAGCAGAAACCATACTATAACTGATTATATCACTATCCCAGGGATATTGTACCAGTGTCCTCTCTACCAGTTGTCAATATGGGAGCTTTGAAACAACAAATGGATATTCATACAAGCATGAAGGATAGTGGATTTTTCCTCAATGTCATAGTTGCAATCGCCCTAATAAGCATGTAAGCACGTTGGAAACAAAGACAACTGAAATTAAATGGAACGATTGCAAAATAGGTTCAAATCAAATTTACAAGCTAGATTTATTATTTGAACAAAGGTGTCTAAAAGAATTATTACCTCTTAATCAACGTTGAAGGAAAGAAAATAGATTTTGGCTACACTCATGTATTGTAGTGTTCAATTATTGACCTTTCACTTCTCCAATTTTTGCAATTAAAAGAGCATTTAATCTACAGATGTTGATAAATATTTTATTGGTCTTTAGAAAATGCATTGGCTTATCCACATAGCAATGTTGGTCGATATTTGGAGTTAGCTACATCACTATCAAGACAAAAATGACATTCAATGAAGGACAGTGATGAATATGTCTAGAAATGACAGTGATCATAATGATAAATATGTCAGACATGGTGATTTAATGCAGTGATCCCCTTTATTTTTTATTTCTTCAGTGATGGTATCAACATTAATTAGTACCACACTTGTATCAACAATTTCCAACATTTTGATAATACCACAAATGTTCTATTCATAACGTTAATACAAAGATAATGATGAGAGGAAAAAAAAGAAGAAAGTGAAAATAGTGATATCTAATGACAAAAGCTTAAGATTACTGGCAGAGCATATTCTATGGCAAAGTGATAGCTTTCTCCTGTCACAATAATGGATGTTCCTTTGGCCTTTCCTTGTCTGTCACCAACTACCTATACATTGTTTGGTTAGCATCAAATATTCTAAAGAATATGCTACTCCTTCAATGTAAATAAATTACAACATGAATATCATAAAGGAGACTTCTTTACACATGGGATGTATCACAATGCTCTACACAGATACTTAGTAGTATTAAATGTTGATTGGAGTGCATAAAGTCAAATCATGGCTTTTATGGTTACAAGGTTTGGGCACAGATTTGATTGGGGCTGCCATGCACTCCTCAAGCACTATCTCCAAGTAAATACTATGATTGGTTGAAGAGGGATGGTATTCACTGGTTCAAAGCAACATGACCTTTATAGCTACAAAGCCTATGCCTCATCAAATATGACCTGCATATCTAAATCCTAGTCAATGCACAATAATCTATGGCCTGCAAATAGCTTGAGGAATATTTATTTCCTACGCAGATATGAGTAAGCCCACAAAAGACCTTAATGGTGGCTTTTAACACTTCAACTGCAGTTTACTAGAAATAGATCAAAATAAAACAAAGACTGTTGCTAAACACACTTGAAAACAAGTTATATAGGCCACAAATTTAATTTGTGAATAGATCGATACATTTGCAAATAGGCACGGGAAGAATCTGAGCAATCACTCCACACTTCAAACAATGGTATATACAGATTATATATACAAAATTTCTACTATACCACGTAGGCTTTCATTCCAAGCACAGGTAAGTCGCAAGAACACCGAATAACCAAATTTATAAAATATAGATAATCAACAAGATTTATCTAATATAAACTAATATATTTATCTGAAACTTTAGAAAATTAAGAATTTCAAGTGTACCAATTCTTCAAAGTCCTCCTTCTAGTGCAAGAATGTAAACCTTAAATCAGCCTTATCTCAAAAAAATGACTACAGTTAGTTGTTAGTCTATCCAAAATAATCTAATCTGAGATTCCTATGAAATACTTCACTATGATAAAATATGAAAACAAAATAAAACTAATATAATGAAATGCAAGTATATAAAAACATAATCAAAACTTTATTTCATAGTGGATTGGTGCTATTGTAGAAAATAGCCCTTTCCCAATCCTTGCTTAAACTTGATATTGCCAATGATGGTGGAATTGTGGAGTAAGATGGGAAAGATCAGTTCTCCATTGAAGAGAGTGATCTTGCATGAGGACTATGGATCAAATGGTGGAGGATTTGAACAATAGAGAAACTCTCTATTTATAGAATATAATGATAGGAGGATGCCAAACATGGAGGATGTGGGACTTAAAACTCAACCAATGAGAATAGGCCACTTGTCACCATGTGAGTGGTTGAGGATGAGCACATTTTGGTCAATGTGCCAAAGAATTTAAAATTCTGAGTGGGGGATATGTCAAGATTTAAAATTCTCAAAATGTTGAGTGGGGGATATGTCAGAATTTAAAATTATGAGTGGGGGTCATGTCAGAATTTAAAATTTTGAGTGGGGGACATGTCAAAATTTAAAATTCTAAAAATGTTGAGTGGGGAATATTCCTCAAAGATGCCATGTTGAAAGAAAATAATAATTTTAATAAATCAATAAATTGATTTATTTGTGCAAGTGGGTGGTTAGGTTAATTTAATTAGGATTAGATTAGCCTAATGATGATTAGGATGTTTTGACCCCTTTTGATTTGAATTTTTGATTTATTAAATGAATAACCTTAGAAATGAAATTAATGTTGATAAATGGACCTAATTAACTATATGATGAAAACTTTGCATGTCTACACTACCAAATCAACTACCAAAAGAATTTAAAAGTCAAGAAAAAAATATTTTCTTTGGTTGTAGCTGGAATATATTACCAAGTTAGATCAACCTACTGTTGGATTTTAGTAGACTTAGACATCAAAATTTGGGGCGATATTAATAATGAACAATGATAGGTACCAATGTCGCAACAGTGGTAAATAAATATAATCATGTGGGATAGTCTTCTTGACATGCACTGTCAACAGATGAAGATATTTTATGAGATTTAGATTTACTAGAAATTTCCTTCACATGTATTGGATAGAATGCTACTCTGACATGTGATCTCATGGAATGCAATGAAGGACTAGAAAACTACCTATGCCACCATTGATTACTGATAGGAGCAATATTGAATGGTGTAGAAGCATTCTTGTATGCACACTTTACTCATTTTGGGTTTCCTTTACTACTACCGATGTAGTTGTTGCTTCTACCATGTTGCTGCAATCATCACAGGCCATAAGACTATTCATTTTGTCCTTTCTACAAATTAGTTCCAAAGAAACTTTGGAGTAAATGTGATGGGCAGGTGAATCACGCCCAAGCTTGAAACTGGTAGAACTTATTGTTGAGGGTTCGACCCTCCTTGGTTAGGGGAAATAATCGAATGTTCACCCTTCTAGTGTTTACCTCCTCTCCTCTGTCATCAACATCATTGCCATTTTATCCTAAAGAAGGTTGCTTGGAAAAGCAATGAAAATAGACAAAACAAAAAAGGAATGCACACAGACACAAGCTACTCCAACTTGCACGCAAAACCCAGAAAGTCAAGGTAAAAGAAATATAGTGCGCAAGCAATAGCTGGTATGGTTTTTTCTTATATGAATGACATAAAGCTTCAAGGCATGTGAACTGTTATCTTATGGACAACAGTAATGGCAAGATACGCACAAAATGGGCTTGTTAAAAATGCTCCAGGAACTTGTAAGCAAATGGAATGCATTGTTGAATGCATGGAGGAAGCAGCTGAGATCAACACATTTACAAAATGGAGATTGTTGAAAATCCTTAACTGAAATCACAAGTAAATGTGGCGGGAAGGAAGATTTTTACCATGAGATAAGCCATCGAACCATTAAAAGAGGGCATCGATGCAATCAAAAAGAATATAATTCTGTCTGGCCACCAAATTGCAATGCAAGGTAAGCATAAAAGGATTTGTTAAAATCAAAAACTTGAATGATCAGATTTAAATGTATTGACACACATTCACCATAACAATTTTAATCAAATTATGGATTCCATAGTGATATCAATATCAGAGATAATGTACAACAACTTTTATCAATAGAAAAATAAAACAAGATGTGCAAAATAACTTATTGCTCTACAAGATACTCATATCAAAATGTCAATAGAGAGAGATAGCAAGCTGTCACAGAGATATTGATTATCTGAGGACATGTAATGTATAGCCCAATGCATTCTTATGTGAATGATATTGATTTATCATAATAAAGGTTAAGTTACTAAGATCACTAAACATTGTAGAAATAAGATAAGAGCATCTTAGTGATAGAAATAGTGAGATAGTAAAAAAAATTCAGCCCTTCTAGCACCATTATGTGAACACATGTTAAAAACCTACAAACACTATTCCTTCAAACATGGGTTAATAATCTACAAATCCAACAAAATGTTCCTATGAAATAATGCAAATATACTTTCTAAACATGATAATAAGAATAAATTAAATTGAAAGCATGAGAGGTGCATACCTATTCCATAGTGGATTGGTGCTATTTTGGAAAATAGCCCTTTCCCAATCCTTGTTGAAGATCAAGTGATGAAATGAAAATAAGAAGAGAAAAATTACTTCTCAATCCAAGAGAGTAACCTTGCATAAGAATTGTAGATGAAATTGTGGAGGATGAAGCTTTCATTTATAGATTTTCTTGATGAGAGATTGGCCAATGAGATGAGGCCACTTATCAACTTCTGATAGGTTGGAGGATGAGCACATTTTGGCCAATGTGCCAAAATTTTAAAATTGTTGAGGTGGGGGACATGTAAGACTTTTAGAATTTAAAATTCTGAGTGGGGGACATGTCAAAATTTAAAATTCTAAAAATGTTGAGTGGGGAATATTCCTCCAAGTGCCATGTTGAAAGAAAATAAGGATTTTAATAAATCAATAAATTGATTTATTTGTGCAAGTGGGTGGTTAGGTTAATTTCATCAGGATTAGATTAGCCTAAGGATAATTAGGTTGTTTTCACCTCTTTTGACTTGAATTTTTGATTTATTAAATGAATATCCTTTATAAATGAAATTAATGTCGATAAATGGACCTAATTAACTGCATGATACAAATTTTGCATGTCTACACTAATTAATCCTTATTCCCTCCCATAATTAAATAAATTTCTAGTTTATTCAATTACTTATTTTTCATTTTCACCTACAATTAAATATTTACCATTAATTATTTAATTTGTTCATTATCCTTTTCTTCTTGAATTATAAAAAAATATTCATTTAACCCACTTTTCATCTCACAACTAAATTATTAAAATAATTATTTATTGTCTTTTGTCTTATTCCCATTTATGAATTTAACCATTATTTTCTAAAAGTAAGCCTTCCTCCATAAACCAAATAATTTCTATTATTATTTGATTTTCCAACTACCTCTATCTCATTTATTCTCCACCTTTTATTTAATTGTCCTCATCGCATTGAATTCTAGCCTTTGATCTTAGGGCTTTACCAACTTCTAATCTTGTCCATCCATTTTCAAATTTGAATTCTTTAAAAAGGATCTCTCTCTAGTAATTTTGATTCACATACACTTAGCATGCTTGCGAATTTTGAGTACTTGAGCATACAATTCTTCAATATCTTGCTTGTCTTAGGCATATGTAATAGTTGCACTTCAATATGAGGGAAATCATACAATTTGTAGCAAGATGGAGAAGGCTAGTATAGGTCAATCATTGGAGGCTTGAAGATGAGGTGATATTGTTTCAAGATTATTATGTTCATTGCTTTCCATTGTGCTCTATTGTTGATTGGGGTTTAATTTATTATGTTGCTTGATATTAATCAAAAAAATATTTCCCCTATTATAGGACTTGAAACCCATTACAGACTAATTTTGATGGGATTTGTAACCCAATCAAGCAAAGCATGTTGCTTACAAGATAAGACACATAGATGAAAGAGTATTGTTGAATTTATAGTATTCTAGAATTTTTCTATTCAAGATGTTTCTTGAACCCCCTAAATACAACTAGATAATCATGGAGACACTTATAAATTCAATAGCTTTCCTTGACTTGCAACATTGTGTTGATATGAGGAAAATGTGTCAAACTGTGTTTAATCATGTCATAGAACCACTTCCACCAATGAAGAACAACTTTATGATAGTATACAACCAAACAATAGCCAAAAATATTACAACCACATATGTAGCTAAGATATTAGTCCTACTAACTAATAAATTAGTGTTATTCAATGGTGAGGATGTCGTAGCATTATTGCTTTTCTTGAGAAAGTAGGTCATAAGTTAGGGGTAGCCTTTTTCTTGTGTGATGTAAATTCAATTTCAATATTTGGTGGTAAAATATTCTTCAAATTCAAATTGAAATGAGTCATTGTACACTTAAATTTATTTAAACATAAAACTCTTGTGCAAAAGATATACAACTACAATTACAAGGAAGCTTTGTCAAAATTGAAATCCTATTTTATAGAATTACAGGAATTTTTTTTTTAAATTTATAAATTTTATCAAAATTATTGAAGTGGAATATAGGCTTTGTGGATTTCTTTGGAATCTTTCAAGAACTATTTGACTTTATTTGAGTAGGTTCTCATCTTTAGACTTTGATTGTTTTTCTATCCTAAGTGAGGTATTTTAACATATTGGCTTTCCCTTGAGTATTTGAATTTCTCTTGCATTGGATATTACATTTTCCTAATTGTGTCATAGAGAACTCCACTCTAATGTAATTTAGTAGGGTTTTTGTCATTATTTTAAAATTTTATTGCTCATTATAGTCTTAAGCACACTTAAGGTTGCGAGAAAACACTTTTATCTATTATCAAATTAGTTTTTTGGGGAGGTAAAAATACGAAAATGGGGTTTGACTAAGGAAAAATCCTATATGGCCACCCCCTCTCTTCTCTTTTTCTATGATTTATATATTTAGGTGTGAAGAAAATATATTTCAAATAATGAATGTACAATGTAGACCTGTAACTTCTAGATCCCAATTGAAGATGTTTAAAACCCTCATTTTCAAATTGGGGCACCCTTGCCCTTGTTTGGTAATTTCAAGCCCTTCTTACTCTCATGGTTCCCCTATGTTTTCTCTTCTCATATTTGCAATTATTTTGTCATTTTTTATTTTTTGTGCAATTATTTATATTTTGAAATTAGGTCTTCGTAATAATTAGTTTAGTTAAATCATATTCAATCATTCTATTTTGTTTGTAATAAAGGAACTAGGCTTGAGAAAATTTTCTCTCCTTTCCAGTAGTTAGCCAATCTTAACACCCTGGTTGCTTTGTGTCCCAATGTTAAGCAAAGAAATAATTGATTCAAATTAATTTATTAATTAAATCGATGACCTCCTTTTAGACTTAAAAATTATATCTTTATTAAATTATAGCCTCTCATGATTTTCATGGTCCTTCTTACCTTTCTTTTGTTGGAAAATGTGAAGGATTGAGTTGGTTTCATTGATGCATAGTAAGGAATTTACACAAGAAAAAGAAGTAAGCAGCTGAATGAATGAGTGATTGAATGAAATAGTTATAGATAGTTAAGTGTATACAACCAAGAACCCGCCACTATACGTAATGTAATATAGCCATATTAATAATAATTCTAATATTCCCCTCTTATTACATCATTCCCAAAACAACAAAGTCACCTTGCCATGGGACCCGCCCACTAAGGTTTACATGACAAAACTCACTGATTACAAAATGTGTATACATTTTTGGGTAGATTCTCCTTTTGAAGAAACAAATCCTAAATAAAGTGGAACTCCTCCAAGTCACCTCATAACCTTCGTAAAGGTGTAGCTCAAAGTTGGATTTTTGATTTCTTCCTTCCATGAACTCCCGAATCATAGACTATAATTATTGGACAACCATTCTCCAAGTTGTCTTCTTGACCCTCATAAAGGTATAATCCTTGGTCCAAACCATAACTATTGGATTTAAGCCATCCTCCAACTTGTCTTCTTGACCCTCGTAAAGGTATAATCTTGAGTCTGAACCATAATTATTGGAAAACCATCCTCCAAGTTGTCTCTTTGACCCTTGTAAAGATATAATCCTTTTTCATAGTCTCACGAACTCTCTGGGAAACTATCCATATCTAGCTCTTCACCAAATCCTTTACCTATCTCACAAAATCAAACTTCACAATATACGTATTCTTTAAATCTATCAACAATAATAGGGAAAAGCAAGAAATTAAAGCCAAAATTGCTTCTCTTGCAAAGCATCATCTCCAAGTGAAAAGCTAACTTGAGATGGTGGAAATTCCTCCATCCTCAGGTGCCACCAACCTCCAATGTTGAAGGCTCAAGGTACAAACTTATGAAGCTTCATTCTTGATTTTAGAGAAAATATAGTATGCAATTAATATTTCCAATCAAGAATAAATTCTTCCACCTTTAGTACACGTTCAACTAATGCCTTCTAATCCCCGTTTCTATGTGGAGCTACATGCTTTGTTGATTTTTCCTCAACCTCAAAGAAAAATAACATAGTCTTTTCTTCTTCATAACCTCCCTTTCAAAGTATGTATCAACATTGGTTCTTACATCAAGTCCACTCACATAATCTTTCTGAAAGTGACAATCACATAAAATTGATTAACTCCTTTAGTAGATACACCATTCATCGTGAATGAACTAATAGCAAAAAGGAACTCAGCTTTAACAAATAATGCACCCTTATAAATCATTTTCCTAACAATTATTGATTGAGGAGTATATCCTTTTCATTCTAATAATTAATCTTGGTCGAATCTTGAGTACCCTCACAATCAATTTTGCATAAAATAAGCTTACACATACGTTTAGAAACATGCCTCCCTATAGTAAAAAGAGTTTATGAGGCACTTACAGATAGATCAAAGATTCTGAACTCAGATGTTCCCTTGTACCTAGCTTTTCTTTCAAAAACACCTTTACTTTCCTTATCATTCTTCAACGAACTCGGCATGTAGAAATTTCAACTCACCAACATTGTTGTAGTAATCATTAACCACCAAATGTTCAAGAGTTGAAATGTAGCCACCAAACACTCAAAATTTGAAATCTATACGTAGGCATTGATCATACCACAGATCCAGATTATTTAATTCGGATTCAAACTACTACTCACTCACCAAAGAAAAAAACCATTTTAGGCTGGATTTTCGTATGAAAAGACCAAGAAAGGGCAATCATGTGTATTTTATGCATTGTTTTTGCAATAAAATTTAGTCATCACAACACTATGCATAGAAATAGTCTCTTACTACGGGTCTCACTTCTTCTCCTCAGAGAAAGGAATTCATCCTCAACAATAAAATGGCATTTTGCATCGTACGTCCTCCTCGATGTGTAGCCATTGTTATCTCCTATTCACACATTCCATATACCCACAAACATTTCTATATGGTCTAATATGGGCTACCTGACATTGAAGCTAACAACCAAGTGATTAAAGGGGAGCACGTGTGGAAGATTACCTTTCAGAGCCCCTTCAAGTACAACTATATGATTTTCTATAGATCATCAAACCTTTGACTTCGAGTCCCTAGTCTGATTACATGCTTTGATACCAAATGTTGGAAAATACGAAGGATTGAGTTAGTAAGAATTTACACAATCAAAATAAGTGAGCAGTTGAATAAAATAATTGCATATACTAAACTATATACGCCTGCACACCTGCCACTATACACAATGTACTATAACCATATTAATAATAATGCTAACATCTTTTGTATATGGCTCATTATGATTGATGAGAATTAAATAAAATTTAAATAAACTACCACAAAGGGTATATTGATATACAAAATTCAGCTGGTTATAACATAAAATATTAAATCTTTCTTGAATAAAAAGAAAAATATAAATGTGTTGTCTAGTGAAAAGCTTGATTTTACTGAAAAATATAAAGTTTTGATATTTACTATTGACTCTCTATTAGCTATCCCTCCCTAAAAATTTATTTGAAAAACCCTACCCTATATTTTTATCACACCTTAGGGCCAATACTAGTATTGTTGTTATTGGTGTAGTGTCATGTTCAATATCTTAAATTTCAAGACATTATATTTAAACATAAACCTTGGACAAGCCTCCAATTTTTTTGTTGAATTTATGAGATGCAAGTTCAAACTTCTTGTTGTTGTGAAAGAAAACCTCACAAATCTTACTATAAATTAGGATTCTATGTTAACAATACAATACCTCTCAAGTAAACAAGTGGTCATACCTATAAAAATATATCTTTTTCTGAACTAAGATTTAAAGATCCTTCATGATTTTGAATGAATTAGTTAGTAGTGTTTTTGTATATTTTAAAATTCTCTTACCAACGAAAAAGAAACTAGAGGTATATAATTGTCTTGTTTTATCCCACATAAGACATTTTAAACCTAAGGGGTTAACATCCATAACTGATTCCACACACTCTAGATGTTTATGTAAAGGATAGTGATAGTAAAATTGCTATTTTTGTACTATATGTAGATGATTTAATCGTTATAAAAGATCACACACAGTACATTAAAAATATGAAGGATCAACCTAAAAAATATTTTGAAATAAGTAACCTAGGATTGATGCACTACTTTTTGGATATGCAAATATTTCAAGAAGAAGGAAGGATCATGATTTCTCAAATCAAATATTCTCTTGATGCATTGAGAAAATGTAATGTGGAGTACAAACCATCTAGTACACCATGAGAAGTAGGATTAAAATTGAGTGCTAATACCACTCAAAATAAGTTAGATGGTGAATTGTTTAGACAAATCTTTAAAAGTCTCTTAATGTATCTCACTATAACGAGAGAAGATATTGCATATGCAGTTGGCATTGTATCTAGGTACATGAAAGATCCACATATTTAATATTGGACAGTAGCTAAATGAATACTAAAATACATTCAAGTACTTATCAACATGAATTTGAATCTAAATATGAGGAGAGCCTATTCTATTAGGATATTCACATTCTTGTTATGCAAGTGGCTATTATGAAAAAAAAAAAAAAAAACAACTTTTCGATATATTTTTCATCTTGGTTTAAGACGAATTTCATGGACTTGTAAGAAGTAATCAACAATATCACTATCATCCACATAAGCTAAGTACATTGGTTCATCAAAGGCATACCATGTAGTGTGATGGCTTAAAAGACTAGTTGAAGAAACACAACAACCACAAGATTGTCCAACTATTATATTTTGTGATAGTTAAAGCACCATTAAGCTAGAAGAAAATCTTATATCATGTTGGATCCAAACACATAGAAGTACATCATCACTTTGCTAATGACTTGATTGAAAAACAAGTAATAGAGTTAAAGTTTTGTGAAATAGAAGATTAAAGTGTTGACATATTTACCAAAGCATTACTATAGAGAAATTTGTTGATGGGACATGTTATATCTAAAGGAAGTTGCTGTACAATTATTAACATAATAAATATTGTGATTATCTTTCTTAAATAAATACTATGAAAGATGTTGAAAATAATGTTTATTAATAGAATGTATCCAAAAGACTCCACTATTTAGAAATAATATTTATTTATGAAATGTATCTAAAAAATCAGAGTCTATGAAACATTCCAGCATATAACCTTCCTTTTCTTTTCTTTTATACTTTTCTCTTTAGAAGTTTTATTAACCATTCTTAATACTTCTAAAATTATGTATGAAGAAGCAAACATTTTATTTTATTTACTACACTCTATTTTTTCTGTTTTAGATATTTTATTTCTTCAATGGTTATGGATAGAGGTGGCGGGGAAGGCGAGGGGTTGCGATTGCATGGAGAGGGGTGGCCATAAAGAGATCATGCGGACCTTCTTGAAGGTGAATGGGTGCCACGGAATCAGTGGACCAGTGGAAGCAGTTCAGCAGACGGGCTAAGAGCATCACTGTCATTGAAGTGCCGAGGACAGCTCCCATGCATCCCCGCCTTCCAGTGCTGAAAGAAAGGAGGCGTAGCTGAGGGTCACTCAACTCAACACCCACATCACTGCCGTCTTTCATGAAACGATCGGGGCAGAAGCGCAGAGGGTCTTCCCTTACGCATGGGCTTCGCCCCAATCCCCCGCGGCTCAGTATTACGTGACTGCCCTTGGGAATGTGGTACCCAGCCACTGTGCTGTCCTCCATGGACATGTGAGGAAGGTTGAAGGGTGCCACCGGATGTAACCTCAGTGCCTCCTTTGCACACGCCTTCACGTACACCAGCTGCATAAGGTCCGATTCCTCTACTAACCGATCTTTGCCCACGACTGTGTCGATCTCCTGCACGGCTTTCTGCATTATCTCCAGCTACAACAGCATCTCTGCTAAAGCCCATTCCACGACATTCGACGGATTATCAACTGCCGCCAATGTCAATTCCTGCACATTAGATTAGCGTTAGTTTAATTAAAATATATATAGATGACTTTAATTACAATATGGCCACACTAATTATTGATAATTGTTATTGACAATTACCGTCGCTTGAGATTTGATCTCTTACAGGCTGAGAAAGGGTTTGCCGTCAGAGGAGTCCTTTATAGAAATCAGGACATCCAACAAGTCTTGCGGTTCCTCTAAAGAGGTACATGTTAATTTATGTAGCTTGGACATGTGTCTCCATTGTCTAGAAGTGTCATTTAATTATTTAATTATTTTCTAGAAACCTCCAGAAAAGGGCTGAGTTGTCTAGATAATTATGTAATTAAATAAATTGATTCTCCTAGAGACTTCTAGAATCCAGTTAGTTAGGGGTTTTAGAGTCTATTTAATCTTAGCCATTGATTGAGATTAAATCATGGCCATTGGTTTTCCAATGAGAAAAGTATAAAAGGGGATCAATGGGCAATTGGAGAACACAACAACAAGTAGACTTGCAGTGATAGCAAGTAGAATTGCAGTGAGAGCAAATAGTCTTGCAGTGTTAGCAAGGGCGCAGTGATAGCGTTGGGGATAGCAGCTGTGGAATTTCAGCAGGAGAAATTGAGGGAAGAATTTCCGAGAAGATTATTGCCGGAGCTCTGCCAGTAAGAGGCAAGCAGTTTTGTATTCCTTAATTTGCTGAAGTTTAATATAATTCCTCATCTGCAGTAGTGGTTTTCCCTTCGGGGTTTTTCCACGGACAATTTGTCCAAAAATATTGTGTTCATTATTGTGAATGTTTTCTTCTCTATTTCTGTGAGTTTTATTGGTGAAGTTGCAGTTGTGTTATTTTTGATATTTGCTGAGAATTAATTTTCAGAGTCAAATAATCTATGTATTAGATAGGAGATTAATAATCAGTAACTGCAATAGAATTTTCACATGGTATCAGAGCTGATCTGAGGGCAGATAAGGCTTAACAAAGGAAGGAAAGATCCTGCCTCTTCAGAATTATTATTATTTGTTTTCTTTTATCTTTTGAGATGGCCTCAGCAGGTTTAAGAGATCAGGACAGATTGGATGGAGCCTCAAATTTTGGTGTCTGGAAAGCCAGAATTTCTTTGTTGCTGGAAGAGAATGGGATCAAGGAATATGTGACCAGTGTTGTACCTGTACCTACAGATCCAGCACAGCTCTTAGCATATAAGAAGGAAGATGCCAAGGCGAGGAGGATGATTCTTGATGGTGTCAAGGATCATATTGTTCCACATGTCGCAGAGTTAGATACAGCGAAGAAGATGTGGGATGCCATTCTGAATCTGTACCAGAATGCTACCACTAACCGGAAGCTGATTCTCAGAGAAAAGTTGAGGACTACTCGGATGAACAAGGGAGAGGACGTGACAAGTTACCTCACCAGACTCAGACTTGTCAAGGATGAGTTGGCTGCTGTTGGAGATAATCTAGGTGATGACGAGCTAGTGCGGATAGCCCTAAATGGGTTTACTAAGCAGTGGGATGTCTTTGTTCAAGTTATTAATGGATGAGACACCTTGCCAAGTTGGGATCGACTTTGGAGTGACTTCACTCAAGAGGAGCTTAGACTAAGTCTTGTCAGTAGGACCAGTAGCAAGAGTCAGCAAAGTGAGGCGAACAGGAGAACGTTGCCCTTGCAGGAAAAGGGAAAGCAAAGAAGGGGTCTAGTAAAGGATCAAATCCACAAGGTGAGAAGAAGAAGAAGGACCTATCTAAAGTCAAGTGCTATGGCTGTCACGAGTTTGGCCACTATGTCAGCGATTGCCCGCAAAGGAAGAAAGGCAAGAAGCAGACAGCAGCTTCAGCAAGTGCAGATGAGCTCTCTAGTAGAATGGAGGATGAGTTCGCTCTCATAGCTTGTATGGCTAGCTCAACCTCACAGGGTGTTTGGTATATAGATAGTGGGGCGTCATTTCATATGACAGGAGTTAGAGAGTACTTCTCCAGCTATAAGGAGGAGGACATCAGAATGCAGATTTCTATGGGGAACATGTCCAAGCTCAATCCAGTTGGGAAAGGGACTGTTCTATTTCAGAGGGAGAATGGTAAGCGGATTCCCATTCATGATGTGTTGCATGTGCCAGGCTTAGGTATGAATTTGATTTCCATATCTGTCCTTCAGGATAAAGGTTACAATGTACTCTTTAGAGGGGCAAGTGTGTTAATTAAGCACAAGGATTGGAAATCACCCATAGCTATTGGAGTTAGGAGCGGCCGGCTTTACAGGTTGCAGTTTGATACTCATAAGGCACTGATGAGCAGCAGTAATTCTAGAGATCAAGGAGAGCTATGGCATAGGAGGATGGGCCATATACATCATGGAGCACTTAAATTGCTTCGTGAGACAGTGACAGGTGTTCTGAGGTGAGCACAGAGCATGATGATGTATGTAAGGGATGTGTGTTGGGGAAGTTTGCGAAAGCAACTTTTCAAGTGGCACTAGATCCAAGGGTGTTCTTGATCTAGTAAATTGATTTATGTGGACCAATGTCGTGAGTCTCGAGGAGGATATGGTACTTTGTTACTTTTATTGATGATTTCTCCAGGAGATTTTGGATATATGAAGACCAAGGATGAGGTTTTCATCGCTTCCAAGAGTTCAAAGCTCTTGTGGAGAATTCGGCAGGGAGGAAGATAAAGGTTCTTCGGTCAGACAATGGAGGCGAGTACAAAGGGAAAGAGTTCCAGGAGTTCTGTACCAGGGAAGAATCAAGAGAGAGTGGACTGTTCCTTACAACCCACAATAGAATGGGGTTGCTGAGAGGAAGAATCGGTCTATATCAGAGGCGGCAAGGGCTATGCTGTATGACCAGGATATGCCACGTTACTTATGGGCAGAGGCATGCAGTACAGCAGTGTACATACAAAACAGGGTTCCACATAAGGTATTAGGCAAGATGACACCAGAGGAGGCGTTCTCAGGGAAGAAGCCAGATGTCAGCCACTTCAGGATATTTGGGAGTTTGGCGTATTGTCACATTCCAGGTGCGACACGTTCCAAGTTAGATCAAACTGCAGAGAAGGGGTACTTTGTGGGGTACAGTGAAACCTCAAAGGCATATCGGATATTTATTCCAGGGACCAAGAGGACTATAGTTAGGCGTGATGTCAAGTTCATGGAGGACAAGGCATTTAGGAGGTCCAGAGATTTGCCAGCAGATGATCAGAGTGAGCAACTAGTGGAAGCTCCAAGGATCATTCAACCATCAAGGGACAGAAAGCTCGAGTACAGTTACTAGTACATGCACAAGCTCAGGTGCTGAATTCGCAGAGTGGAACAGCAGATGCAGCAGATCCAGAGAGATGCATCAGGGTGATATGGAGGTTGATACTTCATCCTCTACAGTTGGTAGCAAGAACCAACAGTCACAAAGGATACTCAGGAGTTTGTGGGAGCTCCTAGGATGAGTAGTAGACAGCGGAGACAACCAGCCAGGTATGATGACTATATGGCATTAGTTAGTCAGTTGGTAGATAGTGAACCTTCTAGCTATCAGGAGGCTGCACAGCACAAGTGTGGCAAGATGCAATGGTTGAGGAGTATACCTCAATAGTGCAGAACGATGTGTGGGAGGTTGTACCTAGACCAACAGATAGAAAGATGGTTGGATCCTGTTGGATCTATAAGATCAAGCAGTGCGAGATGGTAGCATCGAGAAATACAAGGCAAGGTTTGTGGCCAAGGGTTTCTCTCAGAAGGAGGGAATTGACTATGAGGAGACATTTGCTCCAGTGGCTAGGTATACTTCTATACGAGTCGTGATCTCTCTTGCAGCACAAATGGGATGGCAGATCCATCAGATGGATGTCAAGACGGCGTTTCTTAATGGTGAATTGAAAGAGGAGGTATACATAGAACAACCAGAGGGCTTTGTGGCACACAGCAGTAAACCCACGTGTGCAGATTGAAGAGAGCTTTGTACGGACTCAAGCAGGCTCCCAGGGCGTGGTATGAGCGCATTGATAAATACTTGCAGGGAATGGGCTTCGTGAAGAGTGAAGCGGATGCTAACCTCTACTACTTGGTGGTTGGGGGTGAGGTTCTCATTCTTGTTCTTTATGTGGATGACTTGTTTTTAACAGGTTCACTAGGGTTCATAGAGGAAAGCAAGAGGGACCTTGCAGCAGAGTTCGAGATGAAGGATTTGGGGCTTATGCACTACTTTCTAGGCATGGAGGTATGGCAGACAGATGGAGAGATTTTCCTTGGACAAGGGAAATACTGCATCGAAATCTTGAGGAGGTTCGAGATGGAGGATTGCAGAGCCATGTCTACTCCTATGATCACGAATTGGAAGAAGGTAGAGACATCTAGAGAGGAGGATGTAGACCCCACCTTATATAGGCAGTTGATTGGATCTCTCATGTATTTGGTCAACACCAGGCCAGATATATCCTTTGCAGTAAACTCTCTTAGTCAGTTCATGGTGGAGCCGAAGAGAGTGCATTGGACGGGCAAAGCATGTGTTGCGGTATTTGCGTGGTACAATCGAGTATGGAATTAAATATGCTTGAGGTGATGGTATCAGGTTGATAGGCTATACTGACGCAGATTGGGCAGGCAGTACAACGGACAGGAAAAGCACTTCAGGGTGTTGCTTTAGCTTGGGATCAGGAGTTGTCTCTTGGTACAGCAGGAAGCAGAAGTCTGTGGCTTTGAGTTCTGCAGAGGCAGAATACATAGCAGCTAGCATGGCGACGTGTGAGGCGATATGGCTTCGGAAGTTGCTGGTGGCCTTGTTTGGTCAGAGGGTTGAGACTACGGTGATACATTGCGACAATCAGAGTTGCATCAAGTTGACTGAGAATCCGGTGTTTCATGATAGGTCTAAGCATATAGACATCAGATATCATTTCATCAGAGATTGTGTACAGCGCGGGATTGTTCAGCTACAGTATATACCTACAGATCAGCAGGTAGCAGATATTTTGACTAAGGCATTGGGGAAGGCGAAATTCATCTTCTTCAGAGATAAGTTGGGTGTCATGCAGAACACCTTCCTCGCTAAGAGGGAGTGTTAATTTATGTAGCTTGGACAGGTGTCTCCATTGTCTAGAAGTGTCATTTAATTATTTAATTATTTTCTAGAAACCTCCAGAAAAGGGCTGAGTTGTCTAGATAATTATGTAATTAAATAAATTGATTCTCCTAGAGACTTCTAGAATCCAGTTAGTTAGGGTTTTTAGAGTCTATTTAATCTTAGCCATTGATTGAGATTAAATCATGGCCATTGGTTTTCCAATGAGAAAAGTATAAAAGGGGATCAATGGGAAATTGGAGAACACAACAACAACAAGTAGACTTGCAGTGATAGCAAGTAGAATTGCAGTGAGAGCAAATAGTCTTGTAGTGTTAGCAAGGGCGCAGTGATAGCGTTGGGGATAGCAGCTGTGGAATTTCAGCAGGAGAAATTGAGGGAAGAATTTCTGGAGAAGATTATTGCCGGAGCTCTGCCAGTAAGAGGCAAGCAGTTTTTGTATTCCTTAATTTACTGAAGTTTAATATAATTCCTCATCTACAGTAGTGGTTTTCCCTTCGGGGTTTTTCCACGGACAATTTGTCCAAAAATATTGTGTTCATTATTGTGAATGTTTTCTTCTCTATTTCTGTGAGTTTTTATTGGTGAAGTTGCAGTTGTGTTATTTTACGATATTTGCTGAGAATTAATTTTCAGAGTCAAATAATCTATGTATTAGATAGGAGATTAATAATCAGTAACTGCAATAGAATTTTCACAGTACATTCGCGCCTCAAACGAAATCTTTCTTCGATGAGTGGTGTGTGATATTTATCAACAGTGTGGATGGCTTTTTTCATGGCCTTCTCATTGCCTCCGATATCCAGCCACCTCAAACACGACATGTAATCAGAGATGCACAAATTAAACAAAAGAGACAACGCCTTGAATAGTGCTTCTACGTACTCTTCCTCCTCTACACCGGGACCTCCATCCTTATTACCACCTCCACTTCCACTTGCAAAGTAGCGCCTGTTGAAGAGGAGCTTTCTGATCACATTTGCGCTGTAGTGCCTCGCAGCACTTCTTACGTTAATTAAAGTCTTGGGTTGTGTGTGCGATTGAGCGGTGCATTGGTTCCATATCCAATGGACCAGATTGTCGGCCTCCTCCATCCGCTTGCCTTGCAACCACTTAAAGCGTGAGGTTGTTAACACCTCTGACGCAAGCGCACGCCTCATTTTCTTCCACCGATCTCCCCAAGGAACCAGTGCGACAGATAGAAATCCTCTGCTGCAGTATTCAGAAGCCATCGTGATGGGGCGAGAAGCAAATATAGCGTCTTGTTTCTTAAGGAACTCTCTTGCCATGTCCGGCCTATTAACAGCGATGACGTGAACGCTTCCTAGGCGAATGCACAGGATGGGAGTAGCATAACTGTGGAGGAGAGAGTGAACCCACTTGTAACCGGGTCCATTGCGCACTAACTCAGGCAGATTGCCAACTAGTGGCCAGGGTTGTGGCCCTGGAGGCAAAGCCACAGAACTTTGGCGTGTTGATGACTTCACTAAATGGAAAAATACAGCAGATATAATGACAAGAATTGCAAGAGTGGGAAAGATGGGTATGGTGTAATTACACAAGAGCGTGACAAAATCAGTATCGATCGGATCGTGCTGAACCTTGTTTCTTCCATTCCAGAAGAATGCAGTAGAAGACAATGAAGAAGAAGAGGCGTTGAACATAGAAGCGTGATCCATCTTATGGAAAGAGAAGCAAAACCCTACCTCGCTCGATTATCACCCAACAAAGATGAGATTTGTTTTTTGATAGAATTGTTGTCATTCGTCAAAAATTTATAGGCTAAGGTTTACTGATACACAAGTTTCACGTGTACTTAGCCCTCCGATGGAATGAATCTGTGCATTTCCCGTGTGAAGATTTCAACTCGTTTAGCTCAATTTTGAAGTGGATGGACATAACCGAGGACAATTCCCTCTGGATATTTTAAAAGGCAAACTGTGTCGACCCGACGCGTACTCACATAACGAGCTGACGAAGCGAGAGTGACGGATGTCATGTTCTATTGAATTACGTAAACATTAAAATTACGACACTCTTTCGCATCGTGAATATTGTCCATTTATTTCTGAAAATGCATTTTTGAATTGATTATATTTTTCAGTCAAAGGTGTATTTTCACAGGATTGGATTGATTGACGTTTCTTACATGATGAGTTGAAAAAGAAAGAGCAGGTGTGAAATTTTATGGTCTGTGACCCTTTTAAGTATATTACAATTTTACAATTTATTACGTCATATAGTTTGACTTGTTATATATTTTTTAACAAAAGTAAAATTTTGAAATTTATTATAGATAAATTTAAAATAATAATTTAATTTATAATATTAATATTATTTTATAGAAAATGTCTTAATTGAAAATATTTTCAAACATAAAATATAATTATTTTAAATTTTTAGAATATTTTTTGTAAGATTATTTCAAACATTTTTTAATATGAATTTAGAAATTTACTGTACATTGTAATGATAAATTTAAGATTTTACATTTATTAGTAATGGTTTTAATTGTTCTATATTAATTACACTGGTTTAGGATATTTATTATAAATAGGATTTTCGTTTGTTTTAAAAAAAATATACATGCTTTGATGGTGACTATTGAGAATGTGATAATCATGCAAGTTTTTAGCAAGGGAAAAAAATATTTTCTTTATTCTGTTTTCATTCTAATATCATTTAACTCAATAATTTCCATTACTTTATTAAAGATGGATGTTTATTTTTCTCAAATTTAATGTATATGTTTAGTGCAATAGATAAAAGTATTTTAATAAAGAATGCTTACACTATTTTTTCATAAATTAAACATATTGTTTGACAATTTATATTTTTCTTAAAATATTGAATTAAAGCAATTTATATGGCTAAACCATCATAAAAAAATTATATTATGGATAGGGGTGACTAAAATTCTAGGTCAGAGTGAGAGTGATGGATATCGCAATGCTTTCACTAAAATGGGGAAAATTTACAAATGTTTAGGCTATTTTACACAATTTTAAAACCAGGACTATGTGGAATGTGTGTAAGTAGTAACATGATCATCTTGATTATGGAAATAGATTTTAATAGTAATAAAATAATAACAAAAGGTATGGGATTATAAGTTGAGCTTAAAACAAAATATATATTACTTGAACATATGTATTTGTATCAAGTCATTCCATTTAAATATGTTCAATATTAAATGGAATTTGATATGAAAAGGGAAATTTTATTATAATTTTCGAATAAAAACATTTATTAAAAAAAATTTAAAACTACAAAAAACTTTATTTTACTTTTTATAAATTCAACATTTTAAATTATAATAAATAAATATCTAATTTCTCCATATGCGTGTTTTTAATTGTATAATTGAACAACCTGAACAACGTGAAAATTATAAAGCATGCCTAAACTATATTGTAATAGTGAAAATTGTTTACCAATTAGTTGTTCCATAAGTTTAGAGATTAAAATTGCTAGGTTACTTTTTATTTGTAGATTAATGTATAATATGATATTTCTATAATTGATACATGATTAGATCAACTTTTCCTCTTATTTTTATCCATCATCTTTAGGACATAGAGTTAATCTCTAAATCTTTTAATTCATCATTCTAGTTCCAATGATTTCATCATGTAAAATTTATTTAAATCACTTTCCTAATTATTGAGTTAAAACCAAAATATTTAAATTAGTGAAAATTGCTTACCAATTACTTGTTCCATAAGTTTTGAGATTAAAATTGCTAGGTTACTTTTTATTTGTAGATTAATGTATAATATGATATTTCTTTTTATCAAAATTGATACACGATTAGATCATCTTTTCCTCTTCTTTTGATTTGTCATCTTTAGGACATAGAGTTAATCTCTAAAACTGTTAATTGATCATGCTAGTTCAAATGATTTCGGCATGTAAAATTTATCTAAATCACTTTCCTAATTATTGAGTTAAAACCAAAATCTTTAAATTTGGCTTTCTTAATTTAGACTCAAGCTTCCCTTCCTTGCCAGTCATTATTAGCCAACTAGAAAACCTAAAATATTTTATATTGCATGCTAGGATGGTGTGTTTAAATATTATCTCTAATTTAAAATTAGTAATCTAGGAAGCCAATGAGCACATTTAGAATAAAAATACAAAAATATTTCAAAGGATCTTTTTAGCATTTCATATTCTATTCTTTCCTATTATTATTGAACTTAGTTCATATTTCCTAAATTAATCAATCAAGATATTTGATTGGCTAGTGCGTGGGCCTTGTAATTTAATAAATTCTCTAAAGATATTTATAAACATGATATCTTTTCTTAGAAGCAAAGAACATATATCAAGGTCCATAAGTCTTAGAAAGAAAAATGTAGTGACACCAAGCCTATAAGTTACAAGTTTATATTTACATAAAAGTTCATATCCACACTTATAGGGATCACCTTCATACTTGTCGAAGTGTGCCAAGCAATTTAGCAATACATATTTATATCTAATTTTGTGAAAGAACCATAAATAACTATAGACACTAATACCACACATAAGAATAAAAGTAATGATAACCATCAATTAATATTGGAATAAAAAGAATAATAGCATTAAAAAATTATCTTAAGAAATTTTATTTCTAGTAAAATAACTTCTCACGCAACTAGAATACTTAATCGTATTTCCAATTATTAAATAGAATTAAATGAATGCATATTATTATGATGCAATATGTCATGCCCAACATTTAGTGACATGGAATCCCAATTCTTTAATGAAAAAAAACTAAATATAAATCTTATCATGGCCATCATGATATAATATTATCTGCACTCATTGGTATTGAAAGCATATAAATGAGCATAAGAATTTAATAACAATTCAATCAATTGCAATGGATTTAACACTCCAAGGTCACTCCTTAAAATAGATTTGATGATTTGAGAATTATTCCTTTTTAACTTAACCATGTTCTATAGTTTAACTATTGCGTGAAGTTATCCGCACAAGGTACTCATCACATTATGTGTTTTAACATTCATATTGAAAAGAATATAATTGAATATATCTAATTAATTCATTTAATTTTTCCAAGTTAATTTAATTAAATATTTTACTTGATTAAACGATGGGGAACTATCAAATTTTATTGAGTAAACCATGATGAGCTTAAAAAGTGCTCATAGTTTGAATATTATGATGGACTTTTGATATCTTTACTTTTGTTATTTTGTGGCTGTTTAAACTCTATTGAAACCTTTTATAGGGATATCCTGTAGCAAAATACTTTCATATTCCTATAGCTTATTGTGTTGACTTGATTACATTTATTGCCCTGATGACTCCCTAAATGACTGGTATATCGCATACAATTTTTGAATGATGAAATAGATTTAAATATGTGATTAATGAATGGCTATCGTGTATGTGCCATACGTCTTTTCTTTCACATCTGTTACCTTTTGTTTCACAGGTTGTTGAAGAATGATCGAGTTGAGCACAGCTGATCTCGGCCTTGTAGTAAAGTCCATTTCCTACACGACTTCGAGGAAGCTCCGGCGAAGACTCTTTGACCGAAACCATTGAGAAAGATTTTTAATGACAGTCAATCTGAAGAGAGTGGAGCGCTAGATTCTCTCCGGATCGGGTTGAACACATAAATTCATTTATGAATTTTTTTCTTGATTCTGGGATACACTTTACTTCCACATCTTTCTTTGATAGGGTTAGTTAGTTAGTTGCTCTCCTGATTTTAAATAAAGTACTCCTCATGCGCGAGTGAGAGGGAGAGATGATAGTTAGAGTAAGATAGAAGCATAGTGATAGGAGATATCATATAAGAATTAGTATGATAATAAAAAGTAGAATCTATTTGACAAGAGATAGAGTTTGTTGTTAGTTTCCATATCAATAAAGAGATGTATACCATTCTGTTTTCATGAATAAAGTTTAATGAAGTTATGAGTTTAGCACCTGCATAATCAGTAGATGCTTGCTAAGGGGGCCCACTTAGTAAGTATCTGTACTTAGTTAGTTAGTTGTTCTTTTCTATTGATCATCAGTTAGCTTTCATCTTTGAAGTTTTCATACAAACTCAGCCTTGTATTGCTCCTATAGCATAGAGAATCCATCCCTATGCCTGTTCCTGTAGCATAAGGTCAGTTCACAGTTTGCGCTTCAGTCATAGCTGTTATGGTTTCTGTTCTAATTAAATCATAGTTGAGTTAAAGAACTTTACATTACCTTCCTATAGCATAGATAGAACTCCTTTCCAGCATTTATTTCTGCTAAGATTTGACCAAAACTAGTTCTTAGTGCATATATTTTTCCATGCCATTTAAAGTATACGTCCCCTGGTTTGACAAGTAAATGAACATCCATAGAGAGATATTAGTCACCTATCGGAATGTCCAATTCCCAGGAAAGTTTTTATTTTTATTTTCATATCCTTTTGTGGGCACGACCATTTTTGGGCACCATTGCTGAGGATGGCATCCAGCTAGGAATTTTTCAGAAGTCATTTTTAGCATTAGTTTAGTTTGTTAGTCAAAAAAATTTAAAATCTTTCAAGCCACTATTCATCGTATTGCATACATAGAAGAAGAAGAGATGCACTGGGAAGGTTCCTCCCTTAAAACCTGTTTATTGAACTATGATTTGACCTAACTGACAACGAACCTGAGGAAAATCCATTCGCTCTGTTATTCCAGCAACCAAACATGGTAAATAATCCACCTCCTGCTTTTGAGTTTCCCATTGTTCCTCAAAGAGATACTGACAATCTTAAAAACATTCCCTCTTCCTTGCTTCCAAAATTTTATGGCCTAATTATGGAAGAACCAGAAACTTTTCTGTTTGAATTTGATGTCCTCTGTCACAGTTATGACTACAACACAGACACTCATAAACTGAAGTTATTTCCTTCCACCTTGAAGGAAGGAGCTCTCATATAGTTCATGAGTTTGGGAAGAGGTGTTGTAGATAGTTGGGCGGCCATGCAGACGAAATTCCTTGAAAAGTATAAGGAATATTGTAAGAGTGCCAGCAAAGGTAATGACATATTCTGAATTCAGTAGAAGGAGAATGAAAGTCTGGAAGATTATATTTTCAGGTTTTTATTTTCACTAAAAAGGAACTCAAACCATACTCTCAACGAGGACTCTCAGAAACTACTCTTTCTAAGGGGAATCAGTGATGCCTGTATAGACGCCCTGTACCTGATGAGAGGAGGTGATATAACCCAACTGCCTTGGGATGATATAAAGAAAATATGTCTTAACTACTCTCGAGCAATAGTTAAGAAAGGTCAAGGTCATCATGCTACAATGGGGAAGTCTTCTTCTGGTGGAGTTTCCCAGATGGAGATAACAAATTTGCTATCTGACTTCAAGCAGGACATCATTAATAATATGGCTACACTAGACACTATGTAAGCTCAGAAGAAACATGAGGAAGCTGAGGCAGTTTTGGTCGAGCTTTGTCCATACTGCAGACAGAAGAAGCGTGACTGCAGATGTAAGATGGTGGCTAATTTGGAAGCTAGGCAACTACCTACTAACTTCAAGCCAATAGAAGGTGATGATGATCAAGTGTTCTTTGTTGCACAAAGGAGACCATGGGCCCAAACACAAGGTATGCATCAAGATCCTTTAACTTTTGGTAATCCTTATTCTGGCTATAATAACCAATGGCAACATGCATATGGACCACCACCACCCTGGAATCCACCTCAACCAAGTTGGCCTAATTATCAGAACCCACAATGAAAATATCCTCAAGGAGGTTGGTAGCAGCCACAAGGGCAATGGACCCCACCTTCAGGAAATTAGCAGCAAAATCCTTAATGGAGAGGCCCTCAGTAATGGCAAAACCAGTCCCCTGGATTCCTGCAGCTTCCACAGCCACAACCACAGGCCCTCATGCCACGTTCTGTAGCAACTACCACAAATATTAGACTTCCAAAACAAATGCCTATGCCTGCCTAGCCATTGCCAAACCCCAATAATAAGCAACAACAACAGCCACAGCAACCTGCGTATCTTGCTGAAGCAAACCAATATCAAGCTTATGCCTTAAATGGTAATGACATCCATTTGAGGTCTGGAACCACTTTACCTACTCCAAAACTACCTCTAATTACTGAAATACCAGATTCTCCCCTTGAAGAATCTACTGCACCTGCTGTTCCTGCTAAGCATATGCCTATACTTGATACAGTTTCTAAGGAGCCTATTTTGCAAAATTAATAGAATCCACCTTTTCCTTAGAGGTTGCAAAGTACTGCATTTAAATCCATAGAAGAACCCACTTTTGACATTCTGAATCAGCTCAAGAATATACAGATTCAAATCCCTTTATTTCAGGCTATTAAAGATGTTCCCATTTTTAGAAAAGCTATTAAAGAGGCCTGTTTGAAAAAGCCTGGATGAAAGAAAAAGGATCCTCAAACAATTCATGTCTTAGGGAAATTGGCTGATATAATGTTGGGAAATGTAGTCATCCCAAAGTATATTGACCCTGGAAGTCCAGTAGTGCAGATACATATAAATGGCCAAGTTGTAAAAAATATTTTGATTGATTTAGGTGCTGCCATTAATGTCATGACAAAGCATACTATGGATTTCTTGAATATTTCAAACATTAGGTCTACACTCATAGTTTTGCAGCTTGCAGACAGCTCCATAGTTAAACCTGATGGGATGGTGGAAGATGTAATTGTCACTCTTGAATTTTAGGAGTATCCTACTGATTTCACAATATTATCAGTTAAGGCAACTTTAAGAGGGTATCCAGTTATCCTTGGTAGACCACATGGTTAACAACTACTGATGCTTTTATAGGATGTCGTTCTGGAGATATGACCATTTTTGATGGACAGTCCACAAAGAAATTGGCTTTGTATCCACTGGCTAGACCTCAACTAGATTTGTCCCAACCTATTTGGCCAGATGTGGGGGAAAAAGCTGAAGAAGCCAATTCTTTGGCTCAATTAATGATGCTTCAAAATGATCCATTCTCACAACTTCAGAGTGAGGATGCTTTTCTTTTTCAAATTCTATAGTACAACTCTGATACGGGTAGTTCATCTGATCCAAGTGGTAGTCATCTACAATGTTTCCTATAGAAACCAAATTTTGAGAGTTCACTGCCTAAACTTTCTACAATTTTTCATAACTTGCTTCCACAAGAGGTAAAAACATCACCTATAGATTCTACGAGTAATCTAACGAAGCAGATAGAATTGTCTCTAGGTCATTATTTGAATGTCAATAGCAAGTTGTCACAATCTCAAGAGGCTATTTTATTAAAAATGATACAAGAACAACATAAAGCTTTTGCATGGGAATATGGGGACATGTAAGGAATAGATCCTCGAGTTTGTACTCATAGGATCTATATTAAAGAACATTGTTTACCAGTTAGGCAACCTCAAAGAAGAGTAAATCTAGCACTTAGAGAAATAGTTAAAAGTGAGCTTCAAAATTTGCTTGATGCTGGTTTTATTTATCCAATCTCTGACAGTCAATGAGTTTCTCCATTAGTCATTGTCCCAAAGAAAGGTGAAAAATAGAGAGTGTGTGTAGATTATAGAGAGTTGAACAATGCCACTAAAAAAGATCACTTTCCATTACCTTTTGTAGACCAGGTATTAGACTCACTGTCTGGCAAAAGATATTTCTCCTTTTTGGATGGTTACAGTGGGTACAATCAGATAAAAATTACCCCTGAAGATCAAGATAAGACCACTTTTACCTGTCCATGGGGAACATTTGCTTATTCAGTCTTGCCTTTTGGTCTATGCAATGCACCAACAACATTCCAGAGAGCAGTAATTAGTATCTTTGCTGATATATCTCATGACTGTATGGAGATTTATATGGATGATTTCACTACCTATGGAGTCACATTTGAAGAAGCACTAGTGAATTTAGAAAAGGTATTAAAAAGGTGCAGAGAGAAAATTTTGTCTCTAAACAGTGAAAAGTGTTTTCTAATAATGGAAGAAGCTATTGTTCTAGGTCATCATGTTTCAAAGAATGGAATTCAGGTCGACCCTGCTAAAATTAAAGTTATTCAAAATTTACAAACTCCTGCAAAACAAAAAGATGTCAGAAGTTTCCTTGGCCATGCAGGGTATTATAGAAGGTTTATAAAATATTTCAGTAAAATTTTCAGTCCACTTTATGCCTTGTTAACTAAGGATTCTCAATTTTAGTGGATAGAGGCTTGTGAAAAATCCTTCCTGCAACTAAAAGACTTGCTTACTAAAGCCCCTGTTCTTCAAGGTCCAAAATAAAATTTTCCTTTTCACATATATGCTGATGCCTCTAATTTTGGTATAGGAGTGTTGATGGTGTTTTTATGCACTTCTCAACACAGATAGTGCGTAGGTGCACTACCTCTCTTAAAAGACGATCTCTCACAATCGAATTGCAGAACACTATCCCAAGGTCTTTCGGATGTCAGGTCATGACAGTGCTTAGATACCTCAGTAGTTTGATGTGATTTGCTGGAATCACAAGGTAGTCTTACAGAAAATATAAAGCATGGACACAAAGCATGGAAGTTGGATATTTGAAATGGAGTCCTTAGGATTGGAAGTTGTTATGCACAGGCTGTAGGTTCAAACAATAGTCTTGGAACCTATTTAATTGTTGGATTTGGCTTTACAATGTGCAATGAACCTTAGCATAGGCCAGTTACTAAAAAAAAGAAAAGGGCAAAGGAGAGGGAAAGTTCCTAAGTCTGAAGCTTGCTATAAATAGTGACAATGGAGTTCTTGCAATGGACAATTTCTCAAAACAATATCCCACTTAACCAGGGATTTCATAGTATCATAGAAATTGTGCTATCTTCGAAGGGCTGCAGATATTTCATCCTTCATCCACTACATACATGCATGAATCAAAGATGAATGTTTGGAGAAGCTTTAAAATCAAGTCCAGACTAACTTTACACAGCTATCTACCATCAGCAAATAGCAAAAACTATGGACTAAAGAATCATCAACAAGGAAAATTTTTTTACAATCACCCAACAACATTCCTAAGATTTATCCAAACAAATAAGACAGCTAACTAAATAGCAATAAGATCTAAGTCAAACATCTAACATTGGAGAATGAATCAAATAACATGAGAGAAGCCAAGAAAATATGCTAAGTCAATATATTTTCTTATAAATTTCAGCAGCATGTCTTTACAACAACTCAACTCTCCCTTTGCAAATGAGAGGAGTGTCTTATTTATAGTTTTCCAAAAGTTAAATGAATGGACAAGATTCATTCTCATTGTGTGGCCAAGATTCACTACAAAATAGGGTTTCACCTACCCCCAAATAGATCATAATTAAAAAATACATTCTTGTCTTTTCCTTATTTCGTCTTCTTGTGGATGGCAATGTAGCTCTTTCATTTTTTCATGGATTGTTGTTTCCTTTGCTATAGCTACTCTTTATGAAGGTCTTTATCTTTGGCTAGGCTATCCTCCTGCTCCTCAAAAGCTGTGTGTTCTATGTACTTGAGGATGACGGCCTGGAGCTTGTCGATTTTGAGGATTTCACATCACAATGCCTGGTAGCTCCATTCCTTAGCATTTTCTTCCAGCCTTTTCTAATCTTCATCATACTTTGAGCCTTGGTCCCTAAATAGCTCCGATTGGTCGAAGGTGATGGCAGCAAAACTTAGGAACTCCATTGTGATTTTTCCAGCTGTCCCATCCTTCATCTTCTCTTGGAAGTATGGCTTGATCTTCTCTGGATCCATTTGCACAGTGGGCATATCATAGCCCGTCATTAGCTTGAGATACTGGGCACATTCTGCCTAGATTTCCTTGATCCACTCAATATCAGGATCAACCCTGCTCAAGATTTGCTCCAACCTTTCCTTCCAGTTGTCGAGGTCTCTGCGCCACACATCCACTAGCCAGTGATCTTCCTTTTTCAGTTCTAGCTTCTCCTCCCATGTGTCCTTAGGCATCTGAAGGATGGTTTCAATTCCTGGGAAGGTGGATTCATAGGTGGCGGGGAAATTGGTGCAGAGCCTCCTTGTGCTCTCTAGGGATTGGATTAGGTCCAAAAACTTGTTGGCTGTCCGCACAACCCTATTGATTCCCATGTTTCTGATGTATGTGTCATATCAGAACTAATCCTTAGTGGTTTTCTCCAAGTTCTTCCTTCTCTCCATTTTGTCAATCTATTCTTTGGAGAGCAACTATGGCGCGATCGTGGAGGTAGTGGGCAGGTCGTCCATCGAGGACCATTGCTAGATATAATCTATTAACACTGCATCCTGTGCCTTGAGCTCATCCTTAGAGATTTTCTCCTACTTTATCAGGTGCACCACTATGGCCACCCACTCTTTAAGGTGCTTGACCTTTTGCTCTCTAGCTGCTATCCCTAAGTCAATGGTGGAGATATTATAACTCACCCCTACCTGGTCAACTGTAGGTGTTGCAATTTGTGCCACTCGGGAACCAGAAGTATCCATGGTTATCTTGGATCAGACCTTGGGATTCTTTTCCTTCTTTGTCATGATCTGGGATTGAGCCAAGATGGCTTCCAACCTTGCCTTTGGGTCCTTCAGTACAGGGGTCATCTTCTCAAGTTGCTTCCCCAACCATTCGGGCATAGTAGACTTATCCTTGGGTGAATCACGGCTACCTTCACCCTTCTCAGTCAAAGGCAAGACTTCTGCCTCTTTTTCCTTTTGGGGTTCTTCTTTCTTTTGGGCAACATCCGCCTCCTCTTTGTCAGAGTCATGAACGTAAATAAGGCATTTGACAGGCAGCTTGGTGGATGGCTGCCGCATGGAGCTTTCTTCTTTTACCGCTTCTTCTTCTTTCTTTTCCTCAGTAGCCTCAGCCTCGGGGCCTGTGATAACATGGGCTTCAACCTCGGTTAAGTCCTTTATCCATTGCTTCTCTAGTGGCTGCCCCTCTTCACCATGTGGTGACTCTTTTGCTCCCGCCCCAACATCCTTTAGCTGGTGCTCCAACTCCTCCTCAAGGTCATCATCGAATGTTTGGATGATTTCCTTAGCACCCGAGCCATCCTCCTCATCTCCACTCTCAGAAGAGCCTATTTCCTCCTCCTCATAAACCACCCTATCGATGGTTCGGTGCTCGTACTCGAGGTGCTCATGATACTCATCGGCCTCCTCTTCTATAGAATTTGAGGCCTCCTGCTCTCGCTCCTCCAAGTATTTTGAGATTTGTAATGTGGCTTCCATGGCTGGCGGCCCTGTCGGTGGTTGTCAAGGTTGAGCTATTGTAAGGACTTGGGCGAGGGTTGCTTGGAGAGTTGGATCTATTAAGGTCTGTGAGAGCTTAGGGGGGAGGATTTGCATGTGCCTTGTAAGAGCCTTGGGCATAGTGGCAAGGGGAAAATGTATTGTTGCTAGAGGGAGCAATGTGATCGATGACATGATAGTAGAAGAAGAAAGGGGAGTGGTCATGCCAAAAGAGGAGTCAACGTTAATTATTGACTCAGCCATGGGTGAAGGGGCAAGATGGACAGTAATGTCCACTACTGGCGGAGATGCGGCGACCATAGCCAGGGAGGTGGGTGGTGCAACAAAAGGATTAGGAAGAGCCGAGGGAGGCTGTAACTCTGTTGAACCCACTACTTGTTTAAGCCTTTTGGGAGATGGGCCTCTCATTTCTTTCTTTGCTTATTTTTTGGGATCTGGAGACTGTACGGTCTTTGTTCCTTTCCTTTTCTGGGACCTGATGACTGGAGGAGACTTGGAGGTCTCACCAGTTGATGTGGTGGCAACAATGTCCTCTATGGCACTCGATCATTTTTGAGCCCTTCATAGGTTAGGACCACCCCTTGTCACTTCAAATGTGCCACCTGCCTATCGATCCACTCCCCGGTATGAGTTAGAATCGGCTGGGTTATGGTGTCTAGGTCATCGACCTCCTATTCATCCCAGTCGATTGATGGTATTGGCAAGTTGGCGACTGTAGGGTACCTCGAGTGCATAATGGTGGACTCATCCTCCTCGACCTGGTCCAGTACCGAGAATGGTTGCACTCTTCTCAGGAACTGCACCATCATGCACATGTAGTGCCTTGCGCACACCTCCTTGTTGTCGTGGTAGTTGGCCCATAAATCTTCAATGTGGTATTGGTGGGCATATGCTGGCCCCAGTGCTTTCCTGATGTGGCCATGTGGGTCCATCTGTGGGCATGCAGTGTACCAGTTGAAATGGTATTCCTTGAGTTCCTTCTCAGAGTTGCTGGCACACTAGGAAGTCTGTAATCGGTACATGCCCTGGCCAAGGGTAATGGGGTAGGAAATTCCTGCTATGTGCTTGTTGCTGAAGATTGCCTAGATGTGTTGGAGCTGCCAAGAAAGCTCTAGGAGGATGATCCTATCATTTGGGTACCGAGGCAATCTATTTGGCCTTTTCGTGAAACCCTGGGCCCAGATGTACGTAAACTTGGGAAACTGGATGAATAGGAAAGCATATTGCTTTAGGAGCGCCCTAGCACTATGGGAGACTCTCCTCTCGAAGTCTCCAACGATCAACCTGATGATATGGCCAATGAAGGTGTCATTGACCCTACAGTATTCTTTCTTGAAGTTGCGGTATTGGAGCTGTGAATATTTGTCAAATGGCTTGAGCCCTCCCTTCTGCCCCTGATCGGGTGCTACAAACAACCCACTGTATTGTCTTCGATCCGCTAGGGAGTAGACAAGGTAGAAGGTCATGTAGAATTTAGAGCTCTTCTTCACATTGACAAACTGCTCATGGAAGCAGTTACTTATGATCCCTCCCCAGTAGAATGAGACATTGGTTGTAACGTCCTCATTTCCCCATAGGATCTGCTCAATATAGTATGCCATCCACTCTTGGAAGTAGGCAGCCATTGGAAGACCCATGACCCTGCCTAGCATAGTTACCAAGTCATGGTAGTCCTCGTGGAAATTGCTACGGAAGAGTTCTTGGGGAACCTTCGCAGCGCTGCCCCATTTTTCCTTAAGCCAATGGAGGTTGATCGACTTCTTGCACCCTGATGGATTAGCATCCCACATCGCTTGGCATTCTTCTAATGTGGGGAGCTCCATCTGTTGGAACATGGGAATGTGGAATGTTTTGGTGATCCCTTCTGGTGACATGTCCGCAAGGATGTTTCCCTCCTTATCCACAATTGTTCTAGTGTCAATTTGATAGGCTTCTCGGCAAGCCATGACCAGCTCAGGCGCCACGAGCGAGGAAAGGAAACCGACGGTCTTGGCTATTCCACTCTACCGTATTAATCGGGCGTTCTTTGTTGTCGGGTTGACCCTGACCCTCTGAGTGAATTCATCTATATCAACCTAGCTGATATTAGTATCTAAAATTTCCTTCCAGTCAGTTGTGACCTTTGAGTGGAGTGGCTCGCTCTGGAACTGATACTTCATTTGATCTTTGTCTTCCTTTCCCCAAGGGGTCCTTCTTGACTTCTTTCCCTTATCCTTGTCGGTGGATACCCCTGAAGTTCCTGCTCCTTATTCCATATATTCTGCAAGCAAGGGCAAAGTCAGCACAATAAAATATAAAAAACGTTCATGTTAGTCCATATCTCAAAAATAACATCTAAATAATCAATCAAGTATATCATAAATCTTATCTCTAGACGTTATTGATCTTCGTTTAAGGGCATCTGGACAATCTGGGCCCGGAGGGCCGGACTTCCCTGGCAGGAATGCTGTTTGGAAGGGAAAACACAGCTGAAAGCCCCTGGAGACCCTCCTTGGCCAAATTTTAATGTTTCAAGAAGCTCATGATGAAGAGGGCCAAAAATTAGCATGTGGGTCAAGTTTAGATTCTAGATTTGGGTTTGTTTGGATTGATTTAAGTGGCCTCAGAGGTTTCAAGTCAGGAAGCTGTCGAGAGATGGACGTTGGTGATGGCAGACAGCAGACGGAAATCTGGTGGTGGAAGTCCAAGGGCCGGGGCCCGGAGGGCCAAAAGGCGGCCAACACTAAGTCAATTTGTTTTCGAAGGCTCGGGCTGGCGACGCCGGGATGGCAAGTGACTTTCGTTGTTTGAGATGGTGAACACCCGAAGGAAGTCCAGCAGAGGAAGTCTGGGGGCAGGAGTCCGACGACATGAGTTTATCGTTTTAAGTTCAGCGGCATTTGGCATAGTGGAGCCCGAAGACTGGGGCACCGGGCGGCATTTTTGTTAGCAAGAGCGGGCGAGAGGCAGACTTCTGAGGATGGAAGTACAGATACCGGCACCCAGAGAGCAAACGGTAGAGCGGGGATCTCCATTTGGAGTGACGGGAAAGGACCAGAATCCTGAGACATGGGGCTTGGCATGTTGGCAGCCATGACGAGTTTCAGCAAGAACACACGACAGATGGAAGCTCGGGGTCGGTGACCGAGCAGATGGGGTGAAGTCTCTGACGACAGGAGAGTGACAGACTTCCGAGAATGAAAGTCTAAGAGCTGGGGCCTGGGGACGCGAAAGTTGTCATTGCGAAAGAACAAGCCAACGATGGAGAGGAAGGCGGGGTCGGGTGGCATCAGTGACCTCGCCAAAAGACTGTGTAGTGGGACCAATGGAAAATTGAGCGGGGAAACCTGCCATCCGGGGCCCGAAGGAAAAAATGATGGATCAATTTGAAATTTCCAGACGTTTAAAAAGCTGAAGCATCAACGGAGCCCGGGGGTGGGACGTTGAGCGACGTTCACTGTTTGAAGAAGGCGAACCTCCAGCGGAACTTCGGAGATGGAACTCAGGGGTTCCGGGCCTGGGATGACCAAAGGACGCGTGTCTAAGTTTCAAGTTTTATGGCGGAGCCAAGATCGGGATCCAGCAGTTAGGGAGGCAGGGTGGTTTGGCAGTTCAAGCGCGGTGGAAGACAAACAGAAGCCCGGGCAGGGAAACCCGATGAACCGGGCCCGGAGAGGAGGATTGCCGTCAGCAAGTGTTTGAAGTTTGAATTTTGACGGCGAAGGCAGGTTTCGGTCATGGGGAGGACATTTTCCCTGCGCGAAGAATAGCCACGGCAGGGAGACGTCTCGAATTGGCAAGGAGGGTTTTTAGGTGGTTTGCTTGGTTTTCCACCACATGGGTTTGGTGCGCAATCTAGTGTTCTACCTCTTTATGCCTCCTAAAAATTTGTTCATTTATCTAGATCTTTAAAAATCATGAAAAACACGCATGGGAGGGCAACTTATAGCCTACCTTGAATGCGTAGAGTGGCGAGACGTGGGATCCACCTACGTTGGTCAGAATGATGTAGACAGTGATGATCATGACGTTGTTGAAGGCGGTGGGCTCCAGATGATAGCTTCTCCAATTCACTCCAATCTTGTTTGTGAAAATGACTTGGTTGGATTGGGCATTTTATACCCCAACTGCCATGAATGCCTACATTAAATGCTCGTATGGCCGCGGGAAAAGTTGGTGAATTTGAAGATAGGTTGGCGGCGGTGGCGGGAATGTCGAGGCTCGGCGGCCGGGGAGACGTGACGTGACGGCCACCTTAAGATTTTTGCTAATTTGAACAGTGATGGCGGGGAGCTACCCAGGGCCTGAAGGGCGGGACTCTGCTAGGGATCCACCATCAGGGACGGTGGAACCATCACAAAATTCTGAAAATGGAATTCCAGACGGCCGGGCTCGGAAGATTCCACGGCAAATAGGCCACGGCGAAGACCTCCAACAGAGATGAGGCAGGTGGGGCCTGAGGAGTGGGAGGCTACGGGAGGTTCGCCGTCATGGACGGTGAGACCGAGACGAAACTCCAGAAGCAGACTTTTAGGGTCTGGGGCCCAGAGGGGCAGGCGTCGCCCCAAAAATTTTGTGACAAGTTTCAGATGGAGGGCGGCAGGACAGACCCCGAGGTCCAAAAAGGTGCTTGGAAAATGCCATAAGGGACAGCATTTCCAAAGGGGAAACTCGAAGAGGGAACCCCGGACGCCCGGGCCCGAAAGGGCCCAAGGCTGTTTCAGGGCCAAAATGCCAGAGGGATTCCTCGAGGCCCCGGAAGGCAGCAAAAACCAAAAGTGGAGGTATGATCAATTTATGATGGAACTTTGGAGCAACATCGACCATACGAAACATCAAAAAATAAGGGCACACAAAACGAGGCGGCCCCAAAAATACCTAACAAGGCGAAAGAAAAGAGGGTCCCCGTTCTGAATGGGGTGTGTGTGCTAAGAGCACAACAAATGGTGACTGCTGGAGAATGCTCCCGAGCGTTCTAAGGATAAATATTCATTCAGGACCTAAAATCTCTGGTTTCGTAGACCAGGAGTGGCTTCCAGAGATAAATCTGGGAGGACAAGATCCTTAATTAGATCATCTTACCAGACATCTCAGAAGTGTGTGTGTAGTGAGTTCATTCCTTAAAGGAATAGTGACCAGGGTTACCAAGTCAATCGAGTGAGCTACATAAATCGTCTAACACCAAAAGTAACCTGGACATTGCCCCGCTGCCAGTCAGGCATCCATAGCCCCGACAGAGTTGTTGCTACAATCTCATGGATATTGCTTTGCTGCCGGCCGAGCGTCTATAGCCCCGGTAGAGTTATCCAAACACCCATACAGTCATTTATTTCCTTTTTTTCAGAATTCCCTTTTCTCTTTTGTTTTGATATTTCACTTCTCTTTTACCATTTAGTTCGACTGGATAAGCATTGAAGCCTATAATAGGTTTGAGACTGTAGTGGTCACTAGAGCATACTTGAGATTTTTTACTCACTAGGGTGTCATAACAACCATAGTATGGTCCTTTAGAAATTATTATTATGTGTTTTGTATGAGATCTGAGATGTGAATAAGAAGATCCATCTAAGGGTCAAGTTCTGAGCAGAGTTCAAACAAGGAAATCATTTGCAGACAGCTTTCAAAGACCTATAATCGAGAGTGAATGTTTAGCCAAAGAACACAAAGAATGGACAGCAAAGTGAACCGCCTGTCAAGCAAGCACCACCGCAAAGGAGTGGGAAACATCTTCTGAACCAAAAACTACCAGGAGGGAGAAAACAAAAAAAAGTGATGCAAACAAAACACAAACAACCAAGAAAGCAACTACTCTAACCTATGTACAAGTATTTACAACGAAGAGCTCAAAAGTGCTCAAGCCTGGAAGTAATGCTTCAGGTGCTACCCATTGACTGGCAACGGGACATTCTCACTAGTTAGGGTCTTTAGGCGGAAGACATTATCTCCCAAAATCTCAGCTATCTGAAATGGGCCAAGCCAAAGCTTGTTGAATTTGTTGTGTCCCCCTTTCTTTTCATGGGCCTTGTCCCAATATAGGACAAAATCTACAATTCTAAAGGCCTTGATTTTGGCCCGATGGTAGAACCATCTCTTAACTACGCCCTGATATTTGGAAAAAATTTCTATTGCACGGTTTCAAACTTCCTCTAAATGCAAGAGCTCAGCTAACCGAGCCTCCCTACGATCTCCTCCCTCATAAAAATCGTTGATGAACTAGAGAGTAGGAATCACCAGATGGATGGGGAATATAGGTTCCAGGCCATAGACAAGGTGGAATGGGGAATCGCCAAGGGAAGTCTTGTGGCGGGTGTGGTCAACCCAAAGGGTGAAGCGGAGCTGGGTATGCCAGTCCTTGGGATTCCTATCTAGCAACTTCTTGATCACAGTAATCAAATTTTTATTCATGGACTCGGCAAGGCCATTGCCCTGAGGGTAGTAATTGGATGAGAATTTAAGGGCAATCCCATAGTCAAACACCCAACTAGAAAATTTTAATGAAGCAAATGCAGGTCCATTATCACATACCAAAGCATATGGACAACCAAAGCGATTTAAAATAAAACTTTCTAGAAAACTAGTAACTACTTCAGTTGTGCATTGCTTACATACTGTTGCTTCCATCCATCTAGTACAATAATTAGTAGCGGTAAGAATGTACCTATGTCCCGCAGATGATAGAGGGCTTACCAGACCGATGAAGTCGAGACCCCATTGCGCAAAAGGCCTTACTTCTAGCACCGGCTGCAATGGGACAGCAACATTCTTCTCCCTGGTGGCAGCGGTCTGGCATGTGTGACATGAAAGAACATTGCAATGGGCATCCTTGAAGACGATGGGCCAATAATACCTTGCTCTCAATATTTGATGTGCTCTAGAAGAACCCGAACCATGGCTTGTGCCAAATTTGTTGTGGAACTCTTTCAAGACTCGATCTGCTTCTCCCTTGCCGAGGCATCTCAAATATATGCCTTCATGATTCTTCTTGTAGAGAATGGAACCCTGCAGCATGTAGCCATTACTTTTCAATCTTAGGGCCCGCTTTTAGACTCCTTGTAGGTGCGGCAGGCACTTATGGTTCAGCAAATAGTAGACGACATCTTGGTACCACTCTCCAGGGGAAACATCTTCAAGCTGGTACTGCTGCACAGTGAGTTTAGGTCCAGCTTCTGCTGTTGTTTCAGCAATTGTTCGGATGAGTGCCTGCCCTCTTACCAGTTTCATCAGTTGGATCTCCATGTCATATTCTTGGAACATGGTGACCCACTTAGCTCTTCGTTCGCCCAATTCATTTTGCATGAGCATCATTTTTATTGTTGGGTCGGGGACAATGGCAAACACCTTAGGATGTAGTGTCTAAATTTATTCACTCCTCTGACGAGAGCATACGCCTGCTTTTCAATGTTGTGATAACACAATTCAGCATTCTTGAGGGGAGTACTCATAAAGGTGATCGGATGCTCGTTTCCTTCATTGTCCTTCTGGGTCAACATGCTAGCACAAGAATGCTCTGAAGCAAACGAGTAGATGTAGAATGGTTTCAAATAATCTAGGCTAACTAACACAGGTGCCTCAGTGATAGCCCGTTTGATTTATTTGAAGGATTGTTTGGCATCTAGCATCCATTCAACTTTGGCATCTTGTTTGAGTATGGAATTTATAGGTTTAACAATCTTTGCAAAACCTGTGATAAATTTTTGAACGAAATTAATTTTTTTGAAGAAAGATTTTAATTCTTTCTTGCTGTCTGAGGCCTGAATTTTGAGTAAGGACTCGATGCACTCCGGATCAATGGAGATTCCCTATTCTGAGATGATGTGCCTGAGCAATCTGCCTTCGGTCACTCTGAAAATGCACTTCTTGGGGTTGAGAGAAACCCTGAACTCCTTACATCTCTGAAATACCTTGCATAAATCAGAGACATGATCGCCTCGCCTTTTAGAAAATATAGTCAAATCATCCACGTAGATGATTATGCACTTCCCAATTAGGTCCTTGAAGGCGATATCCATGGTGCGTTGGAAAGTGGCGCCAGTGTTGATGAGCTCAAAAGGCATTCTTCTGTATGTGAATGTCCCCCACTTAGTGGTGAACGTCATTTTGTGACGATCCTCATACTGTACCATTCCCTGGTTATACCCAGAATATTCATCAAGGAAAGACATCATCTGGGAGCTATTGACGATCTACAACACCTCATCTAGCGAGGGTACGGGATAGTTGTCTTTCTCTGAAGCGAGGTTTAGATTGTGAAAATCTACACACAATTTCATCTCTCCACTCTTTTTCTTAATCGGGACCAAATTGGCCACCCACGTGGAATGCCTGACAGGAAAAATGATTCTTACTGAGAGTAATTTCTGCACCTCCTTGTAAACAACAGGTTTTAGAAGGCATTGATGGGGCGCTGCCGCTGGCGAAATGACCTTACTTCTGTCTTGAGAGGGATAGTGTGTGTAATAACAGAGGTCTTGTATGTTTTCAAATCTTTGTAGTTCCATGCCACCACGTCATGGTACCTTCGAAAGGCATATGTAATTCCTCTTTTTTCCTCCGGCGTGCACACCTTGCCGATAAAAACATTCTTGATCTCCTCGGCTGTCCCAAGGTTGTGTGCATCGCACTAGTTGCTTATGGCCTCCCTTTTTATTTGCTGATCCTGATCTCTGATCTGATCTAAGTCAAATATGCATTCCAGCTAAACCATACCCCTGGGGATTGTGTTAGTTTTGAGGTTAATAACCCCCTCTATGTCCAGTTTGGCTTCCTGTGGATCAGCTTCATCAATGATTTGAGCTGCGAAGACATCAGAACTTGTGATGAACTAAAGAATAAGCTTGTCATCATTGAAGACTTGCATGTGGTTAACATTATCTAGGACTGATAGCGTGGATGTTAGCTTAACAGTGAATTTTTTGAGCCTAGATAAAGAGAGGGGTTGTAGAGTGCTAGCTACTTGAGCTAAGGCGTCAGCCGTACGATTCTGAGTACGAGAGATCAATTGTATGTTGAATGCATCTAAGCCCTCTAAGAGATCCCAAACCCTATGCCTATAGTTTGTGAGTCTCTGATCATGATAGGAATACAACTTCCTGACTTGTTTAACCACGAGTGTGGAATCTCTGAAAACTTGCAGCACTTTTATGTTTTTCTTTAAGGCCATAAGAAGGCCAAGGACTAAGGCCTCATATTCCGCTACATTATTGGTGCAATAAAACTACAATCGGTGGGTAGCGAGAAATATTTTACCTATTGGGATGATGAGTTTGAATCTAGCTCCAGCTCCTTGCCTCGACTTCGATCCATCAAATCAGAGCATCCAGCACGCGGAGGATTCCTTATCTTCATATCTGATTGAGCTTCTGTTCCCTTTCGGCTGGATGGCTGGTCATGTGATCTTAGGGGACTTTTCTGGTTTGAGGCAATGATCAACAGGTGGTTCTATTGGTGTCTCCTTTGGCATTTATGTCTGGGGAACAGCTGATTTTCTAATATGTGCCACTACTGCTTGGCACAAGCAATAATCAAACTCGAAGTGAGCAGCATTGTGAACCTTATACCAGTTCAGCAATAAGAGATTCTGTAAATTCATTCAGGCTCCTAGGCTGAGCTGATCCCTTGCGCATTTCTCCATGAGCTCTTGGAAGCCATTGAGTAATCCCTAGTTGTCATCCTTATCTGGCTCATCATCTGCTTCTGCCAAAGCTTCTGTGTCAAGGGGCATTTGTGTGGAATCTATCGAGGGACTACACAACACCAGCAACACTTCATCTGCACGTTCTTCCTGAAGCCCAACCTCATTTTGGTAGGCAAAAGGGTGGTAATTCCCTAAATCGGTCTTAGTGAACAACACCTCACTGAGGTTATTGTATTCCGTGATCATATACTTCATACGGGGTTCACAATTGATACAGATCTGATTTGGTAGCCCCTTCCATGGCAGCCACATGTGAGAAAGGTCTGTGGCGGTGTATCCGTTTAGTGCCTTAGTGAATTCCCTTCCCAAAATGATTCCATATGCATCAGAAATGTTGGCCACTTGAATATCAATGACCTGTTGTATTCGTGGGTCTATAGCAATCTGCATCGGGATACGATTTATTTCACCCACGATGTTAATCTTTATTTTATCCAGTTGGGTGACCTTCCTCTTTGAAGGCATGAGAATGATGCCAAGAGCCTTGCATACTGCCAAGGGTATGACATTAATAGACACTCTTGAATCGAGCAGACAGTTATGCAGATTCTTCCCAAAGATCCTAATGGTGGTTAGGAAAGGGGGAGTTTCTGGTCTCCCTTGGAGGATGCCCATAGGTGTATCCATGTGAGTTATTTGACCTTTGTTCCTATCACTGCCCATATCCTTGGTTTGCTTAAATTGTTGGTCCTTGGAAAACTGCCTATTAGCCCTTTCTGGCTCCTTTTCAATTTGCTTACTTGCTGACTGATTCACGGGAACATCCCTCTTTTTCTAGGCATTATCCTGTATCTCTAGTTTTTTCTTAGGCTCCTCAAAAGTTACCCTCTTAGCTAGGGTTTCTTGTGTTGTATTAGAGGATGGAGACCCGTTAAGAACCCTAAAGAAGGTGTGCCTTACAGCGGGAACTTTGAGTAATTCAAAGGCTGACAAGCTAATTATTACTTTCTTGAACTCTTCCGCTACATATTCACCCATTTGCTCAATTTCTGTGCTGAAAGCCTGGCCTATAGCAGAACTAGGAGTTTGGACCTTTGTTTGTCTAGATGGATTTTGGGATTGGCCTTGAGGCTGATTCTGCGACTAGTTTTGAGATCTATTCTTGTTGAGGTATTGGGTAGGTATATGAGGAAGCCCAAGGTTATTACTGGCATTTGGATCAGGAGAGGTAGCGAAATTGTTTGGTGGGGTAGAAGTTGTAAAGGGTCCACCAGCTTGTCTATTCCTAAGAAAATAGGGACTCGACCATTGATGGAACATGTGGACTTCATCTACAAATGATTCTTCTTCATCTACCGGACCATTATCTACTGAATCAAAGAGCTGAGCCAAGGTTTGTTCATTACTTACCTCTTGCATTTCTTCATCTTCGACAGGAGTAGGTTCAACTTCAGGCTCGTTGCGGTCACCTCGAGGGAATGGTGCTTGATTAACCATGAGACAGGAGGAATCGTATGGCTCAGATGGGATGATGTCCCTGTAGTTGGCATTGTCGACTGCGTTTTGTACCTCCACCTAGAAGATTTCAGCAGCTGTCTGGAACTCGGAATAATCCAGCTCGGAATGCCTGCTGGTTTTGTGACGTCGACACCACCCAGACAAGGCTGCTTCAGCCAGGTATACACCGCTGGATGTTTTGTCATTGCTTGCTGGTTGATCAAAAGGCATAGGTACTCCTCCATTATTGGGTCTAGTGTTCCATGTGCGATTCTACCTCTGAGAAGGTCTCCTTTCTGCATTTTGATTGGCATTTTTCCCGTATCATAATTTTGCTTAGATGAAGTGCCTACTTCACGATCATCCATGCTGTCTCTATTGTCTTGGCTGTCCCTGTTGAGATTGTCCTGGAAATTACGCTAGGAGGCCTGCAACTGGTTATTCTAGTTCTTTAGGTGCGTCATTTCTGTGAACATTTTCTTGATCATTTTTGTAAGTTCCTCCAACTTATTTTTCTCAGTCGCACTTCCAAGTGATGGCACCAGATTATGGGGAAAAGCGGGCAGGGTTGCCAGCTGATTCTGATAGGCTGGAGGGAAATCTGGTCCCAACAGGTACAACGGTGCCTAGGGCTATTGGGAATACGCCTGATGTTGTGGAGCAGCTTGATAGTAATGGTAATGTTGCTAGGGCTGCAAATAGGAAGGCGCGGGAGGCGCGTAATTCAAAGGCTGTCTTGGATGTGGCACTATAGGCAATTGAGGCATCTAGTTCATAAGAGGGGTTTGGTGAGAAAACACCTGATTAAGCCCCTGAATCTGCATTGGATGGGCTACCGGCCCCAAAGAAGGCAGCGGGCCAAAGATATTCTGTTCCAAGTCCGCACTGGCGACAACGCTCCGCATAGGCGGTCACCAGGGTAGCGGGCGGTGGGCGTATCCTTTTCACCAAGACCAACATGAGGTTGTCCAGTGCCGTGTAGTAGACCAGGAGAGCTGTCGCATCATTATGGAGGTACAGATCTTGAAGCCTTATGTGAGCCCGATGGAAGCGGTCATTAAAGGAGCCAATAGGTTCGTTAACCTCCATTCTGTCAGACATGAACTATTGGTAAAGTTCTGAGGGGTTGATGGGGATCTTGTATTTTTGTAGGAAGACATTCTTCATCAAGTTCCATGAGGTGATGGATCCCCTCAGAAAATTGATGTACCAATAGAAGGCCTCTTCCCCCAACGAATGCGGAAAGAGGCGACATGCAACGTCCTCGTGGTCCACTTGCATTTCGGTGATAGCTGTCTCGAATATTTTGATATGCTCCTCAACTGTTCTCTGTAGGTCATGCAGATGGAACTTTGAGCAAAAGCCCTTCGGATTCTTGGACATATCATTGTAGCTAGCAAAATGTATCGGCGAAGGGTTATGCGTTAACCAAGCCATGGAGGGTGGTAGAGGTGGTACTAGCTATTGGAAAACAAGAATTTGGGGATGTATTCGCAATACAACAGCAATTTGGGGCTGCACTTGAGCTATGGTTGTTTGGACGGTGCCTTGGGCTAGAAGGGCTGGGAGAGGGGCAATGCCCTGGCTGCCGGAGATATGAGGTGCAAATGCAGTTTGAGATTGTTGGGTGGAAGATGAAGGCCAGCCAAATGAAGGTGAGGGTGGAATGGAGGCAGATGGAATGGAGGAAGAGGAAGAGGCAACACTACTTCCTTGAGCTCGTTTTATCCTCATGGGAGGCTGTAATTCTTCAAATTCCCCCTTGTTTGGTGTTGACCGTAGAATCTGTTGAAATCTCTCTGGGGAGAATGATCTGATTCGATCCAGCTTCACTTTATCCCTTAACTTAGTATTTTCACTGTGGCCCTCCTTCTAGTGCCAGTTCTGTTGATGGCGTTAGGAGGAGGGCATAAAATGAATCACTTCCAACCTTCAACTTTGCATTCCCAACGTGTCAGCCCTCCTTTTAGTGCCAGTTATGTTGATGGTGTTTTTATGCACTTCTCAACACAAGCAGTGCGTAGGTGCACTACCTCTCTTGAAATACAATCTCCCACAATCGATTTGCAGAACACTATCCCAAGGTCTCTTGAATGTCAGGTCATGACAGTGCTTAGATACTTCAGTAGTTTGATGTGATTTTCTGGAATCACAAGGCGGTCTTATAGAAAATACAAAGCGTGGACACAAAGCATGGAAGTTGGATCTTTGAAATGGAGTCCTTAGGATTGGAAGTTGTTATACACAGGCTGTAGGTTCAAACAGCAGTCTTGGACCCTATTTAATTGTTGGATTTGGCTTTACAATGTGCAATAAACCTTAGCATAGGTCAGTTACTAAAAAAAAAGAAAAGGGCGAAGGAGAGGGAAAGTTCCTAAGTCTGAAGCTTGCTATGAATAGTGACAATGGAGTTCCTGCAATGGACAATTTCTCAAAACAATATCCCACTTAACAAGGGATTTCATAGTATCATGAAAATTGTGCTATCTTCTAAGGGCTGTAGATATTTCATCCTTCATCCACCACATACATGCATGAATCAAAGATGAATGTTTGAAGCAACTTTAAAATCAAATCTAGGCTAACTTTGCACAGCTATCTACCATCAGCAAACAACAAAAAGTATGGACTAAGGAATCATCAACAAGATAAGAATTTTTACAATCACCCAACAACATTCCTAAGATTTATCCAAAGAAATAAGACAGCTAACTAAATAGCAATAAGATCTAAGTCAAACATCTAACATTGGAGAATGAATCAAATAACATGAGAGAAACCAAGAAAATACACCAAGTCAATGTCTTTTCTTATAAATTTCAGCAGCATGTCTTTACAACAACTCAACTCTCCCTTTGCAAATGAGAGGAGTGCCCTATTTATAGTTTGCCAAAAGTTAAATGAATGGCCAAGATTCATTATCATTGTGTGGCCAAGATTCATTATAAAATAGGGTTTCACCTACCCCTAAATAGATTACAATTAAAAAATATATTCCCATCTTTTCCCTATTTCGTCTTCTTGTGGATGGCACTGTAGCTCTTTCGTCCTTTCGTGGATTGTTGTTTTCTTTGTTGTAGCTACTCTTTAGGAAAGTCTTTATCTTTGGCTGGGCTGTCCTCCTGCTCCTCGAAAGCTGCGTGTTCTATGTACTTGAGGATGACGGCCCGGAGCTTGTCGATTTTGAGGATTTCACATCACAATGCCTGGTAGCTCCATTCCTTAGCATTTTTTTCTAGCCTTTTCCAATCTTCATCATACTTTGAGCCTTGGTCCCTAAACAACTCCGATTGGTCGAAGGCACAGGTAGCAAAACTTAGGAACTTTGTTATGATTTCTCCAGTTGTCTCGTCCTTCATCTTCTCCTTGAACTATGGCTTGATCTTCTTTGGATCCATTTGCATAGTGGGCATATCATAGCCCGTCATCAGCTTGATATACTAGGCACATTCCGCCTGGATTTTCTTGATCCACTCAATATCAGGATCAACCCTGCACAGGATTTGCTCCAACCTTTCCTTTTGGTTGTCGAAGTCTCTGCACCACACATCCACTAGCCAGTGATCTTTCTTTTTCAGCTCTAGCTTCTCCTCCCATGTGTCCTCAGACATCTGAAGGATGGCTTCAATTCTTGGAAAGGTGGAGTCGTAGGTGGCGGGGAAATTGGTGCAGAGCCTCCTTGTGCTCTCCAGGGACTGGATCAGGTCCAAGAACTTGTTGGCTATCTGCATAGCCCTGTTGATTCCCATGTTTCCGACGTATGTGACTTGTCGGAACCAATCCTTGGTTGTTTCCTCCAAGTTCTTCCTTCTCTCCATTTTGTCAATCTATTCTTTGGAGAGAAATTGTGGCATGGCCATGGAGGTAGTGGGCAGGTCGTCCACTAAGGACCATTGCTGGATATAATTTGTTGATGCTGCAACCTGCGCCTTGAGCTCATCCTTGGAGATTTTTTCCTGCTTTATCAGGTACACCACTGTGGCCACCAACTCTTCAAGGTGCTCGACCTTTTTCTCTCTAGTTGTTTTCCCTAAGTCAATGGTGGAGATATTATAACTCACCCCTGCTTGGCCAATTGTAAGCGTTACAATTTGTGTCGCTCGGGAACCGGTAGCGTCCATGGTTACTTTGGATCAGACCTTGGGCTTCTTTTCCTTCTTCATCGTGATTTGGGATCGAGCCAAGATGGCTTCCAACCTTGCCCTTGTGTCCTTTAGTATAGGGGTCATCTTCTCAAGTTGCTTCCCCAACCATTCGGGCATAGCAGATTTATCCTTAAGTGAATCATGACTACCTTCGCCCTTCTCAATCAAAGGCAAGACTTCTGCCTCCTTTTCCTTTTGGGGTTCTTCTTTCTTTTGGGCAGCATCCTCTTCCTCTTCGTCAGAGTCATGAACGAAAACGAGGCGTTTGATAGGAAGCTTGGTGGATGGCTACCGCATGGGGCTTTCTTCTTTTGCTGCTTCTTCTTCTTTCTTCTCCTCGGTAGCCTTAGCCTCAGGGCCTGTGATAACATGGGCTTCAGCCTCGGTTAGGTCCTTTGTCCATTGCTCCTCTGGTGGCTGCCCCTCTTCACCATGTGGTGACTCTTCTGCTCCCGCCGCAATGTCCTTTAGCTACTGTGCCAACTCCTCCTCAAGGTCATCATCGAATGTTTGGATGATTTCCTTAGCACCCGAGCCATCCTCCTCATCTCCACTCTCGAAAGAGCCTATCTCCTCCTCATAAACCACCCTATTGATGGTTTGGTGCTCATACTCAGGGTGCTAATGATACTCATCAGCCTCCTCCTCTATTTACTTTGAGGCCTCCTGCTCTCGCTCGTCCAACTCTTTTGAGATTTGCATTGTTGGCTTCCATGGCTGGCGGTCCTGTCGGCGGTTGTGAAGGTTGAGCTATTGCAAGGACTTGGGCGAGGGCTGCTTGGAGAGTTGGATCCATTAAGATCTGTGAGAGCTCAGGGGGGAGGTTTTGCATGTGCCTTGTAAGAGCCTCAGGCATAGTGGCAAGGGGAACAGGTGACGTTATGGTTGCCAGAGGGAGCGATGTGATTGGCGACATGGCAGCAAAACAAGAAGGGGGAGTGGTCATGCCAGAAGATGAGTCAACGTTAATTACTGACTCAGTTGGGGGTGAATGGGAAAGATAGACAGAAATTTCCACTGTCGGCGGAGATACGGCGACCATAGCTAGGGAGGCGGGTGGTGCAACAGAAGGAGCAGGAAGAGCCGAGGGAGGCTGTAACTCTGTCGTACCCACTGCCTCTTTAAGCCTTTTGGGAGATGGGCCTCCCATTTCTTTCTTTACTTGTTCTTTGGGATCTTCAGACTGTGCAGTCTCTGTTCCTTTCCTTTTCTGGGACCTGGTGACTAGAGGAGACTTGGAGGTCTCACCAGTTGATGTGGTGGCAGCAATGTCCTCTGTGGCAGTCGGCTCACTCTTGAGCCCTTCATAGGTTAGGACCACCCCTTATCACTTCAAATGTGCCACCTGCCCATCGATCCAATCCTTGGTACGAGTTAGAATCGGTTGGGTTGTGGTGTCTAGGTCATCGACCTCCTGTTCATCCTAGTCGATTGATGGTATTGGTAGGTTGGAAACCATAGGGTACCTCGGGTGCATAATGGTGGACTCATCCTCCTCGACCTAGTCCGGTACTAGGAATGGTTGCACTCTTCTAAGGAATTGCACCGTCATGCACATGTAGTGCCTTGCGCACACCTCCTTGTTGTCCTAGCAGTCGACCCAGAAATCTTCAATGTGGTATTGGTGGGCATATGCTGGCCCCAGTGCTTTCCTGACGTGGCCATGTGGGTCCATCCGTGGGCGCGTGGTGTACTAGTCAAAATGGTATTCTTTGAGTTCCTTCTCAGAGTTGCTGGCACACTAGGAAGTCTGTAATCGGTACATGCCCTGGCCGAGGGTCATGGGGTAGGAGATCCCTGCTATGTGCTTGTTTGTGAAGATAGCCTAGATGTGTTGGAGCTGCCGAGAAAGCTCCAGGAGGATGATCCTATCATTTGGGTACCAAGACAATCTATTTGGCCTTTTTGTGAAACATTGGGCCTGGATGTACGTAAACTTGGGAAACTAGATGAACAGGAAAGCATATTGCTTTAGGAGCACCCTGGCACTATGGGAGACTCTCCTATCGAAGTCTCTGGCAATCAACCTGATGATATGGCCAATGAAGACATCATTGACCCTGCAATACTCTTTCTTGAAGTTGCAGTATTAGAGCTGCAGATATTTGTCAAATGGCTTCAGCCCTCGCTTCTGCCCCTGATCAGGTGCTACAAACAACCCACTGTATTGTCTTCGATCAGCCAGGGAGTAGACGATGTAGGAGGTCATGTAGAATTTGGAGCTCTTGTTCATGTTAACAAACTACACGTGAAGCAGTTGCTTATGATCCCTCCTTAGTATAATGAGACCTTGGTTGTAACGTCCTCATTTCCCCGCAGGATCTGCTCAATATAGTATGCCATCCAGTCCCGGAAGTAGGCGGCCATTGGAAGACCCATGACCCTGCTCAACATGGTTACCAGGTCGTGGTAGTCCTCGTGGAAATCGCTACAAAAGAGTTCTTGGGGAACCTTCGCAGCACTGCCCCATTTTTTCTTAAGCCAATGGAGGTTGATCGACTTCTTGCACCCTGATGGATTAGCATCCCACGCCACTTGGCATTCTTCTAATGTGGGGGCCTCCATCTGTTGGAATGTGGGAATGTGGAATGTCTTGGCGATCCCTTCTGGCAACATGTTCGCAAGGATGTTTCCCTCCTTATCCACAATTGTTCTGGTGTTAGTTTGATAGGCTTCTCGGCAAGCCATGACTAGCTCAGGTGCCACGAGTGAGGGAGGGAAACCAACAACCTTGGCTATTCCACTCTGCCATATTAATCAGACTTTCTTTGTTGTCGGGTTGACCCTGACCCTCTGAGTCCGAAGACCGGGGCACTGGGCGGCATTTTTGTTAGCAACAGTGGGCGAGAGGCAGAATTCTGAGGATGGAAGTCCAGATACCGGTGCCCGGAGAGTGGACGATAGAGTGGGGATCTCCGTTTGGAACAGTGGGCAAGGACTAGAATCCCAGGACACGGGGCTCGGTGTGTTGGCGGCCGTGAGGAGTTTCAGCAAGAACACACGGTAGATGGAAGCTCGGGGTTCGGTGACCGAACAGACGAGGCAAAGTCTCTCACGGAAGGAGAGTGATGGACTTCTGAGAACAAAAGTATGGGAGCCGGGGCCTGGGATGCGAAAGTCGCTGTCGCGAAAGAACAAACCAATGGTGGAGAGGAAGGCGGGGTCCGGGGGTCGGGCGGCCGAGGGTCGAGCAGCATCGGTGACCTCGCTGAAAGACTGTGCAGTGGGACCAATGGAAAATTGAGCAGGGAAACCCGCCGTCTGGGGCCCGAAGGAAAAAATGATGGATTGATTTGAAATTTCTAGACATTTAAAAAGCTGAAGCATCAGCGGAGCTCGGAGGGCGGGATGCCGGGTGACATTCACCATTTGAAGAAGGCGAACCCTTGGCGTAACTCTGGGGTTCCAGGCTCGGGATGACCAAAGGACGCGTGTCTAAGTTTCAATTTTTACGGCGGAGCCGAGATCGAGATCTGGCAGTCGGGGAGGCAAGGTGGTTTGGCAGTTCAAGCGCGGTGGAAGACAAATGGAAGCCTGGGTAGGGAAACCCGACGAACCAGGCAAGAGAGGAGGATTTCCGTCAGCGAGTGTTTGAAGTTTGAATTTTGACGGCATAGGCGGGTTTCGGGCCTAGGGAGGACGTTTTCCCTGCGCGAAGAAGAGCTGCGGCAGGGAGACGTCCCGAATTGGCAAGGAGAGTTTTTAGGTGGTTTGCTCCATTTTCTGCCACATGGGTTTGGTGCGCAATCTAGTGTTCTACCTCTTTATGCCTTCCTAACAATTTGTTCATTTATCTAGATCTTTAAAAATCATGAAAAATACGCACAGGAGGGCAACCGATGGCCTACCTCGAACGCGTGGAGTGGCGAGATGTGGGATCCACCTACATTGGTCCGAATGATGCAGACAGTGATGATTGTGATGTTGTTGAAAGCGGTGGGCTCCAGATGATTGCTTCTCCAATTCGCTCCAATCCTATTTGTGAAAATGACTTGGCCAGATTGGGCATTTTATACCCCAACCGCCATGAATGCCTACATTAAATGCTCGTACGACCATGGAAAAAGTTGGTGAATTTGAAGATAGGTCATCGGCGGCGGTGGGAACAGCGGGGCTCCGTGGCCAGGGAGATATGACGTGATGGGACGACCGCCTTAAGATTTTCGCTAATTTGAACGGCGATGGTGGGGAGCTGCCCGGGCCCGGAGGGCGGGACTCTGCCAGGGATCCGCTGTCAGGGACGACAGAACTATCACGGAATTCTGAAAATAGAATTCCGGATGGTTAGGCTTGAAAGAGTCCACGATAGATAGGCCACAGTGAAGACCTCCAATGGAGATAAGGCAAGCAGGGCCTAAGGTGCGGAAGACCGCGGGAGGTTCACCGTCACAGACAGTGAGACCGAGATGGAACTCTGGAAGTAGACTTCCGGGGTCCGGGGCTCGGAGGGGCAGGTGCCGCCCCAAAAATTTTGTGACAAGTTTTAGACGAAGGGCGACAGGATGGACCCTGAGGTCTGGAAAGACACTCGGAAAATGCCGCAAGGAACGACATTTCCAGAGGGGAAACCCGAAGAGGGAACCCCAGACACCTAGGCCCGAAAGGGCCTAGGGCCATTTCAGGGCCAAAATGCTAGAGGGATTCCCCGATGCCCCGGAAGGCAGCAAAAACTAAAAGCGAAGGCATGATCAATTTATGATGGAACTTTGGAGCAACATCAACCATACGAAACATTAAAAAAGAGGGGCACACAAAACAAGGTTGCCCCAAAAAGACCTGACAAGGTGAAAGAAAAGAGGGTCCCCATTCCGAACGGGGCGTGTGTGCTAAGGCCACAACAAGGAGCAGTTTTAAGTGAAAGAAAATTCAATTGAGCATGCTATTTACTTTATCAGCAAAAACTTTCAAGTTCTTGAGCTCAACTATACTGTTATAGAAAATGAATTGCTTGCAGTAGTGTATGCTTTAAATAAATTTAGGCATTATGTCACAGGTTACTAGATATTCATCCATACTGACCATGCAGCAATAAAGTATCTGATGAACAAATCCGCCATTCCTAGTAGATTGGCACGATGGATCCTGTTGTTACAAGAATTTGATATTACAATCATTGACAAACCAGGAAGAGCTAATGTTGTAGCTGACTTTTTATCAAGACTTCAATCAGCTGCACCTGTTGAACATGAGGTCATTCATGATAGGTTTCTAGATGAACACGTGTTCTCCATTATTGCACATACTCCATGGTATGCAGACATTGCCAATTATCTAGCAGCAAACAGAATACCAGCTCACTTTTCTCCAAAAGAAAAGAAGTTGTTAATAGAGAAAAGTTTTAATTTTTCAGAGATTGCAAATTGTCTGTTTTATACTAGACCTGATCAAGTAATGTGAAGATGTGTAAGAGAATGTGAGACTTATGATATCTTGCATGCTTTCCATGATGAACCATGTGGGGGACATTTTGCAGCAAAAAAAACATCAATGAAGGTTCTTACAATAGGGTACTATTGGCCAACATTACACAAGGATGCTGTGGCCTATACAAGGAAATGTGACAGATGCCAGCATATGGGAAGACCAACCAAGTTAGATGAAATGCCACTATATGCATAGGTCATAGTCACCCCTTTTGATAAATGAGGGATGGATTTTGTGGGACCGATTGATCCACCATCAAATGGCAAGTCATACATTCTAGTTTGCATGGACTATGTAACAAAATGGGTCGAGGTAAAAGCTATGACTCATGCTTGAGATAACAAGGTTGTTGAATTTTTGTATGAACAAATTTTCACTCAATTTGGAGTTCCCAGAGAGCTTGTAACTGATCAGGGAGCTCAGTTCACATCGAATCTAATCACTGCACTAATGAATGACTATAAAATCAAACATAGGAAGTCCAGCCCCTATCATCCTCAAGCCAATGGTCAAGCAGAGGTAACAAATAGGGAAATTGAGGTGATCCTCATAAAGAAAGTGCAGATCCATAAAAAAGATTGGAGCAATAGACTTCCTGAAGTAGTTTGAGCCTACAGAACTACATGGAAGACAACAACTGGGTTTACACCTTTTGAGCTGCTTTATGGGAAAACAATCATGTTGCCCATTGAATTTGAGCACAAAACTTTGAGAAAAGCTCTTGAACTTAATATAGAAATATCTGAAGCATAGAAGGATCGTCTTCTACAGCTAAATGCTTTGGATGAAATGAGAAAAGCCGCCCTGCAGCACACAAAAGTAATCCAACAGCAAAGGAAGAAATGGCATGATCAACACATCAAAACCAGGAAATTTTCTGCTGGTGATTAGGCTCTGTTATATGATTCTAGATATCAAGAGAACTAGGGTAAGCTCACAACACGTTGGTTTGGCCCCTATAAAGTTGAAAATGTGTTTGACAACGGAGCTATATAGCTGGTGACAATTGATCCAGTCTGTTTCAAATTGCTAGTTAATGGCCATCGACTCTGATTGTACCATAAACCAGTCTCAACAAAAGAATTCATACAGCAGTTCATTCAAGTTCCTCCCACTACTCTTCCTACAGCTGAAGGCTTTAGCCTTTCTCCTACAACTTCAACGTAATTTTGAAAAAAATATGCCCATAATAAAGGTTTTCTTTTTAAAAGGAAACCCCTTTTTCTCCATTTTCATTTATCGCCCCCATCTCACTTCTTTATCTTCCATCCATCCATTCCATCCTTTCATCTCGTCCACCCACGTCACCCATCCACTTCATCCGTCCACATCACCCTTAATTAAGATATTATTCCCAACTGTCAATTCATGCAGACGCTGTCATCTTTCTTTACACGTACATACAATTATTAAAGGTACGCTATATCTTTTCTTATTGCATATTTGATTTATTTTATTCTATTCATTTACTGCTATGACAGTACCAGTCATTATTACAAAATCTTTGCCTATTCTTTAGTACATATGAGGACACATGTCATACTCTAAGTAGGGGGCGGGGTTATCCACCTTTTAAACCCTGTCTTTTCACCGCTGCCATAACTACACAAATAACCTTTCTTTAATACTTTTTTGGTACTTTCCAAATGTGATCGCATATCCTTCTTTATTACATATTTTTCTTGTAAATTACGATTAAGACTGCTTGTTCAAAAAGTTTATTTTTGGAAAAGAAGGAAATGTGACGGCACGACAGAAGAAAAACCAGAGCAGAAAGGGAAACAAAGGATTTGAATTTTTAGCAAGGAATTGAGTTCAGTTAGGGGAAAACTGTAAACATGGGTGGTCACCTGGTGCAACATGAGCCTGTAGCTCATGAATTATTATTGAAAAATCCTCAAATAGTCCATGCATTCAGCCTCTGTTGATGGTTGAACTACTTCTTGAGTTTAAATGCTTTTGACGAGGAGGCTGCTAGAGAATTTTTGAGAACCCTTTCTGAAGGGGAAGCTACTGTATGGGGTCTAACGGTTGTTGCAACTGAAGACAAAATTGCTGAAGTAACTGGGCTTCCATTGGAGAAAATTTTTCTTCAGATGCCGCCGTTGTAAGGGTTGAGTTTTCAATGCCCACTGATGGACCTTTGGAAGTCTCCAAGTAGGGATGCAAGTGGGTATCATTGCCTCCTCCTTATTCAAAATACACTACTTACATAATCAGGTATTTGACCTGTGAAGGCCATTTCTCCTACCTACATTCTCATCATTTCAAATTATTAAGCCATATGAGGCATGGGTCAGTTGTAAATGATCCGAATTTTCTATCAAAATTTCTAGAACAAAGTGCCCATAGAACCCAATAAGGGAGAGATAATTCTGTTGCTCACCATGGCCTTATCAAATTACTGATTGAACGCTCTTTAAGAAATGTCTCACCTCTTTCCTGGCAACAATTTGTTGCCCAAAAGAGCTTGCAAATTACACAACCCCCTAGGGTACTTAACCTACGACCTCAGAAAAAGAAGAAATAAATTGTGTCTACCAGTAGAACAGGGCAAGGGTCATCTTCTCTTGTAGCACCTCGTCCTGCACCTAGTCCTCCAGCTCTTACACCTGAATCCTCTGCTAGGATACAAAATAGGTCTAACACTAGGAGAGAGAAGGGAAAAACAAAGGCAGGTGAGTCGTCTGGGACTGAACAAACCCCAGAGTCTGACCCTCATTCTTGGAAAAGGCAATGCTCCTCTCCTGCAGCACCTTCCCCTACTGCCGTCTCTCCTACAACAACACCTATTGTTAACACTAGTTCACCATCATCTTCTAGTAGGGAAGAACCCTCTAAGCAGACCAGAAAAAGGAAGGCTACCACCACACCTCCTGCAGCCGCACCAATGCCAAGAAGAGTTTCCACAAGGAAACAATCTAAAACCTCCCCTGCTTCACCTCAACCAGAGGTTATTATAATTTCAGAAGGGTCTGTTGAGTCTGAATTTGATGTTTCTCAGAATGTGTCTGAGAATGCTGCTTAGAGTTAATTCGTTTTTGAAGAGGAACAAGTTGAGACAAAAAAAATAGGGCATAATGAGCAAGGGTTACCAAGTCTTGATGACTTGGCTACCACTGCTATGCAGTTTTCAGAGGAAGCACAGTCTTCTCCACCGTAGCAACCAGAATTCATTTTCTAGAAAGAGCAAGAACAGACTGAACAGTTGAATGTGCCTAGTGAAGCTACATTTCACCCTATAACTTGCAAAGCCATTGTTGTTTATAAGAAGATGTTTTTAATTGAGTTTCTGGAATATGTCAAAGCTAATTGGGAGCTAGTTACATTGCAATCCCTGACTTTCTGGCACATAGCCCAGACTGACATGCAACAAAGTCTATGGGAAGTAGAAAGAAAGAAATTGAAAAAGGAAATTGAAAGTCAGAAACAGAAAATTGTTGAGTTGAAAGCAAAAATGGATGAAATGTTAAAAGTAACTGGTCAGATTATGGAATGCAAACCACCACCTAGAGTTTATGTTTTGTGCCTTAAGGAACAGTTCTTATGGTTCCAATTAATGAGAATTTCCAGAAACCAAGATCCTATACTTCACACTGCCAAAGAATTTTATGAAGCATACCAGGAAGCTCCTAATTGGTTAAGAAATTCTCTGTGTGAATTCTATTTACATGGGATTTTAATTCCATTTGAAACAGAATGGAATCCTCTTATGTATATTGGTGATATTCATTTGAGAGCATTTATGTCATGGGCAGAAAATGAAGCGAATTATGGTAGGTAATGGGAAACATGTGAAGAAATTGAGAAAACTAAGCCTGTTCCATTATGCTCTCAGAGTTCAAACCCTCATGCAATGTTGAAAGACTGGTTTGTTTTGACATATGGCATTAATAATGTTATAACTAGAGAGAAAATATTTGATATCAGGAAATAGGTATATGACGAATTTTAGGCACAACAATATTCATTTTGGAGACTAGCATATACCAGAAGTGAGAAAAGATGGGAAAGATTAACTGTTGGATTAAGAAGATCCGAACCTCACAGTCCCCTAAATTTCACAGCAGCTCTTAAAAGATCAAGCAGATACATATAATTGGGACTTCAAAAAAGATTTGAACTGTGGTTTCCATTAACATTCAGACCTCCTGTGCTAATGTGGCCCCTCTATCCTCACCAGGCTACAAATCTTAATGATGATTTAGAAGACCGAAGGTATGAAAGGTGCCAGGCTTTCATAAGATTTTATTACAGGTTTGGAAATCTATTTCAGAGTCATGCAGCAACCACTGACTTCAGAGAAACCACCAAGAAAGTTAATGCTGGAGGACCAGCATTAGGCTAAGTAGGGGGCAGAATGATGAGCTTAAAAAGTGCTCATAGTTTGGATATTATGACAGAATTTTGATATCTTTATTTTTGTTATTTTTTGGTTGTTTAAACTCTGTTAAAACCTTTTATGGGGATATCCTGTAGCAAAATACTTTCATATTCCTGCAGCTTATTGTGTTGACTTGATTATATTTACTACCCCGTTGACTCCCTAAATGACTGGTATATCGCATACATTTTTTGAATGATGAAATAGATTTAAATGCATGATTAATGAAGGGATATCATGTATGTGCCATACATCTTTTCTTTCACATCTGTTACCTTTTGTTTCGCAGGTTGTTGAAAAAATGATCGAGTCGAGCGCAACCGATCTCAGCCTTGCAATAAAGTCCATTTCCTGCACGACTTTGAGGAAGCCCCAGTGAAGACTCTTTGACCGAAACTGTTGGGAAAGATTTTTAATGACAGTCAATCTGAAAAGAGTGGAGCGCTAGATTCTCTTTGGATCGGGTTGAACACATAAATTCATTTATGAAGTTTATTCCTTGATTCTGGGATACACTTTACTTCCGCCTCTTTCTTTGATAGGGTTAGTTAGTTAGTTGCTCTCCTGATTTTAAATAAATTACTCCTCCTGCGTGAGTGAGAGGTAGAGATGATAGTTAAAGTAAGATAGAAGCATAGTGATAGTAGATATCATGTAAGAATCAGTATGATAATAAAAAGCAGAATCTGTTTGACAAGAGATAGAGTTTGTTGTTAGTTTCCATATCAACAAAGAGATGTATACCATTTTGTTTTCATGAATAAAGTTTAATGAAGATTTGAGTTTAGCACCTGCGTAATCAGTAGATGCTTACTAAGGGGGCCCACTTAGTAAGTATCTGTAGCTAGTTAGTTAGTTTTTTTTGTTGATCATTAGTTAGCTTTCATCTTTGAAGTTTTCATACAAACTCAGCCTTGTATTGCTCTTGTAGCATAGAGAACCCATCCTTGTGCCTGTTCCTATAGCATAAGGCCAGTTCACAGTTTGTGCTTCAGTTGTAGCTATTATGGTTTATGTTCTAATTAAATCATATTTGAGTTAAAGAACTTTACATTACCTTCCTGTAGCGTAGATAGAATTCCTTTCCAGCATTTATTTCTGAGCATAAGATTTGACTAAAACTAGTTCTTAGTGCATATATTTTTCCGCGCCATTTAAATTATGTGTCCCCTAGTTTGACAAGTAAATGAATGTCCATAGAGAGATATTAGTCACCTGTTGGAATGTCCAATTCCCAAGAAAGGTTTTATTGTGATTTTCATATCCTTTTGTGGGCGCGACCAAACCATACAGTGACCTAATAACTTTTTTTCTCAAATGATAATTTGCTACAACACATAATAATAATAATAATTTCCTCTAATGTTGTACATGAACTAAAGGAAATAGGGTGTCCACCTTTTGGGATCGATGGAACTGTGCTTAGGACCTCTTTCACTCTTAGTTCATTAGGAAAACATAGATCCCTCAACCAAGTCAATCAATTGAGGGAAGGGACTGCTAGGAGGTTTCCTTAGGTGTTATTAAAAAGGGGGTTCACAATTAAAATGAAGCTTTAAAGGAGAAATGTAAACCCTAATGCACTAAAACCTATAAAATGAAAACATGAAATCAAATTACTAAATAAAGAGAAGCAAAAAAGTACCTAGAGGATAGGAGATGTCTAAACAAGATCTAAAAACCCTAAAATTTATTGTTTCTAAAGTGTAGAATCTGGAATCTTCTTTTGAGAAATCGAGATTTGCAAAAAAATAGAAGAAACAAGAATACCGAGACTCGTATGCCCAAGGTGGTGATTTATTCCTAGCATTAGGGTTCCACTAAAAATTTTGTAGCCTCACGAGGTCTTCTGTAGCTTTAATATTTTCTGATCTCTATGTCTGAAAGTCTAAATTCTGGCTTGTAGGTGAGTTTCTATGAATATGACAACTTCTTGAAATATTTGACAATGTTTGCAACTTTTTCTTCAAAGGATCTTCATGCTCCAATTCACTAAGATTTTTAATTCACACATGAAGAGGGAAAATTGTTGTTGTGTTGGGGAGTAGGGGTTTGCCTCGTTCAAACCCCATTTTGGTAATTAAACCTTGAAATGAAATATGAAAGCACGGAGGAATGATGAATGAAAAAATCATGTAACAACTCACCAAACCTTGTTGAAACCTTGGTTTGCAAATATGAAAACAAGCATGAAGTGGCCTCAATGAGTATAGCCCTCGATCATGAAACTTGAATAGGATAAAGGCTTTGAATGCTTGAACTTTATCACCAATACTACATCACCACATTAGCTCAACAACATGCATGATGACCTAAATATTTCACATCATGAAATGCCTCTTGATGGCTACAATAATCTTCTATAAATCTTCCCTTGAATGCTCTTGTGAAAGTACTCTTCATTGCTTATGAAATTCTAGCTTGTTATGAGAAATTATGTGAAATAACCTCATATTTATACTTGTTTATGCCAAATTTCCTAAAATTATAACACTACAAGCTAACATCAGATCTAGGGTAATAAAATCCCGCAAAGAATTTTATTTAAAAAAGTCATGGTTAAGGCGAGACTCGTACGCCAATTGGGTATATCATTCCCAATGGCTTAAAATTAGGACACAAACTCTAAGAAGTGTCTTGATTAATGAACTATTTAAAATACAGTCTCGAGACCTAGGTGCGACTCATACGCCCAAAGTGATGCATGAGTCCCAAATCACTAGATCTAGAACACATAATCAAAAACATTGAATTATAATTGGTTATTTCATAAATGTCAGGATTATCCATAGGAAAATGCATTTGATTAGGCTTGCAGATGCAAAATAGGACCAATTAAGGCATAACTAAGCCCAATTAATTAATAAATCCCTAGATTACTGTGAAAGTGTAAAGATACAAATTACAACACCCTAAATGAGGCACAAGTATGTCCATTTAGTGTAAAAGGGCCCTAAAATTAGTGTGAATGTGGAAAACACATTACAATATGAAATCAGGGCAACATTAGGCTCATTTTAATATTTTTATTTCTAAATTAAGTGAGGAAAAGGTATACTTTTTCTATTACTACAATTAGCCCCCACTTTAGTCGCAGGAGGAACTTGCTAAAAACATTACAACCAAATATGTAGCTAAGATATTAGTCCTTATAACTAATAAATTAGTGTTATTTAGTGCTGAGGATGTTGTAGCATTAGTGCTTTTCTTGAGAAAGTAGGTCATAAGTTAAGGTCAGCCTTTTTCTTGTGTGATGTGAATTCAATTTCAATATGTGGTGGTAAAATATTCTTCAAATTGAAATTGAAATGAGTCACTCTACACTTAAATTTTTTCCTATATTTCCTTATTTAAACATAAAACTCTAGTGCAAAAGATATACAACTGCAATTACAAGGAAGCTTTGTAAAAATTGACATCCTATTTTATAGAATTACAGGATTTTTTTTTTAAAATTATTGAAGTTTGAAGCTAATGGAAGAATAGAGTGGAATCAAGGCTTTGTGGATTTCTTTGGAATCTTTCAAGAACTGTTTGACTTTATTTGAGTAGGTTCTCTTCTTAAGACTTTGATTGTTTTTCTATCCTAAGTGAGGTATTTTAACATATTGGCTTTCCCTTGAGTATTTGAATTTCTCTTGAACTGGATATTACATTTTCCTGATTGTGTCATAGAAAACTCCACTCTAATGTAATCTAGTAGGGTTTTTGTCATTACTTTACATTTTATTGCTCATTATAGTCTTAAGAACACTTAAGGTTGTGAGAAGACACTTTTATTTATTATCAAATTAGTTTTTCGTGGAGGTAGAAATACCAAAATGGGGTTTGACAGAGGAAAAATCCTATATGGCCACCCCCTCTCTTCTCTTTTTCTATGATTTATATATTTAGGTGTGAAGAAAATATATTTCAAATAGTGAATGTACAATGTAGACCTATAACTTCTAGATCCCAATTGAAGATGTTTAAAACCCTCATTTTTAGATTGGGGCACCCTTTCCCTTGTTTGGTCATTTCAAGCCCTTCTTACTGTGATGGTTCCCCTATGTTTTCTCTTCCCATATTTGCAATTTTTTGTCATTTTTAATTTTTTGTACAATTATTTATATTTTGAAATTAGGTCTTCGTAATAATCAGTTTAGTTAAATAATATTCAATCATTCTATTTTGTTTGTAATAAAGGAACTAAGCTTGAGAAAATTTTCTCTCCTTTTTGGCAGTTAGCCAATCCTAACACCCTGGTTGGTTTGTGTCCCAATGTTAAGCAAAGAAATAATTGATTCAAATTAATATACTAATTAAATCTAGGACCTCCTTTTACACTTAAAAATTATATCTTTATTAAATTAGAGCCTCTAATGATTTTCATGGTCTTTCTTACCTTTCTTTTGTTGGAAAGTGTGAAGGATTGAGTTGGTTTCATCGATGCATAGTAAGGAATTTACAAAAGAAAAAGAAGTAAGCAGATGAATGAATGAGTTATTGAATGAAATAGTTACAGATAGTTAATTATATACAACCATAGACCCGCCACTATACACAATGTAATATAGCCATATTCATAATAATTCTAATATTCCCCTCTTATTACATCATTCCCAAAACAACAAAGTCACCTTGCCATGGGACCCCCCCACTAAGATTTACATGACAAAATTCAGTGATTACAAAATGTGTATACATTTTTGGGTAGATTGTCCTTTTGAAGAAACAAACGTTAAATAAAGTGGAACTCCTCCAAGTCGCCTCATAACGTTCGTAAAGGTGTAGCTCCAAGTTGGATTTTTGAGTTCTTCCTCCCATGAACTCCCGAATCATAGACTATAATTATTGGACAACAATTCTCCAAGTTGTCTTCGTGACCATCATAAAGGTATAATCCTTGGTCCAAACCATAATTATTGGATTTAAACCATCCTCCAACTTGTCTTCTTGACCCTCGTAAAGGTATAATCCTCGGTCCGAACCATAATTATTGGAAAACCATCCTCCAATTTGTCTCCTTGACCCTTGTAAAGGTATAATCCTTTTTCATAGTCTCATGAACTCTCTGGGAAACTATCCATACAGAGCTCTTCACCAAACCATTTACTTGTCTCCAAAAATAAAACTTCACAATACACATATTCTTTAAATCTATCAGCAATAATAGGGGAAAGCAAGAAATTAAAGCCAAAATTGCTTCTCTTGCAGAGCATCATCTCTAAGTGAGAAGCTAACTTGAGATGGTGGAAATTCCTCCATCCTCAGGTGCCACCAACGTCCAATGTTGAAGGCTCAAGGTACAAACTTATGAAGCTTCATTCTTGATTTTAGAGAAAATGTATTATGCAAGTAATGTTTCCAATCAAGAATAAATTCTTCCACCTTTAGTACATGTTCAACTAATGCCTTCTAATCCCCATTTCTATGTGGAGCTACCTGCTTTGTTGATTTTTCCTCAACCTCAAAGAAAAACAACATAGTCTTTTCTTCTTCATAACCTCCCTTTCAAAGTATGTATCAACATTGGTTCTTACATCAAGTCCACTCACATAAAATTGATTAACTCCTTTAGTAGATACACCATTCATCGCGAATGAACTAATAGCAAAAAGAAACTCAGCTTTAACAAATAATGCACCCTTACAAAAAATTTCCTAACAATTATTGATTGAGGAGTATATTCTTTTCATTCTAATAATTAATCGTGCTAAAATCTTGAGTACCCTCACAATCAATTTTGCATAAAATAAGATTACACATACATATAGAAACATGCCTCCCTATAGTACAAAGAATTTATGAGGCACTTACAGAAAGATCAAAAATTTTGAACTCAGATGATCGCCTGTAGCTAGCTTTTCTTTCAAAAACACCTTTTCTTTCCTTATCATTCTTCAACGAAGTCAGCTTGCACAAATTTTAACTCACCAACATTGTTGTAGTAATCATTAACCACCAAATGTTCAAGAGTTGAAATGTAACCACCAAACATTCAAAAGTTGAAATCTATGTGTAGGCATTGATCATACCACAGATCCACATTATTTAAATTGGATTCAAACTACTACTCACTCACCAGAGAAAAAAACCATTTTAGGCTGGAATTTCGTATGAAAAGACCAAGAAAGGGCAATCATGTGTATTTTATGCATTGTTTTTACAATAAAATTTAGTCATCAACACACTGTGCATAGAAATAGTCTCTTACTACGGGTCTCACTTCATCTCCTCAGAGAAAGGAATCTATCCTCAACAATAAAATGGAATTTTGCATCGTATGTCCTCCTTGATGTGTAGCCATTGTTCTCTCCTATTAAATTTAGTCATCGTACATCTTCCTCCCATGAACTCCCGAATCATAGACTATAATTATTGGACAACCATTCTCCAAGTTGAATTCTTGACCATCATAAAGGTATAATCCTTTGTCCAAACCATAATTATTGGATTTAAACCATCCTCCAACTTGTCTTCTTGACTTTCATAAAGGTATAATCCTCAGTCCGAACCATAATTATTGGAAAACCATCCTCCAAGTTGTCTCCTTGACCCTTGTAAAGGTATAATCCTTTTTCATAGTCTCATGAACTCTCTGGGAAACTATCCATATAGAGCTCTTCAAAAAACCCCTTACTTGTCTCCAAAAATCAAACTTCACACTATACATATTCTTTAAATCTATCAGCAATAATAGGGGAAAGCAAGAAATTAAAGCCAAAATTGCTTCTCTTGCAGAGCATCATCTCTAAGTGAGAAGCTAACTTGAGATGGTGGAAATTCCTCCTTCCTTAGGTGCCACCAACCTCCAATGTTGAAGGCTCAAGGTACAAACTTATGAAGCTTCAATCTTGATTTTAGAGAAAATGTATTACGCAAGTAATGTTTCCAATCAACAATAAATTCTTCCACCTTTAGTACATGTTCAACTAATGCCTTCTAATCCCCATTTCTATGTGGAGCTACATGCTTTGTTGATTTTTCCTCAACCTGAAAGAAAAACAACATAGTCTTTTCTTCTTCATAACCTCCCTTTCAAAGTATGTATCAACATTGGTTCTTACATCAAGTCCACTCACATAAAATTGATTAACTCCTTTAGTAGATACACGATTCATCGTGAATAAGCTAATAGCAAAAAGAAACTCAGCTTTAACAAATAATGCACCCTTACAAACATTTTCCTAACAATTATTGATTGAGGAGTATATTCTTTTCATTCTAATAATTAATCTTGCTCAAATATTGAGTACCCTCACAATCAATTTTGCATAAAATAAGATTACACATATGTTTAGAAACATCCCTCCCTATAGTACAAAGAATTTATGAGGCACTTACAGAAAGATCGAAGATTCTGAACTCAGATGTTCGCTTGTAGCTAGCTTTTCTTTCAAAAACACCTTTGCTTTCCTTATCATTCTTCAATGAAGTCGGCTTGCACAAATTTCAACTCACCAACATTGTTGCAGTAATCATTAACCATTTTAGGGTGGATTTTCGTATGAAAAGACCAAGAAAGGGCAATCATGTGTATTTTATGCATGTTGTTTTTGCAATAAAATTTAGTCATCACCACACTGTGCATAGAAGTAGTCTCTTACTACGGGTCTCACTTCATATCCTTAGAGAAAGGAATCCATCCTCAACAATAAAATGGCATGTTGCATCGTACGTCCTCCTCGATGCGTAGCCATTGTTCTCTCCTATTCACACATTCCATACACCCACAAATATTTCCATACGGTCTAATATGGGCTACTTGACATTGAAGCTAACAATCAAGTGATTAAAGGGGAGCGCATGTGGAAGATTACCTTTCGGAGCCCCTTTAAGTACAACTATACGATTTTCTATAGATCATCAAAACTTTGACTACGAGTCCCTAGTCTGATTACATGCTTTGATACCAAATGTTGGAAAATACGAAGGATTGAGTTAGTAAGAATTTACACAATCAAAATAAGTGAGCAGTTGAATGAAATAATTGCATATAGTTAACTATATATGCCTGCACACCTGCCACTATACACAATGCACTATAACCATATTAATAATAATGCTAACATCTTTTGTATATGGCTCATTATGATTGATGAGAATTAAATAAAATTTAAATAAACTACCACAAAGGGTATATTGATATACAAAATTCAGCTGGTTATAACATAAAATATTAAATCTTTCTTGAATAAAAAGAAAAATATAAACGCTTTGTCTAGTGAAAAGCTTGATTTTACTGAAAAATATAAAGTTTTGATAAATACTATTGCCTCTCTATTAGCTATCCCTCCCTAAAAATTTATTTGAAAAACCCTACCCTATATTTTTACCACACCTCAGGGCCAATATTAGTATTGTTGTTATTGGTGTTGTGTCATGTCCTATATCTTAAATTTCAAGACATTATATTTAAACATAAACCTTAGACAAGCCTCCAAAAACTTTGTTGAATTTATGAGATGCAAGTTCAAACTTCTTGTTGTTGTGAAAGAAAACCTCACAGATCTTACTATAAATTAGGATTCTATGTTAACAATACAATACCTCTCAAGTAAACAAGTGGTCATACCTATAAAAATATATCTTTTTCTAAACTAAGATTTAAAGATCCTTCATGATTTTGAATGAATTAGTTAGCAGTGTTTTTGTATATTTTAAAATTCTCTTACCGACAAAAAGGAAACTGGAGGTATATAATTGTCTTGTTTGATCCCACATAAGACATTTTAAACCTAAGGGGATAACATCCATAACTGATTCCACACACTCTAGATGTTTATGTAAAGGATAGTGATAGTAAAATTGCTATTTTTGTACTATATGTAGATGATTTAATCGTTATAAGAGATCACACACAGCACATTAAAAATATGAAGGATCAACCTAAAAAATATTTTGAAATAACTAACCTAGGATTGATGCACTTCTTTTTGGATATGCAAATATTTCAAGAAGAAGGAAGGATCATGATTTCTCAAATCAAATATTCTCTTGATGTATTGAGAAAATGTAATGTGGAGTACAAACCATCTAGTACACCATGAGAAGTAGGATTAAAATTGAGTGCTAATACCACTCAAAATAAGTTAGATGGTGAATTGTTTAGACAAATCTTTGGAAGTCTCTTAATGTATCTCACTATAACGAGAGCAGATATTGCATATGCAGTTGGCATTGTATCTAGGTACATGAAAGATCCACATATTTAATATTGGACAGTAGCTAGAAGAATACTAAAATACATTCAAGTACTTATCAACATGAATTTGAATCTAAATATGAGGAGAGCCTATTCTATTAGGATATTCACATTCTTGTTGTGCAAGTGGCTATTATGATGAAAAAAAAAAAAAACAACTTTTCGATATATTTTTCATCTTGGTTCAAGACGAATTTCATGGACTTGTAAGAAGTAATAAACAATATCACTATCATCCACATAAGCTAAGTACATTGGTTCATCAAAGGCATAGCATGTAGTGTGATGGCTTAAAAGACTAGTTGAAGAAACACAACAACCACAAGATTGTCCAACTATTATATTTTGTGATAGTCAAAGCACCATTAAGCTAGAAGAAAATCTTATATCATGTTGGATCCAAACACATAGAAGTACATCATCACTTTGCTCATGACTTGATTGAAAAACAAGTAATAGAGTTAAAGTTTTGTGAAATAGAAGATTAAAGTGTTGGCATATTTACCAAAGCATTACTATAGAGAAATTTGTCGATGGGACATGTTATATCTAAAGGAAGTTGCTGTACATTTATTAACATAATAAATGTTGTGATTATCTTTCTTAAATAAATACTATGAGAGGTGTTGAAAATAATGTTTATTAATAGAATGTATCCAAAAGACTCCACTATTTAGAAATAATATTTATTTATGAAATGTATCTAAAAAATCAGAGTCCATGAAACATTCCAGCATATGCAACCTTCCTTTTCTTTTTCTTTTATACTTTTCTCTTTAGAAGTTTTATTAACCATTCTAAATACTTGTAAAATTATGTATGAAGAAGCAAACATTTTGTTTTATTTACTACACTCTATTTTTTCTGTTTCAGATATTTTATTTCTTCAATGGTTATGGATAGAGGTGGCGGGGAAGGCGAGGGGTTGCGATTGCATGGAGAGGGGTGGCCATAAAGAGATCATGCGGACCTTCTTGAAGGTGAATGGGTGCCACGGAATCAGTGGACCAGTGGAAGCAGTTCAGCAGACGGGCTAAGAGCATAACTGTCATTGAAGTGCCGAGGACAGCTCCCATGCATCCCCGCCTTCCAGTGCTGAAAGAAAGGAGGCGTAGCTGAGGGTCGCTCAACTCTGTTGATTTTTGTAGCTAGAAAAGTGGGATATGGATTTGCTTTAAAGCAACTCAAGATAAGATTTGCTTTAAATCAATTCGAGTTGAATTTTTAGCAACAGCAGGATTTTTATTCTTTAATAGAATGTTTCCGAGTTTGTGAGGATAAGATAAATCCTAGAGTGATTTTATGTGTAAATAAAGCCAAAGAAAGCAAGGAAAGATTCTTTCCTTGCACGCTAAGTAAAGCAGCTAGGCTCTATAAATACAAGATTGCTGTAGCAAACTCATATTGTATTTTCGAAAGAAAAGTTTGCTGTTAGGCTGAATAGAAGATCCAACATTTGCAGGTTTTTCCCCGCATTGGGGTTTCCTGGGTATATCTGTGTTATTGTCTTTTTTTGTGTTTGGCTTCATGTTATTTTTGCTTCCACTGTTATTAGTTGTTAATTAACCCAGTTGTATTAATTGTTATAAATCAGATTTCTTTCTGTGAATTTATTGTGCAATTAATCTGTTGCTGGGTTATAGAAATTAACATGGTATCAGAGCTCTAAACTCTGAATACGAAGCCAAGATTTGTAACGCAGATTTCAAGAAAAAAAAGTCATCAGATTTTCGTCTCCAATTCTTTTGTGGCTATGGCAACCAGTGTTCGATACGAGGACAGGCTCGAGGGTGCGTCTAACTTCTTGCAGTGGAAGGTTCGGATTACATCTGTTCTCAAGGAGAACAGGCTATGGACCTATGCTAGCACAGAAGTGACTCCACCAACAAATGATCCTGTTGCCTTAGATTCGCATGAAGTCAAAGAGGCCAAAGCTCAAAGGATTATCCTGGATGGAGTAAGAGATCATTTAATTCCTCATTTATCGGGGAAAGACACCGCCAAGGAGATGTGGGATACGCTCACAAAACTTTATCAGAGCGACTATCAGAGTCGTAAGATGATGCTCAAGGACAAATTGCATAATACCAAGATGTCCAAAGGCGAGAGTGTGACCTCTTACTTGTCCAAGCTGACACAGGTCAGGGATGAGCTTGCTGCTGTTGGAGAGACGATTAAAGAAGATGAGTTGGTGCGTATAGCCTTGAATGGCTTTTCAAAGCACTGGGAAGTGTTTGTCAAGTGTGTTGTCGGTAGAGATCGGCTACCTGATTGGGCAAGACTTTGGGATGATTTTGTTCAGGAGGAGATCCGTGAAGGTGCTCATCGAGGAGATCAGACAAAGAAGGTTCAAGATGAAGAAAATCTTGCTCTTGCAAGCAAGGGTAAGAAGAAGTCCAATAAAGAGCAATCGGAAGGTTCTTCTTCCAAGAGTGGGAAGAAGAAAGATCTGAGCAAGATTAAATGTTTTTGCTGCCATCAGATGGGTCACTATGCCAGTCAATGTCCGAATAAGAAAAATAAGGACAAGCAGAAGAAGCAATTTGCTGCTACAGCAGAGGTGGATGAGTTTGCATCACAATTTGAGAATGAGTTTTCACTCATTGCCTGTCTCTCAAGTTCAATTGCCAACAGGGTATGGTATATTGACAGTGGGGCTTCTCGCCACATGACGGGAGTCAAAGAATGTTTCACCAAGTTGGAGGAGAAGAAGCTGGATTTCTATATTGAGCTCGGAGACAATGCCAAGTACCATGCAACTGGTATTGGCACCGTCAAGTTTCAGAGGGAGTCTGGCAAACCTTTGTTGGTGGAGGATGTGTTGTATGTCCCTGGCATGACAAAGAATTTAATCTCAGTTTCTGCCTTGGAAGACAAGGGTTACATTGTGACCTTTGAGAGGGGAAAAGTCTATATTCGTCCCAAAGATTCCAAGATTGCAAAAGTGATTGGTGTCAGGCATGGCAGCTTGTTTCGGTTACAGTTTGAGCCAGCACATGCGTTGGTTAGTAGCTGTAAAGGGATAGGAGAATTATGGCACAGGAGGATGGCTCACCTTCACCATGGAGCACTTAATATTCTTAAGGAAATAGTGACAGGGCTGCCTGGGATGAAGATAGAAAAGCATGAGGTGTGCAAGGGTTGTGCTCTTGGGAAATATGCCAAGACCAGTTTTCCAAGCAGCGACACTAGATCCGAAGGGATTTTGGATCTTGTACACTCAGATGTGTGTGGACCTATGTCAACAACATCCTTGAATGGATATGAGTATTATGTTACCTTCATTGATGATTTCTCCAGGAAGACGTGGATATATTTCATGAAGAATAAAGATGAGGTCTTCAGTAGGTTCAAAGAGTTTAAGGCTCTCGTGGAGAACCAAACTGGGAAGAAGATCAAGATACTGAGGTCTGATAATGGAGGCGAGTATACCTCGAATGCCTTCAAAGATTTTTGTGCTCAGGAAGGTATCAAGAAAGAGTTGACAGTTCCGTACAACCCTCAACAGAATGGGGTTGCTGAACGGAAAAATAGGGCTATAGTTGGAGCAGCCAAGGCCATGCTTCATGATCAGGATCTGCCTTGGTTCTTATGGGCAGAAGCTTGCAACACAGCTGTGTATTTGCAGAATAGGAGCCCTCACAAAGTGTTGGGAAAATTGAATCCAGAAGAGGCATTCACTGGTAAGAAACCAGATTTGGGGCACATTCGCATCTTTGGATGCTTTGTGTATTGTCACATTCCTGTTGAGAAGAGAACCAAGTTGGAACCTACTGCAGAGAAGGGTATCCTTGTTGGGTACAGTGAAACTTCTAAGGCTTATAGAGTTTATATTCCTGCTCTCAGGAAAACAGTGGTTCACAGAGATGTGAAGTTTGAGGAAGAGAGGGCTCTTCAAAAGTCAAGTAACTTGATGAATGAGGAGGAACAATCATCCACAGTTGAGGTAGCAAAAATCCCTCAAACTTCAGTAACACAAGCTGGAGAGCAGAACAAGCAGGATGATCAGATAGAGGAACAAATAATTCCTCAGCCTCAGATTCCTATGAGTGAGAAGAGGAGAAATAGGGCAGCTGAGCAGACATTGAGAGAAGCTCAAGAATACGTAGGTGATCCTCAAGATTCAGTCAGACAAAGAAGGGCTCCTAGACGTTATTCAGATTATGTTGCTCTTATAAGTGAATTAATTAAAGTAGAGCCTTCCAGATTTCAGGAGGCATCCAAGCACCAAGTGTGGAAAGATGCCATGGTGGAAGAGTATTCTTCCATCATGAAGAACAGTGTGTGGGAGGTAGTACCAAGACCAAAAGATAAGTCTGTGGTGGGCTCGAGATGGCTGTATAAGATTAAGCATGCTGCAGATGGTAGTGTGGAAAAATTCAAAGCCCGGTTTGTGGCTAAGGGGTTTTCACAGAAGGAAGGAGTCGACTATGATGAGACTTTTGCTCCAGTAGCCAGATACTCATCCATAAGAGCTATCATTTCTATAGCAGCACAGATGGGTTGGAGGATTCATCAGATGGATGTAAAGACAGCCTTCCTCAACGGGGTGATTGAGGAAGAGATTTACATAGAGCAACCAGAAGGGTTTGAAGCACATGAGAGGGATTCTCATGTATGCAGGTTGAAAAGAGCACTGTATGGACTCAAGCAGGCTCCTAGGGCGTGGTATTCACGTATTGATAGTTACTTGCAGAGTGTGGGCTTCATCAAGAGTGAGGCAGATTCAAACCTATACTATGTTCAGGTGAAGGGTGAACTTCTCATATTGTTGTTATATGTTGATGACCTATTTCTCACAGGGTCAGAGGAGCTCATAGCACATTGCAAGCGGGATCTTGCAGGAGAGTTTGAGATGAAGGACTTGGGGTTGATGCATTACTTTCTGGGATTGGAGTTGTGGCAGAAAGAGGGAGAGATCTTCCTTGGACAAGGGAAGTACTTAATTGATATCTTGAAGCGATTCAGGATGGAAAACTGTAAGCCTATGTCAACGCCACTTGTGACCAATTGGAAGAATATTGATGCTTCCAGATCAGAGGCAGTGGACCCTACTTTATACAGACAGTTGATAGGCTCTCTTATGTATTTGGTCAACACCAGGCCAGACATTTGTTTTGCAGTGAACTCACTTAGTCAGTTTATGGTGGAACCTAAACGTGTGCACTGGATAGCTGTGAAGCATGTTTTGAGATATCTCCGAGGCACAGTTGATTATGGGCTGAAGTATGTTCAGTAGGATGGAGTGAAGCTCAAGGGGTTTACTGATGCAGATTGGGCAGGCAGTATAGCTGATTGAAAGAGCACTTCAGGGTGCAGTTTCAGTTTGGGATCAGGAGCAGTCTCTTGGTACAGCAGGAAATAGAAGTCAGTTGCACTGAGTTCTGCAGAGGCCGAGTATATGGCAGCCAGTATGGCTACATGTGAGGCTATCTGGCTTCGGAAACTTCTAGCTAGGGCTCTTTAATCAGGAGTTGGATCCTACAGTCATTTACTGTGATAATCAGAGTTGCATCAAACTCTCTGAGAATCCAGTGTTTCATGACAAGTCAAAGCACATTGAGATCAAGTACCACTTCATCAGAGATTGTGTGGAGAAGGGGATAGTGAAGCTCAATTACATTCCTACGGACGAACAAATAGCAGATATCCTGACGAAGGCCTTGATGAAGAGAAAGTTTGAATTCTTCAGGGACAAGTTGGGTGTAGTGCAGAACACTTTCCTCGCTAAGAGGGAGTGTTGATTTTTGTAGCTAGAAAAGTGGGATATGGATTTGCTTTAAAGCAACTCAAGATAAGATTTGCTTTAAATCAATTCGAGTTGGATTTTTAGCAACAGCAGGATTTTTATTCTTTAATAGAATGTTTCCGAGTTTGTGAGGATAAGATAAATCCTAGAGTGATTTTATGTGTAAATAAAGCCAAAGAAAGCAAGGAAAGATTCTTTCCTTGCACGCTAAGTAAAGCAGCTAGGCTCTATAAATACAAGATTGCTGTAGCAAACTCATATTGTATTTTCGAAAGAAAAGTTTGCTGTTAGGCTGAATAGAAGATCCAACATTTGCAGGTTTTTCCCCGCATTGGGGTTTCCTGGGTATATCTGTGTTATTGTCTTTTTTTTTGTGTTTGGCTTCATGTTATTTTTGCTTCCACTGTTATTAGTTGTTAAATTAACCCAGTTGTATTAATTGTTATAAATCAGATTTCTTTCTGTGAATTTATTGTGCAATTAATCTGTTGCTGGGTTATAGAAATTAACAAACTCAACACCCACATCACTGCCGTCTTTCATGAAACGATCAGGGCAGAAGCGCAGAGGGTCTTCCCATACGCATGGGCTTCGCCCCAATCCCCCGCGGCTCAGTATTACGTGACTGCCCTTGGGAATGTGGTACCCAGCCACTGTGCTGTCCTCCATGGACATGTGAGGAAGGTTGAAGGGTGCCACCGGATGTAACCTCAGCGCCTCCTTTGCACACGCCTTCACGTACACCAGCTGCATAAGGTCCGATTCCTCTACTAACCGATCTTTGCCCACGACTATGTCGATCTCCTGCACGGCTTTCTGCATTATCTCCGGCTGCAACAGCATCTCTGCTAAAGCCCATTCCACGGCATTCGACGGATTATCAACTGCCGCCAATGTCAATTCTTGCACATTAGATTAGCGTTAGTTTAATTAAAATATATATAGATGACTTTAATTACAATATGGCCACACTAATTATTGATAATTGTTATTGACAATTACCGTCGCTTGAGATTTGATCTCTTCCAGGCTGAGCAAGGGTATGCCGTCAGAGGAGTCTTTTATAGAAATCAGGACGTCCAACAAGTCTTGCGGTTCCTCTAAAGAGGTACATTCGCGCCTCAAATGAAATCTTTCTTCGATGAGTGGTGTGTGATATTTATCCAGAGTGTGGATGGCTTTTTTCATGGCCTTCTCATTGCCTCCGATATCCAGCCACCTCAAACACGGCATGTAATCAGAGACGCACAAATTAAACAAAAGAGACAACGCCTTGAATAGTGCTTCTACGTACTCTTCCTCCTCTGCACCGGGACCTCCATCCTTATTACCACCTCCACTTGCAAAGTAGCGCCTGTTGAAGAGGAGCTTTCTGATCACATTTGCGCTGTAGTGCCTCGCAGCACTTCTTACGTTAATTAAAGTCTTGGGTTGTGCATGCGGTTGAGCGGTGCATTGGTTCCATATCCAATGGACCAGATTGTCTCCTCCATCCGCTTGCCTTGCAACCACTTAAAGCGTGAGGTTGTTAACACCTCCGACGCAAGCGCACGCCTCATTTTCTTCCACTGATCTCCCCAAGGAACCAGTGCGACGGATAGAAATCCTCTGCTGCAGTATTCAGAAGCCATCGTGATGGGGCGAGAAGCAAATATAGCGTCTTGTTTCTTAAGGAACTCTCTTGCTATGTCCGGCCTATTAACAGCGATGACGTGGACGCTTCCTAGGCGAACGCACAGGATGGGAGTAGCATAACTGTGGAGGAGAGAGTGAACCCACTTGTAACCGGGTCCATTGCGCACTAACTCGGGCAGATTGCCAACTAGTGGCCAGGGTTGTGGCCCTGGAGGCAAAGCCACAGAACTTTGGCGTGTTGATGACTTCACTAAATGGAAAAATACAGCAGATATAATGACAAGAATTGCAAGAGTGGGAAAGATGGGTATGGTGTAATTACACAAGAGCGCGACAAAATCAGTATCGATCGGATCGTGCTGAACCTTGTTTCTTCCATTCCAGAAGAATGCAGTAGAAGACAACGAAGAAGAAGAGGCGTTGAACATAGAAGCGTGATCCATCTTATGGAAAGAGAAGCAAAACCCTGCCTCGCTCGATTATCACCCAACAGAGATGAGATTTGTTTTTTGATAGAATTGTTGTCATTCGTCGAAAATTTATAGGCTAAGGTTTACTGATACACAAGTTTCACGTGTACTTAGCCCTCCGATGGAATGAATCTGTGCATTTCCCGTGTGGAGATTTCAACTCGTTTAGCTCAATTTTGAAGTGGATGGACATAACCGAGGACAATTCCCTCTGGAGATTTTAAAAGGAAAACTGTGTCGACCCGACACGTACTCACATAACGAGCTGACGAAGCGAGAGTGACGGATGTCATGTTCTATTGACTTACGTAAACATTAAAATTACGACACTCTTTCGCATCGTGAATATTGTCCATTTATTTCTGAAAATGCATTTTTGAATTGATTGTATTTTTCAGTCAAAGGTGTATTTTCACAGGATTGGATTGATTGACGTTTCTTACATGATGAGTTGAAAAAGAAAGAGCAGGTGTGAAATTTTATGGTCTGTGACCCTTTTAAGTATATTACAATTTTACAATTTATTATAGTTTGACTTGTTATATATTTTTTTACAAAAGTAAAATTTCGAAATTTATTATAGATAAATTTAAAATAATAATTTAATTTATAATATTAATACTATTTTATAGAAAATGTCTTAATTGAAAATATTTTCAAACATAAAATATAATTATTTTAAATTTTTAGAATATTTTTTGTAAGATTATTTCAAACATTTTTTTAATATGAATTTAGAAATTTACTGTGCATTGTAATGATAAATTTAAGATTTTACATTTATTAGTAATGGTTTTAATTGTTCTTTTTTAATTACACCGGTTTAGGATATTTATTATAAAAATTCATATTATTTGGAATATTTTCAAACATAAAATATAATTAATTTTGTTTATAAAATAGTTTTAATTAAATTATCTTGAATATTTTTAATATGTATTTAGAAACTTGTTGTGAATGGTTAGAGTAAATTAAAGATTTTTTCATTTATTACTAATAATTATCATTGTTTTCATATATATATATATAACACTAATTTGACATAAATAGGATTTTCGTTTGTTTTAAAAAAAATATGCATGCTTTGATGGTGACTATTGAGAATGTGATAATCATGCAAGTTTTTAGCAAGGGAAAAAAATATTTTCTTTATTCTGTTTTCATTCTAATATCATTTAACTCAATAATTTCCATTACTTTATTAAAGATGGATGTTTATTTTTCTCAAATTTAATGTATATGTTTAGTGCAATAGATAAAAGTATTTTAATAAAGAATGTTTACACTATTTTTTCATAAATTAAACATATTATTTGACAATTTATATTTTTCTTAAAATATTGAATTAAAGCAATTTATATGGCTAAACCATCATAAAACATTTATATAATGGATAGGGGTGACTAAAATTCTAGGTCAGAGTGAGAGTGATGGATATCGCAATGCTTTCACTAAAATGGGGAAAATTTACAAATGTTTAGGCTACTTTGCACAATTTTAATACCAGGACTATGTGGAATGTGTGTAAGTAGTAACATGATCATCTTGATTATGGAAATAGATTTTAATAGTAATAAAATAATAACAAAAGGTATTGGATTATAAGTTGAGCTTAAAACAAAATATATATTACTTGAACATATGTATTTGTATCAAGTCATTCCATTTAAATATGTTCAATATTAAATGGAATTCGATATGAAAAGGGAAATTTTATTATAATTTTCGAATAAAAAACATTTACTAAAAGAAATTTAAAACTACGAAAAACTTTATTTTACTTTTTATAAATTCAACATTTTAAATTATAATAAATAAATATCTAATTTCTCCATATGCGTGTTTTTAATTGTATAATTGAACAACCTAAACAATGCGAAAATTATAAAGCATGCCTAAACTATATTGTAATAGTGAAAATTGTTTACCAATTAGTTGTTCCATAAGTTTAGAGATTAAAATTGCCAGGTTACTTTTTATTTGTAGATTAATGTATAATATGATATTTCTTTTCATCATAATGGATACACGATTAGATCAACTCTTCCTCTTATTTTTATCCATCATCTTTAGGACATAGAGTTAATCTCTAAATCTTTTAATTCATCATTCTAGTTCCAATGATTTCATCATGTAAAATTTATCTAAATCACTTTCCTAATTATTGAGTTAAAACCAAAATCTTTAAATTAGTGAAAATTGCTTACCAATTACTTGTTCCATAAGTTTTGAGATTAAAATTGCTAGGTTACTTTTTATTTGTAGATTAATGTATAATATGATATTTCTTTTTATCAAAATTGATACACGATTAGATCATCTTTTCCTCTTCTTTTGATCTGTCATCTTTAGGACATAGAGTTAATCTCTAAAACTGTTAATTGATCATGCTAGTTCAAATGATTTCAGCATGTAAAATTTATCTAAATCACTTTCCTAATTATTGAGTTAAAACCAAAATCTTTAAATTTGGCTTTCTTAATTTAGACTCAAGCTTCCCTTCCTTTCCAGTCATTATTAGCCAACTAGAAAACCTAAAATATTTTATATTGCATGCTAGGATGGTGTGCTTAAATATTAACTCTAATTTAAAATTAGTAATCTAGGAAGCCAATGAGCACATTTAGAATAAAAATACAAAAATATTACAAAGGATCTTTTTAGCATTTCATATTCTATTATTTCCTATTATTATTGAACTTAGTTCATATTTCCTAAATTAATCAATCAAGATATTTGATTGGCTAGCACGCGGGCCTTGTAATTTAATAAATTCTCTAAAGATATTTATAAACATGATATCTTTAATTAGAAGCAAAGAACATATATCAAGGTCCATAAGTCTTAGAAAGAAAAATGTAGTGACACCAAGCCTATAAGTTACAAGTTTATATTTACATAAAAGTTCATATCCACACTTATAGGGATCACCTTCATACTTGTAGAAGTGTGCCAAACAATTTAGCAGTACAGATTTATATCTAATTTTGTGAAAGAACCATAAATAACTATAGACACTAATACCACACATAAGAATAAAAGTAATGATAACCATCAATCAATATTGGAATAAAAAGAATAATAGCATTAAAAAATTATCTTAAGAAATTTTATTTCTACTAAAATAACTTCTCACGCAACTAGAATACTTAATCATATTTCTAATTATTAAATAGAATTAAATGAATATATATTATTATGATGCAATATGTCATGCCCAACATTTAGTGACATGGAAACCCAATTCTTTAATGAAAAAAAACTAAATATAAATCTTATCATGGCCATCATGATATAATATTATCTGCACTCATTGGTATTGAAAGCATATAAATGAGCATAAGAATTTAATAACAATTCAATCAATTGCAATGGATTTAACACTCCAAGGTCACTCCTTAAAATAGATTTGATGATTTGAGAATTTATCCTTTTTAACTTAACCATGTTCTATAATTTAACTGTTGCGTGAAGTTATCCGCACAAGGTAGTCATCGCATTATGTGTTTTAACATTCATATTGAAAAGAATATAATTGAATATATCTGATTAATTCATTTAATTTTTCCAAGTTAATTTAATTAAATATTTTACTTGATTAAACAATGGGGAACTATCAACTTTTATTAAGTAAACCATACAGTGACCTAATAACTTTTTTTCTCAAATGATAATTTGCTACAACACATAATAATAATAATAATAATAATAATTGTCTAATGTTGTACATGAACTAAAGGAAATAGGGTGTCCACCTTTTGGGATCGATGGAACTGTGCTTAGGACCTCTTTCACTCTTAGTTCATTAGGAAAACCTAGATCCCTCAACCAAGTCAATCAATTGAGGGAAGGGACTGCTAGGAGGTTTCCTTAGGTGTTATTAAAAAGGGGGTTCACTATTAAAATGAAGCTTCAAAGGAGAAATGCAAACCCTAATGCACTAAAACCTATAAAATGAAAACATGAAATCAAATTACTAAATAGAGAGAAGCAAAAAAGTACCTAGAGGATAGGAGATGTCTAAACAAGATCTAAAAACCCTAAAATTTGTTGTTTCTAAAGTGTAGAATCTGGAATCTTCTGTTGAGAAATCGAGATGTGCAAAAAAATAGAAGAAACAGGAATACTGAGACTTGTATGCCCAAGGTGGTGATTTATTCTTAGTATTAGGGTTCCACTAAAACTTTTGTAGCCTCAAGAGGTCTTCTGTAGCTTTAATATTTTCTGATCTCTACGTCTGAAAGTCTGAATTCTGGCTTGTAGGCGAGTTTCTATGAATATGACAACTTCTTGAAATATTTGACAGCGTTTGCAACTTTTTCTTCAAAGGATCTTCATGCTCCAATTCACTAAGATTTGTAATTCACACATGAAGAGGGAAAATTGTTGTTGTGTTGGGGAGTAGGGGTTTGCCTCGTTCAAACCCCATTTTGGTAATTAAACCTTGAAATGAAATATGAAAGCATGGAGGAATGATGAATGAAAAAATCATGTAACAACTCACCAAACCTTGTTGAAACCTTGGTTTGCAAATATGAAAACAAGCATGAAGTGGCCTCAATGAGTATAGCCCTCAATCATGAAACTTGAATAGGATAAAGGCTTTTAATGCTTGAACTTGATCACCAATACTACATCACCACATTAGCTCAACAACATGCATGATGACTTAAATATTTCACATGATGAAATGCCTCTTGATCGCTACAATAATCTTCTATAAATCTTCCCTTGAATGCTCTTGTGAAAGTACTCTTCATTGCTTATGAAATTCTAGCTTGTTATGAGAAATTATGTGAAATAACCTCGTATTTATACTTGTTTATGCCAAATTTCCTAAAATTACAACACTACAAGCTAACATCAGATCTAGGGTAATAAAATCCCGCAAAGAATTTTATGTAAAAAAGTCACGGTTAAGGCGAGACTCGTATGCCAGCTGGGTATATCATTCCCAATGGCTTAAAATTAGGACACAAACTCTAAGGAGTGTCTTGATTAATGAACTGTTTAAAATCCAATCTCGAGACCTAGGTGCGACTCATACGCCCAGGGTGGTGTATGAGTCCCAAATCACTAGATCTAGAACACATAATCAAAAACATTGAATTATAATTGGTTATTTCATAAATGTCAGGATTATCCATAGGAAAATGCATTTGGTTAGGCTTGCGGATGCAAAATAGGACCAATTAAGGCATAACTAAGCCTTATTAATTAATAAATCCCTAGATAACTGTGAAAGTGTAAAGATACAAATTACAACACCCTAAATGAGGCACAAGTATGTCCATTTAGTGTAAAAGGGCCCAAAAATTAGTGTGAATGTGGAAAACGCATTACAATATGAAATCAGGGCAACATTAGGCTCATTTTAATATTTATTATTTCTAAATTAAGTGAGGAAATTGTATACTTTTTCTATTACTACAGTTAGCCCCCACTTTAGTCGCAGGAGGAACTTGCTTCAAACTTGCACTAAAGTAGACATTCAAGAGGGATTCAAGTGTACTAATGTGGATGGTATAGGATGACGAAGATCAAGGAGGCAACCAAGCTCCCAGGATCCAAGATCCTAGGTCAAACCAGCATAAGTAAAAAGGGACACACATAAGGTGTATGATACGCAACGTTAAGATGCACAAACATACAATGCCAAAGACATAAAGAAGAAAGAAAAGGAAAAAAAAAGAGAGTGGATAGGGCCTCGAAATTCTATACCCAGCGATGTGGACCAGGTCTAATATGTTTGTCCAAAACACACTCACTCTGAGGTAGGGAAACTTTAGGAGACATTCGGTAGGTTAGTATCCAAAAAGGGTGGCTTAGAGAGAAAGTTAAGCCTCCATATCAAATTCCCACCATACAATGAGAAAGCCATTCCCATGTTTAGGCTTCTCGTCATACTAACCATATGAAAGCTATCCCTCTGATAACTTCAATAGGGCACCAAAAATTGAAACTTTGAGCTTCACAATGCCTAACAAGTTGTGTTAAGTGCTTATGAAGATTTATTCATGTAAAGGATTGTTCAAAGGGATCTTTGCTTAATTCATGTAAGGTCTCTTCTTAGAGAACATTATACCTAATATCTCCAAGAGAGGAAAAATCAAAGAAATATCACACTGTCGAAGGAAATTAAACCCAATGACACCGCCAAGAAAAGGACACATCACAAGAAGAAGGAAAATCGCACAATGAAACATGAGAAACGTCGAAAGATAATGTCAATGTATGCTCCCAATTTAAAGCGATTGCTAACACCATTGTTGTGAGCAATCTGCTTTAAAGTAGCCAATGAAGAAGACATGAGAGCTTATTCAAAAAGAGTGATGCCAAGTCATATGTTCTCAAATCTAACTACATCATGGATAAGGGTTTTCCCTTAAAATGCAACAACTAAAGATAACTTAGTACATCACATACGAGCCAACTTAAGGCATTTCATCCACATCCCAAGCTCACTCTTATGTATATGTTACTTGTGATTGATTTTTATTTGCATGATCTCCTAATTATTATAAACTATACTTGTATATAAATTTATTATTTATGTATTGAGGGTCCTTAAACTGGCCTTCATGTAGAGGACCTTTTATAATTCCTAGTTAAGGAAATTACAATGCTCATAGCCAAAAATTATTTTCCTTGACTAACTCTTTCAAAGTAAAATGAGACATTATACTTGAATAGAGGATCATGATATTTATGATGAAATAAGTTAAAAATTTGATTATTTCTTAGCTAATGAAAGAGTATTGTTTTGTTTTAGGTGTAAAATAGGTTTTGATGGGACCTGAAAAAACACATAAAACTGGCCTAGACTTGCAAACCATATTTTTTTATGATGACCACACTTCTCCCCCGCATAATTAAAGTGTTCCTCCATGACTATTTTAATAAATAATTTACACTTATTTAAATATGTCACTAATTAATCCTTATTCCCTGCCATAGTTAAATAAATTTCTAGTTTATTCAATTACTTATTTTAAATTTTCACCTACAATTAAATATTTACCATTAATTATTTAATTTGTTCATTATCCTTTTCTTCTTGAATTAAATAGAATTATTCATTTAACCCACTTTTCATCCCACAAGTAAATTATTAAAATAATTATTTATTTTCTTTTATCTTATTGTCATTTATGAATTTAACCATTATTTTCTAAAAGTCAGCCTTCCTCCATAAACCAAATAATTTCTATTATTATTTGATTTTCCAACTACCTCAATCCCATTTATTCTCCACCTTTTATTTAATTGTATCCAATTAAATCCCAACACTTTATTTCAAATATTTCCCTACCTTTGACCTAATGTTTCCATAACCCTAATGCTCCTCATCGCATTGAATTCTAGCCTTTGATCTTAGGGCTTTACCAACTTCTAATCTTGGCCATCCATTTCCAAATTGGAATTCTTTAAAAAGGGTCTCTCTCTAGTAATTTTGATTCATGCACATAGCATGCTTGATAATTTTGAGTACTTGAGCATACAATTCTTCAATATCTTGCTTTTCTTAAGCATAGGTAATAGTTGCACTTCAATATGAGGGAAATCATACAATTTGCAGCAAGATGGAGAAGGCAAGTACAGGTCAATCGCCAGAGTCTTGAAGACGAGGTGATATTGTTTCAATATTATTATGTTTCTTGCTTTCCATTGTGCTCTAATGTTGATTGGGGTTTAATTTTTTATGTTGCTTGCAATTAATCAAAAAAACATTTCCCCTATTATAGGACTTGAAACCCATTATAGACCAATTTTGATGGGATTCGTAACCCAATCAAGCAAAGCATGCTGCTTACAAGATAAGACACAGATGAAAGAGTATTGTTGAATTTATAGTATTCTAGAATTTTTCTATTCAAGATGTTTCTTGAATCTGCTAAATACAACTAGATAATCATGGAGACACTTATAAATTCAACACCTTTCCTTGACTTGCAACATTGTGTTGATATGAGGAAAACGTGTCAAACTATGTTTAATCACGTCGTGGAATCACTTCCACCAATGAAGAACAACCTTGTGATAGTATACAACCAGAAAATGGCCAAAAACATTACAACCAAATATGTAGCTAAGATATTAGTCCTTATAACTAATAAATTAGTGTTATTCAGTGGTGAGGATGTTGTAGCATTAGTGCTTTTCTTGAGAAAGTAGGTCATAAGTTAAGGTTAGCCTTTTTCTTGTGTGATGTGAATTCAATTTCAATATGTGGTGGTAAAATATTCTTCAAATTGAAATTGAAATGAGTCACTCTACACTTAAATTTGTTCCTATATTTCCTTATTTAAACATAAAACTCTAGTGCAAAAGATATACAACTACAATTACAAGGAAGCTTTGTAAAAATTGACATCCTATTTTATAGAATTACAAGAAATTTTTATTAAAATTATTGAAGTTTGAAGCTAATGGAAGAATAAAGTGGAATCTAGGCTTTGTGGATTTCTTTGGAATCTTTCAAGAACTGTTTAACTTTATTTGAGTAGGTTCTCTTCTTTAGACTTTGATTGTTTTTCTATCCTAAGTGAGGTATTTTAACATATTGGCTTTCCCTTGAGTATTTGAATTTCTCTTGAATTGGATATTACATTTTCCTGATTGTTTCATAGAAAACTCCACTCTAATGTAATTTAGTAGGGTTTTTGTCATTATTTTACATTTTATTGCTCATTATAGTCTTAAGAACACTTAAGGTTGCGAGAAGACACTTTTATTTATTATCAAATCAGTTTTTCGTGGAGGTAGAAATACCAAAATGGGGTTTGACGAAGGAAAAACCCTATATGGCCACCCCCTCTCTTCTCTTT
>VDFB02058242.1:135774629-135923729 GCA_007258455.2 Sequoia sempervirens | reverse complement strand
AGACAACCTTAGGAGACTAACCAAATAAACTTGATTTATTTAATTGATGGACGAATATTATTTAATTAAATATGAGGAATGCCTGATGTCAATTTTGCATGTCTACATTTTTCCCCTCTTTGAACTAATGTACTTGCTATGTTGGTTCAAAGAATAAACTTGCCATGATCAAAATTCAAAAAAATTTGAATTTTTTCAGATGCCCCAGCAAAAAGAAGTATACTAGTACATTGCCCCCTCGAGAAATCGAGTGAAAATTTCAATTTGAAGGTCGATCTCATGACAAAGAGGTTCAAGATGGATGTATGGATGGTTATGATAATGATGCAAATGAGATGGTTTTAAGATGCTTAGAATAACCAATCTATATTATCCTAAACAACTTAAATGATAATGCAATGCATGCGAGATCGATGAGATGAATGATGTGATTATGAGTTTTAAGTATGCTAATGATTTTTGGATGCAGGATGGATGCAATGGTGATGATGATTAAATGATGTTAGCATAAAAATAAGAAATGAGATGATGACAAGAGGATTCAACAAGCAAACTTTATTAGAGATGATGAGAGATGGATGGTTTTCTTATCGGGAATTGGGACTTTAAAAGGGCTACTTACCTTATGTTTGATAGCACACATAGATATGATGCATGGTGTTGTACCTAGTACGATGGAATTTGACTCGACAAACATATAGGAGTATTCTAGTTCACACCTGACATACAAAAACCTTGCTAGGATGCACTTTAGAAGTCTCAAACATCTCAAACCAAAACATTGAAAGGTATAACCTATCAATGCAATAGTCAACAAGGTGCCCAAAACACCCTCCATACATACCTAACAAAGCAGGTATTCACCAAGTTATATTACAATAATGTCCAACAAGCACAACAGACAAAAGATAATGATCAATGCCCCATTCCTTTCTCTCTAAATTGTTTTGATTGGACATCATCGAGAGGTCATCAGAATGAGCGCAATAAGATAAATAAAAAGAAAAGATCAAGTACACAAAAAATCCAATGTTCTTCATACCTCTAGCCAAAGGGATTTATTTTGTTTCGGATAAGAACTGAAATGATTTCTAATAGATAATGCCCATTGTAGGAAGGATACATCCTAGGACATGTTAATGGATGGCGGCACGTCATTTTTTTTATCCAAAGTGTTTTGCCAAAGATAATGCCCATTGTAGGAAGGATGCATCCTAGGACATGTTAGTGGATGGTGGAAAGTTAATAGCTTGTTCAAAAGGCTATTGATATAAGGTCGATTGACATATTTGTGAATGATCAAGAGTTTGATTTTGCGTTTAAAGGTTTGTTGCTTCGATTTTGATTTTGCATTTGAAGTTTTCTTTTGTTGATTGATGTGGTTGTTTCTGTTTGTGAACATTTCCAAAGGATGAAGGTGATGATTGTTTTGTTATGGATGAGTGATTTATTACGAGTGAAAGTGAAATGTGACGGATGGATTTTCTCAAATATTTGGATGTTTTATATGTTTCTGAAGTGTTTTGAGGTTGTTTTTGGTATTTTTGGGTTATTTGAATTTTTTTAGATTTTATGAGATTTTATGAATGTTTTTGGATTTTGATGTCTCAGGGGTTGATCAAAGATTAGACTTGCCTACATTTAAGCTCAAAGACAACAGTTCAGATACCATGTTTTTGATGTTTTCTAACTTTTTGATCTGTTTTTTGGATTTTTGATATGATTTTGGAGTTTTTGGATTTTTTTTCTGAATGTTTTTAGATTTTCACATGATTTTGACAATTTGGATATGGATACTTGTGATGATATTAGTGCTCTATTTTGGTATTTTTTTGAAAACCAAGTTAAGATTGATTGATCATATCAATGGATTGATGATGATAACATTGTTGAGGATATACAACAATGCAAGGATAGTGTTAAGCAATACAAGGATTATGATGGATATCCCAAGATGATAAGGGATTGATGATGATAAGATTGTTGAGGATACACAACAATGCAAGGATTTGATTGATCAAGATTGATGATGATAACATTGTTGAGGATGCACAATAATGTAAGGATAGTGTTAAGCAACACTAGGATTGGGAAGGATCTCTGAAGATGATGATGGATTGATTGGATTTGATTAATCAGGACTTTGAATCTTGATTTGAAATAAAATTTATTTGAATGATTTGATGTGACGTTGACGTGCAAACTAGATGCGACTGATATTGACTGTTTGGATTGATGTTCGATGAAAGATAAAGCTTGAAAAGGAACATCTTCTTGTCAAAATATCCCATGGGCTAGTGATTTGGATTTTGGTTCACAAATGCTTGACCAATTTTATTTCATGTTTTTCCAATGTTCGGATCACCACATAAGTTAGAGGATATATGTCAAGATTTATTCCCAAAGAAAAATGTAAATATCGGCCCCCAGTGTCTAGCAATGTATGGAATGCCATGGATGGATACTTTGATAGGTGTATGGATGGATATGTAAAGGATGCCAAGGATTTTCTTGTGATAAGATAAGGTGTTCGAACAAAGGATTCTTATTGGACAATGCTTCAAGGCTTAGATAATATTGGGTAGGATAATCAAAATGACTCATGTCAAGATGTTTACCATAAGCAAGCATAAAGTGTGCAACAAGCTTTTTTCAAGATCAAGATAATGTGGAAGATGGATGTAGATGGATTGGATAAATGGTTCATGGAAAAAGGGATTTATTATCGATGAGATGGATTTTTTATGGATAAGAAGGATGGAATGCTAGATTTATTATGGACGGGATGAGATGCTTCCACCTCAATTGATGCACGTAGATGCTCGATTCTACATATGACATCTGTTTGTCAGGATTTCATCATGGTACCTATCCAAAGTGCCACCCATCCGGTTTTCACTAGAGGACGATTTTTATCTTTACTATTTTCATGATTTTTTGAATTTTTTTTAATTTTAATTTTAATATTTTTTTTTGTATTTTTCTGTGAAAGATCTTAAGCTTATGTTGAACCACCTAGTGGTTTTGATGTAGATGCTTTTGTCATGATGTGCCATTGATAGCCCACTTGAAGAAGTTTCTTTGCTAAGATACGTGCACTTTAATGCAACTTTTGAGATTCGTTATCTACTTTGCTGATACCAGAGTTAACTTTGTCTTTGTGTGCATATCATGATAGAGTGCCTTCAGAATCCTTATGATGAAGGGTGGCTGCCAATACATGGTCAATGTAAGAATTAGATATCATGAGTGGAGGAGTGGATGGAGTGTGTTTAGGAATAAAAAATGGATTGGTTGATAGTTTGGGACCCTTGACTTTCCAAACTTGGGAAGATGAGTAATGATGGGTGGTTACGAAAGTGTGCATGTAATTAGGACCAATTGCTTGATATACTTTGTACGTCGCTTGGGAAGCCTGATTTTTCCTTTGTGTATAGTTTTGATGGATACTTTTCCATTTTTTAATTTTTCCCTATAGTTTCTTTGACTGATGGAGTTTGATAGGGATCATCTTTCTTTCTATTCTTTGGTATCCATGTGTATTTTATTTCTCCATTATGCTTCACTACTTCTTTTAATTTGATAACATTCTTCTTGATTTGATTCAAATCTTTCTTTTGATGTTTGTCCCAATTCATGGATGGGGTGATGGGTCGATGAAGATTCATGATGTGGTTGGTTGTAGTATTAGCATTAGTTTCTTCATAAGGATTCTTCATTCCCCCTATGTTGAAATTTTCTTGAGACATAGTTTCCCTCAATATGGTGGTAGTAGTACATTTGTTCCTTGATTCTTCTTGTTTTGAGATGTCTTGTTCAGTAAGCTTTCTCTAATAAATGTCTACTGTAGATGATGTTATTTCAATTTGCTGCTCTGCTGACTCTAGAATATTCTATTTTGTTTCACCTATTTCCTTGAGTGGATAATTTTGGATATCTTCATACATGATGTCCCTAATATGAATTTGGGATATATCTGATTTTGATGTTGACAACTTAGTTTGATTGTAGGAATCAATAAACCGCTCTTTTTTATAATAATGTCAGGAGTAAGGGAATCATGTTCTGAATGAAGATCATCTATGTGTCCATCCATAGAAATCATCTCATCAGTAGATGGAGGAGTATGTGTTATGTGGATGTGATCATCATCTGTGACATCTTGTATAGATTGGAGATTGTCCATTAGATCATTGTAATAGCTTGGAGCTAGAAATTCTTGATCTTGAATGATTTCAAAATTGATTTCGACATGCTTTGGATCAAGTTCTTGACATGGGTCAGTTTCAAAGGATGGATTTCCTACAAAGGGTTCTTGGATGTCTTCATTAGGCATGGGAAATGGCTCAATATTCTCTTGATGTTTGAGTGGACTTGGGTCAAATGTTGAGTTGAAGATTCCTTCAATATCTGCAAGGTCCATGAGGTCAAAGGATGTCAATATATCTTGGAAAGGACCATTGCTAGACTTTGGTGAAAGATGTTGATCACGCCTTGGAATAAATTCTTGAGATATGTCCTCTAACTCATTAGGTGATGTAGAGACATTTTCAACATGATCATTGGTCGATGGGTCATGGATTACGTCAATAGGATCAAATAATTCTAAGAATCCTTGAAATAGATGACTAAAAAGTGGCTCTTGATGTATGGTGAGTTGGTCATCAAATGAGGTGGAAATATCTTCGATGTGCTCATTGATGGATAGGTCTTGATCATTGTTTTCAACAATTGTGGTAGAGAGATTGTGAATTCTATTGATAGTGGTTGAAAATTTATTGTCCCCAATAATTATTTTTTGATCAATAAGGTCTTGGATGATATTTTTGAGTCAAATACAACTTGATGTTGTGTGTCCCTTTAGGGTATGTGCAGGATCATGATGGGCAAAAAAGTGGAAATATGATGGGTATGTGGCTGATGACCTTTTTTTTACCCAAAATTGATGAAATGAAAAGGAGTTTTAAAGGAGATTCTCAGTTTTCCACCAATATAAATTATGCTTTACTTTGAATTTAATAAGTAATTATTATTCATTTTCTATTTGAATTACAACTAAAGTCCTGATTGATAGGGTGATTGAAAAACATCTATAGCTTTCAAATATTATCACATTTTTTTAATCCAAAACATGTTTCACATTTTATGCTTCACATACTATTGGATTAAAAAAGAAAAAATGAATTTCATGAAATTTTGACCAAGTTAAGGTGGTCGACATACGTTTTTTATATTTTTCAAAAGTTGTAATAACAAATTCATAAATAATTATTTACTTGGAAACAAATTACAAAAAATATGCATCACATCGAGACATGAGTCCTCTACCTATATCTAAAATATTATATAAAAAATATTATCATTTTATTATGGTTAGGGTGGTCAGACAGACACCTACCTTTTTATTTTTTCCCTGAATTTAAGTACTATTATTGAAATTTCAAATTTTCACCAAATAGATTTATTTTTTTAAAAACCTAGTAGTTTAGAAATTACCTTTAATTTTCTATAGATTCTATTCTTACATATTTTTGAAATAATATAGATAACTTATTCAAATTTTTACGTCAAGTTTCCTAACTCTGATTTTTCTAAATTTTTTGCCACTTAAGGGCTTGTTTTTTCTATGATGACCCTACACATACCCTTTACTTTGTGAAAATAACAAAGGTTCTTCTCGTTATAACCTAGTGGTTTAACTAGGAGTTCTTGATAGTTCTTATAGATGGGGATTTTAATGATATTTTCCTACACCAACTATTGCGTGACTGGTTTGATTGGTTTCCCAAGTGGTGTGTATTTTCGTTTGTTGCCCTGTGAGACTTGTACTTTGAATTGACCTTGTGGTGATTGATTTTGGAGATGTGGTGATTGATCTTTGAGATGTGGTGACTGATCTTTCAGATGTGGAGGTTGGGTTTGTTGTTGATGTTGTTGATCTTGATATCAGACTTCTTGACATTAGAGATATTGTTCTTGATGTGGTTGTGGAAAAAACTCAATGCTTTGATGACATGGTTCAACCAATGGTAGAGTGCATTTATTTTGGAGTGAATATGTCTCTTGGCTCAATAATTCAATTAGTTTGGCAAGTGAAGCAATTTGATTTTGATTTTTATCTTGACACCCTTGATATAGTTGATTTGGTTTTTGTTCAAACAGGTTTGGGATGCATACTTGTGTTTGCATGGGATCATAGAAAAAATTATTTTGAAAATGTTTTGATTTGGGATGATGTTCATATTTAGCATTATGGGTTGAAATTGAACATTGTTGTGGTTGGGACTCACATTGCCTTGATTTAGGTCACTTTGATTTTGCATGGTGTTACCTTGACTTGGATCAAAACACGGAGTTGTTAACATATTGTTTGGACTTTGAACAACATTTGTATATTCACAAACATATCTATCCAAAATTTTACGAAGCATGAATTTGAAATGTTCATGCTTGGTAAACTTGTATTTGGAATGTATGGATTTGGTGGGATAATGTTGTTTGGTTGATAGATTTGTACATGTTTGGAATTTTATTTAAATATACCATAGGGAAAGGTGTTCCAAAATTTAGATCGGGCATACTCTCATTTTTTGTACCATTGAGGTTTGTAGGGGATAATGATGCCATGTATGGATTGCACAAATGTGAGTTTTGATAATCAATTGGCATTGTAACGCGTTGACAGTTTGGTTGATTTAGACCACTCATGGTGTATGAATCAAGTTTATATTCCATGTTCTTCTTGTTTTTTGACCTTGTTGCAAAAGTGAACCTCTAAATTGTTCAAGAACAATGATGAGATGAAGGATGAAAGGGGTGAATGATATGGGTGTTGAATCTTTTAGGAACTTTGGATCAATACTAGACCTTAGGGTTTGATTTTGATTGGTTTGATTTGGATAATGAACTTGTAAACCATAGATGTTAGATGTTATCTTAGGATGAACTCGTTCAAAGGTGTGTTGATTTAACTAGAGGTATGATAAAGGATGCATTCCCATACTCCTAACTAAACAAGGTGATTTTGATTTTGATGATTCCCCCAAGTCTAAAATGATGTTTCCAAAGCTCTAAAGTTGTTTGTGGGATGGATTTTGATAGATGTTTGGGATGGATGAAGTGTTTGATTTTGATCCTAAATTAACCTAAGGAGAACCTTGTTTACAAGACCAAGATATTGAAGAACATGCTTTTCCTTAAGAGTGGTTCAAACCAAAAGACCAATGTTTGCATGAAAACCATATGACCAAAAGATACCAAGCACATGTGTGAGGTCCAATTGTTTCTTAAATTTTCTTAATTAGTTATTTTTATCACAAATAGACTCTTGATTAGCTTTTAAAACTAGATGTCCAATGTCCTAATTTTCTCTCATCCCACAAAGTGCATTATGTGGAAATAAAGGAAATCAAGGCAAAGGTTACCTAATGTTGACTTTAGTAGGAGAAAATTGAGATGAAATCCAAATGCTTAGAAGCCTCTAAGGATACGAATCTCAAGGGCAAGCAATAGCATGTGAGTTTGTTCAAGGGTATTTGCTTCTCCTAAAGGGTTTGAAATTTGGCGCTCATGTTAAATGTTTGTTTTTCTAATGTTTTTTATCAAGAAAAGTGTTTTTATTTCAATAAAATGCACAACCCTATGGATATTGGGACAATATTTGTTGAATCCCCACTTGGACAAGTCTAGCTACATCTACTTTCAGTGGATGGTTAGATGTTGGACCAAGTAGGATCCCCCTTATAGTGCACTCGCTTCTTGGGTAAGCCAAGCATCAATACCCATGAATCTCCCATGGAATACTTTCCATTTCTACTAAAAGCCGTAAAATTGTGGGGCAACTTCAGAATGACTGTTCTTGCACCAACAAATAGATTAAGGATTTTGGCCTATTTTAAACAAGGGGTTTTAATGCGGACATTCTATTCATGGGGGATCATGATCCATGCTATGAGAGACCATTGCTTCCCTTCTCATCCAAACAATCCTTGTGATACTTTCCTTTCCTCAAGTACTCACACTTATATCCTAGGTGGAAGTCGCTTGGCTTTAGTGTGTTCCCGGTTGCGTTATTCCCTTGGGTGACTAATTTTTCCCACAAGGAAGACTCTAAGGATAAAAAATAGCAAGCAAACACATATGTAGTTCGATCAATCTTCATTGAGAAACAAAGAGAGAACACACGTGATATACCTAACTCACACTCATAAACTTTTGTTCAATTTTAAAAGCCCAATTGAAATGTGGAGGAAATATTTTATGCAACTTAATGTCACCAAAAATATTTTTGATTCTCAAGATAGCCTTGAGGCACGAGAGAAGCGCATACATATTTTTAGATGATATTACTTTGAAAAAAGGATTACAAAACACATAATCACATGCTCATTTTAACCTTCAAAGCAAAAATGAATTATTTTTAAGCACCAACTTTGAAGTGTGAGATTTACTTGTTTAGTTTTTAACCAAATCCAAAATCTAGTGAGTTTCTAAGTTCAATTTTAGCCCAACTTCAAAAAAATCAAAACAATGGTTGATTTTAAATGAAAATATAAAGCGAGTTGTCCTAAAATAGAAAACAAAAGTAGTAATGGATGCTTCAAGTTAATAAGCATTTAAAAATTCTTTTTCCAAGTTCAATGCTTGATTATCCAACTAAAACATTAATTCTTCAAAGAGCATTCCCTATGCTTCGATTTTTTCAAGTTCCATGTGTAAATGGAATCTATTCCATAGTGGATTGGTGGCACTTTGATATGAAAAGTGGTCCTTTCCCAACCCTTGACAAGTTCAATCATAAAATTCCTTGAAGATATTATGCTATGAAGTGGATAAAATTAGCTCTCAATGTGAAGATAGTAACTTTACTCTAAGTTGTGGCTGCTAACTACAAAGAGAAGCCTTTCATTTATAGAAATATAAGATGGAAGAATGAGAAAAATGGAGCAATATGGGACTAATATTGACCCAATGACAAGATGCTACTTGTCAAGATGTGAGACGATGAAGGGTGAGCACATTTTGATGAATGTGCCCATAAATGCAATTAGTTGAAATTAAAAATTAGTGAAATGACAAGGTGGAGGGAGAGTCAAATGGAGTTATGGCCACTTGGCTCGGGGAAAAAGGACTTGTAAGATGAAATAAATTCCTTGGTGGAAGGACACATCCTATTTGGAGGGATTTTCAAATTTAGAGGAATATTCCCTCAAAGATGCCAAGTTGAGAGAAAATGAAGATTTAATAAATTAATTAAATTGATTTATTTGTGCAAGTTGCAAAATCTACAGAAAAGAGGATTAGTGTTAGAAATTAATCATAATTAATTAACTTTAGATATAGATTAGTTGACATGACATTTGTTTTAGATTTTAAATCAAATAGGAGGAAATAGTGGACATTAGCCATTTAATTAAATACATTTGATTTAATTAAATGAAGAAACTTTAGGAGATAATTAAATAAAATGATTTATTTAATTAAAGAGATAACCCTAGGAGATTATCCAAATAAACTTGATTTATCTAATTGATGGGCGAATATGATTTAATTAAATATAAGGAATGCATGATGTCAATTTTGCATGTCTACACTACTTTTCAAATATCTCCTTATCTTATGTGGAGTTCATCCTCATCCAAGAATTAGCTTGCATTGCATTTTTCTTTAGTTAAGTTGCATTCATGAAAAGTGCATTTAAGTTGCATTTTTGGAATCTAAAATCATTATTTTTTTTTTAAATTTTACATTTTCATCTTAGGTCTACATTTTACAACACAGAAAACATAAAAAATCCCTTAGAAAACTTGAAAAATATCATAAAATCCCCACTAAGACTCATTTGCCACCATGGGCGAATTAGTCCCTTTTGACCCCTAAAACTGTCTTTTACAAAGTTGAAAACCTTCTTTCTGTGTTTCTGTTTGTTGCCATTAGTTATCTATATCAATTGGCTGAGTTTTTGTATCATGCATTTCATTAGATTTAGCTTACATTAGCTCATTTCCTGCATTGTTAAAATTCACATTTGCACTTCCAATCTTTCATCTTTCAGATTATTGCATAGTGCCATTAGTAAATTACTTTGTTTGAAATCTGACAAGTTGCATTTCATCCTATTTCTTTACATTACATTATAATTTTTCATAAATTCTCTTACATTTAAATCATTATAAATAAGCAATATTAACCTTCATGGCACTTAGACTTTTACAATTTTCATTTTTCAGTATTAGTTCCTAGTTCATTAGCAAATGAAAACAAAAAGCAATAAACATCAAATGATCTAATTCAAAAAATGATTCAATTTCAAAAAAATCTAACATCCAATCCCCTTAGTAGTCATTATTTAGACATGTTAGATGAAGCCCTTAAGGACTTCCTCCCACTAAGATCATCCACTAAAGATTTCCCACAAATAGATGCATGCATTGATAATCATGATAATCATAATTTTTATTCTCTTGGAATCTCTCCCATTGGTGATGAAGGTATCTTGATGAAAGAAGACACAATCATTAAAGATCATCAAAGTATCTCTTGTCTTCCTTCTCCCCCCTTTGCAAAGACATTAAGACACAAAAAGCTGAAATTATTGCCACTACCTTACCGAGTCCTTATTCATCTCCCAACAACTCCCCTACTTGTGCAAATCCTTTAGTGAATAAGGATAAAATCATCAATGATCATGACAAAAACATTTGTGTGGAGGATATGGTTGGGAGCTATGACAATCCTACCTCTCCTACTCAAGAAGACATTCTAGGACATGAGGATGTAAGTATAGATAATCAAGATAATCAACCCTTTTCTTCTCCTAATACCTTCTCTACACATGAAGAAGATAGATTAGTGTTAGAGGATATCGGTAGTGAAACTAATGAAAAACTTATTCCTCCCTTCCCTGATTCCCCTACCCTTTGGAAAGATCTATTTGAACAAAAAATAACAATCATTAATAACCATGAAACTCATAGTTATCCTTCTCTTGATGCCTCTCCTATGAGCGATGAAGCTATCTTGCCAAATCGAATTATGACATGTGATGAACATATTAGTTGTCCTCCTAGGGTCAATATTATGGCACACAAGAATGATACCTTAGAGAAAGTAGACAACCAAATAAAGAATTCTTCTCATATCACTACTATTAATACTCAAACAAATCCAACCATTAATCATTCCCCTACGTGTGTTGAAGTTATTTTGGACACACCTAAGAATCCTATAATTCTTAACCCACTATTACACAAGAAACAAGCTCACAATGCACCCAACCTCATTCTTCAAAATCATGGTCTTCGTGATTTTCCTTTCATAGAAATCAACCCATCCAAAAAAACTTCACTCAACATCCATACTATCACTCAAGATTCTTCTAAGCAAACTCTAACCTTGGTAAATCCTAAATTGATAGATATCTCATTAAACATGTATCAAGTAGACACTTTGTTTCCCTATCCACATAAATGACATTAGTTGCTGCTCCTTGCCATGCAATAGTTGTAGGATCATAGCATACTCACTATTGCATGTTTTGCATCCATTGAAATGGGTAACATACCATCATCCTTTCCAGACTCACATTTGTCCTGCGGGTATGTGCAGGATCATCATGGAAAAAACGGGCCCTTAAGTGGGAAAAAAATCAAAAAAATCAGAGTTAGGCAACTTGACATAAAAATTTGAATAAGTTATCTATATTATTTCAAAAATATGTAAGAATATAATATGTTGCAAATTTAATGTATTTTCTAAACTACTAGGTTTGTTTAAAAAAAAAAATCTATTTGGTGAAAATTTGAAATTTAAATGCAATAGTACTTAAATTTCAGGGAAAAATAAGAAGTAGGTGTTTGTATGACCACCCTAACCACAATAAAATGATAATATTTTTTTATAAGATTTTAGATATAAGTATAGGAATCATGTCCCGATGTGAAGCATTATTTTTTGTAATTTTTTTTGAGTAAATAATTAATTAAATGAATTTTTTATTACAAATTTTAAAAAATATAAAAAACTCGTATGTCTGACCACCTTAACTTGGTCAAAACTTAATGAAATTCAATTTTTCTTTTGTTAATCTTATAGTATGCAAAGCATAGAATGTGATGCATGTTTTGGATTCAAAAATGTGATACCATTCGAAAGCTATAGATGTTTTTCAATTAGTGTATCAATCAGAACTTTAGTCATAATTTGAATAGAATGAATAATAATTACTTATTAAATTCAAAGTAAAACATAATTTATATTGGTGGAAAGCTGAGAATCTCCTTTAAAAACCCTTTTCATTTCATCAATTTTGGGTTAAAAGAAATTTGTTAGCCATATACCCATCATATTGCCACTTTTTGGCCCATCATGATCCTGCACATACCCCTGCACTAAGTGGGGGAAAAGGGTTACAAAGCCTTATCCCAGTATGTAACTTTTCGTTGTCTCTTTTGACTAGTCGTTAACCTTTCATGAACGTATAGGAGCAAGCTTGGGATGTGAATGGCATGTCTTAAGATTGACTCGCATGTGACATACTCCCTTTCTTTATGATACAACTTATCAAAAACATATGACTTGGGATAGGGCTTTTTGAATAAGCTCTCATACCTTCTACTTTAAAGTAGTTGCTCACAGTAATAGTGTAGCAACTGCTTTAAAGTGGGGGCATACATAGACAACTTATTTTGCAAATGTAATGGCGTGATTTAATTTTTCTTGTGATGTGTCCTCTCCTTTGTGGTGTCATTTGGTTTGGTTCCTTCCAAGAGTGTACAATCAACTAAAGTGGCATAATGTGAACAAAGCATCCCATGGATAACAATCTGACAAGGGAATAACGATCAACTGAACTGGCCTAATGTGAATGAGGTATCCCATGGATAACGATTTAGCATCCAAACTTGTCCTCTCTCTGATAAATTAGGCACAATTCTCCCTAAGAAGAAGAGCTTACATGAACAAAGCAAAATCCCCTTTAGCAAAATTCTTTACATATTTAAAAGAATTTACAAAACTGATTACATTGTGGTTCCTTATCAATGTTATCAAAACCATAAATTTGGTATGGTTTGTATAATGGGAAGCTGACACACTGGCATGACTTTATCCTTATATGGTGGGAAGTTGACACACTAGTATGAATTTATCACTAAACCACTTCTTTGGGACATCTCACCGGGTGGACGACCTGATGTTTTGTGGCCCTAGAGTGAGTGCATCTCTATCACCTCATTTTTCTTTCCTTTAGTTCTTGCCATTACATGATTATGTATCTTGATAGTTTGACTTAGGATCTTGGATCTTGGGGGTTTGGCTGCCTTCTTGATCTTTTTCATTCTTTTTCATTTGCATTTGTACTCTTGGATCTATCTTGAATGTCTACTTTAGTGTGAGTTTGAAGCAAGTTCATCATATCGCTAAAGTGGGGGCTAAGTGTACCATAGAAAAATGGATCATTCATATTTTCATTGTTATTTAGGTTTTTCTCTTATGATGCTTGACCAATTTTTCTTTGATTTAATGTTGCAATGTAACTTGTGCATTCACATTAGGTCTTGAATATTCAAATTATGATGTCTTGTGAAGGTGTTGTAAAGTGTTGTAAGGGAATTTCACACCTATCTAGACTTAATGAACCCATTTTCCCTTAATTCAACATTATAAAATATATTTAATGAAGGCTTGTAAAATAAAATTAATGTTAATCTAGTGTTGCAATGTGTCCTACAAATTCACATTGGATGTTGTGCCTTTCTAGGCTATATGGACTACATTTTAATGTTGTAAAGTGTATTTAATCACACTTTCACATTGAATTTTGTGTCCCAAGCCCTAATTGACCTTTGCATCTTCACTAATAGGCCCCTATTACTCCATATTGTGCATCCCAAGGCATAATTTGATGAAATAACTAACAAAGTCATCATATAAACCTAATTTATGTATTCCCCAACAACCTAGTTGGAAAATTAGCCCCTTTGGGACTAATTCACCATCTGTGGTGAATGATTTCTTGCTAGCTGGGTTTGATTTTCCCAAGGTGGCGAATGAGTCCCATTTAGGCCATTTTTGACTTTTGAGCATGAAAATATAGGTTTTAAGTTTAATTTTTCTTCATGTCGGCCTTGGGGATCTAATTTATGAGAAAATTAGGAGAATTTCCTATAAAACCAAGTTTCTAAACCCTAATTTACATCTCATAACTCATTCACACATCTCTTATCAATGATTCATCATCTATCTTCTATCTCACATTAGACAAGTTGGGGTTTCATCATTGCAAGTCCTCAAGATAGCTTCCCAATACATTCAAGGGTAGATTCTTCATGTTTTGTTGTAGGCATTCAAGATAAATATTCATGGAAAGGTATTGAATCCATTATTAAATAATTCATTACATTCTTCCTCTATTTTGGTTTAATTACCTACAAAGGGGTTTAAGCAAGGAAAACCCCCATGCCCTAACATCCAACATTTCTTCTTCTCTTCTTGTGTGTTTGTAGATTTAGGCATCTTGGAGACTTAGAAATCATTGAAGATTGTATTGAAAAGTTGTTCAAGTCATCTCTTCATTGATTAGCTCAACACATCAACAAAAAGTCACCTTTAGGCCTGAATTTGATAGTTTTAGAACCAAATACCTGGCTCAGAAGCAATACCTGGCTCAAAAGAAAAAAGTATAGACCGGAGGCTCCTATTTCCACCTTTGAATCTTTAGAAATTCAAAATTAGACTCATTCACCATGGGTGGAAAATGAGTCCCACTTCCAAGCCTAATTTTGGTTTTTTGCATTTTTGGATACCCATTTGTCTGATACGAGTTCTGGAATAGTTTCACAGATCTGGGACTAATTCACCTAGAATGTCGAATGAGTCCCACTAGGCCTAAAAATTAGGATCAACAACATTCTAAAAGTAATTTCCAGTCTCCATCAATATCTCAAGTGAAAACTTTCAGTTTCATCCATTTCTATTACAATTTGCATTCATTTCTAGGTGTTTTTGCATTGCACAATGTGTTTTCAAAAAATCTAAATTTCATTGATTTTGCATTAATAATCGATCCATATTATCAATTTTTTGCATTCAAAAATTGTATCTAAGTATATTACATCCATATTCCATCCATATTGCATTGACTTTGAGTGTAACATTTCCCATTTTGGCCCTTCTTTCTCCTTTTTGGTAAAAAAAAGCCTAGAAGTGCTATAAAGGATTAGGATGCCAAAAAATTTGCTACACAGGCATGCTATATCAAAGCACAAAGGTTGACTACCATGATGTAAAACATGATGGCAAGATGGATACATACATTTTCATGGCGGCGAGGAGGAGGCAAATAACATTTTATGGAGATGTGTCAAAGAGGCATCTGATGGAGGTTTTTAAGATAGGGCAGATGTAGTCATTCATGACATCAAAATGGTGTTGGGAGATGAATATCTAAGAAAGAATGGTTTTTATTTAGTTAACACAGAAATTGCATCCATGTTTCTCACCATGCTCTTGGATTCAAGGGAAATAGAGGAAATGTTGAAGGTGTTGATGCATAAACTAGTTTGTTCAAAGTAGTAGGGATGAATGAATGGATACCTCAACTGTACTATTCTTGGGTGGGGTCTCTTTCCAAATGGGAGGAAAGCACTGAAAGGGTTAAGTGTTGATGATGGGTGAGTCCAATATTTCATTATTTTGGGTCAGAACATGGATGTGGTGGCGAGGCAACACCAAGGAAAATTTGGCATCAACTTTCTAGAAGGGTGTGTGCAAGCATCGCAAGAGGGGATGCCAACTAAGATTTTTCATTGGAGGAGGATGGAGAGGATGAGTTGGAAGCACAGAATGAAGCAATTTAACTATCAGTCCAAACTTTGGGTGTAAGGTGAGCCAATTTTGTCTATTTCATGGCTCGACAATGTTGTTATGGTTTTACTATAGGGTTTTGGGATAGTGGGTAGTAGTAGTGAAATGGGCTGAGCATTTTTGTATCTCTAGCTCTATTGTAACTTTTTCGTACAATTACTATATGGGTGTCATCCCAATGTGCCATGTTAATTTATAAAAATAAATATATTACAATGAAAATATTGTAATATAATAATAGTAAAACAGTTTAAGGTATGGGAAGTAAATTATGGAGCGTGGGCACGGGCGGGAAAAAAGGGATTTCAAAATTCTAGGCAATAGAAATGGAAATGGAGCAAGATCAAAGAAATCACTATCGAATCAGGAGCTGGAATTGAGTAATAAGAAAGGTAAGGAGGATCAAGATGATGTGGACTCCCGAAATAAAATCCAGGTGGAACCTGGTGGAAAGGATATTCCAGCGGTTAACCTAGTTGCTTCCTCAGCTGGTCAAAAAAATGTGAAAGATAATGATGTGGTGGGGACCACAAGTGGCATTGGAGGCAATCGAAAACCTTGGACCTCTCTGTTTGGGGTAAGACCTAATGGAAAATCACCTTTCCCTCCAGTGCAAAATATTTATTCCCCAGATAGAGGTAAGTTTGCTATTTCTATTCCAGATTCGCTAATCGATCATAATATCGCTCTAATGGAAAGAACCCTGGTGGGGAATTTTCTGGGCCCTAGACCAAATATTGAAGTGGTTAGGTAGTTCATTAAAAATAAATGGAGAACAAACAAAAAAGTTTCAATTGCTGCTCTTCCAAAGGGTTTTTTTTGTGTTTGAATTTACTTGCAGAGAGGACATCTTGGCTATTAGAAGTGGGGTTCCCTGGGTTATAGGTAAATCATCACTAGCTCTAAAGAAGTGGTCCTCTAACTTGGACCTATCAGATTCCATTTTTGAGAACGTCCCAGTTTGGGTAAGACTTCTGGGCCTGCCCCTAGAGTACTGGAATGAAGATATCTTTTATGGTATTATGAGTTCCTTTGGTGAGCTCCTTTCTATTGATACTATGATAGCTGCTAGAAAGAGATTGGTTTTTGCGAGAATATGTGTGGGGGTCTCCCAGGAAGCTGACCTTCCTTCTTCGATTGAGATCTAGTCTAAACTTGGATACTGGTTGCAAAATATAGAGTTTGAAACCATCCCATTTTCCTACTTCAAGTGCAGGAAATCTAGGCACTGGGGAAAAAAATGTCCCTTAAACACCACATCAGAGAAAGAGAAACCTGCTAGCCCTTCAAAAATAGTCTGGAAAAAAGAATTCAGGAGGAGATAGTAAGGAAAATAAAGAGGTAAATGTTCAGGACTTGGATATTAAAGAGTCTAATACTCAGAGCACATCTTCTGAGACTAAAGTGGTTATGGAAAATAATGGTGCGATCCGTATGGATCCCCATGATATGAATCTTGCTAGAACGTTATCTTCAAAGGAAAATGTTTCCATTGAAGATCTGTCGACTGGGGAAGAAGATTTGAACCAAAAAGCTAAATTAGTGCCCCTAGTGACAATCCCAATAGAAATTTATGTTGAGACTCTGGGCTTGGAGGACATTCCTAGTAAGGGCTTATCCTTGGAACTAAATATCCCTTTCCCTTTCCCGTCTTCATAAGGTTCTTCCCCCACGGGTGATGCGAACTTTTTGGATCCCAACTCCTATGAGGTGGTCAAGGACTCCCTTGAAAACCTGGGCCAGGCAGTAGATCTTTCTAGAAATCTTCATGAGAATGATAATATGGATACTTTACCCTGGGATCAAAGGATCCTAACTGATAAGGAATGAGAATCTAGCAAAGAGTTAGATAGCCAAGAAGAGATTGATAAAGAAGAGAACTTATCAAAGAAGATGAAAGAAAAAAATAAACTAGGGAAAATTTGAAGTGGCATTTCTACCAAATCAAAAGCTAAGGAAAATTGTGGAGCAGTAAAGAACTCATGAGGGAAAAAGTCTTCTAAAAAGATAAGAGAGCAGAATAGCTTTTAGGATATAGTGGATGGGTCTCAGAAAACCATCCCAGAATGCCTCAATTCCCCTGGTAATTTATAAAGATTATGTCCTGGAATATCAGGGGACTCAATAGCCCTCATAAATAGGATGTTCTTCACAATTTTGTTAGAGATCACAAGCCTGATATTCTTTTAATTCAGGAGACTAAAATTTCAAAGGAGAAAGTTGAGAAGGTGAAACTTTTCCAGCACTGTAGTACTCATGGTAATAACTCGATTGGTGCTTCTGGAGGCATTGCTACTTTCTACAATAGCCACATAATCAAAGGCGATCCGATTTTAGAGGGAACGAATCATATTTCCACTAGATTCACACATATAAGGGACAACTTCAGCTGGATTCAACTGAATATATATGCCCCCAATGGTAAAGGTATGAGAAAATCCTTTTTGTTGGAGTTGGCTGCCTTTAGGAGGATTTTTGATAGAGAGGCTTGGGTTGTTATGGGTGATTTCAATACACCTTTAATGAATGGGGAAAATTTTGGAGGAACCCAGATTAATGAGGAGAGCAAAGAGGATCTTCAGAATTTCATTGATAATCAGGGGCTGATTGATCTGGATTTACATGGAGCTTCCTATACCTGGTCTAATCGCAGAAAGGGGTTGGATCTCATTCAGATCAGATTAGATATATCTTTAATATCAAATCATTGGTTTTTTGGTTATTACTGTTCTCTTAAAGCTCTCTCTAGGATTGGTTCTGATCATTTCCCTATCAGTTTAATTAATGATTCCATAAAAAAAAAAAAACATCCCTTTCAGATTTGAAAAAATGTGGACCTCTCATCCTGCTCTTAAAGAGGAAATTAGGAAATGGTGGAATATATGTATTCCTGGTACAACTATGTTTAGAATAGCTAAAAAACTAAGGGAAGTGAAATGTAATCTGAAAAAATGGAAAAAGGAGTCTTTTGGGAACATCTTTAGGATCAAGTCTGACTTCCAGATGGATCTGGGAAACATTCAATGTAAAATCCAGGAGGGATATATGAATGACACTAAGGAAGAAGAGAATGAGCTCCTCACTAAGATGCATGACATAATTAGAAAGGAGGAGGAGTTTTGGAGGCAAAGATCTAGAGCTCTATGGTTATCTACAGGTGACAAAAACACCAGGTATTTTCATCTTTTGGCTTCAAAACATAGAGCTATAAACAAAATATCTCAAATTGAAGTGAATGGCATTAGGTATGAGGAGGAGGATATTATAAAGCATGCTTGCTCTTTTTTCAAACATCTTCTTTCGAAAAATGATGAAATTAACCAAATTGATCAAGATCAGTTAGTTGAAGCTATTCCGATAATTATCAACCAGGAAAATAACTCTTTGTTGTCTGCTATCCCCACCAATGAGGAAGTCAAGAGGGTTGTTTTTTCCTTTGATGGGAGTAAGGCTTCGGGTCTAGATTGTTTCCCTTTATTTTTCTTTTAATGGCTTTGGGAGATTGTTGAAAAAGATTTGGTGAATGCTATAAAAGAATTTTTTGGATGCAGAAGTCTCCTAAAAAAATTAAATGCCACCTTCTTAGTCCTTATCCCCAAGAAACCTAGAGCTAATAATTTTGAGGCTTTCAGGCCCATAAGTCTTTGTAATTCTATATATAAAATCATTTCTAAGGTTTTAACTTGTAGATTTTTAACTCTTTTGCCCTCTTTAATTTCTCCTCAATAGAATGGCTTTGTCCTTGGTAGAAAAATCCTTGAATCTATTGTGATGGTGCATGAGAATTTTCATTCCTTAGTGGAATCGAAGACTGAAGGATTTTTATTAAAGCTTGATATATCAAAAGCCTATGACAGAGTTGATTGGATTTTCTTATTTAAAATATTAAAGGCTTTTAGATTTTGCGACACGGTAATCCAAATGATGGAACAACTTGTGTCTACTACTTCTATATCGGTTATGGTTAATGGTTCCCCTACTTCTATTTTCCAAAGCACCAGAGGTCTAAGACAGGGCGATCCTATTTCTCCCATTTTATTCACTATCATGGCTGAAAGTCTTGGCAGAAATCTAAAAAAGTTGGTTGAATATGGATCTCTTTTTGGTCTCAAACCTTCTTTTGGTAACCTGGTTTGTTCCCATCAACAATTCGTTGATGATACTATGCTAACGGGTAAAGCTTCGGTCACTAAAGGAAAAACTTTAAAACATCTGCTTCATAAATATGGGAGAGCTTCAGGACAGTTGATCAACAATAAAAAAAAGCTATTTGTTCTTCTTCAATACACCAGATAAAAGAAAGACCAAAATTGCCAGAATTTTAGGCTATAGGGTGGACTCTTTACCTGCCACCTATCTTGGGTTGCCCTTAAGCCTTAAACTTCCTGATTCTTTTTGGCTTTCACTGGTTGAAAGATTCAGCAAGAAGCTTGCTGGCTAGAAAGGAGCTCTATTAAGTCAAGCATGAAAACTTCGACTCCTCAAAGCCTCGCTCCAAAATTTGCCTATCTATGCCCTAAGAATTTTTAAAATTCCTGCTAAATTTGCAGATGCTATCGAAAAGATTCAAAAAATATTTTTTTGGTCAGGTGTTGAAGAAAAAAAAATACTTCCTCTAATTGGATGGAATCTGGTTTGTAGACCAAAAAAGGTTGGAGGGTTATGTCTTAGATGAATCAGAATGGTTAACAAAATCCTTTTAGCTAAACAAATCTGGAGAATCTTCTCATCGTCGGGAGAATGGACAGATATCCTTGCAAGCAAATATTTAGAAAATAACCGTTCCTTTATTATTGTGAAGGACTCCCTCATTCTCTCTAGAGGGTCTACCTGCTGGAATAATCTAATCAATGGTAAGAATATTGTGGATTTTGGAACTGGCTAGTAGGTGAGAAGCGACAACCATACCAGATTTTGGGAGGATAGATGGCTATTCAGGGAGCCCCTTTTAAAAACCAATTCCTTTAGTGAATGGGCTGAGAATTGCAAGGCCCGTTATGGCTCTTATGTGAAAGACTATAGAGTGAATGGTAAATGGGTGGATCTAGGTCTCGTTAGTTAGGCTCTTGCTCCTATCCAGTCTTCCTTGCTAGCTGTTAGACTATGCTCTGATCAAGTGGATGATTGTCTTGTCTGGCTTGACGAATCCTTGGGAAATTATTATATTTCATCTGCCTTCGCCAAAATTACTTCATCTCAGGACTCTCCTCCTTTTTGGTCGAAAGCTTGGTTCAAACATTTGATCCCTAAAATCAACATTTTTTTCTGGATCTTTCTCCAGAACAAGGTGCTCACGATTGATAACCTTTGCAAACGTGGATTTCAAATACCTATCAGATGCTCCCTTTGTAAGACAGAGGCCAAATCTATGCATCATTTGTTCCTTCATTGCTCATTTTCTGCTACTATATGGAATAAAATTATCAGCCTGTGGCATCTTTCTTGGTTTTTCCTTCGTCCATTGAAGATTTCTTTCTTCAATGGAAAGCCCCGACTAAAAATTCTATACTCAGGATTTTATGGGATTTCTCCTTCCCTCATGTTGTTTGGGGTCTTTGGAAAGAATGCAACAATACAATTTACAGCGATAAAGAAGCTTCTGCAGATATTGTTTTTGAAAAAATTGTTAGATTCTTGAAGGAAAATTTTAATGTTTTTCCCCAGAAATATAGCTTGTCGGAGAAAGCATGAATTTCCTCCTATTACCTTATTGTCGCTAGGGAATGGAACATTAGCCTGAACTTGCCCTGTTTTCCAAAGAAAGTTAAGAAGGACAGAGAGGATGCTCGCTGGTCTTTTCCGCCTAATGGATGGGTCAAAGCTAACTTTGACGGTGCGGAAAAAGGTAAACCGGGGGCGGCTGGCTGTGGTGGTGTCTTAAGGGATTCCTTTGGAAATTTCCTTGGTGTGACATCCTCTCCTCTCGGCTCCCAAACCAATCATTTAGCGGAGGCGGCTAGCGCTTTTCATATTATAAATTTATCCCAAAGTCTTAACTTTAAAAATCTTTGGATTGAAGGTGACTCCAAAAATATAATTGACTGCCTCCGTGGCAAGTCTCCTCCCTCATGGATAATAAAATCTTGGATTGATAATGCCATCTTTACTTTAGCTAAATTTGATAAAGTTAAAATATCACATGCTTATAGAGAAGTCAATGCTGTTGTGGATTTTTTTGCTAATGAAGGAGTTAGAAGTAATGATTTGTGCACTTGGCATAATGTTAGCAATCTAAATTCTAATGTTCGCGCATTATTGAATTATGATAAATCACATGGACAAGAGGCGAGTCATCCTTTTAATGAGGACAGGTTGGATTTATCACATCACAATCATTAGATTGTATGGGATCAAGCTCAATGGCTTAGGTTGCAAGGAAGCTCCGCATGCTTTGTGGGTTCTCAGATTTGGCAGGGCCAATTTTAGTAAAGATTTCGTCTGTGTCTGTCCCACAGTGTTGGCTAGGATGGGTTGAGACAGGAAAAGAATCGAGCCGGACAACTTTGAGGTGCACACTAAAAATGTTAAGGTTTGGAATAAAGTCAAAAGTGGTGGGTTACTCCCTTTTTTGGAGAAGCTCCATGGCTCCAATCAGGCAGCTATAGACCTTTTTGTGAAAAATTGGAATAATGGTAACCTTACCCTGTTTGGGAGGAGTGTGGAGCTCAATGAAAATTTGATAGCTGAAGTGACGGGTTTGTCTACTGATGGGAATAAGTTCTTTAGGGACAGGGTTTTCTCGGATGATGTCGTTGTTAGATTTCCCAAAAAAGAAAAAGAAAGGCTGAATCTTGTGAAAATTTCCAACAGCTACTTTCATGTCGATACCATAAAAGCCCTTTGGCGAAAGGTCCTACGGGTCATCATGGAGTACATTATGGTGGACGGGCGCTTCACCAGGGTTTATGGCTACCACTTTGCTCTGCTCAATCACTTCCGCTAAGAGGTAAGGGTTTTGTTCCCCTATTACCTTTTCTGTTCTCTGAGGAAAAGCTTGGTTGATCATATGAAAAACCTTAGAAGATTCCCAATCCTGCATACTGGGCTGATTAGGTTGATTGTTGAGCATTTTCAAAACATGCACGTCCCCACTAATCTGGAAACCCTCCCTAACTCTAAGGATGATGACACTGAGCCCAGTTGTTCAGAGTATTTGCCCAACTTAAGTCCAAATAGAACGGTCCTTAACCTGCATGCTGGCCTTTTTGGCAAAAAAAACTCTACCCCTTCTTCTGATAAAGCTCATGTTGTGTTTGAGCCGGGAAGCCCTTCCCTCAAGACCAGTCTTGTCAGTAAGAACCCCAAGGCTAAAAACCTTGTTTCCTATTATGAAGATTCCCCTGAATTTGAGGAGCCTCGTGCCAATAATACTAAGTCAAGTGCAGACCCTTTGTTGGAAAAATCTGCTAGAGATGGTTCCCCTGCTAAAACTGGTCTTAATACTGGAAGGGACCCCCCCTTTATATGTTTTGAATTTATCCAAAAATAATGTTGATTCCCATTTCAAATTTTTGAAATGGACTTTCAATTAAATTAATGAGATCAAGATAAAAAATTGGGCCCTTCAAAGCAAGCTGGAAGAGCTGGGTGCCAAGACTGTAGCGATGGAAAAGAAAGAAGAGGACAGAGGTGATCAAGGCCTCAGCAAAGAAACTAGGTACCAAGTTGAAAATAACATAAATATTGATATTGAGGTTGAGAATATGAGGAACACCATCAAAATTATTGTTGAACAAAACAATCGAATGGCTAGACACAACACCATTATTATTAATGCAGTGACTGAGAAGTTAGATAGAGCCCAACAGGGGTCTCTGGTGGTGGATCTGGAGGAAACTGATGATAAAAGCTAGGATATGGATGTTGGGATTTCAAAGATAACTAGGGCCAATCTGAAGAGAAAGGCTCCCCCTACTCCGAAGATGATTCAAATCTTTAAAAAGGACATCCATGACATGCAGAATTTGGAGGCGGAGACGGAGTCTGTCCTCAAGACTCTAGATTAATTGCGACCAGTTTCTTTTTGTCTGCTCTACTAGCCCTTTTTGCTTGACCTTTCTGGTTTGGTACGGTTGGCTGTTGCTTGCTTGTCTTTTTCCTTTTGGGCAACTGGTGTATTTTGTTGGATTTTTATTTCCTTTTCTTATCTCTGTAAACTTTGTGGTTTCGGGTCCCTGTAAAACCCGTTTTACCCCTTTATCAAAAACAACAAAATAGTTTAATAATCATAATATCCTAGATCTAATATATCATTTATAATTTAATGTAATATTAATTATAATCTAATGATATAAATTTATTTACATAATAATAAATATAATGTAATATAGTACAACATAATATAGTATAATATTATATAATAAAATTTAATATCATAATAATTATAAAAAAAAATACAAATTTAATTACATTATAAAAATATATAATAATAACATGATAATTTTAATATCATGTAATAATAATATAATAGCATAATATAATATTATAATTTAATATAATATACTATATCATAATATAACTTAATGTAATAATAATTATAATATAATAATACAATAAAGTAATAAACTATAATATAATAACATAATGTAATATAATAATAATTAAATAATAATAAAAATTTATAATGATAAATTTAATAATAAAAATAACATATAATAACATGCATTAATAACTAATTATTTTGTTTGTTTATTTAATTTACAATTATTGTAGTTTAATTCAATATTATTTAAAAACTATTTTATTTAGATAAAAATTATTTTATTTTATTTTAAATTTACTTCAAAATTATTTTCATTTTTTTTTTTAAATATAGATTTCATCGGTAAAGTTTTTTAAATAACCTATTAATAATCGACACGAGATTGAGGTGCCGTTTTCATGCATGTTAAATCCTCTGCCTTTTTTTTAGGGAGAATAGCCGCGTCCAAGCGAGCTTGATAGTTGAATTACTGACATTTGTACTTCCTCATATTTGCATTATAGTACTTCTGTCTGCATTTAAATCAGACAACAGACAGTAGTTTGGTGGGGTAGGCCTAGGTGTCTTTGGCAAATACGATTTCACTCCCTGAGTCCCGTAGATCATACATTCACATGTTTTCAGAAAACACTGGTCAAACAAGCAGAGTTTAATCGTGTAAAATGTTTAAAGTACGGCATTTTCTAAAAGAAGGAAGAATTGCAATTGTCAGAACAATTCATAGAGATCATCTTGCAAACAAACAACAGAAAACCGAAGGAGATATGGCGAACAATTCGCCTACATAGCCAGAAGATTACACTTTGCCTACGGCTTCTTAAACTTCCCTTAAATCATCTGATTAACAGAGGGAATATTTATCCTTTTCGCCATCGTTTTAGTTGGCTACAACTTGTCGACTATTTAGACTCTCCATAATATCTATAGGACAATTATGGGAACAATAAATCAAAACCAGAAACCATTGCAAAGAACAATAAATCAAACAAAAGTATTCAACCTCCTCAATTTACTAAAGTTGGTAAGTGGTTGTAAATGTTAAATTCCACTATGCGGCAAACTAGCTCCTAGGTAATTACATTCTATACAAATGAATCTTAACCTTTGAAACATTGATCATTTTTCCACTATATCTAGTTATTATTTGCTGATAATTCTTTGTTATGATATTATAAGGATTGCTTTTAATTCATTTAAAAATTTATAATAAATAATATAAAATTAAAATTTTCTATACGTTAGATTATTTATTTTTCACGTATATTTTGTAAGGATTATTTGTCTTTGAAGCTTTATTCTATAAAATAAAGTTTAATTCAAATAACTAGTATTGCATGTGAAATATTAAAATGAAAAGGAAGACAATTTCTCCTCTTCATATTATTAATACCTTAAATGTTCATAGTAATTTCTTTGACAAGTTAATGACTCAAGTTTGATCTTTCATAGAAGAATTACTATAAGATAATTTTCAACTTAGAAGCAATGTCATAAAATTTAAATAAAAATTTAATACAAAAGTGATAAAGGAAACTAGAGTAGATAAAGAAAACATTTATGGGTTTATTACATATATTAACGCTCTTCTCAAAGATATTGAAATTGTACATAAGTAATCCCTCATTGATAATTGATTAAAAGAAACAAATTATGAAAATAGTTAAAGGTAGAAATTATAATTGCTACACTAATCTATGAGAGGAGGTAAATGTATTACATTTAAAAAATAAATCTTGATGGAGAGAACACGTGACATTTACTTATTTTTTAGGTTTAGTGAAAGCATGGCTTTGGGTACCTTACTTGCAAGTCAAATCCTATAGCAGAAGTATTCTAGCTAAATCAAAGCCTAAGGGTGGGCTTCAAAATATAGTTTAAATGAAACATATGTATGTTATGAGACACGTGTTTTCTAATGTGCATACATTGGAAATTTAAAAAAGTGAGTGCTTTAATATTCAATAAAATAGTTAATTGAACTTTTCTATACCTCCTAAGTTTCTCTCTATATATATATATATGTGTGTGTGTGTGTGTGTGTGTGTGTGTGTGTGTGTGTGTGTGTGTGTGTGTGTGTGTGTGTGTGTGTGTATGTATATATTTATATGTATATGTTTATGTATATGTATATGTATATATATGTACATATATATACATATATGTTTTGGAGGTTTAATATTTTATTTATTTTTGTATCATTAGAAGTTGTACTCGCTTAAGGTGAAAGTATAATTTCATTCTTTATTTGGAACTCACTTTAGTATCCTCCTCATTGATTCATTTTAGAAATAATCCCTAGCCTTTACCTTTCCTTTTCAACCTAGGAGAGCATGCCAGTGCTATCATAGTGAGTTCCTTCTCGATCCTATTTCACCAAATTAACCTTGGCAAGTGCTTAGTTTTTGAGGACAGAGGAATTTCCATCATCTGAAGGGAGCTTCTCACTTTGAGATGGTGCTTTGCATGAGAAGCATTTTTTTCTTTATTTCTTATTTTTCTTGTTTATGTTGATGGCTTCAAGAATACATATATTGTGAAGTTTGACTTTTGGAGACAAGTAAGTGATTTGGTGTTGAACTCAATATGGATTTTTGTCCAACAAGTGTACAAGACAGGGATCGAGAATTATACCCTTTTGAGGGTCATATTGTGGATGCTAAATCTACATATTCTTAAACCTTAACATAATATCATCATGTTAGTCATTTGAAACACATTAAATTAAACATCCCTATGAAATACTTAACCATGCTAAAATATGCAAAACTAAATAGAACAAAAACATCTAATTGCAAGCATATAAAAACATGATCAAAACCCTATCTCATAGTGGATTAGTGCTTCTATGGAAAGAATCCCTTTCCCAATCCTTGATAAACTCGAGATATGTTGATGATCAAGATGATGAGTTGTGGAGAGAGATACTAAGATTGTGGAGGATTGATACAATAGAGAAGCTCTCTATTTATAGCTAAGAAGGGTAAAAGAATGTCAAACATGGAGGATGTGGGACTAAAAACCAACCAATGGCAAGATGCCACTTGTCCAAATGTGAGAGGTTAAGGAATGAGCACATTTTGGTCGATGTGCCAAAGAGGGGGAGATTTGAAATTTGAATTTGAGAGTTAAATACTAAATTTGACCTTTGCAAGAGACATGTAATAGCTCATAAATGCCTTGTTAGATGTACATGTCAACTTGGGGGGAGATTCAAATTTGGAAGAATATTCTCTTTTTGTGCCAAGTTGAAAGAAAATGATGAATTACTAAATCAATAAATTGATTTATTTGTGCAAGTGGGAAAAGCTAGATGATGTGATGGGTGATTAGATTAGATTAATCAGAATTAGATTAATTTAGTGGGGGATTAGGTGATTTGACCCATTTGACTTAAATTTAGGGATTTAAACTAAATCAAAGGGAGATGAAAGATGATAAAGATTTAGTTAAATAAATATTTTGATTTATTTAGCTAAGGGGGATAATGATAGTATTTATTTAATTTAAATGGATGACCTTAGGAGATTAATCAATTAAACTTGATTTATTTAATTGATGGGAGAATATGAATTAGTTAAATATAAGGAATGCCTAATGTCAATTTCACATGTCTACATTTTTCCCCTCTTTGAAGCAATGTACTTACTATGTTGGTTCAAAGAATAAACTTTCTACGATCAAAATTCAAATATTTTCTAAGGTTTTTTTGGATGCCCCAATGGAAAGAAGTACACTAGTATATTGTCCCCTCCAGAGATCGAGCGAAAAGATTCGATTTAGGGGTCGATCTTGTGATAAAGAGGTTCAAGATGGACGCATGGATGGGTATGATGATGATGCAAATGAGATGGTTTTAGTATGCTTAGAATAACCAATCTATATTATCCTAAATGACTTAGATGATGATATGATGTAAGTGAGATGGATGATGCGATGATGCCTATATGATTATGCGATGAATGTTTTATGCAAATGTATGATTTTATGAGATTCATAGACTAACAGATCTATATTATGATGATGAACATTTATGTGAGATTATGTGCAAAATGCTGATGGTTTGAGGATGCAGGATGGATGTAGTGGTGATGATGATTAACTATTCATGACATGATGTTAGTGCAGAGAAGAAGAAATGAGAAATGAGATGATAACAAGAGGATCCAACAAGCCAACTTTATGAGAGATGATGATGAGAAATGGATGATTTTCTTATCAAGGATTGGGATTTTAAAAGGTTCACTTACCTTATGTTTGATAACATGGCTAAGCACAATGCATCAAGGTATAAAGATATAGGACAGTGTTGCACTTAGTGTGATGGACTTTGATTTGAAAAGTAGATAGGAGTATTCTTATTCACACCTGACATATGGAAAAATTGCTAGGATACACTTTAAAATTTTCAAACCTCTCAGACCAAAACATGGAAAGGTATAACCTATCAATGCAATAGTCAACAAGCTACCCAAAACACCATCCATACATATCTAACAAAGCAAGTATTCACCAAGTTATATTACAAGAATTTCCAACAAGCACAACAACCAAAAGATAATGATCATTGCCCCATTCCTTTCTCTCTAAATAATTTTGAGTGGACATCATCGAGAGGTCATTAGAATGAGCGCAGTAAGATAAATCAAAAGAAAAGATCAGAACACAAACAAGCCAATGTTCTTCATATCTTCAAAAAAATGGATATGTTTTGATAGGATAAGAATCCAAAGTGATCCAAAATGATGCCCATTGTCAGAACAATATATCCTAGGACATGCATTGTATCAGATGATGATGGGTTGATAAGTTGATTGATAGGTTGTTGATAAAAGGTTGGTTGACATGTTTGAAAATGATCAAGAGTTTGATTTTGTGTTTCAAGATTTGTTGCTTCGATTTTGATTTTGTGTTTGAAGTTTACTTTTGTTGATTATTGTGATTGTTTCTATTTATGTTGCCAAAGGATGAAGGTGATGATCAGTTTATTATGGATGATTGATTATTTTGAGTGAAAGCAAGATGAGACAGATGGATTTTTTTTCAAATATTTGGATGTTTTTGACGTTTTTGGAATGTTTTGAGGCTTTGTTTTGCTATTTTCAAGATTTTTACAAATGTTTTGATTTTCAAAATTTGCTAATGTTTTTGGGTTTTGTCATATTTTATGAATGTTTTTTGATTTTGTGTGATTTTGACGATTTGGGTACAAATATGTGTGATGATATTAGTGATCTATTTTGGATTTTGTTGAAAACCAAGCTAGGGTTGATTGATCTGATTGATGAATTGATTGTGATAACATTGTTAAAGATACACAACAGTGCAAGGATAGTGCTAAGAAACACAAGGATTGGGATGTATCTCCCAAGACGATGAGGGATTGATGATAATAACATTGTTGAGGATACACAACAATGTAAGGATAGTGTTAACCAACACAAGGATATCTTGAGATGATGATTTTTTGATTGGATTTGATTGATCAAGATTGATGAAGCTTGATTTGGAACAAAATTTGTTTGAATGATTTTATGTGATGTTTGAAGGGTGGATTAGATGCAACTAATATTTAGTGTTTGGATTGATGTTTGATGAAAGATAAAGCCTGATAGGGAACATCTTCTTCTCAAAATATGCCATGGGCTAGTGATTTAGATTTTGGATCACAAATGCTTTGACCAATTTTGTTTCACGTTTTCCAATGTTTGGATCACCACATATGTTGGAGGCTATAGATCAAGATTTATTATTGAAGCAAGATGTAAATATCTACCCCTAGTGTCTAGAAATGTATGGAAAGTCATGAATGGATGCCTAGATGGTAAGAATGCAAAGGATTCCAAGGATTATCTTGTGATAAGATAAGGTGTTTGGATAAAGAATGTTGATTTGGATAATGTAGCATGGCTCATATAATGTTGGATAGGATAGGATCAATGAAAATGACCCATGTCAAGATGTTTACCATAAGCAAGTTTAAAGTGTACCCCAAACTTCATCAAGATCAAGATAACTTGGAAGATGGATGTTGATGGATGAAAATGGATTGGATTAATGGTTTATGGATGAATGGATTTAGTATGGATAAGATGAATGGAATACTGGATTTATTATGGATGGGATAGGATACTTTCACCTAAACCAGTGCATGCAGATGCTCGATTCTACATATGATGCATGTTTACCAATTTTTCATCATGGTACTTTCCCAAAGCACCACCCATGCAGTTTTCACTAGAGGACGATTTCTTTTTCTTTACTATTTTCAATCCCTTTTCTGATTTTTTTTGGATTTTGATTTTTTTGATTTTTTTTGGATTTTTCTAAAAGATTTAAAGCTCATGTTGAACCTCCTGCTGTTGTCGATGTAGGTTCTTCTGTCATAATTGTCCATCGGTATCCTGCTTGAAGAATTTTCTTTGCCAAGATACGTGCACTTGAATACAACTTTTGAGATTCCCGATCTGTTTCGTCGATACTGGAGTTAACTTTTTCTTTGTGCACACATCACGATAGAGTGCCTTATGAATTATTTTGATGAAGGTTCATTGCCAATACATAGTCAATGTGAGAATTGGATATCATAAACGAGGCGTGGATGGAGTGTGTTTAGGGATAAAATATGGACTGGTTGATAGTTTGGAATCTTTGACTCTCCAAACTTGGGAAGATGAACAATGATGGGTGGATACGAAAGTGTGCTTGGAATTAGGACCAACTGCTTGATACACTTTGTACATCACTTGAAAAGCCTAATTTTACTTTTATGGGCATCTTTGATGGATACTTTTCCCTTATTTTATTTTTCCTCATAGTTTATTTGACTAATGGAGTTTGATAGGGATAATCTTTCTTTGTATTTTTTGGTATCCACATGTATTTGATTTTTCCATTACTCTCCTCACCTTCTCTTGCTTTGATAACATTCATTTTTCTTTGATTTGAATCTTTCTTTTGATGTTGGTCTCAATTCATAGATGGGATGCTGGGTGAATGAAGATTCATGACATGGCTAGTTGTAGTATTGACACTAGTTTCATCATAAGGACTCTTCGTGCTCCCTATGTTGATGTTTGCTTGAGATATAGTTTCCCCCAGTATTGTGGAAGTAGTACTTTAATTCTTTGATTCTTCCTATTCCAAGAGCTCCTATTTAGTAAGCATTCTCTTGTAAATGACTACCGCAGATGGCATTGTTTCCATTTGTTGCTCTACAAACTTTGTATTGTCCTGTTCTGTCTGATCTACTTCCTTGAGTGGATAATGTTGGATATATTCATACATGAAGTACTCAGTCTAAATTTGGGATATATCTGATCCTGATGTTGAAAACTCTGTTTGACTGTGCGAATTGATAACTTGCTCTTTTTGTGTAAAAATGTGAGGAGTAAAGGAATCATGTTTTGAATGAAGATCATCTATGTGTCAATCAAAAGAAAGAATCTCATGGGTGGATGGAGGAATATGTGTTATGTGGATATGATCATCTTGTATAGATAGGAGAGTATTCATTAGATTATTGTAGTATCTTGGAGATACAAATTATTCATCTTGAATTATTTCAGAATTTCTTTTGACATGCTTTGGATCAAGTTCTTGACATGGGTTAGTTGCAAAGGATGGATTACTTACAAAGGGTTCTTGGACATGATCTTTAGGCATGGAAAGTTGTTCAATACCCTCTTGATATTTGAGTGGACTTGGATCAAGGGTTGAGTTGAGGATTCCTTCAGTATCTATAACCATGAGGTCAAAGGGAGTCAACATGTCTTGGAAAGGATCATTGCTAGACCTTGGTGAAAGATTTTGATCATGCTTTGGAATAAATTCTTGAGATATGTCCTCTATCTCATAAGGTGATGTAGAGACATTTTTTAGTATGATCATTGATCAATGGATTATAGATTATGTCAATGGGATCAAATAGTTCTAACACTCCATGAAATAGATCACTAAAACGTGGCTCTTGATGTATGGTGAGTTGATTATTGGATGGGGTAGAAACATTTTCAATGTGCTCATTAATGGAAGGATCTTGAACATTGTTTTCGACAATTGTGGCAAGGAGATTGTCAATTTCTTCAACCATAGGGTCAAGTGATGTTGACATTTCTTGTTCAATTGAATCATTGTTGGGTATTGTTAGTGGATCTTGATCATGATTGAAAAGTGATTCTTGATATATGTTGATTTGATCTCTGGATGAGGTAGAAACATCTTCAAGGTTCTCATTGATGGATTGATCTTGATCCTTGTTCTCAGCAGTTGTGGTGGAGATAATTTTAATGCTATCATTGTCCCCAATAGTGATTATCTTTTGATCAATGAGGTCTTGGATGAGATTTTTGAGTCGAATACAACTTAATGTTGCATGTCCCTTTGTTTTGTGAAAATCACAATGGTGCTCCTCATTATACCCTAGTGGTTTAATTAGGGGTTCTTGATAGTTCCCATAGATAGGGAGCTTGATGATATTTTCTTGTACCAATTTTTGCAGGATTGATTCGATTGGTCTCCCAAGTGGTGTGTATTTTCATTTGTTACCTTGTGAGATTTGTACTTTAAATTGACCTTGTGATGATTGATCTTGAAGACATGGTGATTGATCTTTGAAATGTGGCAATTGATCTTATAGATGGGGTAATTGGATTTTTTGTTGATGTTGTTGATCTTGATGTCCAGCTTCTTGACATTGGTGATGCGGTTGTGGACACAACTCAATCCTTTGATGACATGGTTTAACCAATGGAAGAGTGTATTGATTTTGGAGTGAAGATATCTCTTGGGTCAATAATTTAATTAGTTTCGAATGTGAAGCAAGTTTCTCTAGCAAAATTTGATCATGATTTTGAATTTGACCCCCTTGATTTGGCTTTTGTTTAAGCAGATTTGGAGTGTGTACTTGTGGTGTTTGATTTTAAAAAATGTTATGATTTGGGATGATGCTTAGATTTGGCATGATAGTTTGAAATTGAACATTTTTGTGGTTGGGAATCACATTGCTTTTATTTAGGTAACTTCAATTTTGCATGGTGTTACCTTGACTTGAATCAATACATGGAGTCATTATCATCATGTTTGGAATTTGAACAACATTTGTGTGATTCACAAACATATCTATCCCAAAGTTTCTCAAGTTTGGATTCAAAATGTTCATGTTTGGTAAAGTTGTACTTGGTACATTCACATTTGGCTTGTAGGGATTTGATGGGATGATGTTGTTTGTTTGAAGGTTCATGCATTGATTGTTTAGTTGATAGACTCATAGGTTTGGACTTGGATTTAAACCTACCATCGAGAAAGGTGTTCCAAAATTTTGAATGGGCATACTCACATTTTTTGTACCATTGAGGTTTGTAGGAGATAATGATCTCATGTACAGATTGTATAAATGTGATTTTTGATAATCAATTGACTTTGTAAGGCTTTGAAAGTTCAGTTGACTTGGATTACTCATGATGTATGGTTCAAGTTTATATTCCATGTTCTTCTTGTGTTTTGACCTTGTTGAAAAAGTGAATCTCTAAGGTGTTCAAGACCAATGATGAGATGAAGGATGAAAGGGGTGAATGATATGGGTGTTGAACATTTTAGGAACTTTGAGTCAATGCTAGAATTAGGGTTTGATTTTGATTGGTTTTTGGATAATGAACTTGTAAACCCTAAGATGTTAGATGTGATCTTAGGATGAATTTTTTCAAAGGATTGCTAATTTAATTAAATGTATGAGAAAGGATGCATTCCCACACACCTAACTAAACAAATGATTTTGATTTTTTTTAAGGATGTACCCAAGTCTAGACAATGATGTTTCCAAATCTCTAAATTTATCTATGGGATGAGATGATAAATGTTTGGGATGGATGAAGTGTTTGATTTAATCCTAAATGAACCTAAGAAGGACTTGTTTACTAGACCAAGATAGTGAAGAACATTCCTTTCTCTAAGAGTAATTCAAAATCAAAAGACTAATGTTTGCATAAAAACCATATGACCAAAAGATGCCAAGCACATGTGTGGGGTCCAATTGATTCAATCTTTGCTTAATGGATTCTTTTTACAACAAACACTTCTTGATTAGCTTTTGAAACTAGATGTCCAATGTCCTAATTCTCTTTCATCCCAAAAAGTACATTATATGGAAATCGAGGAAATCAAGGCAAATGTTTCCTAATGTTAACCTTAGTAGGAGAAAATTGAGATGAAATCCAAATGATTAGAAGCCTTTAAGGATGAAAATCCCAAAGGTAAACAATAGCATGTGAATTCCTTCAAGGATATTTGCTTCTCCTAAAGGGTTTGAGATTTGATGCTCATGTTGAATGTTGGTTCTCAAATGTTTTCAAACAAGAAAAGCATTTTGTAACCAAGAAGAAGCACAACCTTATGGATATGAAAGACTATACTTTTTTATTCCCCACTTGGACAAGTCCAGCTATGCTTATCTTTAGCGAATGGTTAGATGCTTGACCCCACTCACTCCCATCTGAAGCACTCACTTACATGGGATAGCCAAGAATCAACACCCATGAAACTCCCATGGCATGCTTTCCATTTCTACTAAAGACCATAAAAGTGTGGGGTGGCTTTAAAACGACCGTTCTTACACCAACAAATAAACAAGAATTTTGGCCTTTCTACGACAAGGGTTTTAGTTTAGACTTTTCATTTGTAGGAGTTGACTTAGCATGGCAAGAGACCATTGTTTGCCTTCTTGTCTGAGTCAACCATGTGATATTGGCATTTATTCCAATACCCACATTTATATCCCAGTTGGAAATACTCTTGGCTTTAGAGTGTTACCGGTTGAGTCGTTCCCTCGGGTGAGTACTTTTTCCCTAAGGTAGGCTATCTAAGATAAACAAAAGTGAGTAAACATATTCATAGTTTGATCAACCTTCATTTAGAAACAAAGGGAGAACACATGCAATAGGTTTACTCATAGTCGCACAATGTTTTGTTCAATTTTTAAACCCAAAATGAAGTGTGGAGGTGATTGCTTTATCCCACCCTAAGACCATCAAAAATCCTTTTGATTCTCAAGATTGTCGTGAGGCATGGGAGAAGTGCATGCATCTTTTCAATGGCATCATTTTGTGTAAAAAATCACAAAACAAAGTTGCACAAGTTCATTTTAAGTCCACAAAGAAATGATTTTAATTCATTTTTAAAACACAAAAAGAAATGTGAAAACTTTCCTTGTTCAATTGTTAACTTTGAAAACCAACTTTAGTAAGTTTATCCTAAAGTTCATTTTAAGTTCCTTGTCATAGAAAATGAAAGCTTTCAAGAGTTGTTCTTTTTAGAATCCAAAAAGTAAGTTGGTTCAAAATAGAAAATTAAAGCAGATAACAAAATTCTTAAGCATTCAAAAAATGCTTTTGATTTCAAGTTTTAAGGCTTAAATCCTCTTTGCCTCCAATATTTGTTCAAGATCGCCTCTTATCTTTCAACATTGCAAATCCCTTGCACAAACGAAATCCCTCCTTGGTTTTCCTATTAAACAAAAAGATAATCACATGAGGATCACATTAAATTAACTAAGTTCATTTTAATCATTGATTTCAAACAAAAGAATGATTTCAAATGAAAAAGAATTAATGATCTTTTGAGCTAATAAGTGCAGCATTAATAAGAACCCTGTTTTCCAAAGACTTTAAAGAAAATCAATCATAAATAGAAATTTTGCTAACAGAGTTCAAAGCTTCTCCTAATATTAGGCCAATACATTAGGACAAAAACTAGTACAAACAACATGTTAGAGAGTGCAAACTCTAAATGTTTTATTGGTTTTCACTTCTTTGAGTTGACGAGCAGCTGCTGACAGAAGAATTACTGCATTCAAAGTTAATACCATTGAAATATGATCATTCAAGAGTTGATGCATTAAAATATGAAAGCTTAAGTCAATGGGTGAAATTGTTACTTGAAAGTTTATTTGAATGTTGAGTCTATCCCACTTTGACTTTTGTAGGTAATTTTATTTTTTATTTTTTTATTTTTAAGAAAGGATTTTGAATGTTGATGTTCACATTTACTCAGTAGCTCTGAGATTGACCGACCTCCTTGAATTCATTGCTCATTTTCAGTCTTGTATTAAATATAATCCCTAAGTCAGTGGACTTAGCTGCTAAAAAATAAAAAAAGTGTACCCTCATTTGAAGAATTTCTCCAACAACCACATTCAAACTCAACTACTAATAGTGATTTGTAGAGATTAGTTTGAGGGATGTTAAAAAAGAGTGTTCAAATTAGAAAATTGAGCAAATGTATAGAAAAATCAACCAGAATGAAATAAACCACTTAGCTCATACAAATTTTCCAGAGTCAAATAAACACCAAACATCTAATTTTTCCTGAATCAATGATACTGCTAAGAATCTAATCCTGCAAGATTTTAACATGGAACTAGCCTCTACAAACTATATTGGAAAGTGACATATCACAACAAATCCCAAATCCCAAAGTCTATGAGGGAGACAAAGGTGGAAAGCGACATATACCTCAATTGCAAATTTTCTTCAAAACTATTAGTAAATGGTATGGACGATTAACAACCATTTCCTTAATATAAAAGGGTTTGCATTGCAATTAGTAGTGTTTTCTGAAGCAACTTAAAATAGGTAGTTCTTATTCCTTAAAGACTCCCTCTCCTTAGATAAAAATAAATATCACAACATTGTTGTATACTTTCAATGTTTCCTTGCTCTCCTCCTGTCATAAGTGCCTATTGTTGTGTTTTATTTAATTCTCAAAATAGTTTTGTTGCTATATGTTAAATGAGGGCATTGGCTAGGTATCAAACTTAAAGAGTTTTAGACTTAGCCAATTGCATTAGGCTATGATTTGTGTCTCCATTAAGCTACTTGATAACAACTTATAGCTTGTATTAGTGTTGAAGGTGGAAGTTAACCCTTGTGACTCCCTTCCAAACTCCCATGACCACCTTACTTATGTCCCCACCTAAGCACAACCTCCATGTTAATGACAGTAGGTGTTGCATCTAGGAATAATGGTTGTAACAGATATGAAATGAATGCATAATACTTACCAGCATTCAAGTTCACTGTTGGCCCCCGAAAATTATTATGGATCGAGATTATTCAATGTTCACATCAGTATTAATTGACCTTTCACTTCTCCAATCTAGTACACAACTACCTGAAATGACAAGACATAAAGTTTAGACAAGATGTTAGGGAATGATTATTAAAATAAAAATTATGGCCAAGATCTTAATAATACGTAGCTTTGATAGGATCTTAAAGTCTTGTTAGGTTGGTACGCCAATTTACTCAATAGACAAAACCTGCAATGATCTTTCAAAATATTTATGTAATACTATATGAGTGAAATATAATGTTGTTCAAATTCCAAGAGGAGAACAGTTTCAATGCAATTATTATCGCTAGTAATAACACATAAAATATCATGTAGTTTTGCCAGTTTTCCTCCATGCCTTGCTCTACACCTTATTGAAGAAAGAGACCAAATAGAGAAGCAACAATATTAAAGAGACAAACATCAATCATCACCTGTGAAAAAAAAGAACCTTGATATTCAATCATACACCAAAGGCAGTAGTATATGACCAAAAACCACAAGTACAAGTTGGACAAGAAATAGATATGAGTAGGACTAAAAGAAGAATGAGAATTTATCACTAAGCCGTGATAGGCTTGACCTTTACAAAACTTATCAAAACAAATGAAATGCAGAGAGCTAGTGGATGTTTGTTATGTTGACGCAAATTATTAACCTCTCTCACAGGCCCCACAAACAACAAGGAGCGACTGTGCCACCATTGACCCTCACGTCTCGCACAAGATGCATGCAAGGATAGCCATGGCCCTGATTCTAGCCTTGTCATCTTCCCTTGCCTATTTGAGCGTCATTGATTTCCTAATGGGTGTAGGCCACAAGGGCCATCACAAGTGGGTCATCGGTCTTCTTGTTTGGGCTAGTAAAGAGCAGCGGGCTTCCTCTTCCATTCCATTCAATTGTTTGGCAGGTGCAAAGCCAATTTCTACTGTATTTTTGCCAAAGTGCAATAATTGCAAGGCCTTTGTAATGTTCACTGCAATCTCCTAATGTGTGTTTATTGCATTTGACAACTACCTACCTAAAATGTTGTTGATTCCCTAAAAGACAAAGGAAAAGAAAAAAGATGCATTATATCTCAAAATACTTGTAACATACTCTCAACGGAGGGGGATCATTCAAAAGTATAGAAGAATGAGGATTTTTTCGGATAACACTTGCAATTATTTTGACAAGAAAGCCTGCAAAATATAGGGTAATACCACTCTTGACATTAATTTGCACATTTTTTTTTTGTTGAGCCATTGTTAGTTACATTCAAAATGATGAAAGATAAAAATACTAGATAAATGAGAATTTGAATCTAAATCGAAGAAGTATGAAGAGAAGTATTAGCAAGAATGAGAATTAAATCAAGTTCTCATTTGGCATCAAAGGAAGCTGCATTCAGAGATATCCAGAATGAAAAAATAAAATAGAGTTATAAATGCAATTACTAGAATGGAACAAGCAAGCGATGGAGATAGTCTTCTTCAGGCTCGAGAGCAGAGTGAATACAAGCAGAAATAGAAGGCTACAAAATGCATTGGATGAACGTTGCATTAATGAATAATGGAAAAAATAAAAGGTTGTGCTTTCCTACCTCTAGCATGGATTAATATTAAAGAGAGTATTGTACACATCAATTATGATAAAAAATAAAGACTTTCTATTCCTTTTTTTTTTTTGCATTCAAACCAGTTAAGGACAAAAATAAAGACTTTGTATTCCTATGCAATGCATTTAACGTAAACAGATTGGAGGTTCACGCTCTCCTTCTAGCACCATATGTGGATGCCAAATCTACATATGCTTAAACCTTAACATAATATCATCATGTTAGTCATTTGAAACACATTAAATTAAACATCCCTATGAAATACTTAACCATGCTAAAATATGAAAAACTAAATAGAACAAAAAAACCTAATTGCAAGCATATAAAAACATGATCAAACCCCTATCTCATAGTGGATTGGTGCTTCTATGGAAAGAAGCCCTTTCCCAATCCTTGATAAACTTCAGATATGTTGATGATCAAGATGATGAGTTATGGAGAGAGATACTAAGATTGTGGAGGATTGATACAATAGAGAAGCTCTCTATTTATAGATAAGAAGGGTAAAAGAATGCCAAACATGGAGGATGTGGGACTAAAAGCCAACCAATGGCAAGATGCCACTTTTCCAAATGTGAGAGGTTGAGGAATGAGCACATTTTGGTCAATGTGCCAAAGAGGGGGAGATTTGAAATTTGAATTTAAGAGTTAAATGTTGAGTTTGACCTTTGCAAGAGGGTGATCCCACAATAGTGGTTTACAATTTTTGGCCAAACAAGACACTGAAATAATATTTTTTAACTCAATCTTCACTTTCAGGCACCTATAGCAGCTAAATCGTGAGGAATTTGAAGATGATGCAAACTAGATTTTTGTGAAATTTTGTCTATAGATTCTAAATTTTTTTTTTTCAAAATTTTTAGAATAGTTTGCACTTCTTTTTCCATCTCCCTCGAAAACTAGTTTTTTTTCAGAAAACAACATTTTTAAAAAGTGACGCTCATCGTATAATGCATAACCTTTTTTCCATGAAGGATAAAATTCTAATTCTTTCGAATTTAGATTCCTAACTATGATATCTAGTGCTTCCACTTGGTTAGATAGTTTTTTATTGAATATTTTTTCTTTAATCAAGTTTCAAATTCAAACCAATTATAATTCAGACATAGCGACTATATAATGCGTAACTTTTTTGTATGTATCGAAATTCAAAAAATTTCTTTGTTAGATTAAGGACTTCAATATATGGTGCACTGATATTTTGTATTTTTTTATTTTTAATAATCTGCTATTTTTCCACATGTGCTGAACATAGAGCTTGATTTTTAGTGAAAAACCTACATTCACGAGAAATAAAAAATAAATATAATAATAAAATTAAATTTATTTAAAATTATACTTTTTGGGAAGCTTATAATAAGGAATACTTACAAAAAATAAATTTTAAATGAATTCATTTGATACTCCAAAATGTAAATCAAAAGTGGTTTTTTATCAGCATTTTGATAGGTGTAAAGAAGACTCTGTTATAGGTATGGTTTAAACTAGTGGGGTTCTATCCAAGGGGGTTTGATTTAAGGTAGTTTGATCAAACCCTCTTCAATTGGAATTCTTTAAATGGAACCTCTTAAGGCTTAAAACATTATATTTTATAAAAATATGTGATTTCAGCAAAAATCAGTTCCTCCCAAAAATTGTAAACCAGCTTTGTGGGATCACCCAAGAGACATGTAAGAGACATGTAAGAGCTCATAAATTCCTTGTTAGATGTACATGTAAACTTGGGGGGATATTAAAATTTGGAAGAATATTATCTTTTTATGCCAAGTTGAAAGAAAATGATGAATTAATAAATCAATAAATTGATTTATTTGTGCAAGTGAGAAAAGCTAGAGGATGTGGTGGGTGATTATATTAGATTAATCAAGATTAGATTAATTTAGTGGGGCATTAGGTGATTTGACCCGTTTGACTTAGATTAAGGGATTTAAACTAAATCAAAGGGAGATGAAAGGTGGTAAAGATTTAGTTAAATAAATATTTTGATTTATTTAGCTAAGGGGGATAATGATAGTATTTATTTAATTTAAATGGAGGACCTTAGGAGATTAATCAATTAAACTTGATTTATTTAATTGATGGGAGAATATGAATTAGTTAAATATAAGGAATTCTTGATGTGAATTTCATGTCTTTACACATACTAAATCTCGATGGAGTTGTATATAATTTGGAGAGCTCAATATAGATTTTTTTTGAATAATTCAATAATCAATGGTTCAGAAGTTTGATAAAATTGTAGTCCAAGAACTCAAGAATTTAGCTCAAATCTACAACATTTCAAGGGTCACAAGGTGGCTTGATGGAGTTCCACTTGATTTATGATTTATTTCTTTAAAGAAGGATCTTATCAAGAATGTATGTATATTTTATAATCATCCAATTTTGTTATGTAAGCCTTAAGGGGGGTCTATTTGAAAAATGGATTCTAATTTTTCAAGGTGTGTCACCAAAAAATGTATAGTTGGACATTTTTATGCTCACTTGAGTCTTTCTTATGGAATTTAGCTTGATTTTTCTTAGATTTACTGTTGTAATGTACTTAACACATTCATGCTAGGTCTTGGACCCTTGAAAATTAGTAAGAATTCTAGGTTGTCTTGTAAAAGTGTTGTGACCCACTTTCACACTTTTCTAGGACCCTTTCATTATAATTCACTTAAATAACCTCCTTTTACTACTTACCAAGTATTATTTCAAAGTGTTGTAAAGAGTTGTAACAAACTTTCATACTTTTATAGAATTTTTATCACTAATTCAACCCTTTCTTATGTTTAAATGACCCCTTAATGCACTTTATGGCCATCCTTAAGTGTATTTTCTAGAATATTCCCATAAAAAAAACTCAAATAAACTTCAATACACAACACCCAGTAAAATTTCCCAAGTGGGACCAAGTCACCACTTGGGGCAACTTAGTTGCACTGGGCACAATAGTCAAAATAATTTCAATTTTCTGGGGGGATTTTATTCTCTCACCCTTGAGGTCAGCTTGTGATGTGTTATTTTTGGAAAATAATGGAAAATAAAGTATAAATAAAGGGATTTTCCTCTCATTTTAACCCCCATTCATTCACTTAATCATTTAAGCAATTAATCACTCTCAAGCATTCAAGCATTTCTAAGCATCATAAAGTCATCCATTGGAGCACTTCATTACATATCTTCATATTTCAACATCAAGGGTTTGGTGAGTTTGTGACATTGCATGTTCCTCATTCATCACTCTCTTTCTATTTCATTTCATTTTTTAGGGTTTGATTACCAAATCATGGTTTGACCAAGGCAAACCCCTATTCTCTAAGCCTTACCCCTTTTCCCCCTCTTTGCATGTGTGTTTGCAGGTCTTGTATGCAGATTTGAAAAAGAGTTTGGTTTTAAAAAGCTTTCAACAATCTGTAAAAGTCACCAAATTCAACAAAGTCCTAATTGAAGCTTGGAGACCTCTTATAGCCCATTTTGTATAGAATCTGGATCATGCATCTGTCAAGAAAGGAAGTGTAGGCTGAAAGCTACAAAATCATGTCCTAAATTTCTTGAGATTCCCAGGTGGACTAAGTCACCATCTATTGTGAATTAGTCCCACTACCAGGCCTAAAATGTGGTTTCTACATTTCTGGTACCCATTTGGCAGATTCCTATTCTAGCAGATTTTCCTTGAAACTAGACTAAGTTGTGTAACTTGGCATAAGTGTTCTAGTCAACTCTGTATGATTCTAGAGCCTCTCTACATCATACTTCAGATTCCAGTTGTACGTCTCTAGTCTTGTTTAATTTTTTTCATTGTTTATTTGCATTCTTAGGTGTTTTTGCATACATCATTGTGTTTTCAAACAAGTTGCATTTCTTAGGTTTTGCATTAACAAATCATTTCTTATATCAGTTCATTGTATTTAGACATTGTATTTAAGAATATTTCATCCATCCTTACATTCATTTTCAATATGTACATTGCATTTTGGGTCCATTTCTCTCCTTTTAGGTGAAAAACCCTAGAAGAGTTAGAGAACCCTTGGATGCCCAAAATCGGTGTCCACACAAGGTTACATTTTTAGCAACAATATAATAACGGGGGATGTTAGCATATATTACAATATACATTACATTTTTCACCATTTTTCTTCAACAACGGTTAGGTTATAATTATGTAAACTATAAGCTACTTGTATAAATGATTATGATCAATTGATAATTAACATCACGTCTTTTATGCTTTTCAAAGAAAAGATGGGAAAAAAATGAAAAAGTAAGGTTTCATCAAGTCTTAACAAAAATAAGGGAAGCAAACCCTATAATTGATTATTGGTTATTACTTGTGGAAACATCAAATGCAAAAATTGATACAATAGAGATTGAAGAATTTAAAAATAATGTTCATTTATTTTCAACATATGATAATGTTCACCATAATAGGAAAAGATTATACTTATTATCAAATCTACTTGCATGAAGCATCAAAACAAAAGTTGAAAGTATTAGTGCAATAGATGAAATTGGAAATGATGAACTCAATATGGAGTTGTTACTTAGTAATAATGTGAGAGTAATGTTAACATAAAACTTATGGATAGAAGAAGGATTTATAAACGAAACTTGTATATATTCAAACTATTGTATACAAAGCTAGAACTAGACCTCTAAAACCAACAACATATGTACTTGAAGAATTTTATAGTTACTCTTGAATACCATTTAAAGATCATCTAGATATAGTTCTAACTACAATAGTTCAAATGTATAGCACAAAATAAATCATATTAGAGTTAGCTTGGGATTTAACAATACACAAGTTAGATGGATTGACTCTTTAAAACAACTATTAATATAGGACTGAGTGAAACAACTAGATTGGTATTTGTTTCATTTCTTGTGTAATATCTTTAAAAGGACTAAGAATTATGAAACTATTCACATGTGACAAAAACAAAAAAGTAAAAAATAAGTTGAAAAACTAAAGGCATAAAAAAATAGGCTAAAATCCTTCGAAATAACTTAATTTAACTTTATTGTAAAATTTGTCATGTAATTTCCATTTATATAAATAATATGTCTTTATTATATTTTCATACTATTCTTAATCCGTTCATTATATAAAAATAACAACACAATACTTAATCTATAAATAATAAAAATTAATAATAATTATATTAATTAATAGAACAATATAAAAAAATAATAGAATACAATTATATAATGATATAACAATATAATAATATTCTAATTGAAATGGGGGAAATAGGGTCCCGCCTTTAGGAGATGGAACTAAGGGATAAGGACCTCGTATTTCACCTATTGCATTCAAGGAAACCTTAGAGATCTCAATCTAAGGATGAAGTGAGGGAAAGAGATCTTGCAACAAGGTATCCTAGGGTGTGATTAAAAACTAATATGGGGTTCACCACAAAGCTAGGGCTTGGAAAGACAAGTAACATGAAAAACCAAATGATGAAACTTAATGATGTGCAAGACTTAAGTAAATGACCTAGAAATGAATGCAAATCAAAACAATAAACTAGAAAAGTATAGAGGCACACCTAGAAACTTGGAAAAGCTCGAAACAAGCAGTAAAATGTTGAATTTAATGCATACTAGGACTCATATGCTAGGCTAGGTGAGTTAGTCCCAAATTAGGGTTTTTGGGTAGGAACAAAAATCTTGCAATGATCAATCTAGAACTCCTAAAATTTGGTAAAATGCTTGTACTATGACTCGTATGCCAGAAGTGGCATATTAGTCCTGCTCAACTTTTTTGAAAGGTCAAGATTTGAATCTTCTCTCCTATCTCTGCTCTTCCTTCTCAACATGATTTCCAGATCTGAACTGCTAAATTCCACTTTGTAGGTGTCTTTTAGTGGTCTTGAAAATAAGGTCAAAACTTTGGCAACTTTGTAAGCTTGACAACTTCTTCCAATATTTCTCTTCACTATCTCTTTAATCTAGACCTACAAATCACACACTAAAGAGAAGGAAAAATCTTATTTTTCTAGTAGAAAGGGGTTTTCCTTGTTCAAACCCTATTTTAGTAATCAAACCTTGAAATGAAATGAAATAGAAAGGATGAATGATGAATGAATAAATATTCAAAGTTGCAACTCACCAAACCCTTGAACAAGATGTTGCAAAAATGTATGAAATGGCTATCATGAATTTTGATCTTGACTCTTGCTTGAATAGTATGGATCTTAATCTAAACGCTTGCTAGAATCATGAAACCCTACATCAAAAATGTTAGCTAAAAAAAAGCCATGATCCATGATGACTTTGACATGATGCTTGACTCTTGAATAATGCTCTAAAACACTTGATAATCAACTCTTGAAGGTTCTTGAATGCTCTTGTAAACACTTGTATGCACTTGTGAACTAAAATTCACTATAAGGAATGCTCTCATTAAAGTCTTATAGGAGAAAATATGTGAAATAACCTTATATTTATACTTGTTTATGCCAAATTTCCCAAAATTACAACACTACAAGCCGACATCAAGTATAGGAGAATAAAATACCACCAATAATTTGAATTTAATTTAGGTCTAAGCTAAGTAGGACTCATACATTAGTTGTGGCATATGAGTCCCATTAGGCTAAGTTTTGGACACATTTTTTAATAAAGGCTTAGATTAATGTGAAATCTAGACCGAGGCCCTGAAACTTAAGTGGGATCCATATGCCCAAGGTGGTATATGAGTACCAAATCATTAAATGTGGGCCATACAATCCAAATATGCATGAACTATGATTGGATGCTGGTAAATGTCAGGATTAATCTTGGAAAGATACATTAATTAAGGCTTGTGGATACAAAATAAGACCAAATAAGGCATAAATAAGCCCAATTTATTATTGAAACCATAGATTAGTGTGAAAGTGTAAAGGTATAGTTTACAAAACCCTAAGTAAGGCACAACTAGGTCTATTTATTTTACAAGGGCCCAAGACTTAATGTGAGTGTGTTAAACACATTGCAACACTAAATCAAGGAAAAATTATGCTTAATTCAATAGGTAGGGCCCAAACAAGTGTGAAAATGTAGAGAGATACATTTTCCATCACTACACTAATTATATAATAATATAAATATAAAATAATACTATAAAGTATAATAATAATATATTACAATGAATCCCTGCTTATGGGTCTAGGAAGGTTAATCTACCAAAGAATTTTTTGAAAAGATATAAAATAGAAACTCCTTGAGGTAGGATTGATAAAAACCAATTTCAATAGGGCTACAAGAGTTAATCTCGGGATGGCAAGGGTTTGACGTGTAGTAGGAGATCATGAATGAAGGGAAATACAATTGATAAGAATGAAGATTGGGATAGCGAAAAATAATGAAGCATTATTTTAGGTGGCTCTACTTGGACTAACAATGAGTAGAAACCTAAAGGAAAGAAAATTACAATTTGAGGGAGACTTTGAAATAGTGGTAAATGCGATTAGGATGAGCCAAATACTAAGTTGAAAATTGGAAAGGTAGTTGATAAGGATTAAAAAGTCTTTGGGATATTTCATAAAGATAATGATTTCACATGTCTATAGGGAAGGGAATGATCTAACAGATGAGGTGGTAAAGGTTTCAATGGACATTCCTATGGGGAGTGCTGACATTAGCTTGTTGATGGATTGAAACACCTTGCATTGCTAGTCCAAGATATAATTATGCACATTGTGTGAACCATTAAATCACATAAAGGAAGGACATGATAATGTACATAAACACATAAAGGGAGTGACAAACGTAGCTTATGACAATTATGATAGACACGCTATATCAAAGCACAAAGGATGATTGATGCGATGTGATACATGGTGGCAAGATTGATACATACATTTTCATGGTGGTGAGGAGGAGGTAAATAATATTTTATGGAGATGTGTCAGAGAGGTGTCTGATGGAGGTTTTTAATATAGAGCAAATGTAGTCATTCATGCCATCATAATGGTGTTTGGAGATGAATACATGTGTGAGAATGGTTGTTATTGAGTTAACACAGACATTGCATCTATGTTTCTCACCATGCTCTTGGATGGAAGGGAGATAGAGGAAACATTGGAGGTGTTGATGTGTAAACTAGTTTGTTCAAAGTGGCAGGGAGGAATGAAGGGATTCCTCAACCACACTATTCCTAGGTGGGGTCTCTTTCCAAAAGGGAGGAAAGCATTGAAAGGGTTAAGTGTTGATGATGGGCCAATCCAAAATTTTGTTGTTTGGGGTTAAAACATGGATGTGGTGGCAAGAAAACACTAGGAAAAATTGGGCATCAAATTTTTGATAGGGTGTGTGCAAGGCGTCACAAGAGGGGATGTCAACTAGGATTTCACATTGGAGAAGGATGACAAGGATGGGCCAAAGGTAGGGAATGAAGCAATGTAATTGTCAGTTCAAACTTTGGGTGTAAGGTGAGCCACTTTTGTCTACTTGATGGATCAATAATGTTGATATGGTTTCTACTATAGGGTGTTGGGATAGCAGATACTAGTAGTGAAATGGGATGAGCCATTTTTGTATCTCTAGCTCTAGCAATAGGAAGTAGGTAAAAGAGGGCAATTTTGAAAAATGATGGTGTTGATATCTGTAAGTCTAGGCCTATTCAGAGGCTTCTGTTACAACTTTTTTGTAGAATTAATATATGGGTGCGACCCTAATGAGCCATGTTAACTTATAAAAAATATATATTACAATGAAAATATAATAATATAATAACAATAAAATAGTTTAATAATCATAATATTCTAGAACTAATATATCATTTATAATTTAATATAATATTAATTATAAACTAATAATATAAATTTATTTACATAATAATTAATATAATGTAATGTACTATAATATAATATAGTATAATTTTATATAATAAAATTTAATATCATAATAATTATAAAATAATAATATAACTTTAAGTACATTATAAAAATATATAATAAAAAATTTAATAAATGTATAATAACATAATGATTTAAATATCATATAATAATATAATAGCATAATATAATATTAATTATAAAATGATAATATAAATAAATATTTAAATAATAATAAATATATAATAATACAGTATAATATAATATTATAATATAGTTTAATGTAATAATAGTTATAAAATAATAATACAAATTTAATTACTATATAAACATTTATAATAATAAATACAATAATAAAAAAATATAATATAATAGTAAACATCTAATAAAATATAGTTATTCAGTAAAATAATATACTACTATAATATAATAACATAATGCAAAATAATAAAAATGAAAGTTTAATTGCATATAAAAAATTATAATTATAAAATTTAATAATAAAAATATTATATAATAATATATATTAATAACTAATTATTTTATTTATTTACTTAATTTAAAACTATTTTATTTTAATTCAATATTATTTAAAAACTATTTTATTTTATTTTAAATTTACTTAAAATTATTTTAATTTTTTTTAAAAAAATATTTATTGCATGGGTAAAGTTTTTAAAATAACATATTAATAATCGACCCAATATTGAGGGGCAGTTTCTATGCATGTTAAGTCTTCTGCGTTTTTTAAAGGAGAATACCAGCGTCCAGACGAGCTTGACCATTGAATTACTGACATTTGTCCCCATATTAAATTCTCATATTTGCTTCATAATACTTTTGTCAGCATTTAAATCAGCAAAAAGTTAGAAAACAACAGGAAGTAGTTTGATGGGTCGGCGACTATTTTGTTGTTTTGATAAAGCCAATTTTCAATTTCATTTCGTGAGTCGCTGGTCTTATCATTCATTCAATCAATCACATGTCTTCAAAAAGCACTGGTCAAAAAAGCAGAGTTTAATCGTGTAAAATGTTTACTGGAAATCTTACATTCCCACCAAACTAGTACCTACCCATAACTGCAATTGTCAGAACAATTCACAGAGATCATCTTGCAAACAAATAACAGAAAACCGAAGGAGATATGGTGAACAATTCGCCTACATAGCCAGAAGATTACATTTTGCCTACGGCTTCTTAAACTTCCCTTAAATCATCTGATTAACAGAGGGAATATTATCCTTTTCGCCATCGTTTTAGCCGGCAACAACTTGTCGGTTATTTAGTCTCTCCAATAACATCCATAGGACAATTATGGGAACAATAAATCAAACAAAAGTATTCAGCCTCCTCAATTTACTGGTAAGTGGATTTTAAATGTTAAATTCCACTATGCGGCAAACTAGCTCCTAGGTAATTACATTCTATACAAATGAATCTTAACCTTTTAAACATTGATCATTTTTCCACTATAACTAGTTATTATTTGCTGATAATTCTTTGTTATGATATTATAAGGATTACTTTTAATTCATTTAAAAATTTATAATGAATAATTTAAAATTAAAATTTTCTATACGTTAAACTATTTATTTTTCATGTATATTTTATAAGGATTATTTGTTTTTGAAGCTTTACTCTATAAAATAATGCTTAATTCAAATAACTAGTATTGCATGTGAAATATTAAAATCAAAAGGAAGATAAGTTATCCTCTTCAAATTATTAATACCTTAAATGTTCATAGTAATTTATTTGACAAGTTAATGACTCAAGTTTGATCTTTCATAGAAGAATTACTAAAAGATAATTTTCAACTTAGAAGCATTGTCATACAATTTAAATAAAAAATTAATACAAAAGTGAAAGGAAACTAGAGTAGATAAATAAAACATTTATGGGTTTAATACCTATATTAACACTCTTCTCAAAGATATCAAAATTGTACATAAGTGATCGCTCATTGATAAAAGATTAAAAGAAACAAATTATGAAAATTATGAAAATAATTAAAGGTAGAAATTATAATCCCTACACTAATCTATGAGAGGAGGTAAATGTAACTATTAAACCATCATACAATTGCAAGAAAACAATCACAAAGAAATATATCATAACACAATAATATATGTAGATAAAAATATTTTGGAAGAGAAACATCAAACTCTAAGCAAATTCAATATTTTTTTGAACAGCCAATTGTTACAACATACTCGTAGATTCAAAGCCCTTATAGCAGTATCACCAAAGAGAAAATTGGAGTAATTTTGGTAGAATAATTGTACGTACAAAGCTCACCATTAAAAACTTCATCTTGATTGCTTGGTGAGTAGGAGATGCAATACATGAGACCAACAAATAATAATTAGAAAGCTATGGGCTAAAACCAACCAATGTGTCATGCTCTAATCTCTAGATGCAAAACAAATACCAAAATACCAAGATTGCTCCATTGGATAAAAGTAACATATTATTTCCAATGATCATTTGATCATCATAATCCACTCACCAACTCATGCACCCAACTTTGGGTCCATTGTTTATTTTAAAATATTGTTTATGATGTTTCATCAATTGTGTCATACGTATGTCAAAAAGTGTGACTCTCTCTTATAGTTTGTTTATGTATAATAGATGTTTCTAAATTTTTAATGTGGGACACTCAATTTTTAGAGGTCGTAACTTTTGATTTGGGAGGTCATTTGGGCATAATTTCTCAAATTCTATAACTCAAGGTGATCTTTTTATAAAGTATCTCTATAAGCAATGTTGGAGAATTTTAAATTAATGTTGGGATGGATATGACCTCTATAGCCCATAAAATACTATTTTATATTATGTTGGCCTCTTCTTATTTATTTTTCATATCACTCCGGTAAGTTTAAGAAAAATTTCCTAATATTGTCCTACTTTTGAAACACGTTTCAAGAGTAAAGGGAGTACTAGTACTATTAAGGAACTTCTAGGGACTCGGAGGCCAATGGAATCATACAACTATCTAAAATTTTATATTTTCAATAGGCTTATTAATGCAATTACTATAATAAATTAGTTGAATATAGGAGATAAGAGACAAGCACAATGAATAATGCATAAGATTTTATTTAGTTGACCCGTAAATTAGATCAACATGGTGTACATAAATATGAATAAAAGATGCAACTAACCTCTATAAAATGATTATGGGACTCCTCATTCATGGAGTGGTGGTGATTTTCCTACCAAAAATGTAGGAAGAGGTGTCAAAAGCGAGTTGACACCTCTCAAGCACCTACCTATCCTAACACCTCATGTGAGAAAGGGTCAAAGGGACACCTAAGTAGGCTTAAAGTTTGTGTATGAAATATATATGCTAACAACCCCCTTAAGCATAACTCAGGTGGGTATGAAAGAAATGGTTCCTAGTAACTAGCCTAGAAAGGTACCCATGTACAATGCAAAAGAAATGGGTTATGGCCATAAAGCTTGATAAGGTACCCAAGTATAATGCAAATCTCTCAAAAGTGGAGTAAAGGAGAAAAACCCAGTGGGGAATAAAAACCTCTCTCCAAAAGAGAGAATTAGAAGGATTTAAGAGCTTCTAAAAATATATCCCTTGATGATAGGAACATGATGATGAACTCCTAAAGCATGTCAAAGTTATCAACTTTGTTGTTGATGAAATGGTATCTCCTAGAATCAACAAATCTTCAAGTGATGTGGATCAAGATGAGAGATATAAAATACTGCATGAGTGAATTGATGAGCACTACTGAACCAATGGATGTATTTTGAAATGAGTGGTGTTTGTGATGCTGGAGTTGGGCGGGAATCTCTTGGTTCTCATCCTTTGGTGTGTGATGTCTCTAGTGGTTCTATTGAGTAGGGTGTTCCCCCAATGAAAGTTACGAGCCTTGTGTGTCACCACCTATCCCTTCCATTACTTCCCAAAAGGTACCTTCACCACAAAATTGGAAAGCTCTTTCCATTGGTACCAAGAAGGTTTATGCTGACGGTGTATAGATACTGCATTTTGGAGAAGGGACTACTATAAAAATCAAGGACCCATTCATTGATGGTTCTTTGGAAAAAAAGGAGAACTCCCTTATTAAAAGGTTTGTGGGAAGGCCATTACACATTGAATTTTTTAAGAAATGGGCATCCTCTCGATGGACCGTTAAGGGTTCCTTTTCTATCTCTGCTCTTCCCAAGGGCCTTTTCTTCTTTACCTTTACCCTTTAGGAGGAGTGTTTGAAGGATTTAACTAGTGGCCCCTGGTTCTTCAATAGATAGATTCAAGCTCTATGCAAATGATTCCTAGGTTTTAACCCTTCTACTCATTCAGTAGTTGACCTCGAAACTTGGGTTTGAATCCCTAGCCTTCCCCTAGAATTTTGGGATGAGGAGTTTATTTATAGTGTGGCTAACTCCTTTGGTAACTTTCTCTCTTTTGACTGTCACCAAGAAATGGTCCAAGCTGGTGTTCACTCACTTATGCATTAGCATTAAACCCAATAAAGTATTTCCTTCCTTGATCACTCTAGAGTTTAGGCTTGGTAAGTGGTCTCAAGATATTGAATTGGAAAATGCAGCTCTATTCTATCAGCTTTTCTCTTCTATTGCCCATCTCTTCAATGCTTGTCCTAAGTAGCTGTCAAAGGTTTCAACCCTCCTAAAAAGGGCATAAATAAGGCTCTCCACTCCCCATGTCAAGATAAAAGAAACTCCTTATATTTTCCTCCTCAACTAGCACTAGAGTTGGTCTTGCCCTCTAGTCCCAAGATCTCTCATTCTTCTTCAAACCCTATCCTTGTTTGTGAGCATGGTATTCTTGTTCCTCTTTTGCACCTATTCAACCCTCGTCTATGGTGTCTATGCTCCTATAGTCTAATTTACCCATTGAGACCCCCGTCTCTCTACTCCCTTTACCATCTTTGACCATTGACCAATGCTTCCCTAATGACTCAACTTTGCTAGTTACTTTTCCTATTCTTGAGGAACCCTTGGTGGAGGTCATTATTTTGTTCCCCATGGAGTCTTCCCAACCTTAGTTGTCCCTTATGTGGTCCCCTCTACTCGTACCCCTTACTCAACGGTGCTGATGCCCTCTCATAAGGGTATTCCCACTCTAATTTTTGTGGGGTCGCCAAGCTCATCCTTGTTGGAAAGTCTAATAAATTTGGCATATAATGGAACTAGTTCTAAAATAGGAATGAAATCATCTAAAACAACTAGACATAAGAATACAACCAGTGATATTGCTAATGGTATCCAAACGATCTTGGAGTAGATTGGCTCCCGAAGAACTAAGAAATGTTGATCCTCTAATGGAATATTCAGGGGATTAATAACCTCCAAAATAAGCACATTATTAGGGATCTCACAAAAGAATACAAGCCTAAAATTTTACTTATACAAGAAACTAAGATGGTTGTTGTGGACTTTGATAAATCGAGTAAGTATATTTGGCCCAATGCCCTTTATTTTGTGGTTGATGTGAAAGGGGGCTTTTGGGGGCTTGGTCGCCATGTGGAAACCTTTCCTCACTGGCTCTTTTATTTCTAAGGACATTAAAATTTCTCAATTTCTACTTTTATGAAAGCTATGGTCTACATGAGTGGATTCTTTCTAATGTTTATATGCCTAATGACACTGTCCTTAGAAGAAACACCTAGTTTGGTCTATTGGGATGTAGAAGTTCCTTCTATCTCAATCATCAGATGTTGTTGGGTGACTTTAACACCCCTCTTTTCCCCTCCAAGAAGATGGGTGGTAACATTTATTTGACTGACAGTATGTTGGATCTTAAAAAATTTCTTCTTTTGGGTGGCCTGATTAATATAGAGCTTGAAGGTTGTTCTTTCACCTGGTCCAAAAAAGGGGTGGGAGATAATATTTTTTATGTCAAACTTGATTGTTTCCTTGTCTCCTCTAATTGGGATATTTCTTCTTGGGTAAAAGTACAACGTTGTGTTACACTTTATAAAGGAAATAACCAACACTATTGCAACTTTTAAACTTGAATCACTAAAAAGTAGCATATATGTTTTGAATATTAAAATGATGTAAACTACTAAAATGTGTGTTTTATAGTATATTTAATGTTTTATATATATATATATATATATATATATATATATATATATATATATAAATAGTTTTTAATGAATTGACACTATAATTTAGTTTATGATGAAATGTTAAAAAATGAAGTTACATGAGATGTCAATCTTTTTATAGCAATTTTTTTTTCTTTCTAATTTTTTGTGTATTTATAAATTGAATCTTTAGTGCATGAATATATTTATTTCTAATTTTGATAATATATTTTAAATAAATATTAAAATATGTGTATATTAAAACACAACCGTTTCCATTCGACATCAACTTTCATATACCATCTTGATATAGATTATTTTATCTAGTACATCTTTTTTTTTTTTTTTTTTAAAATATTTTTTAGTATCTTTCCTTGAAATGGTAATTGACCTAATACTTTATGCTAATAACCTACTTTTAATAAAAATAAAATATAAAATATAAATATAATTAATATATATATACTTGTGGATCTACAAAAGGGTATTTTTTATATTTAAAAAAAATGTTATTTACATGAGTAGGATCTATTGAAACATCAAGGTTTTTAAATAACTTTTTTTTTTGGGTAAATTTGCCTAAAAGTAGTGCTACATATGCATTTAGCCAAATAAATTAGTTGGAAAAGTAATGGAAATATCTAACTTAGCTAGAATGAATCTTAATAGATTGTATGTTTTACCAAAAATTATTTTTAGTTAGAAATACTTAAATGCACTTGTGTTGAGATGTTGGCCAAAAGTGTGACACAACTTTGTACTTCTACCCTCCTATCTCTCATTATCTTCTCTCCTGAGGAATAGTTACGATCATATCCCTTTGCTTCTCAATTAGAACACCCATTATACTAAGGCCAAGCATCCCGTTTAGTTTGAGTTGAAGTGGTCACAACACCATCACCTTAAAGAGCTCCTATGGGAATGGTGGAATTTCAAGGTATGTGGTTCAACCATGTTTAGGCTTGCCTTCAAATTAAAATTTTTTTAAGGTAACTTGAAAGGTTGGAATAAGAATTATTTTGGCAACATATTTACTAAAAAAAAATACCTTAAGGACTCACTAAGATAGGTGCAAAAGAATTTGGATATGGGAGCCCCAATGGTTTTAGTGGATATGGAAAAACCCTGTTAAGTGAATTACATAACATTATTGAGAAGGAAGAAATTTATTGGAAGTAGATGGCTAGAAATCAGTGGCTTCATGAGGGGGGAAAGACTAAAAAGTTTATTCATGTGACTGCCTCCAAGCATAGGAAGAGGACCTCCTTCTCTAAATTAATCACCAAGGATGGCATTTTTTTATCCTCTTAGTAGAATATTTCTTGGGTTGGTTGACCTCTTGGATGTTATTCCCCATGTTGTGTCTCAATAAATTATATTCATGGAACGATTTACCTCAGTCAAGGAAATTAGGGGGGTTGTTTTCTTCCTCAACACTTTTAAGGCTCTGAGACATGATGGTTTCCCCCTTCTTCTTTCCAAAGTAGTGGGATATTGTTGGTCATGATCATGTTATTTGTGTTGTTAAGGAATTTATATCTTTTGATAACATTCTCAAGGAGTTCGATAATACCTTTATTGCACACCCCTAAATTGTTTTGTAAAAATAGGCTTTCTAATTTCTAGCACATTAGTGTTTGTAATAAATTCTATAAAATTTACTCAAAATTGTTGGTTAATCATATTAAACCTTCCCTTGATAAGTTGAACCACTTGACTGATAAAGGTTTTTCCTAGGTCATCAAATAATGAATGTTTTCATGCTAATTCATGAAACCCTCCATTCTATGAGAAAGAGAAATAAGGAAAGTATGGCCCTAAAGCTAGACATATCCAAACCCTATGATTAAGTGTCTTAGAAATTTTTGTTTGAAGTCTTGTGTAGATTCAGGTTCTTTGGAAAAATATTAAAACTTATTGAAGGTTGTACAACCTACCCTATGTTTTCAGTGGTTTTAAAAGCACCATGTAGGACCATCTAGAGGTATCAAGTAAGGGGACCACTTGTCCCCTTTCCTCTTTATCTTGATGGTAGAGGTCCTTGACCATATCATTGTTGAAGGGTTCTAAATGGTACTCCATCTAGCTTTTCCCCCTCTTCTATCTCTCAACTATTCTCTCATCAATTTTTTTTGACGACACAATCATTTTGGTGGAAGCCACAGTTGTAGAGGTAAAGGGTTGTATCGATGTTCTTAATAATTTTTCTGTAGCTTCTAGTTAATGCATTACCTTGCTAAAAGTGTTTTTTTTCCCTCAATGTTTTCCTCTAGATCCAAACCAAGATCTCAAGGATTCTTAGTTGTCAAATCCTTCCCCTACCATCTACTTATATAGGGATGACCCTAATTGTAAGTAAGGTCGATAATTCTAAGTGTTCCAACTTACTTGAAAGAGTTTAAAGAAAATTGGTGAGTTAGAAGGGGTCCCTTCTCAACAATGTTGGTAAAATTATCCCCCTAAATTCCATTCCTCAAAGTTTGGTTGTGTACCTGATGTCTCAATTTTTCATTCCCTCTTCATGGTCAAATAAGTTAGAGAAGATCCAAATAATATTCCTTTAGTTTAGAATGGAAGAGAAGAACCATTACTCTCTGGTGAATTGAGACATGGTGTGTTCTAGAAAGTTGTATGGTGACCTAGATTTGAGAAAAAATAGATAGATGAACATGGCTCTAATCACTAAATTCACTTGGAAAATTTTGTCTAAATAGTTTGAATGTATATCTATTCTTAAAGATAAGTATTTTCATGGTAGGGAGGGTATCTCCTTCTTTTATAACATATAAACCCCTTCGAGGTCCACCATCTAGAATAATCTCTTGAAAACTAAGAGCCTGATTTCTCAAGGTATTTGTTGGCAAGTTTGGACCGGTACCTTGGTTTATTTTTGGGATGACAAGTGGATTGTAAAGAATGCTCCTAGCTTTCATAAGATTTACTCTACTCTCAAGTTGGACCTTTTGTTTAGATTTGGTTAGATGGTCTCAAATTATCTAGACCATTCCTCAATATTGCCTCTTTGGAAGATTGATCCCAACTGGTATGAGCCCCCTCTTCTCTTGGCTACCTTGGAAATGTTGAACTCATAAGAAAAATAAGAGGAGGTGCATTATTTCTACATTAAAACATAAAACCCCTTATTAATATTCAAATCTGCATTAGTTCTTAAACCCTCAACAACCATTAAACCCTTAGCATGCATTAGTAGAATGTAAACATGGAAATTGGTAATACAAACACATCAAAACAAATAAGAAAACTATATTTACAAGGAAAACCCAAGAAGAGAAAAACAAAAAAGAGGATTAGCTCATAATATAAAGTAGTTGCAACACTGAATAAAATAGACTCGCTACTCAAAAGAGAAGGTCTCACTACAAGATTAGAAACAAGAAGAAAGAAGATTGTTACAATGAGAAATCCATATCAAAGTAGCATAAAAATCCACCATAACATCAACAAAATATCCACAACCTCTCTAAAGAATGTATAAACCTTCTCCTTGCTACTTGTGGTAGTCTAACACATTAGATATTGCACTACACTTCAAATATTGCACTACACTTCATACTTTCACACTTCACAACTCTATTTTTTGCATCACACACTTCACACCCCTAAAATTCTATATCAACTCAACACTTATTTAGACCATCTTCATCCTTGAAAACAAGTAACAGGGCCAGCTATGCACCTTAACCATGTGCATTCAATTTAGGTTGACACTAAGCATTCTTGTGGTGGAAAGGATGAAGGTGGACAACAAAACACCTTAATTAAGACCCAAATACACTCATACATGCTACTTCATGCTTGCACAAACACTTAAGAATATCCACAATTAGTTTAAACACCCAAGGTCAATTGAACCTATCTTAAGACCATTAAAAATTTTAGTAATCACTTCCTTTGATCCAAATATGACTCATGGACCACATGCAACACTTTAAAACACTTTGGAATATTCCAAAAAAACCTTGAAATCCAACAAATTCCTTTGCAATAGTGTTCTTTTGAAGAACACACTCATCCTATGCAATTGGTTAAACTTCCACACACTAAAACACCTTAATCCAACCTTGCAGAGTACAAAAACACAAAAAACTTAGACTAGGGATAGATACCAGCAATATAAACATACTTCAAGAACCATAAGACTAGAAGACAAACTGCTGAGAAATGTAGAGAAAAACCATTTCTCCTAGACACCTATGTACTATATAGTTCACATAATGGTGAACACAACTTCCTTTGCACAATAATCAAAAACCTTAAACTCGGGATATAACACCTATGAACACCTCTAATGAACACATTCAAACCACACAAGTATGTCTTCAACATAGAACAAATGTGGAGAAAAACCTTAACACTACTCTATATGCCAGAAGACCTCTCAACCATAATGTTTTTTATTTTATTCAATTTTTTCCAAAATCTCTTTGAAACCAAGCACCAAAAACATATTCTCATGACTTGGAATAGCTCCTCATTACAACTTAACTACCTGCAACATAACAACTAAACAATACATATGCTTATCAAAGAAACACTAGAGGTTGACACTAGTAATACTTACTAATGATAGCATAATGAAACTAGTCAAAGCATGTCATCACAACATTTCAACCATCACCAGTTGACATATATGACAATACCAACTACCCATACTTGAAAAAATCTCCCCCTTTGTCATTAATGTAAACACATGATGTGAAAAACTACCAACAAAAAATACAACTCTAATCACCAACATGTTGCTCCAAGTCTTTTACTTTCTTCCCCTTACATCATACTCTCATTGTTCACTTTACTCTCTCTCCCTTTCTTAGTTGACTCTTTCCTTTTTCACATCATCCTCTTTCCCACTTTGACATCAATGGAAAATGGGAACACATTTCCATCTATTTCCCCATTTTGACATCAATCATACTTATGCCTGCTCACCACTACTCTTGCAACATCTTTTCCTTTTGACTATTTTGCATACTCCTAGTTAGGAGCACACAATAAACTATACCAACCAAGAACCATTTCTCATATCCTTTGATTTAGCTAAAAAATACCAACCCACAACAATACTTACTCCCTCTGACTATAATAACCAAAAATGCCACTACCTACTCCCCATGAGAGGTAGCCTCCAACATTAATCCAGAATAAATAATGAATCTTGAAATATGCTGGAGTGATGCATATCCTTATGCATCTAATTCAAGGAGGAGTAATAAACCCTAACTTCTACTGGAGATACTATAACTTATCCTTAGGAAGAGCCTTTGTGAAGATTTATTCAACTTGATCCTTAGTAGGTACATACTCCAACTTCACCTCATTCTTCTGCAACCTTCTCTCTCAAAACGTTTTATGGATTAAAATTATTCTTTTTCTTTGAATTTATTATTAGATTCTTTAAAATATTGGTAAATAGTTTTGTATTATCACATAAGATAGAAATAGGTTCATCAAATATCACTTTGATAGCCTTCAATTTTTTCTTCATCCATAACACCTGCATGTAGTATGATGCTGCAATAATGTATTCTACCTCTATAGTAGATAATGACATTGAATCCTATCAAGACACCAACCCACTTCCAAGAAATAAATTACCACCACTTGTACTCAATTGGTAATCCACACAACCCACCCAATTTGCATCTATATAAACACTCAAAGAGAAATTGTTATCTTTTAGATATTGTAAACTATGTATTAGAGTGCCCTTCAAGTATCTAAATATTCTTTTTGCTGCTACAATATGTGATTCTCTAGGATCTTCTTGAAATCTAGCCACAATACAAACTATATGCATGATATTGAGTCTAGTAGTAGTTAAATATAGTAGTCTCCCAATCATTGATATGTACTTTCTCTGATCATCCTTGGGAGATTCTTCACTCTTACTTAATTTACAACCAATAACCATGGGTGTACATACTAGATTAGATTCTTCCATTGAAAATTTATTCAACACGTTTTGATTGTGAAATGAATATTCCTTCTTTGTTTGATTGATTTGAAGTCTAAGAATTTCATCTCCCCAAACATAAACACCTCAAATTATTTTTGCATCTTTTTGCAAATTTCTTGCACATAGCTTCATTTCCCCCAAATATTATATCAACATACACAACCACAATCAAAATTTAACATTTTCAACCTTAAAGTAAAGATTTTTATTTGTAATACCTTTACTAAATGCTTGCTGCAACAAGTAACTATCCAACCTTGCATACCAAGCTTTGGGAGCTTGCTTCAGACCATAAATTTCCTTCTTCAATTTGCAAACAATATCAAGATTATTTGATAACTAAAAAACCTTTTGGTTGTTCAATATAATCCTCTTCCTCCAACTCACCATTCAAAAATTCAAACTTCACATCCATTTGATAAACTTTGAAATCCTTGTGTGTTTCAAAAGCCAAAAACATCCTAATAGCTTCCATTCTTTCCACCAGAGCAAATGTCTCATCAAAAGTTATTCCTTCCACTTGAGAGTATCATTTACACACAAGATTTTCCTTATCTCTCACCTCTTCTCCCTTCTAATTTAGCTTGTTTTGGAACACCCAATTAATTCCAATCATATTCTTCTTTTTGGTCTTCAAAAAAGTTCCCAAGTCTGATTTTTCTCAATCTACATTAGTTCTTCCTCCATAGCCTTGATCCAATGTTCATATTTGCATGATTCAATCATTTTTTTAGGTTCAACTTTGAAAATTAAACATAAGTTTACTTGTTCTTCTATCATAGGAACCTTTCTTCTTGTTAACACACTTCTACTCTTCTCACCAATGATGTGATCTTTTGAATTATTTTTCTACACATACTTAGGGGTCTTAGGGATCCTTTCTAGAGCTTCTTCCTCTTCAACTTTAACTTCTTTTTTCTTAACACCATCTTTATCTTATTCTATACAAGAGGACTCATCTGACTCATATCCACTATCATCATTGAAATTTTGTGTACAAGTCTTCATCTACCTTGACACTTGCACTTTCAAAAATCCTTTTTAGCCTCTTTTTGTAGCATTAGTAAGCCTTTATTTTTGTAGAATATCGAAGGAATATTCCTTCATTAGATCTTTATCAAACTTTCCTTAGTTTTCTTCATCTCTATTGATATAAAATTTTCTTCCAAACACTCTAAAATATTTCACAATAGGAGTTCTTCCATACCACAACTCATTGGGAGTCTTTGAACAATTCATCCTTGCTTGTTCTCTATTAAGAATATAAACTATGGTATAGATTCCTTCTCTCTAGTATAATTATTGTAGGTTTGCTTCTTTCATCATTGTCCCTGTTGCTTCTTGAATAGTCCTATTCTTCTTTTCAACCACTCCATTATACTGAGGATTTCTAGGGGTTGAAAAATACCTCTTTATTCCATGAACTTCACAAAAAATGTTGAACTCATCGGAGGTGAACTCTTCACTTCCGTTAGAACTTAAACATTTTATTTTCATATCCACTTCATTCTCAACCATAGATTTGAATTATTCAAACTTATCTAGAGCTTTTGATTTTTATTTCATAAAAGTAAACCAATTCATTCTAGAATAATAAAAAATTAAAATCATGAAACACATGTCACCTTAAATTTTTTTGATTCTAGTAGGTCCACAAAGATTTATATGCAGCAAATCTAAAGGATTGGTAGTATATTGTTATTTGACTTTGAAACTCTTTCTAGCTTGTTTCCCAATTTGACATTCCCTGCAAACAACATTGACAAGCTTTGTAATCTTTTATAGATCTCTCACAACTTGAATTCAATTGATCCTCACTAGGCTATCAAAATTGATGTGACACAGTGTTCTATTACATAGCCAACTTTCACTAATATGAGTCATAAAACACATACCATTAGCACCCTTGAGCTAATAAACATTTGCATCTATCCTTCTTCCTACTGTAACCATAGTTCTGAAGCCTTTTTTGATCTCACAACCATTTTCCCAAAATAAAATATTATATCCTTTTCTACACATTTGTCTCACACTCAAAATTTTATGCCAAAAAACCTTAACATAAAGAACATAATCTATATTATGCTTTCCATAAAATATAATTGAACCTTTTTCACATATCTTAGTAGATTTATCATCACCAAACCTAACTAAGCCTCCTTCAAATTTATCAAGCTTAACAAACTTTCTCTTATTACATATCACTTTATTTGAGCATCCACTATCAATAATCTAATTGTTCTTCTCTTCTCTAGCATAAAAAGTAGAAACCATTTCTCCCCCAATGTTATGACTTGCTTCTAGAGCACTTTTCTTTACACATTTCTTAGAATTAGAAGAATTAGTTACAAAATTTATAACCATGAAAAAGAATTCATCTTCATCATTTGGATAATCAGATTCATCATTAGATATACTGGAATCTTCTCTAACATAATAACTTTTCCTAATTGCTTTACCTTTATTTTCCTTAGGTCTATATTTTGAAGCTTTGACAAGACATCTTGAAGCATAATGACCAATACTTCCATAGTTAAAGCATTTGAAAGATAACTTACCTCTATATTTTCTAGTGACCTTTTTTAACCTTCTTAGAATATTCGCTTCTACATCATCCACGTCATTTTGATTTGATCCCTCATTCTTTTATGCTTTGCAAGATTTAAAAGCTATCTCCTTTTTCACATCAATTAGACCAAACTCTCTCAATTGAAAAGTGGTTAATACACAAAATAATTGATCTCTAGAATAAGTACTCAAATTTTGAATTTCCTCAATAGTAAAAACCTTATGACTATAGGCTTTAGTAAGAGGATAGTGTGCAAGAAGTTGAGTCTACTTTTTAGACAAAAAGTGGAAGTTTCCCTAATTTTCAAAATTTGTCACCTTTGACCTTAAAATTTGAAGCACTTAGAGATAAAATCTTTAAAAAAATCACTAAAAATAAAATTTAGTACTCAAAGTCAAGTTTATAAATTTATTTTCAATAGGTGTTTCTAAAAACCACTATTAAAAAGTCACTTTTTTTTACCATACCATGCATGTGTATATCATCCATATTTTAAACTAAATAATCATATTTTGTTGAATCATTTTGGGGAAATATTTGTAACACATTAAAGAATGCTCTCGAAATGTTTTTGTAATTTTTTTTTGCTAATTTTTTATTGGTCATATTTGTTGTTTTGAAAAATCATCGTGTATGCCAGACATAAAATGACCTCAACTTATCATTTTTTAATTTTATTTTTCAAATTGAAAAGAATTTTTTGAATTACGCTTTTGTACAATTTGTTCTTCAAAAAAAAGTTTTAATAAAAGGTTATTAAGCTACTAAAAATCCATGATATTTCAAATTTACAGACCAATTTCATTAAAAAAAATTGAAAAAAAATTTTAAAAAATAAAATTGTAAAAAAAAAACATATTTGGAATCTAAACTCTCTCACCTATAATGGGTTTTAATTTCATCAAAAAATTATTGAAAAAGGTCTTCAAACATATGTCCAAAGTCACTATTTTCTTGTGACATTCACTAGACTTTTAAGTTGTATGTCAAGCCATGTCCAAAGCTTAGGTCCAAGTCCCCAAGCCTTTTCCCAAACCAATTAACGAAGAAAAAACCTAACCTAAAATTTGAATTTTAAAAATTGGGATCCTGATTTTGTAAACAAGATCTTGGTTTGTAGATGAGATCTTGTTTCCTATATTTATTTTTTTGTCTGTTGAAATAATGATTGCAATCCCATTTTGTAAAATGTGGGAGCTTGTTTCCTTTAGGGTGGCTCAAAATAGCAAAACTAAATTGGATCCTAATTTTTAAAAATCAAGATCTCATTTTAATTTTAGGCTCGGAACCCTAAAGATAAATGAGATCTTGTTTATTAAAAATCTGGATCCCAAATTTTTAAGCCTAGTTTTATCTTTTTTCTATGGTCAAAACTTCCACCTTAAGCGGACTCAGCTTCATGCTTTCACCTAGAGTTATCAATACCTTATTTACCACCATATCATCTTCAAGATTTCCTCCAAGGCCTCTGATGGAATTGACAACTTTGTCACTCTATGCATATAGCTTGTAATATCTTCATTGTCTATCATACTAAAGTTTTCAAACTTGATTTTTAGATTTTTCATTTTTGATTGATTGACCTTGTCATCTCCCTCATAGATAATTTCTATCTTTTTCCATATTTCCACAAATAGTTTTAAGACTTATAACTTTCACAAGTTATGAATGAAAAAGACCACTCAAAAGATAATACCTTTCTTTTCCATTGTTCTCATATGTCTTGATCTCATCACCAGGAACTCAAATCGTTTGTAAGAATTGTATATCTAGTCTCAAAAGATTTCCAAACTCTAAAAACTATAGATACCAGGAACACTTTCATCCTTGTCTTGCAAAATGCATAATCAGTTCCATCAAACACAAGAGCCTCATTCTTGTGTACCATCACAAATCTACCTCAAGCAGTTAAGATTTCTTCTAATGAACCTTTCTTTGATACCAATTTTTGAATGCATAAGATGACTGATATGGGGTGAATAATTTTATATTAAAACATCAAGACCCTTATTAATACTCAAATTTGCATTAGTTCTTAAACCCTCACTAACCATTTAACCCTTATTATGGATTAGCAAAATGTAACCATGGAAAATAGTAATGTAAAGACATTCAAACACATAAGAACAATAGATTTATGTGGAAATCCCAAGAAGGGAAATACCACAATGATGATTAGCCCACAATATAAATTAATTGCAACATCAAATACAATAGGCTCACTGCCCAAAAGAAAAGGACTCACTACCAAAGGCTCATTTCTATATTAGAAAGAAGAATAAAGAAGTTACAATGAGAAATCCATTTCAAAGAAATAGAAAGATCCATCACAACATAAACAACACATTTACAACCTCTTTAAAGAGTGTGGACACCTTCTTGTCATTCCTTCCATTAGTCTAACACATTAAAGCTTGCACTACACTTCACATTTCCACACTTCACAACTCTAATTTTCATAACACACTTCACACCCCTAAAATTATCCATCAACTCAACACTTATTTATACCCTCTTCAACCTTGAAAATAATTAACAAGGTTGGATATGCACCACAACCGTACAAGTTCAAATTAGGTTAGCTCACTAAGCATTCCTGCGGTGGAAAGGAATGAATTTAGACAACAACAGACCTTAAATCAGACCCAAATACACTCATACACACTACTTGATGCTCTGACAAACACCTAAGCATATCTGAAATACTATAAACACCCAAGGTTGACTAAACCTATGTGAACACCATCAATTACTCCCTTCCTTTTATCCAAACATGACTCAAAAATGACATAAAACACTTTAAAACACTCTAGAATATTTCATAAACACTCTAAAATCTAAAACATTCCATCACAACAACTTTCAACTGAAGAACATACTTATCCCAGGAAACTGATTAACCTTCCACACACTGCAACACTTGAATCCAACTTTGCAGAGAACCAAAACACAAGAAACTCAAACTATAGATAGATAGTAGCAATATAAACATACTTCTAGAACTGCAAGATCAAAAGACAAACCTACAAAGAAATGTGAAGTAAAACTATTTATCCCAAACACCATTGTACTACATAGTTCACATACTAGTGAACACAAATTCCTATACACGATGAACACATTTGAAAAACATATCCAAACTACACAAGGATATCTTTAACATAGAAGAAATGAAAAGAAAAACCCTAACACTACTCTATATGCTAGAACACCTCTCAACCACACTATTTTCTCTTTTATTTAATTTTTCTCAAAATCACTTGGAAACCAAACACCTCTTCATCACAAATAAACAAACTACAAAATAGCGACTTAACCATACACATTCTTACCAAAGCAACATTGGAGGTTGACATTGGTAATACTTACTAATGACAACGTAATGAAACTAGTCAAAGCATCATCACAACTTATCAACCATCACCAATTGACATTAGTGACAACAACTACTCATACTTGCAACAAGAACTCCTCAGGACTATTGAAAAATAAAGGGTTTTTATCTCCAATCTTCCTGATACTATGGTTTGGGAACATTTTGAGAATGGTAACTATTCAAAAAAGTCTGGATACAATATTTTTTCTAGTCTATGGGCTCCTTATTTCAATAAGATTATTTTTTTGTGATAGCACTTTTTTCCTAAGGTTGAATTATTCTAGTGGATTTCTTTCCATGAAAAAATTCTCATACTAGATAAATTACAAATGAAAGGGTGATATCTCAGTAACAAATGTTTTTTGTGTGAACATGAAGATGAAAATATTTCTCATATTTTATTCCATTGTTCCTATTCCTAGTAGGTTTTCAAAAAGAATTCATTCCTTATTCAAGGTCAACTAGGTCTAGAAAAATGACATCAAGTTAGTTTTAGAGGGGTAGATCTTGTCGGTGTCTATCTTTGCTTATTGAGCTTTCATGGCTAGATATTTTTTCACTAATTGGGAACTTTGGAAAGATTGCAACAAGATCTTCAAATATAAAAAAAATCCTTAACTTAGGTTGTGGCCAATAAGGTGATTAATTAGATTGTTGAGAATCTCATAATGACCTCTTATAAACCAAAAGGGACCGCTCTGATTTGGAGTTCTCCATTGCCTCATCCTAGAATTTATCTGAGGTTCTTGATTCTATCCGCTCATGTATCCTTTTGGACCAAAGCAACACTCCCTGATCACCCTAATCCCAATTGGATTAAGCTCAATTTTGATGCCTTGGCTAAAGGTAACCTAGGTCGGGTAGGTTGGGGTGGCATAATAAGAGACCATTGTGGAAATATGGTTTTGGCTTATGTAGATAATTTGGGAGTTCAAACTTCAAACTTTGTTGAGGTGGTAGCTACTTACCATGGAATCCATATTACCATGAATGTTGGAGTGTCCAACTTGGCAATTGAAGGTGATTCTAGAAATACCATTATGTTACTAAATGGGAAGGCGAATCCATGTTGGTTTCTCTATTACCCTATCCTCTTGGAATTAAATATCCTAGTGAATCTTGATATTTACAAATTTACTCACATGTTCAGGGCTAGCAATCAAGTGGTTGATTCTCTCACCAACCTAGGAGCTTTCATATCTAAATATATTATTTGGGATGATATTTATTTAATCTTGGGGTATGTACGCGACTTATTATCTAATGATAAAAATGCATTGGAACTATGAACTCAAGATGAAATCCATTTCAACTCAATGTGACAACTAGAACCAATTGCATTTATGGAAATATTTCCATCCTACCCAATCTTTTCATAAGCCTTCTTGACCTTCGATTGTATATTTTTCTAGGTGCTTCTTCAAAGTTCTTTGGTTTACTTTGTGTGTTGTAAATACCACTATGGGAGGTGATCTTGTGCATTATGAGCCTACCTACTCTAAGGCTTAGAAGAATGAAAATTATTTATGGATCATTCTCCAAAGGGGAACGTTCTCCTACCATGTGAAAGGAATGATGAGGCATGACCACAATCTTTCCATGGAATTTTCCAATTCCTAGAAAGAGGGAAATGTTACTATTGGAGAACATTCCTTCCACATGAACATGGAGCTCATTACTAAATTTACCAACCTCTCCTTAGATGGGTCCAACATCCCTTGGAATTTGAAGGGACATTACCAAAATGAAACAAAAAGTTTTTTAAAGACAAGGGAAAAAGTGAATTGGTTGCAAAATGGGTTTAATAGAGAAGACCTCTTGGGGATTTAGACTAGAATGGAAAAGGTATTGATGTGGTACATGACTTTGGAAAGTAGGTTCAGAATATTTCATACTCGCTTGATCCCAATTTTGAATCATTTCGATAATTACAATGTTACCTTTACACCAAGATTTGATCTTTGGATTGTGTCACTTCCAAGTGGCCCTAAAACCTTTTGAAACCTCTTTTTAAAATAATTCCCTTAGATGCCCCCCCTCCCACACCTATATTTTAGTTGACCTTGTTCCCCTTGTTGCATACTACTAGGGAAAGATAAAAGAACTGCTGACACTACATTCCCTACTCCTAGCTCAAAAAAAGTGTCTCTTTCTTAGACCCCACCCAAATTTCCATCTCTAATTTTGGCAATTTAGATGATGAATCTTGGAACCCCACCCAAATTAACTCCCTTGTTGACTCCCCCAATGGTTCCCCTATTCATGATGATCTCTTTGATGTTTACAAATCCTCTTAGTTCATAAACCCCCTAAGCCTTAAAGATCCCCAACCATCTGTGTGAATCTAGATAATGCAACTGCAAAACCTGAATTAGATAGTGAGGTCAATTCCAATTGTGTCCCCAAAAAACTAATTTTTTTTTATCTCTCTAAGGCAATCAATGTTCAGAATGATATCCTCAAGTGGTTGCTAGCTCAACTCATCATGGCCAAGGATAGAATTCAAGTGTTAGAGGAGAATGTGCTTAACTAGAAGGCGGTATAGCTAGGAAAGGTCAATGATGAAGGAAATTTGGTCATGTTATCCTCCCTCACAAATTCTTTTGATAAATGGGATAATTGGGAGAATGAGATTTAGGAGCTTCGAGGGCTACTTGGTATCGAGGAAGTTAGGGTGAAGCTACAGGATGAAGTTGCCACAATGCATATTAATCAAGATAAAACCCTTGGGTGCTTATAGAAAATTGTCGAATACAAAAAGGAAAGTGTTAAGAATGCTATGTTCACCATCCAAGTCTTCCAACAAGAGCTTTGTAATAGCCACGCCAAAAGGGTTGATGATAGTTAAGACACTAGTCACTCCAAGAAGAAGGGAACGAAAAGGGGCAACTTTGCTTTGCCCAATGCTCACAAGGTATAGTCTACCCACAAGAGGTCTATATCCTTTGAAGAGAAACACCAATTTATTGCTAAAGGGTAGTAGGGAATTAAGTTTTTGGGTGACTAGTAGCTTGTTTGGCCCCTAGTTGGTTTTTCTTTGTGTTTTTTTTTTTTTTTGGTGGGTATGTACAGGATCATGATTGGGAAAAAAGTGGTAATATGATGGGTATGTAGCTGACAACTTTTTTTTTACCCAAAATTGATGAAACGAAAAGGGTTTTTAAAGGAGATTCTTAGCTTTCCACCAATATAAATTATGCTTTTCTTTGAATTTAATAAGCAATTATTATTCATTTTCTATTCAAATTACAACTAAAGTGTTAATTGATAGGTTGATTGAAAAACATCTATAGCTTTCAAATGGTATAACGTTTTTTGAATCCAAAACATGTGTCACATTATATGCTTCACATACTATAGGATTAAAAAAGGAAAAATTGAATTTCATGAAGTTTTGACCAACTTAAGGTGGTCAGACATACAAGTTTTTTATATTTTCTAAAAGTTGTAATAAAAAATTCATAATTAATTATTTACTTTGAAAAAAAATAAAAAAAATGCATCACATCGGGACATGAGTCCTCTACTTATATATAAAATATTATAAAAAAATATTATCATTTTATTGTGGTTAGGGTGGTCAGACAAACACCTACTTCCTATTTTTTCCTTGAAATTTAAGTACTGCTGCATTGAAATTTCAAATTTTCACCAAATAGATTTTTTTCTTTTTAAACAAACCTAGTAGTTTAGAAACTACATTCAATTTGCGACAGATTCTATTTTTACATATTTTTGAAATAATATAGATAACTTATTCAAATTTTTATGTCAAGTTGCCTAACTTTGATTTTTCTGAATTTTTTGCCACTTAAGGGCCTATTTTTTCCATGATGATCCTGTACATACCCTAGTATCTATTTGGTTTCTCTTTTTTTACTTTCTAGGCATCTCATGTCTCATGAGCCCCATCACTTGGCATGTATCGTAGTTTTTAAAATGGGTATGGTCCCTTCTTGGCTTTAATCTAATCAAAACATTTCTTAACTAATAAACACAAAGTTTGTCAAGATAGAATGTTCATGAGGCCTCCCGAAAATAAGATTCCTCCACTGCTTCATTGAAATAACCATTTATGATGTAGAAAAAAAGGACCCTTTGCTTGAAATGGGATTAATTCATGATAAAAGGTACTTAATAAATTCTTAATCTATTGTTGTGAGGCATTTTGTGCATCGACACTAGGTCCTAGACCCTTGCAAATTGAATAACATGATTTTAATGATGTCTTGTAAAGGTGTTGTAAAGTCTTGTAATGGACTTTCACGCTTTTCTAGACCTAATGAACCCATTTTTCCCTAATTTAACATGATAAAACATATTTAAATACATATTCACATCAATCTAGAAGGCTTATAACTTAAACTTAATGTTAAATTAGTGTTGTCATGTGTCTTGAATGTTCACATTGGTTTTTGTGCCCTTCTAGGCTATGCCAACCTCATTTTAGTGTTGTAAAGTGTATTTAATCACACTTTCATATTGATTTATGTGTTCCAAGCCCTAGTTTACATTCACATCATCAATAATAGACCTCTTTTACCCCATATTATGCAACTTGAGGCTTAAATTGATCAAACACTTGACAAAGTTGCAATTTAAACTTTATTTCCTTATTCGTCAACCTCTTAGTTGTCAAATTGGCCCATGTGGGACCCATTCAAAATGCATGGAAAATGAATCCCATCTAGGTGGGACCCATTCACCATGTGTGGCAAATGAGTCTTATTTGGCCCCCATTTTGACCTTTGAGTGAGAAAAAGTGAAATTTAAAGTTTATTTTCACTACATGTCGGCCCATGATGAGGTATTATCAAGTAGTAAGGAAAAATTGTCTATAAATAAGTGTTTTTATGCTCATTTTACACATATTATTTCTTTATTTCATCTTTCATCTTTAATTCATCATCTATCTTATCATCCAAGTCAAGCAAGTTAGGGTTTTGTTATTAGAAGTCATCAAGTTAGCTTTCTAAAGCATTCAAGGGCTAAATATTCATTTATTGTTGTGGAATTTCAAAATATATCATAATGGAAAGGTAATAAATTCCATTTTACATGATTTATTAAATTATTTCATCATTTTGGTTTAATTACCTAAAAGGGGTTTGACCAAGACAAACCCCCATGCCCTAACATTCAACATATATCTCTTTTGTCTTGTTTGTTTGTAGATTTAGGACTCTTGTAAGAGTGGAAATAATTGGAGATCAAGTTGTAAAGTCGTTCAAGTCAAAGAATCAACAAAAATTCATTTTCAGACTCAAATTCGATAGTTTCTGAAGCAAATACCTGTAGAAGATAGAAGTGCAGATCTATACCTACAAAGTAAAGTCCTAATTTTGTTGATTCCTTTAGGAGGAATTATTTTCCATGAAGGGAAAATTAGTCCCACTTGTAGGCTTGAAAACTAATTTTCTTAGAATTCAACTATCAACATTCAGAAACTTGTTTCTAGAAATTTTCACCAGAAGTAGAACTAATTCGCCATCTTTGGTGAATCAGTCCCAGTAGCCATTAATAGTGATTTATAAGACATTCCAGAATCTTCCAATAACATCAATTTTCCCCTAGGTGCACTTTTTTAAGTGTCATCAAATTATGTTTTCATTTGTTTGAGTTTCTAGTTCATTATTGTAATACACAATGTGTTTTCAAACAAGTCATTCTTCTTTTTTTAAGTGTCATGAAACATTGTACATATTTGCCTCATCTTTCTCCTTCTAGGTGAAAAACCCTAGGAATGTTAGAAAGCAAGTGGGTGCCAAAATATTTTGTTTCATTTTTGGTGAACCTGTTGTTTGAATTCCTTCTTTTCTGATTTTGGATTCCATTCATTCATCCAAGATTAGCTTACATTGCATTTTGCATTAGTTAGCTTGCATTCTATTGTTTCATGTTTGGATGTCTAAAAGTGAATAATAGGTTGCATTTTTGCATCTTTAATCATTAAAAGTTAGAAAATTCTTCATTTTTCATTTAGACCTACATCATAGCATTTTCGAAGCATCCAAATTAGTCAAAAAAATTTAAATTTTTTGAAAAAAGTCCATACTCGACTCATTCGACATCCTGGGAAAATCAGTCCCTTTTGATCCCTGAAACAACATTGTCCTGAACTTAGAAATTTCTTTTTAGGCTTTTGTTTGGTGCCTTAACTTGTATATATCAGTTAGTTTCATTTTTGTAGCATGCATTTCCCTAGATCTCACATAAAATAGCTCATTTGATGCATATTTTCATCTCATATTTTCATCTCCCACATTTCATTTTTTAGATTATTGCATACTATAATCAACAATTTAATTTTTTTCATTTCCCTTTATTTAATTTTGCATAACATGTTCTTTAAATGTTCCTTTGATTTTATTAAACATGGATTTTATAAGCATAACATCCCCTTTTATGAGGTTTGTTTTTATTACAACTATGAGGAACATAGCATAGACCAAAACATTACATTACCCATTGGTGTGAATGGAGGTGTAAACAATAATAACACACATAATTTTTCTTCTCCTAATACATCTCCTATTCATGATGAAGGTATCTTGGTGAAATAAGTTACAAGTCTTGAGGGTCTTGATTGTCCCTTTCCTTATTCCCCTTTGGATGATTTTAGCAAACAAGAACATAAAAGCATAGACAACATTGATCCTCCCTTCCCTAATGCTCCTCTCATTTGGGAAGATCTATTTGAAACTCATAATGGTCCTTCCCTTGATGCCTCTCCTTCTTGTGACAAAGCTACTTTACAAATTTCAACCTTATATGAACATCTTACAAGATTTCCTAGTATGGTAAACAATACGGAACAAGAGAATGAGACTTTAGAAAAAACAAACAATCCAATAGAATCTTCCCCTAATCCCCCCATTATCAATTATCAAACACATTCAACCATTAATAACCCCCTTAGTGGTGATGAAGTTAGTTTGGATGAACCATATCTTAATTTTCATGAACATTTGGTTTGTTGTTCTCCTACGAACTCTCCTTCTATGGTGGATATTGTGACCCAAGGAAAAGATAATATCCTCTTCAAAGACAATGAAAAATCTCACTTGTTATGGGATGTTAACAATATCCAACCTCAGTACACCCTTTACCCACCTTCACATCTTCTTCATCTTTCCAATAAACCTAAACTCATACTTTACCCACCATCCCATCCCCTTCATCCCTCTAATCGACCCAGAGACATCCTCTATCCCCCTAAAACTAATGTATCACAAAAACCTAGTAATGATACTATAGCTCATACATATAACACTTGAAATAATCCATAACCACTGCAACCAACCCCACCCTCTAAATACCTTTACCCAATCCACCTAGTGCTCCTCGTTACCTCCCACACACAAAAGAGTATGACATTATTGAACAATTAAAGAATACTCCTACCAAAATTTCCCTTTGGGATTTACTTTAGACCTCACTAACTTATCAAAATATTCTTCAATCCACCTTAAACCAAATCACAATTCCTTTTGCTACAACTCCGAATGTTGTAGCAACTCTCATCCATAAAAAGAATCTTGACATTACCTTCCATCAACATGATCTCCCTCCTTTGGAGTTATGTTAACAACATGATGCCTTTATGATAATTGCTCGCTTCAATCACACAAGTATCAAATACCCTCTCATAGATAATGGTTCTTCCCTTAATGTCTGTAGTGTTAGTCTCCTTGATTTATTAAAAGTTGATAGGTAACAAATAATACCTGATTTTGTTTCTATTCAAGGATTTTATAATACAACAAAGCAACTACTAGGTGTAATCACTTTACCTATTATGGTTGGGATGGTTACTTTGCAAAATCCTATTCATGTCATTCCTTATGATCTTTTGTACAATCTTATTTTAGGAAAACCATGGATTAATGAGATGAATGAAATGCCTTCAACCCTTCATCATATAATGAAATATGTCTATAAGAATAGCATTTATCAAATTGAAGCAAATCTTGATCCTAAAAGTTGTTGGCACCATGAAAAAGCAACTACAAGTCCTCTGAAAAAATTGATTCCAACATCCAACATAGAAATTGAATGCAAAAATGAGGAATTTCCATCTAAATTATTTGGTGACAATTAGGGATCCTTAGAATTCACACATTCATTGATGGGTGAATACATATTCACACAAAAGAAAGATGAGACACAAGGAAAACCAACCATCATGTCAACAAAAAATTTGGACAACCTTTCGAAAGCATCTACCTCAACCACTTTAAACGATGACACAAAATACACAACCTTTGATGACCACAATAATGAATCCTCACCCGATCCAAAATTAATGAAGATGCTTTATGGAAAATGTTATGAACTCATGAAACAACTTGGCTATATAGTGGAAAATGATGTGGTGCTCATGAACAAGGTATCTACAACCCTATCGAGCCTAACACACAACAAACTCATGGTATTGGTTATTCTCCTTTGACCAAGATCACCAAACCTTCACTCAACATCAACACTATCACACAACACACTCCAAAATCATCCTTTAACTATGACACAACCAAATACACCTTCACTTAATGCCAATTTCATCTCACATGTGCATGATCTGAATTCGTTAAATTCTATACCTTCCTAAAATAGGAAGCATAAAATCTCACAATCTAAAGACACTAGTGTAAGTATGGCATCCCCTACTAAGCAAGATGTATCTTCCACACCCACCGTAAAACCCCCTTCTACCATTGATCAAGAGGTATCTTGTCAAGACTCCTCCAAGATCACTTGATCACCCTCCCTCCTAGAACTCAAAAGAAATTTTCTGACAAGACTTCATTTTGTGCCTATCATAGAGTTCATGGTCACTCAACTAATTAATGCCATTCTTTGGGTAGTAAAATACAACATTTTTAGTAGTTTGGTATACTTCCCTATGTGCGGGCATCTAATTCCTCTAATTTCTATTGATTTTCACTCTAGTATACATTTCATCAATCATTTTAGCTCACCCTTATCCTACACTAAGTGGGTGCAAGGGGTTAAGTAGCCTTGTCCTTGTATGTCACTTGTTGTTTCGTTCTTTAGATAGTTTTTAACCTTTCATGAATACATAAGATCAAGCTTGGGATGTGGATGGCATGCCTTAAATTGGCTCGCATGTGATATACTTCTCTATTTCATGACATAGCTTATTGGAAACAAATGACTTGACATACGACTTTCTAAGTAAGTTCTCATGTATCTCTTCTTCTACTTTAAGGAAATTTCTCTCAGTAATGGTGTTCGCAACTAATTTAAAGTGGAGGCATACATCACCACTGACATTTCATTATTCTATTTCTTTCTTCTTGCAATAAATCCTTATCTTGGTGGAGTCATTGGGTTTGATTCCCTCCAAGAGCGTGATAATTCTTTTTCATTTATCCTCTCTTGGAGACATTAAGCACAATGTCCCCTAAGATGAGACCTTACACGAATAAAGAAAAATCCATTTGAACAATCCTTATACTATTTTCCATTAACAATGTCTATGAGTGTCAAGCATACGAAGTTTTCCTTACTTCATAGAGCTCAAAAATCTTTGTGGCACCCTATTAAAGTTATCAGCAGGTATAACATTGATATGGTTGAGCGAGAAGCCCACCTAGTGGCATGAACTTTCCCCATATCCACCATTGTGGTTTGTGAGTGCATACCAACTAGCATATGTATCTTACCTTTTTGGGATTTCTCACCCCATAGACAACTAGTTTTGTGGCCCTAGAGTGAGTATACCATTAGCCTTTCTCACCCGGTAGACAACCAAGAAGTTCCTTTGGCCCAGAGTGAGTACATCTTTTTCACCTCATATTTCTTGTTATCTTGCATTCACATCATGTTGTAAAGTCTTGTAAAGGAATTTCATGCCTTTCTAGACCTCATGAACCCATTTCTCCCTAATTCAACATTATAAAACATATTTAAATACATATTCAAATCAATATATAAGGCTTATAAATTAAACTTAATGCTAAACTAGTGTTGTAATGTGTCTTGCACATTCACATTGGTTTTTGTGCCCCTCTAGGCTATGTGGACATTATTTTAGTGTTGTAAAGTGTATTTAATCACACTTTCACATTGATTTATGTGTCCCAAGCCATATTTGGCATTCACATCATCAATAATAGACCTCTTTTACCCCATATTGTGCATCTTGAGGCTTAAATTGATCAAACACTCGACAACGTTGCAATTTAAACTTTATTTCCTTATCCCTCAGCCTCTTAGTTATCATTTGGTCCATGTGGGACCCATTTTCCATGCATGGTGAATCAATCTGATCCAAGTGGGACCCATTCACCATGTGTGGTGAATGAGTCCTATTTGGTCCCCATTTTGACCTTTTAGCGGCAAAAAGTGAAATTTAAAGTTTATTTTCACTACATGTCAGACTGTGATGACGTATTATCAGGTACTAAGGCACAATTGTCTATAAATAAATATATTTATCCTAATTTTACACATATTATCTCATTATTACATCTTTCATCTTTAATTCATCATCTATCTTATCATCCAATTCAACCAAGTTAGCATTTTTTCATTAGAATTCATCAATCAGGTTAGCTTTCTAAAGCATTTAAGTATTGAATCTTCATGTATTGTTACAAAATTTAAAGATCTATCATCATGGAAAGGTAATAAATTCCATTTTACATGCTTTATTACATTCTTTCATCATTTTGGTTTAATTACTGAAAAGGGGTTTGACCAAGGCAAACCCCCATGCCCTAACATTCAACATATCTCTCTTTTGTCTTGTTTGTTTGCATATTTAAGACTCTTGGAAGCTTTGAAATCATTGGAGATCAAGTTGTAAGTTCATTCAAGTCATCTCTTCATCATTCAAGTCAAAGAATCAACAAAAAGTCATTTTCAGAACTGAATCTGATAGTTGGGTATGTGCAGGATCATGATGGGCCAAAAAGTGGCGATATGATGGGTATGTGTAGGGTATGTGGCTAGCGATTTTTTTTTACCAAAATTGAGGAAACAAAAAGGGTTTCTAGAGGAGATTCTCATATTTCCACTAATATAAATTATCATTTACTTTGAATTTAATAAATAATTATTATTCATTTTCTATTTGGATTACGAGTAAAGTCTTAATTGATAGGCCAATTGAAAAACATCTATAACTTTCAAATGGTATCAGATTTTTTAAATCTGAAACATGCATCACATTCTATTCTTCACATACTATAGGATTAAAAAACAAAAAATCAATTTCGTGAGTTTTTGACCAATTTAAGGTGGTCAGACATACGAGTTTTTATATTTTTTAAAAGTTGTAATAAAAAATTCATAATTAATTATTTACTTGGAAAAAAATTACAAACAAATGTGTATCACATCCAGACATGAGTCCTCTACTTATACCTCAAATCTTATAAAAAAGTATTATCATTTTATTGTGGTTAGGGTGGTTAGACAGACACCTAATTTTTATTTTTTCCCTGAAATTAAAGTACTACTACATTGAAAATTTAAATTTTCACCAAATAGATTATTATTATTTTTAAATAAACCTAGTAGTTTATAAACTACATTCAATTTGCTACAGATTCTATTCTTACATATTTTTGAAATAATATATATAACTTATTCAAATTTTTACATCAAGTTTCCTAACTCTGATTTTTCTGAGTTTTTGCCACTTAAGGGCCTATTTTTTCCATGATGATCCTGCACATGCCCAGTTTTTGAAGTAGACACCTGTAGAAGAAAAAAGTGCAGATTTAGATCTATAGAATCAAGTCTTGATTTTGTAGATTACTATAGGAGAAGTGATTCAACATGCATGGTGAATTAGTCCCATGTGTAGGCTTGAAACCTAATTTTCTCAAAACTCAACTCTCACCATTCAGAAACCTATTTCCAAAAGTTTTCACTAGAAGTAGGACTAATTCACCATCTATGGCGAATTAGTTTTAGTAGCCATTAACAGTGATTTCTGAGACATTCCAAAATCTTCTAGTAACATCAATTTTCCCCCAGGTGCACTCTATTCAGTCTCATCAATTTTATTTTTCATTTGTTTGAGTTTCTAGTTCATTGTTGTAATACACAATGTGTTTTAAAAAAAAGTCATTCTTCTTTAATTTCCATTCAATAACCAATTAATTTCATTAGTCTCTTACATTCAAACATATTCACATACACTTTACTTACATTTAGCATCCATTCATACATTAATCTTAAATGAAACATTGTACATTTTTGCCTCATCTTTCTCCTTCTAGGTGTAAAACCTTAGGAGTGTTAGAAAGCAAGTGGGTACCAAAATATTTTGTTTCACCATTAGCATAAGACATCATATTCCCCCTTAATTCTAAGAGAATATAGGTAGAACCAATTAAAATGGAGAGTGTGGAAGTAATGTAGAGATGTACAAGAAACTAAGAAAGGGTGTGCTCTAAGGCACACTCATATGAGGTGAGAATCTCGCGGATCCATTTTTTTGATGGTGCAATTCCCCATTACACTTTATAATTCAATGTAAGTACAATAATTTCCTAAATTCCCTTCACAAATTTAGTTTTGTGGCACATTATATTTACTTATTTTCTATTTGATTTCTACAAGTTTATTATCATGAGGCTGATTAAGAATACATGGACTAATTTATGTCTTGCAAATCTCAAAAAAAGGAAAAAAATATAAATTTACAACCTCAATAAATTTCCCTTTTCCAAATTCATTGTAAAAGAAAAAATGACTCCTCTTTTATGTACAATTTTTTTACTATGGCAAAAATTTCACTTGTTGCAAATTGATTGCAAAAAAAATTGACCCCCTCCTTTTCAAACATTAAATGGTTAAGTGAACAATTAACATAAGCTTCATAATTAACAAGTATTAATAATGGTTGAAATTTTAACACTAGAGGTTAAAATAATGTCTTGAATGCTATCATGCTATGTTTATGTGAAACTATCTATGCAAGATAACCAAGATGAATGAGTTGGAAAAAAACCACATACAATGCTAAGAAAGAAAATGTGTGTGAGTAATGAAGAGGAAACTAATTATTTAAGGCTAAGTCATATGCATTGATAAATTCCAAGGTCATGTCCTCTCCTCATAACTTTCTTTAGTGCTAGACCACTTGGATTCAAACCAATTCAATATCCATTTCAAGTTTAATCTTGGTTGCATTTGTATTGGTGGAAGAAGCTTATTGTAGATTACCTTCAGAGGGAAATTTTCTATATTAAAACTTGGAAGCCACCTCCAATCTTTAAAAAAGTTGCATGTTTCAATTGAAGAGCTAGAGGGACAACATCATGCACCTTTTGAATGTCATAGATTAGAGTATTGGATAGATTGAAATCACATTTAAGTTGCAATTTATTTTTCCAAGTTAATGATGAGAACTCCCAAATATCACTAAATTCGGTGATTCCTTTTTTTGAATAAGATTTTTCTATGCAAATGAGGATTAATAGAAAGATGCTGCTCATGTAAGAAAATAAATTTATTCAACCAAATAGATGAGGTAGAAAAATTCTCCTCATTGAATTTTACTTAAACCAAACTCCATCTAATACCCTACAACTTATTGGTCTAGGATTTTTCTTTTCCCAACCCATTTCTTACCTAATTAAACCTAATTATGCATGCTTTTACTGTCACAAAGTAATTAGATATTTCCCTATTCGTAAACCCAAATCCAATCTCTCCCCTTCTTCATTAATCCCTTCATTAGTTTCTTCCCCTCCCCAACCTCAGCTTGACCACTCTCAAGGAGTATCCCCTCATGGAAACACTTCCCCTTCTCCCCCCTCCATTCATCCATCACCACCCCTTTCCCCCTCTCATCCAAGGCCTTCCACCATTTCTTTAGATTTTCATCCCTCTCTAGTGGATTATACTTTACACAATCCTCCTTATTCTGCAATTTCATGTTCTCCTTTAGATAAACCTTCCTTTTACAAGGAAGCCATCCTGGAGGAAGGATGGATGTTGGTTAAAAAAGAAAGGAAATATCGAATCTAGAGTTTAATAACCAAATCCATGAGAATAAAATTGGTGCTCCTAGAGCTAGATCTCCCTCTCTAAGCCCTCTTAGACAAATATCTAGATTCCCTAGTCAAGACCTCTCTTTGGATTTAGTTCCACTCCATCAACATGACACCTTAAGGGATAATAAATTCAAAGTTCTAGACTCGAAGGATATGGATTCCTTGTCCCAAATTTAATGAAGTTTTTTTGTCATGCCTTGCAATGTTAGGGGTTTATCCATCCCCTCAAGAAAAATTCATGTTAAGAAAGATTTGAAAATTCACAAGCTAGATGTAATCTTCTTGCAAAAAGTTAAAATTGCAAAAACTCACCTCCAACTTTATCTTCAATCCTTATAGAGGAGTGGTTGATTTAAAACCACTCTTCATAACGATGGAAGTGGAGGTGTTGTGTTAGGAATTTCACCTTGGTTATCCTTGAAGTTTATCATTTCTTTAGGAGTTTTTCCAAAAAATAATAGTGTGCGGTGCTTATTATTGATCTAAGGAAGATCCATTGGCTTTTGCTCCATTTATGCTCCTAATGATTCCCCATCTCCATTAAAACTTTGGGAATAGATGCTTAATGACCTCCCCATGGTTGAATGGGTATGGGGAGGTGATTTCAACATGTTGGAAAATCACTATGATAGAAGTTGGTTCATCCCTCATAAACTTTCCAAAAAATAATTTGATGCTTGGGTCCTAACAAGGAATACTATGGGAGTTTCAAACCTAATTGTTGACAAAAGAAATTCTCATCTCAAGTGTTGGTTCAATTGGTATAACTTAAGAGAGGGTTATTTGAGAAAACTTAGCCATGTTGATAGATTTTACCTTGCTGATTCTCTTTCCATTGCCCCTTCCTCTCATAACACGCTTATTACAGTTGATGATTTTTCCTCTCTTTCAAACCATCTCCCAATTTTTTTGACTCGTCAACTTTCTTTTTGTTCCTCCCAACCCACTAGATTTCCTTTCAAGCTCAACATCTCTCACCTTAACCATCCTGAATTCCTTGCTTCTCTTATCACCATCTGGAATGAAGCCCCTAGACCTCAACAAAAACCTTGTTGGTTACAATGGTGGAATGAAGATATTATCTATTGCACCACTTTCATAAGTTATTATGGGAAAAAAATGGCTAGAAAAATATCTAAAATGGAAAAATAATTAAGATTTCAATTGGAAAAAAAAAATCTTTCAAATTCAACACCAACTATCATCTCTCCTCAACATGCGGTGGATAGTCTTGAAACAAAAAATAGAAAATTTGAATTTTACCGAAATTGAGGAGCTCAATTAAGGGCTAGGCTTCATTGGATGAAAGAAGGAGACAATAGAACAAAATATTTTTTTAGTTATCTCAAACACAAACATTCTCAAAAAATAATAATGGCTTTATATGATCAAGAGGAACATAAACATGAAAATCAAGATGATATCAAATCTATGTTTTTTCAGCACCACCAATAGTTATTTATGGGTTCTACTAAAGGTGATCAACTTCAAGATGTTATTGAAGATATGGTTGGAAATATTATTCCCAACAAGTTTCATCTTAAACAACAAGCCTACTTAGACTATTTGTTCACCCTTGAAGAGTTTGATGCTCATTTTAAGGATATGACTGAATCAAAAGTCTTGGTATTGATGGTTTAGCTATAGAATTTTATAAAACAATGTGGCCATTCATTAGGGAGGACTTCTATTAGGTTTATAAATAATCATTATCACAAGGATCCCTATGCTCACTCTATTAATCAAGGATTTATTAAATCAATTCCTAAAGGAAAAAATGTGAACAACATTTTAGGGTGGAGACCAATTATTCTTCTTAACATATCCTAAAATATTATAGCTAAAGAAATTTCTAAAATAATTAAACATATAGTGCAAAATATTGTAAGGCCTAAGAAAATGGGTTTTGTTGGAGGAAAATTCATACTACATAACTTGGTGTTGGCTTGGGAAATAGTTGAATGGGCTCAACAAATTGGATTTTGATAAATCATATGATAGGATCAAGTGGTAGATCACATTAAAAATGCTTAAATGGTTAGGTTTGGTCCCAAGCTCATTTCCCACATAAAATTCCACTTTGTTGATTCTAATGCTTGCCTAGCTATAAATGGATCATTATCTCAAACTTTTCTTCTTCAAAGATTAGTCAAGAAAGGTTGACTGTTGGCTCATTTCCTCTATGTACTTATGATTGATGCTTTAGGATACCTTTTAAATCATGAAAAACATAAGAAACTCATATGTGGTATATATCTACCTGGTGAAGAAGTTTCTCTTAATTCTCATTTTGTTGATGACATTTTATTATTCATTCAAAACTCTCAAGATCTCAACAACACCCTCAAAGTCTTGGATATTTTTTGTTTAGCTACTAGCTCCCAACTATCTCTTAACAAAACCCAATTTTGGATTACTTTTGTGGACATAGAAAAAGTAAACCTTCTACTTTTTCTTTTTTTAGGCTTTCCTAGTGGACTTTGGCTTATTTTGCCTAGATTTAATGTCACATTAGGTCTTGGACCCTTGAGAATCATTAAGAATTTTAGGTTGTCTTGTAAAAGTGTTGTGAAATGTTTTAACCCACTTTCACACTTTTGTAGGACCCTTTCACTTACCAATTCTTATTTAAAAGTGTTGTAAAGAGTTGTAACAAACTCTCATGCTTTTCTAGACTTGTCATCACTAAATTGACCCTTTCTTATGTTTAAATGACCCCTTAATGCACTTGATGGCCCTACTTAACTGCATTTTGTTGAATTTCTAAGATACTGAGATGGGGGGATGAATCAGTATCTTCTTAAATTTTCTGATTGGATACAATCCAACTATTCTAATGCATATAATAACAAAGATAAATAAGAGCATTAACAGAGCATGGAAACACAAGATAGATGAACACCAGAATTTTTACATGGATAAACCAAAATGGGAAAAACCGCAGTGAGTGTTAGCTCACAATATAGTATAGTTGGTTATAGAATATTACAAAATGGGTGGCTCACTTCCATAACTCACTATCTAGAAACAAATGCCCACTACCTATAGAATTACAATGATTGAATGGCTTTCAGCCAGGAAATGAACTGATAGAGTACACCTAAAGAGTGCAAATTTAGTTCCAAATACTTCTCAATAAATGTACTTGACACACTTCATCATGTTCGCACTTCTCTGCATCATCACACCACTTCTCAAAAAATTGTCTGTTATATATACCCAATCTCTTCACAAGCATCAATTAGGTTGGCCTAATTAGATGCAATTCCCATTTACCAAAAATATCAATTGTTGGCCTCAAGCTTTGAAAAAGATAACACACATGCTTCAACAATTTGGCATAGACCTAAATTAGGTAGCAAAAATTTCTGCATAGCAAAAGTTAATTTACACAATACATCCATCAAGTTGGCCAAAGATGGACCAACAAAAAACATAACTACAAAACACCAATATGACACCATAGGAACAACTAGATGCATGAGATCTTGTATGAACATGCTTCTGACACTTGTAAACACTTTCCCAAAACCACAAGCAACAGTGATCACTAGAAAACAAATGTAGACCAAAATACTAGAGGATGTAAGCAAAATACCAGCTCAAATACTTGAATAGAATACCAGAGTAGCTTTAGTCTTGATCTTACAGTTGCAACTCATATATCATGGTGACATCAATGACAACAAAAACTAAAATATGAGATGTTCTTTCATTTTTCCAACAATATCCCCCTTTGTCATTGATGGAAGATTTTTCTAAAACCAAAAAGAATATTTATAGAGTTCTCTATTTATAGTACTCCCCTAACACCAACATTTCACCACTTCACTCCCCCTTTGACATCAAGGACAAAGGGTGTGCCAAGAACAACTAAAAAACATTAAAGAAAAGAAGACAAAGAAATATATATTAGTTAGAGGATGATGAGGCTTGAAGCTCCTTTAGAATACCTTCCTCGACTATTTTTCCTTTTTCCCAGCAATCTTTTGTTGTAGTCAACATCTTGTTAAGAGATTCTAGCTCCATCAGCGTTTATTTAGCACCATATGGAGTATCATGAATCAAGTTCATCTTCTCAAGCCTTCCAAAGCAAGCTAGAGCCTCTCCAACTTAAGTTTTTTATTCTTACAATGCCACTTAATTGACTAAATTTTCTAATAATTTCTTCCTTCTATTTCTGCAAGGCAAAGAAATTTTCTCTGTGTGTAGTGATGGCCTTCTAGATTGATCTATCTTTATCTTTAGATACACTATAAGTATAAAAAATGGTAGATAGCTAAGACTAAATTGAGCCAATGACAATCTTGATATTCCAAGTGGCATCCGACCAATTCAAGCAATAAGACAAAACAACATCTGCCTTTGACTCACAAACCTTCACTACTTCTAGACACTTTTCAACACAAGAATATGGGTATGTGCAGGATCATGATGGGCCAAAAAGTGGCAATATGATGGGTATGTGGCTGATGACCTTTTTTACCAATAATTGATGAAATGTAAAGGGTTTTTAAATGAGATTCTCAGCTTTCTACCAATATAAATTATGCTTTACTTTGAATTTAATAAGTAATTATTATTCATTTTGTATTCAAATTATGACTAAAGTCCTGATTGATAGATTGATTGAAAAACATCTATAGCTTTCAAATAGTATCACATTTTTTGAATCCAAATCATGCATCACATTCTATGCTTCACATACTATGAGATTAAAAAAATAAAAAATTAAATTTCATGAATTTTTGACCAAGTTAAGGTGGTTAGACATACGAGTTTTTTATATTTTTTAAAATTTGTAATAAAAAATTCATAATTAATTATTTAATTGGAAAAAAATTACAAAAAATATACATCACATAGGGACATGAGTCCTCTACTTATATCTAAAATCTTATAAAAAAATATTATCATTTTATTGTGGTTAGGGTGGGCAGACAGACACCTACTTCTTATTTTTTCCCTAAAATTTAAGTTCTATTGCATTGAAATTTCAAATTTTCACCAAATAATTTTTATTTTTTTTAAAAACAAACCTAGTAGTTTAAAAACTACGTTCAATTTGCTACATATTCTATTCTTACATATTTTTGAAATAATATAGATAACTTATTCAAATTTTTACATCAAGATGCCTAACTTTGATTTTTCTAATATTTTTGCCACTTAAGGGCCTATTTTTTCCATGATGATCCTGCACATACCCATGTGCAAGAGCGCATTTGTCATGTAAAGCCAACAACCCTTTGTCTGCCAAATTTTCTTCTATTTCTTGTCGTGTCTATTCATTAAGCCCAGAGGAATACTCCTTGAAAGATTCTTACAATAATATTATATTTTAAATAGGGGAAAGGGATGTATCAATGGATGCACAAGGTATAGATTCCTACAAATATTTTAGAGCATCTTCTATCAGTTCCATTCCCTTTTGATGCATTTCAGTAATTTCCTTTCTTCCAGATTCTTGCATTGCATCATCCAACACAAATGTATGTACTGCAGACATCTTTTCCACATTAGCATATCCCTCAATCATAGGGAGTTTCAAAATTTTTTTGGGAATAATCGGTTGAAATCTAATTTGCGTAGGGGTATGTGCAGGATCATGATGGGCCAAAAAGTGGTAATATGATGGGTATGTGGCTGACGAATTTTTTTTTACCCAAAATTGATGAAAAAAAAAATATTTTTAAAGGATATTCTCAGCTTTCCACCAATATAAATTATGCTTTACTTTGGATTTAATAAGTAATTATTATTCATTTTCTATTTGAATTATGACTAAAGTCCTGATTGATAGGCTGATTGAGAAATTTTTATAGCTTTTAAATGGTATCACATTTTTTGAATCCAAAACATGCTCCACATTCTATGCTTCACATACTATAGGATTAAAAAAATAAAAATTGAATTTCATGAATTTTTGACCAAGTTAAGGTGGTCAGACATACAATTTTTTATATTTTTTAAAAGTTGTAATAAAAAATCCATAATTAATTATTTACTTGGAAAATAATTACAAAAAAATATCCATCACATTGGGACATGAGTGCTCTACTTGTATCTAAAATCTTATAAAAAATTATTATCATTTTATTTTGGTTAGGGTGGTCAGACAGACACCTACTTATTTTTTCTCTAAAATTTAAGTACTACTGCATTGAAATTTCAAATTTTCACCAAATAGATTTTTTTTTTTAAACAAACCTAGTAGTTTAGAAACTAAATTCAATTTTATATAGATTCTATTCTTACATATTTTTGAAATAATATAGATAACTTATTCAAATTTTTACGTCAAGTTGCCTAACTCTGATTTTTCTAAGTTTTTTGCCACTTAAGGACCTATTTTTTGCTTGATGATCCTACACATACCCTTAGATTACATTTTTTTTAGTACATCACCACTAGAGGACGAATCACTAGGCTGCTTCAGTGATTTTACAATCTATTTTTCTTCTTTATTTTTCTTAGAGGATTCCACAACCCTCTTTTCTTCATCTACTACCTCTTCTTCTTCTTCCTCTTTCTTTTCATCCTTTTCACCTTCATCTTCATCTTCATCTTTTCCATTATTGTCCTCTTCCTCATTTCCATCTTTTTAATCTTTATTCTACTCTTCTTTAGGATTATCTTGACCTTCTTCATTAACCTATCCTTTCTCTTCAACATTCCATTTCTTATTGTTTCCTTCTTCTCCGTTAGTATGCTCCAGTGGAGCATCATTATGCACCTTAGGCTCAACTTCTCCTTCATTATTCTCATTAACTTCATCATCAATATTAATTTCAACATCAAAATTATCATGAATGTCTTCATTACTTGTATCCAGAGAAACATTTTCCTCGATATTTTTAGTAGTAGCATCATCAGATCAGTTTTGAGCATATTGTACTTTTCTACTATGTCCTGAATTACCTATGTTGTTTCCTTTCTTACTTTCTTTGTCAATTTCTTATTTCTTGTCAGATGTCAACATATTCACTCTACTATTTATTTGAAACATTTTAGCACAGATCTTCTTTAGAGATTTCAGATCATCAAGGGTCAAGAAAGACCCAATCTTATTATATGTTGCATTTCTAATATTTTCTTCAAACATAATGACCTCAGATCTCATTTTCATTAGATCATCCCACATACTTTTAGGAACATCTTTCCTTATGTTATCCCATTTTACCTCTAAGACAATAACACATTGAATAGTAGCTAAAAGCAGTGTTTTCTTGTCTTCTTCTCCAAATTTATCATAGTGTTTAGTTGTGGGTTGAAGAATATTCTCAAAACTTAGTAAGGCATTAAGAGTTGGCTCAAGTTTCTATTGGGGGCTAGAACTTACTGGAATATCCTGTTCATCTTTTTGGTCCATAGAGGTCTCACCAGCTACCTTAGCCTTCTTTGATTCAGGCTTGGTGTACACATGTATACTGAAATAATGCTCTTCTTCATCTTCAAAAGATGACAAAATATGTACTCTTTTAGAACCAACAACTTCTATAGATGCACCTTCATCGAAGGGTAAACCTCCTCTTCTTCTCCTTACCAGCTTTGCTTTAGGATCTTCTTCTTCTTCGTTTGATCATTAGTAACAGTAAGATTCTTCTCTTTTGTTGCTTTTTCTTTCTTTTCTCTCTTTGTAGGGAGAACTGAAGGTGTCTCTTTCCTTTCTCTAGATATTGTGGTAGGTTTGGAGGAAACATGACCTTTTTCCCTTAGTATTGGTTTCATTCTCCACTGTAGGGACTATAGCAAATTTTGCAGGCGTATTCCCGTGCCGTAGAAAAATGGCCCCTTCTCATTTTCATGGCCTTTTAGTTCTTGTTTCACAGTGTTGGAACTATATTGCTTTGATTTTATGTTGTAACATGGCTTGAACATGCTTATTTAGGTACTAAAACTCAAAGAACGACATCTTGTGAAGGTGTTGTGAAGTGTTGTAAGAAATTTCTACATTATTATAGACTCTATTTAATTCAATTCACCTAAAAAGCACCTTTTTACTCATCAACAAGTCCTATTTTGAAGTGTTGTAAAGTCTTGTAACAAGCTTTTATATTCTTCTAGGCATATTTTCACTATTTACACCCTTCTCATGCTTTCTTTGGTCTCTTTATGCCCTCATAAGTTGTAATTAAGTGTAATTTTGAATGTTATCTTTACAAATAACATTAAATACAACATTTTTCTTGACACATGTTTTTAGGTCCTAGGTGGGACCCATTCACCATGGGTGGTGAATGAGTCCCCCTTGGCCCCAAATTCAAAATATTTCAAATTTCCTTTTGGGATATTATTCAAAAACATTTGATGTCATCTTGTGATGAGGTATGAATGGATACTAAGGCACAATAATTGTATAAATAAGTGTTTCTCATCTCATTCTACAATCCTCCAACATTCACATATCATATTCAAGCATTTTACATCAACAATTCAAGCACTAGTCATGCAGTTTGAAGCAACCATTGACATTACTTTAGACTTACATTATCAAGGGTTAGGTAAGTTGATATCACTTGCATGTTGTTAGTTTATCTCTCTCTTTCATTTCATTATCTTTTCAAGGGTTTAATTACCAAAAGTGGGGTTTGACCAAGGGAAACCCCTATTCACTAATCGTCAATCATTTTCCCCCTATTGCATGTTTATTTGTAGCTCTTTGTATGCAAATTTGATAGGTTATTAGGTGTTCAATATTGATTTAAAATTTAACTAGGTGCTTCAATTCAAATTGACTTAAATTCATGCTTAGAGAGAGTTATTTATCTATTTTATACCTAACTAACTTTGGCAACCCGACAAGCAAGCTTTTCCAAATCTGTTGTTGCAAAGTTGTCTCCTGACTTTTCATAAATTTGGGAGAGGACTGATTTTCCGCTTATGGTGAATGAGTCCCACCTTAGGACTAAAAATCTGAATTTTGTCAGATTCTAGATCCCAACAGACAAAAACTTGCTTCTGATAATTTTTCACCAAGAGGCAGACTGATTCGCCACCCTGGGCGAATGAGTGCCATTGTTAAAATTCAGTAATTTCCATCAGCATTCCAAACACTCTTAAATCATCACAATTCATCCACGTGCACTCATATTCATCCCTATACTTTCTCTTTTGCATTATTTCTTCGTTTACATAGTTGTTTGCATATCACAATGTGTTTACAAAAATAGTTGTAATTGCACTTTTGCATTCATTTTCAATCATTAAAATTAGTCAATTGCATTTATTTAACTTCATTTACATTAAAAAAAATTGCATACATCCTAATTTGAGTGATACATTAGCATTTTTGGACCTATCCCTCTCCTTTTAGGTGAAAAACCCTAGAAGTGCAAGAGTAGTCCATATGGTCCCAAAAATCTATGTTTCAATTCCTTCCAGATCTCTTAGGGCTAGATGATTCTACTTCCAATTGCACTCCCCTAGCTCTTCCAAGAGTAATTTCCTCATCATTGAAACCAACATCTTTAATATTTTTCTCCACTTCCTAATCTTAGGCTACTATTGTTCCATATGAATTTCCATAGATTTTTTAGCATATGTCCCAATTCTAGGTTCATTGTGTTGTTTTGGATTCTTTAGAAATATTTGCACATAACCTTTAACTTCTTCTTCTATTATCTCATATCCAAGAGGTTGAATCCAAATAGTTTGATTTTCTACAGCCTCAATCATGCATTCATTAGTGGAGACATGAAATATAATGTCATTCTTATACTTCACAAATTTTCTCAAAATTCTATCCATTTCATTCATATTTATTTTGAATAAAAAAAAGAATGTTTTTAGGGAATCCTCTTGAGCAATCAAATTACCAATATTATACATGTGATAAAAATTTTGATGTCCTACTGGTCTGGATGGGTTCTAGAACACTTCTTCATTCTTCCCAGGGAGCCTTTTCATGAAATAAAATAGTAAACACACAATCATAGAAACAAATTTAAATGCATACTTTATTTCCTTTGACAACTTCACATTCTCGAATAATTGTAACTAGATTAGCTCACACAAGTCATAAGTAGCACCTTTCATGACCATATCAAACCTAGTGTAGATAACAATATCTAAAACATAGTTCTCTCTATTTGTGAAATATTTCTTGTGACCTATCATGAGAGATGCATACTTCACTATTGGATTACTAATAGTTTTCATTGCTAAAGCTCTTTTATCATATTTGGCTCTCGTAAATTCTTCTACAACCTCATTCTTTATAGATTTAAGCATGGGCACTGTACCTTTGTCCCATAACCTAGTAATGGGCCTAATTGCCTCTATCATTATAAGATGTGGCCAATTAGTCCAAAAAAATATGTCATGGATTCTACTCAGAATTGAATTCACAAATTTGTCATCACATTTGAAATTAGGGAAATTTTTCCAAATATCCAACCTTTTATCAACCACATTCAAATACTCAGGTTTTACCCTGAAGTCATTGCCAGTAAGCACATTTTTCTAAATTCCAATTAGCTTTTTATTATTGTATTCTTCAAATTTAAGCTGAATCATCATCCTAGTATCCTTGGTCGACATTACACCATGTGGAATTGATGAAAAAGTGCCCATGGGATCATCTTCAAAAACTTTCGAAGAGTACTTTCTGTAAGAGGTTCTTGGCCTTTCTGACACTTTAACTACCATTGGAGTAGCCATACTTCCAATTTAAAATTCAAATAACTCAAAAAAACTGAACACAATTACATGGAAGATTAAAGTACCTTTTTCTTCATGTAGAATCCTAAACTAGGGTTTGCATTGCTTACACTTCAAATCTCTCCAAGAATGCTCCAAAAGTTCTTTAATTCTTCCAAACGCTCAAATGATAAAAAAATGTTAAAAATTTCTTTATAAAACATCGATCTACCCTAATACACATTAAATGTGACATATTTCAAAAAGCTGCTAAACAAATTTTCTTAACATAGTAAACCCTAATTCGGTTCGCAAATCATCATGTCAATTTATTTTCTTCCATTCCCTTTTCCAAATCCTTTGATAATTCAATCTTCACATTTCAACCTCGTTCCAACCTTTGACATGACATTTATCCAAGGGGTTCTTATGCTTTTCTAATAATGCTCCCCATTCGACCATGCTAGGTCTAATTACTGAATAAATCACCTGTATCGGATGAGGGTACAAACTCATTAGTACTCTTTGGTTCTTTTTTATTTTTCCAAATCTTATTCATCTCTTGCTTAATCTCATCTTTTTCAACCTTCTTCATAGATACATTCTTTCCATGGGATTGGTCTCCTTACTCTTCTTTCTTTTGTAGACTCTCCTTACTGTTCTATAATGATTAGCTTTATGTCCATACTTGTTGCAAGTATAATAGTAGCCATTAAAGGATTGGTTCACTCTTCCATTAAATTGATTCATCATCAAAGTTCTACATTCACTTGCCCTATGTCCAAATCTTTTGCATCCAAAACATTGAATAGAAAAATGACCAAGGAATTGATTCATCCTACTTCTACATTTAGTTTCCTTGTGACCAAATTTATTGCATAAAAAAAATTTCCATTAAAAGAATGGTACCTTTGTGCATTAGATTGTTTTACCGGAGGTCTTCTAGTTGAGTTCCTTGAATTTTCTTTCTACTTTCATTTATTCAAAGTCTTCTAATTATTCACAATCTTAGAACTTTCACCGGTATCATTTCCCAGACCACCTTTATCTTTTCTCAATTTTTGTCTTGCAATAAATTCATCAAGCCTATCTAAGCTACATTTGAAGTTTTTTGCATAGAGTTTCACCTTCTCCAGATCCACTTTCAAATTCACAATTTCTTGTTCAAGTTTAGTGCAATCTTCTAACTTTCTTTTTACCAATTTTTTTAGACATTCTTCTATTCTTTTCTTCTCTTCCAGTTTCACTTTCAGACTGGTAATCTCTTCATTCTCCTTCTTCAACTGATTAGTCACTTCCTTATGCTTGTCTTTGAACTTTTGCAATTGCTCCTCAATTTTTCAGATGAATTCATTCCCTTTTGCAATATTCTCTTTTAGATCTCAGTTTTCTCTTTCAACTTTATCAAAATCCTGAAGATCAGTTTAGAGCTCTCCTTTATCATCCATTTCTCCCATCTTCAGTATCTTCCTCAAGCTATTAGGATTAACTTGAGGAACAAAGCTCTGATACCAATTGTTGAAAGTCCAAGATACTAAGAGGGGGGGTGAATTAGTATCTCAAATTTTCTGATCAGATGCAATCCAACTATTCCAATGCATACAATAACAAAGATAAATAATAGCATTAACAGAGCATGGAAAGACAAGACACATGAGCACCATAATTTTTACGTGGAAAACCCAAAATGGGAAAAACCACATTAAGTGTTAGCTCACAATATAGTATAACTAGTTATAGAATATTACAAAATGGGTGGCTCACTACTAGGACTCACTGTCTAGAAATAAAGGCTCACTACCTATAGAATTACAATGATTGAATGAATTTTAGCTAGAAAATGAACTAACAAAGTACACATAAGGAGTATAGATTCAGTTCCAAATAAAGCTCAATAAATAGACTTGACACACTTCATCATGTTCACACTTATTCGCATCATCACACCACTTCTCCAAAAAAAAATTATTATATATACCCAATCTCTTTGCAAGCATCAATTAGGTCGGCCTAATTAGATGCACTTCTCATTTACCAAAAATATCGACTATTAGTCTCAAGCTTTGAAATATATAACACACACACTTCAACAAGTCAGCACATAACTAAATAGGTCACACATATGTCCACATAGCACAATTTAATTTGCACAATGCATCCATCAAGTCGACCAGAGATGGACCAAAAAAAAACTGCAAAACACCAATGTGACACCATATGAAAAAAATGATACGTGAGATCTTGTATGAACATGCTTTTGATACATGTAAACCATTTCCAAAAATTACAAGCAACATTAATCACTGGAAAACAAATGCAGAACAAAATACTGGAGGATGTAAGCAAAATACGGATTCAGATACTGATGAGCTCAAAATATGCTCATAATTTAAATATTATGATGTATTTTAATACCCTTACTATTCTTGCTAAATGGTTGACTTAACTCTTTGATTAAAGACTTTTTATATGAAATTGGGTAGTATCCTGTAGCAATACATTCCTATATTCTAGTAGCTTAACATCTCTATGTGTCTTACTAATTACCATGTTTGACCTCCTGAATGACTGATATAATGCATGTGGTTTTGAATAATGAAATAGATTTTAATATGTGATTAATGAATGTATATCGTGTTGTTTTCCATGCATGCTTTCTTTCGCTTGTGTCGCCTTGTTCATCGCAAGTTATTGAAGGGAGCATGAATGAGTCAAGTGCAACAGATATCGGCCTTGCCGTAAAGTCCATTTCCTGCATGACATCAAGGAAGTTTTTCCGGCGAAGACTCTCTGACTGGGTCGTTGGGAGGAAATGTAAATGTTCATTAATCTGGGAAGAGTGGAATGCTAAATTCTCTCTGGATCCTATTGAATGGATATGCTTTCATTTATGAGAAGTTTATTCCTCATTTTTAGGATACACTTATGTCCATTTCTTTGTTAGTTAGTTAGTTAGTTAGTTGCTTTTCTAATTTAAATAAGTGTTCCTCCTACATGAGTGAGAAAGCATAACATGTATAAGTTAGTATTATAATAAGAATCATAGCTTTTGTGTTAGTTTCCATATAAGCAGAACAATGTATATCATTTTGAGTTTATGAGTAAAAGTTGATGAAGTTTTGAGTTCAATTCTCGCATAAACTAGTTGATGCTTGCTAAGGGGGGCCACTTAGTAAGTATCTGTAGTTGGTTAGTTGTTTATTTCCTATTGATCATAAGTTAGATTTCATTCTTAAAAGTTTCAGCATAAACTCAGTCTTATATTGTTCCTGCAGCATTGGGAATCCATCCTTGTGTTTGTTCCTATAGCATAAGGCTAGTTCATGGTTTGTCCCATAGTAATAGTTGTCATGATTTATGCTTTGATTAGGTTATGGTTAAGTTAAGAAGGCTTCACATTACATTCTTGTAGCATAAGTAGAATTCCTTCTAAGCATTTATTTCTAGTAAATTGTGGCTGAAACTTGTCCTTAGTGCACATACAGTGCCACTCCATTTCATGTATATGTTCCCTGGTTTAACAATGTAAATGAACGACCATAAGAAGATGTTAGTCACATTCTGGAATGTCCAATTCCAATGATAGGATTTTTTGCAACTTTTATATCCTTTTGTGGGTTCGACCAGATACTGTACTAGAATACCAAAGTAACTTTTGTCTTGATCTTACAGTTGCAAATCATATATATCATGGTTACATCAATGACAATAAAAAGTAACAAAATGAGATGTTCTTCATTTTTCCAACATATTTTTGGGAATATTCTCATTAAACATCATTAAATATACTTTAATCCCTGACACCCAATAAAATTACCTTGGTGGGACCAAGTCGCCACCTAGGGTGACCTAGTTCCACTAGGCACAAAAATCAAAATAATTTCAATTTTTTCATGGGATTTTATTCTCTTATATCCAATCATCTAACTTGGGAGATCAAAGATGGAAATAGTGTGTCATTTTGTAATGATTCATGGTGTGGGAAACCACCCATCAATAACACTCTGGGATTGGAGGAAATCAAGGAAGAAATGAAAAGACTAATATGGGGGAACAAGGTTGCCAATTACAGTAGGATAATTGACAATCAAGGATCCTCCAGTTAGACCTGGAACGACTTCCAAGCCCTTAATGCACCTCAAGCTTAGAAAGAAGCATTGATAGAAATCCTTAAAGGTAGGTATTTTGTCCCATCCAATGACAAGGACATGATTAGATATTGTGGGTTGACTATAGGAACATATGAAGTGAAGTTCATATACAAAATTAATGAAATGGATATGACATAAAAAGACTAGCCATGCAAGTTCATATGGGGGAAAAATTGTCTCCCCAAGGTAGAAGTTTTTTCTTGGATGGAAATACAAAAAGGAATTCTCACGGAGGACAGATTAGCTACTTTTGGAGTTCAAGGCCTAGCAAGATGCTCAATGTTCAAAGAAAATGAAGATTTTGTAGATCATCTTCTTCTGACATGCCCATATGCAAATGATTACTAGAACAAAGTGAGAAAAAATCCAAACTTGCAGTATCCCATGTCAGTAGATCTCTCATCTTGGTTCAAAATGTGGCCCCAAGGTGGTAACAAATCATTTTTTGGTGGTATATGGAAAATAACCCCATCCATTGTAATATGGGAAATATAGAAGGAATGAAGTAAGAGAATTGTCCAAGGGAAAGAGATGAACAAAGATAGGCTATGGGACAAAATTGAAAGAGCCATAGTAAAGTTGGTCAATGAATATTCTCGGTGTAAAGTAGGTAAGCAAAAGAAATATACAAACTAGGATTACTTCCTAACCAAAAAATTTCTTGGACTAAGGCCCCCAATACTGAGTGGAAATGGAATGCTACAGTCAACAAAGGAAAAGAGAGCAAAAGTATCATGGAAGGTACTAGAAACAAGGTGGACCAAAATAAATTTTGATGGAGTTGCTCAAGGGAACCCAGGGCTAGGAGAAGCTAGTTGCATTGCAAGGGATGCACAAGGTATGACCCTAGCATAAAAATCCACTCCATTGGGAATATGCAAAAACAATGAAGCAGAGTTTAGAGCAGCAACCATTTGTTTGCAGCTGGGTCTGGACTTGGGAGTGAAGCAAACTCACTTGGAAGGGGGCCAAATCATCATAATAAATGCCATTTGTAGTGGCAACACTTCAAATTGGAAACTCAATCACTTGTTTCTAAGCATCAAACAATTGGAAAACAAGTTTGAAGCCTTGCAAATCAGCCACATATACTAAGAAGGAAATGAGAAGGCATATGAGTTGGAGAAAAAAGGCATAAAAAAGCACCACGTAGGCAGAGGCCGGGATAAATCCAAAATTGGGGAATAAGGTAATGAAAATACTACATCAACCAATGACAAAAGAAATGCACATGGAAATAAGGTCAAAATCTAGGAAAATTGGATTGTCAAGATAAGAGTCATCAATAGAAGGCAAAGAGGAAACTAGATGAGCAAGTCCCAAGGAAAAAGAAAGGGCTAGCAAATACCACATTACCATATATTAATTTGTTTATGTACCACCATCAAGGTGGTGGCAAGAAAAAACACTCCAAAGGGCATGAACACATAAAAGATAATTATGAGGAAGTAAAGTCACTGGTGTTAAAAGGCCTCGACTGGTGTAGTTTCAATCAAATATAATAGTGCAATTCCAAAAAGGTAGAGAGTGATAGTGAGCGACCAAATTGGCCCAAACAAGAGTTTTAGAGTGGTGTTGTGGTTGGTGGAAGAAAACTCGATGGAGACTCTGTTATTTCTAAACACAGTGAAGAAAAAATAATCCTTCACAGGCAAAGTGTTGGATAAAAGGTTGCAGGGGTTGCTAGCCTCTTCTCACCCTCTAGTCCTCTGGGTGACCAAGAAAGTTGTGGGACCAAAATTCTTGAGGGCTTATTATAGATTTAGGTCAAATTCAGAAATCTTAGCCATGTTCCTAGTCGTACTCATACACATGGATGTATCGAAGGAACTAGGGAAGAAGTTGACATAAATGTTGTTCATCCATACATGGTTGGGAGACATTGATGTAGCCTTGGACAATGTAGATGAGAACAAGGAAATTGCCATGCCCCAAAATTACTACATGGCACACATGTGTGGAAGGGAAGTAATGAAATTTCCTCTAGTTCGAACCATTGGCCTAGAGGGTTTTGAAAAGCTATGGGATGAGTGTGAGAGGAACATTTTCTTCTTGCGTAGAGCAACCAAGATGGTGAAAAACATTCCACAAGGCTTGGCAATGAGGTATGTGGAGGATGAAGGGGTGGCGATTGAGATTGTGGCAGGGGACGATGATGATTGGGAGTTTGGTATAGGAGAAGAATGGCGTCAGAATGACCCCAAAGACCCTGAGGAGAAAGTGAAGGGACCGACCCATTAGAATTGTGGAGTGAACTTCCTAGTAATCACACACTACATTGCCTATAGGAAAAGGTTAGAGTCAGATGATGAGGATTGATCAAGCCCGTTTTGGTATTCTCCTTGCTATAAAAATGCTATAATATTGTGATAGGAATGGTATCAGGGTATAGATTATAAAAAATATGAGTCAGTCCCAGGATAGGTGATGATGCCTATGTCTATTACAAGACAATTTTATAATGAAAATGTGAATATACAGTTATACTAGGCAGGATAGGGTTTCTTTTGAAGAAATATAGTGTGTTGCCCCTAACAGTGGTTTAACTAGCAAAAAATATATATAATATATAATATTATATAATAAAACTTAATATCGTAATAATTATAAAATAATAATATAAATTTAAGTACATTATAAAAATATATAATAATAACATTAACAAATATATAATAACATAATAATTTTAATATCATGTAATAATATTATAATAATATAATAGCATAATATAATATTATAGTTTATTATAATATTAATTATAAAATAGTAATATGAATAAATATTTATATAATAATACAATATAATATAATATATTATAATATAATTTAATGTAATAATAGTTATAAAATAATAATACAAATTTAATTATTATATAAAAAATTTTAATTTCATTGAGAGGCGATCTACAATCACAACAAAATCTTAGTTAACATTTTAGGCATTTTTGAAAAACCCAATTATAGAAAATGGAAGACTTTTTCCACACGTTGCTGCCAACATTTAAAAGTTAAGACCCTCAACCGCTAATGTAGAAATGTTATACATTGCAGAGCAATGCAACATTAAAGAGGCGATTAAAATAGAGGTGTTACACTTGCATGAAAGACTGGCAAAGGTGGCTAAAATAGACATGTTACACTTGCATGAAAGACTAGCAAACTATTTTGGTAGGGTAGTGGATAAGTGGGTTCAAGCCTAGAATTTGATGGTCACCCCTACCTGTCATATGAAAATTTTGTGACGGTTTGAGCATTTAAATGCCTATTAAAAGAAATGTTTAATTTATGAATTTTTATATAAAATCTTTTATAAATACAATATCTGGAAAAAATAGAAAACAATGATAATTATTAGTAATAAATATAAAAATCTACTGTTATAATTAACAATTAACAAAAGTTTGTAAATTCATATTAAAAAAAAGTCTTGTTAAATATATTCTAAAAGTTAAAAATAATTATATTCTATTTTGAAACGATTCTAAATTAATATATATGCTTATAATAATATTATAAATCATGTATATTAATATAAAAAAATTGATAACTATTATAAAAATGTAAAAAAGTTTCTAAATTCATATTAGAAAATATTCAAAAAAGTTATATTCTATTCTAAATTAATTAATCTTTTTATAATAAAAATTATTAAATGATATATATTATAAATTAAAATACTATATTATATTTGGCTTATAATAATTTTTGAGGGTTTAATAAAAATATAGCAAGTCAAACTATATGGTCTATTAAATTTTAAACCTATAATATACGGTCTAAAATTGAAAAAATGGCCAAATAGACCATCAAATTTCGGGCTGAGTGGGTTGACTTAGCAATGGAATATAAATAAAACATGGACCTCAGGTATTCCATCGGTACGGTTTTCAATCACGAGATTGTCAACAGGTATGTTTCTGTATTGATTTTGTGCAATCTACATTTTTTTTTTGAATATTTTGTCTTGCATTTTAACTGTTACTTATCTGTGTGTTATCTTCTGTAGTGAGTAACTAGTCTTTAATTCCCAAAAGCAACTTGCAGTCTACAAATTTTTGATATCGGGTATGTTTGATATCCATTTGCAACTTTCAAGATTCTATGATTCAAATAATTGATTTCGTGTGTTTGTTTTTATTTTTATACACGTCTGGCCAGCCGAGCCACTAGAATTTATTATGGTCAATAGTGAGTGTAGTGGCCTCTCAAAGTTCAGGAGCTCTGGAACTGAAAGAAATTATAATAGAAGCTCCAAGCTCTTTGTTTACCTGTCAGTCATTGCTAAGAAGTATTCTTCCATGCTTTTCCACATATCAATTGCAGTTAAGTGCATATGCTTGCATTCTCAAACGAGCATTAATCTTGTTCCATTTTTGTTGAACACTAGTTTGAGTATAGAAGTCTGGTATGGAATCCCATTCTTCAACAACTCTTTCCTGGCCATGCATGCTTTCAAATTTTCCATAAATCTTTTTAAGATTAGGAGAGTCTGTGTTAGAAAATATTATATTTGTTATCTCATTCTTGCCATCGATCGGGCAATCATCACTCAAAATCCTCTACTCCACACTCTTCCCCTTTTTATCCTTTCACCACCTGAACCACCCATCACATTCAAAGCAGAGAGTACACGATTCTTGTACCTAAATCATTTTTTCTGGCAAAGTGAAATAGATGTTGAGTCTCGAGGCGCCGGTCCTAGCTCAGTTGGTTAAGGTGTTCCCTGTAAGAGGGCGCCCACCATGGGTTCAACTCTCCGGCGCTCCCGTGGTACCGGTTGGTGTGTCCCGCCAGCACTGCCGGTCACGGTAAAAAGTTTACCGGCAGTGGGGGGTTATATGTGGGGCCGTGCTGCACCCGATTCCCCTCGTTAAAAAAAAAAAAAAAATAGATGTTGAGTCTCATACCTACAAGTTTCAGGAATTTCTTTCTCATAGAAAACCTGTAAAATGCATTTGTGGTTGAAGATAAACATCTGTAGCCTTTTTCATGATATCCTCACCTAATCAATCTTTTTAATGTCCTTCAATGCTTACATGCAACATGGGGTCCAGTAAAATGCATATACCAGCATTAGAATATCAAGTAAACTGATTTGCAATCATGGGTTGTTTGTCTCACAACTTGTATCGCACGGGGGAACCATCTACTCTCTAGCATCTCTCAAAAGCCAAAGCTGCATATTTCTACTGTATATTCGGTGAATGTGCTCAATCCCTTACCTGTTTGGAAGCAACGTTTTTTCCCAGCGCCCCCTCATACAGTTTTATCAACAACATAAAAGGCATCGATTAAATTCATAAAAGATTGAATTCAATACAGTTTTCTCATTAAGATTCACTATCAGTAACTTTGTTTTTCTGTTATTGCAAGTGTGCTTTTATTGGAATTGGTTTGGTTCTTTCTTTCGAAATTACTGAGTTTCCTTTTTCAAGCTAGATACCATGGGACACTTTTGTTTAAAATTTAGGATTGATGGTATTCTAAAAATACCAGAGTTATTGCTTGATTTTTATTTTGTTTCTGTTTCAAAGGTTGTCAGTGATTTTAGTTTGGATGTTCGATTTCAGGTTATTTAGATTTTCCAATTTCAGATTGTAGAACTGCACCTTAAGATAAATACCTACTTTGTAATAGATTTTAAATAGTTTTTGAAAAGGAAAAAACAGGTATTGTTGCATTTAAATAGTTGCATTTAAGTACTTAGTGACATTTTTAAATGTATTGTTTCCTTCTATTAAATGCATTCTTTTAACATTAGATCCATTTATCTGGCATTGCACCCAACACTCAGATATTGAATATAACATTTAAAATGTTTAAGCCATCGCTAGCATGTAGGGCTGGCGAGTGTGGTCTATTATAATGATCTTGGCATAATACACTTTCGTTGAAGTTTTAACCGTGGAGGATATGATCATTATTATTTTTAATTGTTAAACTGTTTAAATTTTAGGAATAACCATTGTATCTATATGTAAATGCAATTTTAAGTTATTGACAATTTTCTAGGGTTGGAAGAAGTCTATATCAGTAGAGATTCAGAAATCTGTTAGTCATTAGATTTATTTTATGGCTGTATACATGCATTGAAAGGTTCGATTAGTTCTCATTAATTAGTTTTATATAGATGATTGTGGAGAATCTGTTTGAAATCTGTCGATTGCATTGACATGATAGTTTTTAAATCATCTTTCTGCACTACAACATGTATGCCTTTTAATTCTGTCCACCTTTCTTTATATTTTTAAAAAATTGAATTTAAAAATAAAAAAATTGTATCTAAATATTTTAGGTAGATCTTGAGTATATCTTAATTTTTTTTTCAATTATCTTTAAAATCTACTACTAACATTTTCTAATATTTATTTATAAGAAATCTATACTTTTCATAATTTCAATAAAATTATTTTATGTTCAAGATAATTTGACAATAGTTACATTGACAATTTGTCTAGAATCAATTGAAATAATTGATATCGTAAATACTAATAAGAGGATTATAGTGTATTTTGAAGGAGCCAAATTCTTGTTCAATTTCAAGGACAAGAGGGGATTGTAGTTGAGCTTAGTTACTTTCTCATTTTTACAAATGAATATATATATATATAGTTTTTTAATGAATATAAATGTTTAAAAATGTTACACTTATTTTTTAATTGTACATTGAATTATGCAATTTTAACTGTATAGTTTTGAAATAATTTAGTTGGTGTATTAAATCTTAAAAAATTTGACTCTTTTGTGATATTGTAATAGTATTGTAAGAAATGATTTTATTATGATTAGAAATAATTTGATTAGTTTTTTAATATTTAATTCATGTTCAAGATTAAATCATTAAAAAATTGATCATTTTGTGTTATTTTGATCAATGTTTTATTAAGTTTTTTAATATTTAGACGATGTTGAGGATTGAATTATTAAAATAGTGTAAGTGGATTATTTATTTTTGCTCTTGCCCTTTAATCCATATATATATATATATATATGGATTATAGGGTAAGACCATAAATGGGTCTCATTAAATAATTGTTATTTATTTTTTGGGGGTATTAAGTGATTATTATTTAATTTATATATTAAATTATTATTTTAATTGCTTAAAGTAGAAATTTAGAACAAGCGGATAAAATTAGGTTCTAACTCTTAAGGCGGGGGAAGTAAATAAATATAATATTATAGTATGTTATAATATAATATAATATAATATATGGTTGAATTTCTAAATAATTAGAATAAATGTCATGAGCAGTTTAAAGAATTTCAATGGTCAAATGGGTCCAACATTATAAAACTTAATGCCAAAACTATCTACGCTTCTCTTGCCAAACAACAAGAAATCTATGAGTATCTTAACAAAAAATGGAACACTACCCTCAACAGCACTGATTGGTCTAAAATCCTCACCAATAACTGGTCAAAGACTATTGAGGCTAAGAAGGCATACTTCAGATGGCTCTTAATTCTTCATAGATTGCCTTAAAAAATTTAATACCGTTGACATTGAAATATGAATAATTTGCATGGTACCTAACTCAGTCTTTCATATTTTCTTCAATTGTATATATTGTAAAGAAATTTGGCATTTACTTTGCAATAAGTTTGATATTTGGAATAACAATGGAACCCTCATACTGGAAAGAATTCTTCTATTTAAAAGTAACAAACTTGGCAACGGGCAAACACTATTTTGGTCTTGTGTTTACACAAAAATTCTATGGTTTATTTGGAAATCAAGGAATGATGAAAAGTTTAGTGGAGACCTAAGGGAACTTATGCAGTCTTCAAGAAGACTTACCCTTTACGATTTTGCATTGAATGTAACCATGGTGGTGAAGGTCTCAAAATTTAAGTTCCTTAATCTGTTGGAGGATGGAATCCTTCAAATGCAGTTACATGAGGAAGACTTGGGCACAATTAGTAAACTAGGCAACCTAGCATTGAGATCTTTGTTCGAGCACTAGAGATATTTCAAAAGGACTTCAATGATAAAGTGGCAAAGGAGGCACAACTAGAAAATCCCCCATCCATGATCAAACCAGAGGACTTCACTAAGGATGAAACAAAGGTTGAGGATGGAAATGCTATAGATGTTCAGGATCAACAATGATTTTGGCATGTTACAAAGGAATATGATACAAATGGACAAGCACAACAATGGTTTTGATATGCTACAGTTGGATATCAACAGAATGGTGTTGATGCACCTAATTTTTTTGGACAAAAATCTTCACATGTATAGCAATGAAGCATGGCAGAACAATGGCTCAACTGTGTTCTATTGGTCAGAAGTGATACAGGTGAAAAGCAACTTCTTAGGGACTATATGATGTTGGATCAACTTCTCAAACCTAATATTTTCTATGTAAAAATGAATCATGTATTATTGGTTGTAATTTATTGAGAAGCATTAGTACTGCTCATCTCGTATGTAATCTATTGCACATTCTATCATCAATACAAAAAATAATTAGAATAAATGAGATTGAATTAATAATACTATTTCAAAAACATTATAAAAGGAAGAAAAAAATAGGTCAAATTAGAAAATAAATGACCTTAAATGTTAATTACTTAAATGTAATATCTATTTGTTGAATTAGAAATTAATTGGTAAGACTTTTGAAATCTTCTTTTATGTTACAATTTTTTTTATAAAGACATTGTGAATGATGTTTAAATATTTAAAAAAATAACTTTTAAAATATATTTCATTAGTTTGATAAAAAGGGAATAGAATTTAATTAGTTTGATATCTTCAAATTTTTCAATGCTTCACTAATTTCCATATATACTTTGTTACTAATTAATAAAAAAGTTTCGTGAAATTATAAATTAATTTACTTTAAAATTTAATTAATTAAATTGGATATCTACTTTAATTAATATAAAATTTATTGTATATCACTAAATTGAATATCTACTTAACATTCCTAATATTTAGTTTTAAAATTTGAAATTAGCTATTTCACTAATATGATTTCGAAAGAGAATAACATGGAATTGAATTAATAAAATAGTATTTCAAAAACTTAATTAAAAATATGATTCTAAAAACATAAATAATTAAAGAGAAAAATGAAGTGAAATTAGAAATTAAATCATCTTAAAGTAAACAATTAAGGATATTCCTATAAAATTAAAGATATCATTAAGTTTCTACATAATTTTTTAAATATAGTATTGATGGTAGAATAGTATATTATACTAGTAGTTGCATGTAGTGACATGTAATGATGAGTTGATAGGTGGTGTGAAGTACAAATGGCTGTAATGTAATTTGAGAGACAACAAAGGGTACTTGGAAATGTCAATGTAGAAATGGCAGTATATATTGTAAGTTTTAGTTGGAACAATGGTTTTTTACTGCTATATTTTATTACCCCTATGTATAGATTTGTATGGATGCTAATGGAACACTTAATAAAAGTATCTAAAATTTTATTATATCATTGATTGGTTGTAGGAGATACAATTTTCCAATAAGTATATATTTGCACAAATCATGGACAATAAAAAAAAAGATAATAGCATTCATTTGTTTGTGTTGATATTGATTGTGAGCCACTTTTTTAAAATTTTATTAGCAAGATTGACTTTACATGTGATTGGAATATCTCTCAAAACATTATATGCAAAAAAATTTGGTGCACTGAGATTTGAAATTAGGGATTTTTGTATGAATGTAATCAATGTTTAAACAAATCTGTGATATTATATCAAACATAAAGTGTAGAACATTAACTATTTTTTTTTTCTAACCATAACCATGAAATGGAGGCCATAAATCAACTAACATTGCTTTGAAGAGTGACCAAGATAGAGAAACCTAGAAAATCGTAGCCACAAGGCCTATTCCAAATGGTAGCCAGATAACACAACCATAAACAAAACAATATTTCTATTACCAAACAATACAATCTTTTCTCAATAGAACCCTATGGAAAATTCAAACAATATAGCCTTTTGAATAGAAGCTTATTGAAAATGAGGCAATGTAGCCTGAGCTAGACAATAAGAATCAAAAAAATCTTCATAACATCAACAATTCTATTCTGTTGCAAAAATATACTCTTTTTTCAATAGAACCTTATCAAAAATTGAAACAATATAGCCTTTTCAACAACAACTTCTCGAAAATGGAACGATATAGCTTAAGCAAGAGAACAATAATCAACAATGACCAAGGGAATCTAACATAAAGTGTATAAGATTAACTATTTTATTCCATTGCAACCATAACTTGAAACATATGAATTTTTTCTAAATCTTATGTCAAAAACATTAAGATTTGTACATAAAAAATATAAAATAAAACACAACAAAATGAAGTATGCTCTCCACCCTACCATATTGGGTCATGGAGCCTCATGGACTCTCACCAAACCCTTGAGCAAGAATATACATTGCCCACCACTCAGATCAATGGTGAAATGAATATTGCTTATTAAAATCAATATAGAGTACATTAGGATCTGATTATCTATTTGACCATTGTTACTGATTTTCCAGTCACTATCATTATTCTGAAAGGTTGTTTGTAACACATTATTTCATCAAATTCTACATTATGACTGGAGTATGGTCTGTAAGAATAAAAAAAAAGTGTGAAGTTTAGTGTGGTGATTATGAAAAATAGAATGAACTACATAACATTAACTATTTTATTCCATTACAACCATTTCCATAGAAAGCTAAAAATCATAGCTACAGTCCTATGCAAAACCTTTGCTGCAAAGGCCATACCATATACAACTTATGTTTATACAAAGTGTAAATATTAGTGCAATGATCGTGTCTAATTTTTTTTGTACTTGTAATGGGAGGAATGAAGTAATTATAATTTAGCCATACTTGGTACATGTGGTAGAATGCAATATGAACACAAGAAAACAAGGCCCAATTTCCACCCTACCATATTGACTCATGGAGCGTCGTGCGCACTCGCCAAAGCCCTAAGAAAGAAAATAAATTGTCCACCACTGTGATCAATGGTGAAAGTAATATTTCAGTCACTGTTGAATTAATACAAGATCTAATGGCATCAAAAGGCCCAAGAAGGATGATTGTTTGGGTTGTGTCTAGCTGCAAACATGAAAGGATTATTTAAAGTTTAGTGTAATAAAAATGTGCCATTGGTAGACAATAAATAAAGTAGAAAATATAAAGACTTATAATTAATAACAAATAAGATGCAATGTAGTTGTAGTAGAAAACAATAAGTAAATAAAATCTAGGCATACCTTGTGCATGGAATGGATTGGATTTTGGATAGGAAAAAGGATGACTACTCTCCACCCTACCATATTGGGTCATGAAGCCTCATGGGATTTCTCAAAACCCCCAAGTAGATACGTTAATTGTCCACCACTTTGATCAGTGGTGAAGGCTTTGTTTTGGCACCTAAGAAGATCTATTTACTGGAAATTAGCACTACACATTTTTAATAAGTTGATATGGAGTAGTGAAATGAGAAATGCAAAAATAGATATATAAACTTACATTGTATACAGATGGAATGTAGGTGAAGGCCATAAAACATGCAAATGTGGAATCATAAATCTATTTAGCATTTTGGAGATTTGTACACCTTGTATATGAATAGAATGTAGCTGCAATCTAAAATGGTTTTAGTGGAATATACCTACACAAAAGGGAAATATGAACTTTGGTGCTACAAACATGTTTTATTGGTAAGAAACATGTAAATTATGAAATTTAAATGGCTCTATAATTTATAAGCAAAATATGTGTAATACCACAGTTACATGTCACATATAAAAAATATAAGGAAGTGAATTTAGAGATGGTGCAGATTCTATATGCATAGAGATGAAGAGGAAAGGAGAATAAATTCGCGTACCATAAAGAAGAGAAGCTTTTGATGATGATGGCAATGAACAGTATTTTTGGAGATGATCAGCTTGTTTGATTTATAGTGCATAGTAATTTTTGGTATGTATCCTACAATATCTAGCAAAATATAAAGGCGGATCTACACGTAATCACAAAAAACCCAGTTTAAGTGAAGAATTTAGTTGTACACATAGCAAATATAAAATGGAACTGAACAAAATGAGGCCTAATCTCTAATATTGGGTAGCCACCACTTTGATGAATGGTGAATTCAATGTTCCTTATTAGACTTCATATACAGTCTATCATTCAAATAATTTATTTTTTGAGGCTCCTACCCACGCTAACAAATTTTCCCATGGAGCATCATAGGATTTTACATAAATATACCCATAAGTTGTCTTTAAACATATGAAGGAATATTGATGCTATGATTGTTCACAGTAGTGGAAAATGTATCTGCCCTATGTAGAGGTATGTATGCATGTCATAGTATATTCAAATACCATTGATACATACTAATCCCTATGTCTACCTTATGGGACATTCTTAGAATAATAAATTTTATTTTCAAGTGTTATATACAAGATTAATGCATGCAAGAAATGGGAAAAAAATTATCACAACCAAAACTTTTGTAGAGTTTTTGCGACCATTGCCTCATGTACAGAACACAAAGTAACATCTAACCAACCCCATAGAAGCTAAGCAATAATTGTTCAGACTTGTATATTAGGATTAATTATTGTATTATTTCCATGTAGTTTTGGTGGTTCTAAGTAATAGCTACTTTTAGAGCCTTGGAAAACATAGCGAATTATTGCATAAACCCCAAATGAAATAATATTGCGAACAATTTTTTTGATATACTCCCCTTGTCACTTGCTTCAAACACATATCTCCTCGCTAGCTTCTATGAAAAATAGCCAGGGAAAAAAAATCATAAGTGAAACTTTTCTTATGCTTTTGCAAGAATCAACCCATGCAAAAGACACAAAATAACCTCCAAGTATTTTTGCAGAAGCTAAAGCAGGCTAGCTGAAGCTTGGACTCTTTGGGAATTTCACAGACGCTCACTATTTTTCTAGATATTTTAAACATATATGGGAAAATGTGATTTGACACATGTTGTGGATTATGGCCGCCCTTATTTTCCTTGGAAAAAAAGAACTTGAAAATCCTAAGACTAAGGCAATTACTTTATAGAAGAACTAGTACCACATGTTTCACTTGAGAAAAGAAATTTCAATAAACACATGATGTGGGTCTTCAATAGAAAAATTGGAACTATTAATTTAAACATAGGTACCCATTCTCTTATTACGTGTGACAGAAACTCTCAACCAATAAATAGAAGGCTACATGATAGGAAGAAAAATTAATTTATGTGTAGAAGATTAACTATAGAGATAAAAAAAGAAAGAAACTACCTTATGTAAAGAATAAACACAAGGAGTATATATGAATGTTCTCTGCATCTGAGCTTACAATCATACATATCTACACATAGCGGTGAATACTGGCTGCAAACTAGGAAACATGGTTATGAAATTATCTTTGCTACTTTCCACATCTACATAACTGTTGATACCAATATTAGTTCATCTATTTCCTTTTTTTGTAGTCATGATTATAATTCCTTAGCTTAAGTTGTATTGTTTCATTTATGGCCAACACACTTTTGCAATGCTTTTACAACCATCACTCGATGCTAAAAACACAAAATAACCTCCAACCACCATCAAAAAAATTCCATAGCTGATGATCAATCCTACACCTTCACAAAAGTTTGCCCTCCTTACTAACAACTTTGTTTGGGAACAAGGGAAACCCAAAGAATGACACCCAACAATGTACTCTCAAATATTGTGTAGACATTCACTATGTTTTCAGAGGATTTTATAGGCAGGTGTTACTTACAACCATCACCACAAAACTGAGGCCATAAATAAAACATTGGTTGCAATAGTGGCCATGAAGCAAAAGCCCATAAAACACAAAAATGATAGGTTTTATTACAACCAGTAAAAAAAGGTAGAAGTATATTTTGCTTACAATTAATCTGACATACATACATATCTTCATACACTGAAAGGAAAATGATACGCAACAAAAGAACTACATATGTTTTAATAGAAAATTATTTTGAAGCATGAGATTCCTATCTATGCATTGGATGAATGAAATTGATAAAGGTGCAAATGGAAAAAAAAAGTACACTAATATATATGGATGTAGACATAGATGCAAATATGTTTGCATTAGTGATTGTTGTTGAGAAGCTTTAAAACCCGTAAGGATGACTAAAATTCCATCCAAAGTTCACACATATAGCCTATCAGGTAAATTTTTCCATATAGAGGCAATTGTTGCAAAGCAATAAAGACTATTCCATTTATCATTTCCATATAGGGGTGATCATTGCATAGCAATAAAAATAGACCAATAACAACATTGTTTCATATATATGTTCCATAGATTGGCAATGGGCACAGTAATATTTAGAGTTCTAAAGTTACCAAAGCAATTGAATAGTTTTTGTTACTTTCCATAAGGCACTGTTGACTGTTTTCTATAGCTTTAGATTGTATGAAAATTTTTGGACACCATAGTGACAACTATTTCTACAAATGAAATATATACATATGCACACCCAAAGTTGTCAATACATGTGAAAGAAATATAGATAAATTTAAATGCACACATATGTGTATATTGCTTGTGCAGAGGAAACAAGCATCACCTCACACAACTTGCCATGGCAACATTGTCTCATGTATGTGCTACATATATTGGAAATGGTTATAATAATACCTTACATTTAAAACTCACCAAAGTAATTGAGCAGTTTATGGTATTTTTAATAAGGCATTGTTCAGTGATGGGTTGTGGATTGAGCTGCACAACATATGTAACAAAAATTATAGCCAAGAACCATATGGAATCCATATCCAGCATGGAATTATCATTAGAGATTGCAAAGTAGTAGCAAGAACATTCAAGAAGCATTAGATGCATACCCAGAAAGAGATACTTACATAGAAAAATGCATCATAGACACACATATCTACACAAAACTCTATCAAGATACTTTATGCACTGAGAAGACTGAAAACAAGATGAGAACAACATTCAATTTAGAAAACCTCATAGATACTTCTAAATATTGAATTGTACATGCATATACGCATAGATATCCATTACACACACATATATCTACACACATTTGTACTAGAAAGTTGCATGCACTAGGAAATTTGAATTGCATGCATGAATATTTATCTATATGCATACATAAATGTACACATGAATACAACCATGTCCACAAGTATATATATGAATGGTTGTAAATACTGATACATCTCTTAAAAAGGACAAAAACCCTATATAAATAAACAACATAAAATAAAATAATCTAAATATACATTTAAAACATAACAAAGTTATAAGAAAATGGAATTTAATAGAAAAGAAAACAAGTGTATTTTTTTGTTAAACATTATAATTTATACTTCATTGTCATAATATATAACTAGTCAAATGAACAACTAAGAAATAGTAATAGAAAGGGAAGGTTTTTTTGATGTGACAAGCACTGTGAGGGAAGAAAATGAAGTAAATGTCCAGTCAACATGAACTATAATAAATATGAAAAGTCACAATTATGCATGGTTGTTTTGGTGTTCAAAACAATATGAAAAATATCTCTAGAGACTCTTGCATGGTAGGGGAAATAGCAGACAAATCTGACAATAACATCTTGCACTCAGCTTCAATGTTAACCATTGCAACTTTCAGTACTATTGTTTTCAGTCTTGTCTCTAAATTATAAATCTACTTTTCAATAAGAATAGTCAAAACAAATGAGGTGTAGGTGACAACATTGATATCAAACTCAACAATCATTGCAGTGGTAGACTCATATTGCAACATGTAATTTTTTTTTGCTAACATTTGGAATAGGCTTGTTGCAGCCTTGTGGAAAGCAGTTGCCCAAATATTGCTTATGTGGTCTTCCATCTTTAGCTGAAATAAATATCGATAGTCACAATCAACTATTCTTGCATTTCATGTCATTTTCCTACAATGGACATGCAATGTAATAGAATGCATCGATTTTTATATATTTTACTATTTCCTTGAGAGTAGCTTGCAAAGTTTCTAGCAAGCCAAGGTAGTGATCCAAGAGATATGTAATAGTGAGTCTACAATTTCTGAAAGGAACCCTTTGAAGAACTATTAAGGGGGGATCAACAATAGGTGGATCAATATGTCCTCATTGGATCAAGGGTTGTGCTTCTAATATGTCAAGATTTGTATAGAGAATATTCCCTATGGCTGTGTTTAGAATTGTTCCATTGAAGTACACAAAAAGTACATTTTTAATAGTAAGAATGAGAGTTGAACCAGGGGTGTACAACCTCTCCAAATCATCACCCTTTGCTTCCCAATTTGAGCCACACAAATTAACATCAATTGAAAAGGATGACAAATCATTAAGTTTAATAGTCCTTTGAATTGTTTGGGACTAATCCTTTCTTTGTATAGTCGATACCATTCCTACATGCACCATAGTTCCAATAACATGAATCAAACTATTATTAGTGCAATTTTTAATTTAATTTAATGGGATGCATTTAAATACTTTCTCTAGCACAAAGGCCTCATCATGATAACATTTTAACATTAAGTTTTGATAAAAAATTATTTCCATCTGGCTGTTTAATTTATTAAATTTCATGTTTTCCTGTCTGACCGATCCCTTAGACACATAATAAGTATGACCCACCTCAACCCTATCACAATACAATTCTTCTATGTCATTAAAGCACATAATTTGTATTTATTTTCCCTCATTTTCAATAATATCAAAGTTGAATACTTAGCTCTCACACCCCTATCTACTATAATGGTGCATATCCCTTTATGTTGTTACCCAACCTTTTATTGTCCATTTGGTTTGGTAAACATTCAACCCTTTAATAGGGCTGATATTCATAGGAGCATCTTTATTCCTTGGGGATGTATTAATTCCAAATTTTGATGCTCATTTGGATGGGGAGTGTGAGTCATAGCCAACCATTTGTTCTTCTTGATCTCTAAAGAAATATCTAGGTTTTCCAATTAGCTAGAAATTTGACATTTTGACATCTAGGGATAGTATGAAAATTTCCCTAGAATGAAATGAGCATTAAATACTTTAAAAGGTAGTCCCCACAAACAAGGAAGCAAAAAACTACAAGTACAAGTAAGGAAAAACTATATCTAATCTTGATTCCAGTAGCTTTCTACACAAATAGTTTGTCAAGCACAAAATGAAAACTATTTTCAATGCCCCTATAAACAAAAGGTCATTTTATTTTGCAATAAAAGTTTCTATCTGCATATGAATTCCATCTAAGAGGACGTCTTTGTACCAATCAACCGGGATTTGATCACCTCCTATTTTATGGAAAGACATTAGTTGGAGGACTGGAGATCGGACAACATCTCCAATATCTATAGATCATATCACATGTGTTGTTAATACTAGATTCACATTTGTAGCCTACAAGGTAATTAAACTCAGCATAGTGGCAACAATGAGATATTTATTACTGACTCAACTCTAAAGGAAAACAACAATATTGACACATTTGGAAACTATGACATTTTCCCATCTAACACATTAGTCACTCCCAAATGGCCAACAAATTGAAAGGGAAAATAAAGACAAAGAGTTCAAATATAAATGAGTTAGAACATATTTCATAGCAATTGTTAATTCAAATGAAGAATATTCTCAGTTTTTTTGGTGCACTTGACAAAGTGTCAATATAACTGGTAGCAACAAAAAACTAAACAAGAAACAAACTTACAGGACTTGTGCTTGAGGATTGTTCACTAGCCTCGGTAGAGCTAGAGGCCACCGAAATTGTTGGGGATTCTCTTTTAAAAGCTAAGAGTTGCAATTCTAGTGGCTGACTACAAGGTCTATGACTTCAAAACACAACATGGACTCTCACTTTTTTTACACAGGCATGAGAATACGATGGGAAAGGATTAATAAAAATAAGGCCTTCAATGATTCAAATAATACTTAACACACATTTTTTTATTCCAAGTTTCCTATTTCATTTTTAAAATCTCTCCTTTTTTCCCTAGAGACACCAAGAATACGAAGGAAAAGAAATAATTAGGAAAAAAGGCTTCAATGTTCTATATAACAATTAATATAAATTATATATCATTTGAAGTATTCCTTGTCAAGTTTCAAACAAATAACTATTTTCAAAAAATAATAAAAATTGGTAAGAGTATGTATGTACATTGCTCACATCCACTTTGGCATACATACTAATCTACACATAGGGAAATTTAATAGTGTCTCATTTATGGCTTTCATTTTATGGAAATGGTTGCAATATGTTAAGATAGTCTATGTTGTTTTCCATAATGCAATACTAATTGTTGTTTGCTACCTTTTGCTATATTCTCTCATTTGCAATGCATAATAAAATAATTAATATTATAGATTTTATGTTGTTATGTAGAAGGAATTTTTGGCTATCATAGCAACTAATTTCCTTTCAACTATCCACATAAATCTAGACATACAATATTGGATGTAGAAAACATAATTATAGAACAGTGAAAAATAGATCTTATGATTCTAAATATGTCCCAACAAAATAAAGTTATGGATTAGTATATAACAATGTTCTTTGCATCCAATATTAGTTACATACATTCACACGAATAGGTGGAACACATCATCCATTAGTGTGATCAAATGTTTGTACAATTTTCAACCAACAATTGTTGACTGTTGTTCTATGACTTTACCAACTATCACAAGTGCAAGGAAGGGGAGCAAGCTTGTATAAGTGTGCAACTTTGATCATGCAATGTGATGTTGTTGTGAAGGTAACAACAGGTTTTTTTTTTACATTTTTCTACATTGGGCGATAGTTGGGAAATCATTACAAAACTGTTGGCAATGATAATTTATTGTCCATTTGTTGCAAATGTGAAGAAACAAAGAAGCAAAGAGAAAGAAAGTGGGAAGAGGTACACTTGTACCAAGGAGGAAGAGGAGAGATTTGGAAAAACCATCAACATTTTTAGTTGTTCTTACATATACTTTTGGATATGGTTCTATGCATATACATATCTACATATACATATACAGAAACATCTATGCATGCAATTCAATGTTCCTAGTGCACACAACATATTCATACAATTTTGTGTATGAAAATGTGCTTGTAATAAATTTCTATGTGTCTAGACAAAAACTAAAGTATGGGTTTCTTTTTCTGTGTTTGATTGTTCTTTTCCTTTATGAACATATGTATTTTTGCAAAGTAATATGTAGAAAACATTCATATAAACTTGTCCCCTTGTTTATTGCTTTGCTAGGATAGTTCTTATTTCTTTTGTCCTTAGGGGATTTTTTGCTATAATAGGCTTCATATTAAGCATAATAAGAAAGATTTCTTCCCACATTCAGTGTGATAAAAATCTTGTGGAAGTTAGGAGAATAGCATAAATTATTTTATGTCTTCAGCTCTCACAATATCCTTCCATATGTGATTCACAATCCAATAGTATATGTTATAAAATTTATGTTGTTTTCTATAAGGCATTGTTAGTTGTTGGTCTATAGATGCAACTATATTGTTTTGTTTCCAATAAGATGCTATTGAGAAATAGAATTTACTAGGTTTTTGTTGAAACTAATATTGTTTTATTTAAGGTTTGAGTGTCTATGTCTATATATGTAGTTTCTATATGTATCTTTGAAGTTATGTGTAGAAGTTATGAATATTTGAACTATTTATCTACCCTTCAGATTTTCCTCTTTGGTGGCCAAATCTAATTTTGTTTTCTTATTGCCAGAGCACCTTTTCAAAAATAAAATAGTATTAGCATATTGAACAACATCATATTAAGAAAGAAATAGTAGAGCCTAATCTAAACAACAAAAATCATCAATGTCCTATGGAATCTATGTTGTTTACATCTGCTATGACATACATACATACCTCTCCATAGGGATTAAACATTGTTCATCACTCCTATTGATAGCACCATTACCTAGGCTGATGTACTAGTTCTCGAAAGTAGGGACAACTGCATTTGAAGCAAGTAGGTAGAGGTGTGGGTGGAGGAGCATATTGGGAACACTATTTCTAGAGTATTGTGAGGACAATTCATGTTATTTTCCATAGGCCTTTTTTCATTGTTATTGTCTAGTCGACAAATTATATTGTTTCATTTGTGTTCTTCGTGCATCCATGATGGTTGGAAGGAAACATTATTTGTTTTTTGCGTGGATTATCACTATTAATTCTTATTTTTTATGGGATTTTCCATATGGACCATTGTTTAAAGCATCATAGTCTCACGAGTAGTTAATGTTATTTTCCATAGGTCTTTGTTCATTGTAGCTCTCTAGGTTAGGGTATATTGTTCGATTTATCAACTCGGTATAACCGCGATGGTTGCAAGGAAATACTGTTTGTTTTTTTGCATTGAATTTTTAGAGTGAATTGTTGTTTCTTGCATTTTTTTTCATTTGGGAAACTATTGTGAACCTTTCTTTTTTGGCTCCTATGGACAACTCTTCCTCTTCGAGAGTTTTCAACCAAAAGGAGAGGGATAGGAGCAAAAATACTAATGGTTCATTCAAATAATGTTATTTGTGATGTTTTCTAACCTAAATGAAGTTCACTAAATGCAATTGACTAATTTAAATGAATGAAAATAAATACAAAAGTTAAATTAAAGCTATGTTTGAAAACACATTATGTAATGCAACAATGAACTAAATGAAGAAAATATGTAGAATAGAAAGGAAAGGGTTAAATTAGAGTGCACCTGGGAAAAATATGATGAATTTGGAATGTTGTGGATGTGGGATAAAATCACTAATTTTTTACAGTGGGACTCATTCACCCAGGGTGGCGAATTAGTTCTCCTGGTGAAAAACTGTCGGAAGCAAGTTTTTGTCTATCAAGATATGAAATCTGAAAAAATTCATACTTTCAGTCCTAAGGTGGGACTAATTCACCACAAGTGTTGAATTATTCCTCTCCCAAATTTTTGAAAAAATCAGGAGACATGTTTGCATCACTAAATATGGGAATCACTGCTTATCGGGTTGTCGAAGTCAATTCTACAGGAAATAGATAGAAAACCTTCTCCAAGCTTGAAATAGACTTAAGTTGACTTGAAGCACCTAGTTGACTTGTAAACCAATCTTCAACACCAAAAATGTTGTCAAATCTACATACCTAGGTCTACAAACAAACATGCAATAGGGAAAAATGGTTTAAGGCTAGTGAATATGGGTTTGCCTTGTTCAAACCCCACTTTTGGTAATCAAACCTTCAATAAAATAATGAAATACAAATGAATGATAAACTAAAAACATGAAATTTCTATTAACTTACCAAACCCTTGATGATGCAATTCTGAATTAATGTCAATGGCTACTTCAATGTGCTTGAAAAGATGTTGTAAAATGCTTGAATGCTTGAGTGAATAGGTGGATAAGTTAACTTGATGAATGGGGGTTGAAATGAGTTAAAAATAACTTATTTATACACACTTGTTCCTTAGTTACCCATTCATACCTCATCACAGGCTGACATCAAGTGTTTTTGAATTAAATCTTGAAAGGAAATTTAAAATATTTTCAATTTGGGGCCAAGGGGGACTCATTCGCCACCCATGGTGAATGGGTCCCACCTAGGACCTAAAAATGTGTGTTGGGAAATATGTTGTATTTAATGTTGTTTGTAAGGATTATTCTTAAAATAAACTTAATTAAGCATATGAGAGCATAAAGGGGTCAAATAAAGCATGAAAAAGGGAGAAATGGTGAAGATGTGTCTAGAAAAGCATGAAATCTTGTTACAAGACCTTACAACACTTCAAAATAGGACTTGTTGATGAATAAAAAGGTGATTTTTAGGTGAAATGTAATAAATAGAGTCTAGAAGAATGTAGAAATGTCTTACAACACTTCACAACACCTTAAAAAAACATTGTTCTTTGAATTTTAGTACCTAAATATGCATGTTCAACCCATGTTGCAACATAAAATTAAAGCAAGATAGTTCCAACACCATGAAACAAGATATAAAAGGCCATGAAAATTACAAGGGGTAATTTTTCTATGGCACATGTTGAAATCAATATGGTTTGGAAAACAATCTATGTTATCTCTAATAGGCCATTGTTGATTCTTGTTGTCTAGGTTAGGGCACATTGTTTCACTTATAGTCTCCATGTAGCTAAAGTGGATTGGAGACAACATTATTTCTTTTAGTGTTGCATTGTTACTATGAACTATAGATTCTCATTTTTGTATGGTTTCCATCTAGTGGGAATGGCTGTAAGTAACATCTGCCATTAAATCCTTAGAAAACATAGCAAATTTCTTTGCAATTTTCAACAAGGCATTATTGGGCTTGGTTGTCTGGCTTCACCTTGTATCAGAGGAATGGGTGAGGAGGAAAAATGATGTGAACATAGAACTCCAATTATCTATTGTGGAATTTCTATGAAGATGGATGAAACCTATTATGTGTTTTTTAGCATCACGCAATAATTGCATTCCCTCACTACATTTGTAGCAATAAATTATACATATATATGTAAAGAAAAAAAGTAGATATGGAAATGTAATGATATACAATTTGTGTCAATTTCCATAGAGCATTGTTGCTTGACATGTGGTGCAAATGGTTGCAATGGTAACACTGATGAAAAATGGCATGTGCAGATTTGGATGTATGTCATAACAGCTACAAACAATTGTGACACTAACTAAAACATTGTTGAAATTATAAACCATATTTCCACCTCTATGTCAAAAATTGATGCCACCATATCTATAGAACTTCTTCCTTGAGTAACTAATAAGAGCTTTTCAACACATTGTATGTAGGAAAATTGGTTCTTCTTATGCTTACTATAAACCTGAGTATATATGAATGTTGTCTACATCTAATTTTATATACATACATATGTGCACATAAGAAAAGTATAATGAAGCACTACATCACATGTGAACACATGAACAACACAACAATTCACAACAACAAACCCATCCAAAACTAGGGGTGTGTTGTTCTTTGATCTTGAAATAAAAAACATTTGATGCACTGATAAAGAAGGATAGCGAACTGGCATGCTCATTAATTGTTGTATGGTTTGCATGTAGCATTAATGGTTTCAAGGAACACTTTCCCTTAAATCCCTTAGAAAACACAACGAATTTCTACACAATTTTCGATAAGGCATTGTTGGGAATTCAAAAAATATAGCTTGCCACAATCATATATATATTTACAAACTACACTGTTTCATTTATGGCTTGTGTTTTGCACCAATAGTTGAAAAATAGTTAATCTCATGTGTTTTCTATGAGTTTTTCCATCTAAGTTGTTGTTGAAACCAATATTGATTCATTTATGGTTCTTGTTTTGTGGTGAAGGCTTTGAATTAATCTGTTACTGCAAGCTTGTTGTCTTTTGTGGGTGTTCCATCTTGTTCACTATTGGAAGTAACATTTTTGTGGCCATGGTTGTGCAAACATAATGAAATAGTTAATGTTATATAGGTTGCACTATTTTCTATAAGGTAGTGTTCATTGTCATTCTCTCCCTTAGAGTATATTGTTTCCTTTTTGGTAAGGTTTTATTGGAAGAAGACTATATAGTTTATTCGAACCAATATTGTTTGATTCATTGTTTGTCTTTTGTAGCACTAATTTTGCATGGGATTTTTACCGTGTTTTCCAGTGTTGTGTGGGATTCACCATGTGGCTAACGATTGATACCAAGATTGTTTCATTTATGGCTTCCATTTTGTGGTGATGGTTGCGATGCAATAAAATAGTTAATGTTATGTAGTTGATATTGTTTTTGATTAAGGCAAAAATAGGTTTTGAAGGGACCCAAAACCCTTTACAAACCTAAAAAACTAAAGCTATAAAAAGGACAGCCTATAGCCAGCAAAAAAAACCAGCCCCCAAGGAAGGCCCATCAAGATTTACAATTAGAACCTTTCTTGTGGGAGTGAAGAGTCATGTCAAAAGAAGGCCTAGATAATTTTTCTTTCTTTCCCATAATAGTAGTCCAACCTTCTTCCACTTGTCCTACCTTATCCTTCCAAGCTAGCACACTTTTTACCTGAAGATGACTACCTACATCCACAGGTGATCCCATAATAGTGGTTTACAATTTTTGGCCAAATTGGACACTGAAATTATTATTTTTAACTAAATCTTCACATTCGGGCACCTATAGCAGCTAAACTGTGAGGAATTTGAAGATGGTGCAAACTAGAGTCTCATCAAATTTTGTCTGTAGATTCTAAAATATTTTTTTCAAAATTTTTGGAATCAAATTTACTTTTTCCATCTCCCATGAAAATAGATTTTTTCAGAAAACAACATTTTAAAAAGTGGCGCACACCATATAATGCATAAATTTTTTTCCATGAAGGATAAAATTCTAATTCTTTCAAATTTAGATTTGTAACTCTGATATCTAGTGCTTCCACTTGGTTAGATAGGTTTTTATTGAATATTTTTTCCTTAATCAAGTTTCAAAGTCAAACAAATTACAATTCAGACATAGTGGCTCACACCCACAAAAGGATATGAAAATCATAGTAAAACCTTTCTTAGGAATTGGACATTCCAACAGGTGACTTATATCTTTCTATGGACATTCATTTTACTTGTCAAACCAGTGGACGTAGACTTTAAATGGCGCATCAAAATATATGCACTAGGAACTGGTTTCCACCAAATCTTAGCAAAAATAATACTGGAAAGAAATTCTATCTAAGCCACAGAACGGTAATGCAAAATTCTTTAACTCAACTATGATAGAAACCATAACAACTACAACTGAAACACAAACTATGAACTAGCCTTATGCTGCAGGAATAGTCACAGGGATGGACTCTCTATGTTGTAGGAGCACTATAAGACTGAGTTTGTATGAAAACTTCAAAGATGAAAGCTAATCTGAAGATCAACAAAAAATAACAACTAACTAACTAGCTATAGATACTTACTAAGTGGTCCCCCTTAGCAAGCATCTACTGATTACATAGACGCTAAACTCAGAACTTCATCAAACTTTATTCATGAAAACAAAATGGTATACATTACTTTGTTGATGTGGAAACTAACAATAAACTCTATCTTTGATCATACAGATTTTGTTTCTCATTATCATACTGACTCTTACATGATATGTGCTATTACTATGCTTCTAACTTACTAACTATCATCTCTTACTCATTCTAACTATCCTCCCTTCTGTCTCCCTTGCGCAGGAGGAGAACTTTATTTATAAACAAGAGAGAAACTAACTAACTAACCCTATCAAAGAAAGATGTGGAAGTAAAGTATATCCCCGAATCAAGGAACAAACTTCATAATGAATTTATGCGTTCAACCTAATTTGGAGAAAATCTAGCGCTCCACTCTTTCTAGATTGACTGTCATTAAAATTATTTCCCATGGTTTCGGTCAAAGAGTCTTCACCGGAGCTTCCTCGAAGTCATGCAGGAAATGGACTTTACTGCAAGGCCGAGATCGGCTGCGCTTGACTTGATCATTCTTCAACAACCTGCAAAACAAAAGGTAACAGATGCGAAATAAAAGGTGTATGGCACATACATGATATATATTCATTAATCACACATTTTAAATCTACTTCATCATTCAAAAATTGTATACGATATACCAGCCATTTTAGGGAGTCAATGGGGAATAAATGCAATCAAGTCAACACCATGCGCTGCAGGAATATGAAAGTATTATGCTACAGGATATCCCCATAAAAAGTTTCGACAAAGTTTAAACAGCCATGAAATAACAAAAGTAAAGACATTAAAATTTTATCATAACATCCAAATTATGAGCATATTTAAAGCTCATCACTGCCCCCTACTTAGCCAAATGCTGGTCCTCCAGCATTAACTTTCCTGGTGGTTTCTCTGAAGTCAGTGGTGGTTGCATGACTCTGGAATGGATGTCCAAACTTGTAATAGAATCCTCTGAAATCCCAGCACCTTTCATATCTTCGGTCTTCTAATTCATTGTTAAGATTTGTAGCCTGGTGAGGATACAGGGGCCACATTAGCACAGGGGGTCTAAATGTCAGTGGCAGCCACAATTCAAATCTTGTTTGAAGTCCCAATTGAATATATCTGTTGGTTTGTTTGAGAGCTGCTGTAAAATTTAGGGGACCATGTGGTTTTGACTTTCTTAACCCAACAGTTAATCTCTCCCATCTTTTCTCACTTCTGGTATATGCTAATCTCCAAAACAAATATTGTTGTGCCTGGAATTCATCATATACTGGCTTTCTAATATCAAATATTTTCTCTCTGGCTGAAACATTATTAATATGATATGTTAGAGAAAACCAATCTTTCAACATTGCATGTGGGTTTGAACTTTGCGAGCATAATGGGACAGGCTCTGTTTTCTTAGCTTCCTCATATGTTTCCCACTGCCTGCCATAATTCACCTCATTTGCTACCCATGACATAAATTCTCTTAAATGAATATCACCAATATATGGAAGAGGATTCCATTCTGTTTCAAATGGTATTAAAAAGCCATGCAAATAGAATTCACACAGAGAATTCCTTAACCAGTTAGGGGCTGTCTGGTATGCTTCATAAAACTCTTTGGCAGTGTGAATTATAGGGTCTTGGTTTCTGGAAATTCTCATCAATTGAAACCATAAAAATTGTTCTTTAAGGCATAGAGCATAAACTCTGGGTGGCAGTCTACATTCCATAATCTAACCAGTTACTTTTAACATTTCATCCATTTTTTCTTTCAACTCAGCAATTTCTTGTTTCTGACTTTCAATTTTCTTTTTCAATTTCTTCTTTTCTATTTCCCATAAACTTTGTTGTATGTCAGTTTGGGCTATGTGTCGAAAAGTCAGAGTTTATAATGTAACTGTTTCCCAATTATCTTTAACATATTCTAGAAACTCAATTAAAAATTTCCTCCTATACACAACAATGGCTTTACAAATTGCAGGGTGAAATACAACTTCACTAGGCACATTCAATTGTTCAATCTATTCTTGGTCTTGCTGCAAGATAAATTCTTCTTGTTGCTGTGGTGGAGAAGTTTGTGCTTCCTCTGAAAATTGCATAGCAGTCATAGCCAAATCATCAAGATTTGGTAACCCTTGCTCATTGTGCCCTATTTATTTTGTCTCAACTTGTTCCTCTTCAGGAACGAACGAACTCTGAGTAGCATTCTCAGAATCATTCTGAGAAACATTAAATTCATATTAAATAGACCCTTCTGAAATTACAATCACCTTAGGTTGCGGTAAAGCAGGGGAGGTTTTAGATTGTTTCCTTGTGGAAACCCTTCTTGGCACAGATGCGGCTACAGGAGGTGTTCCGGTAGCTTTTTTTTTCTTGTTTGTTCAGAGGGCTCTGCCCTACTAGAGGATGACGGTGAACTGGTAATAGCAACAGGTGTTGCTGTAGGAGAAACAACTGCAGGGGAGGGTGCTGCAGGAGAGGAGCATTGTCTTTTCTCAGAACAAGGGTCAGATTTAGGGGACCCTTCTGCCTTTATTTTTCCTTTCTCTCTCCTAGTGGCAGACCTAGTTTGTACCCTAGTAGAGGATTCAGGTGCAAAAACTGTAGGACTAGGTGCTACAGGAGTAGATGACCCTTGCCCTATTCCACTAGTAGATGCAATTTCTTTCTTCTTTCTTTGAGGCCACGGGGTAAGTACCCTAGGAGGTTGTGGTATTTGCAAACTCTTTCGGGCAACAAATTGTTGCCAGGAGAGAGGTGAGACATCTCTCAAAGAATGCTCAATCAGTAATTTAATAAGGCCATGATGAGTGACAGAATTGTCTTTCCCCTGTTGAGTTCCATGGGCACTTTGTTCTAAAAATTTAATCAATAAATTCAGAACATTTATGACTAACCCATGCCTCATATGGCTTAATAATTTAAAATGATGAGAATGCAGGTAGGAAAAATGGCCTTCATAGGTTAAATACCTCATTATATAAGTGGAATACTCTAAATATGGAAGAGGCAGCGACACACACTTGCAGCCCTGCTTGGAGACTTCCAGAGGTCCATTAGCAGGCATTGAAAACTCAGCCCTTGCAGCTGCAGCGTCTAAAGAAAATTTTTCTCCAATGGCTGGAAGCCCAGTTACCTCAGCAATTATGTCTTCAGTTGCAACAACTGTTAGACCCCACACAGTGGCTTCCCCTTCAAAAAGTGTTTTCAAAAATTCTCCAGCAGCCTCCTCATCAAAATCATTTAAGCTCAAGAAATAATTTAACCATCCACAGAGGCTGAATGCGTGGACTGTCTGCGGATTTTGCAGTAACAATTCATGAGCTATAGGCTCATGTCGCACCAACTGACCACCCATATTTGCTATTTTTTTTAGCTGAACTCAATTCCTTGCTGAAGATTCAAATTTTTTATTTCCCTTTCTGCTCTAGTTTTTCTTCTGTCGTGGCATCACATTTCTTTCTTTTTTCAAAAATGAGCTTTTTGAACAAGCTGTCTTAATCATAGTTTACAATAAAAACATGCATTAAAGAAGGATATGCGATCACATTTAGAAAGTACCAGAAAAAAATTAAAGAAAGGTTATTTGTGTAGTTATGGAAGCGGCGAAAAGATAGGTTTTAAAAGATGGATTACCCCGCCCCCTACTTAAAGTATGACATGTGTCCTCACATGTACTAAATAACATGTAGAGATTCAGGTAATAATGACCGATACATGCATAGCAGTAAATGAATAGAATGAAATAAATCAAATATACGATAAGAAAAGATATGGCATACCTTTGATAATTGCACGTACGTGTGAAGAAAGATGACGGCGCTGCATGAATTGACAAGTGGGAAATATATCTTAATTAAGGTTGATGTGGACGGATGAAGTGGATGGGTGACGTGGGCGGATGAAATGTACGAATGAAATGGATGGATGGGATGGATGGATGGAAGATAAAGAATTGAGATGGGGGCGATAAATGAAAATGGAGAAAAAGAGGTTTCCTTAGAAAGAAAACCTTTATTATGGGCATGTTTTTTTAAAAATTACGGTAATGCTACAGGAGAAAGGCTAAAGCCTTCAGCTACAGGAAGAGTAGTGGGAGGAACCTGAACCAACTGTTGCATGAATTCTTCCTTTGACACTGGTTTATGGTACAACCAGAGTCGGTGGCCATTAACTAGCAATTTAAAACAGACTGGATCAATTGTAACCATTTGTACAACTCCATTGTCGAACACATTTTCAACCTCATAGGGGCCAAGCCAGCATGTTGTGAGCTTACCCTAGTTTTCTTAATATCTGGAATCATATAACAGGGCCCAATCTCCAGCAGAAAATTTCCTAGTTTTGATGTGCTAATCATGCCATTTCTTTATTTGCTATTGGATTGCTTCTATGTGCTACAGGGAAGCTTTTCTCATTTTTTCCAAAGCATTTAGCTACATGATACGGTCCTTCTGTGCTTCAGATAAGTCCATGTTGAGTTTAAGAGCTGTCCTCAAAGTTTTATGTTTAAATTCTATGGGTAACATAACTGTTTTCCCATAAAGTAGCTCAAAAGGTTTAAACCCAGTTGTTATCTTCCATGTAGTTCTGTAAGCCCAAACTGCTTCAAGAAGTCTATTGCTCCAGTCTTTTCTATGGATCTGCACTATCTTTGTGAGGATCACCTCAATTTCTCTATTTGTTACCTCCGCCTGACCATTGGCTTGAGGATGATAGGGGCTAGACTTCTTATGTTTGATCTTATAGTTATTCATTAGTGCAGTGATCAGATTTGATGTAAACTGAGCTCCTTGATCAGTTACAAGCTCTCTGGGAACTCCAAATCTTGTGAAGATTTGTTCATACAGAAATTCAACAACTTTGTTATCTTAGGCATGAGTCATAGCTTTTACCTCGACCCATTTTGTAACATAGTCCATGCAAACTAGAATATATGACTTTCTATTTGATGGTGAATCAATTGGTCCTACAAAATCCATTCCCCATTTATCAAAAGGGGTGACTATGACCTGCAGATATAGTGGCATTTCATCTGACTTAGTTGGTCTTCCCATACGCTGGCATCTGTCACACTTCCTTGTGTAGGCCATAGCATCCTTGTGTAATGTTGGCCAGTAGTACCCTATTGTAAGAACCTTCATTGCTGTTCTTTTTGCTGCAAAATGCCCCCCACATGGTTCATCATGGCAAGCATGCAAGATATCATAAGTCTCATCTTCTCTTACACATCTTCGCATTACTTGATCAGGTCCAGTATAGAATAGACAATTTGTGAGCCAAGAAAAGTTAAAACTTTTCTTTATCAACAACTTCTTTTCTTTTGGGGAAAAGTGAGCTGGTATTCTATTTGTTGCTAGATAATTGGCAATGTCTGCATACCATGGAGTTTGTGCAACAATAGAGAACAAGTGTTCATCAGGAAACCTATCATCAATAACTTCATGTTCATCAGGTGCAGTTGATTGAAGTCTTGATAAAAAGTTAGCTACAACATTAGCTATTCCTGGTTTGTCAATGATTGTGATATCAAATTCTTGTAATAATAGGAGCCATCGTGCCAATCTACTAGAAATGGCAGGTTTGTTCATCAGGTACTTGATTGCTGCATGGTCAGTATGAATGAATATCTGATAACATGTGACATAATGCCTAAATTTATTCAAAGAATACACTACTGCAAGCAATTCCTTTTCTATAACAGTATAGTTGAGCTCGGGACCTTGAAGGTTTTTGCTGATAAAGTAGATAGCATGCTCAATTAAATTTTATTTTTGACTTAAAACTGCTCCTATACCAAAATCAGATGCATCAGCATGTATGTGAAAATGAAAATTCCATTTTGGTCCTTGAAGAACAGGGGCTTTAGTAAGCAAGTCTTTTAGTTGTAGGAAGGATTTTTCACAGGCCTCTATCCACTCAAATTGGGAATCCTTTGTTAACAAGGCATAAAGTGGGCTGGTAATTTTACTGAAGTCTTTTATGAACCTTCTATAATACCCTGCATGACCAAGAAAACTTCTGACATCTTTTTGTTTTGCAGGAGTTTGTAAATTCAGAATAACTTCAATTTTAGCAGGGTCAACCTAAATTCCATTCTTTGAAATATGATGACCTAAAACAATACCTTCTTCCATCATCAGAAAATACTTTTCACTGTTTAGAGATAAATTTTTCTCTCTGCACCTTTTCAATACCTTTTCTAAATTCATCAGTGCTTCTTTAAATGTGACTCCATAGGTAGTGAAATCATCCATGTAAATTTCCATACATTCATGAGATATATCAGCAAAGATACTAATTACTGCTCTCTGAAATGTTGCCAGTGCATTGCATAGACCAAAAGGCAAGAATGAATAAGCAAATGTTCCCCATGGATAGGTAAAAGTGGTCTTATCTTGATCTTCAGGGGCTATTTTTATCTGATTATACCCACTATAACCGTCCAAAACGGAAAAATATCTTTTTCCAGATAGTGAGTCTAGTACTTGGTCTACAAAAGGTAGTGGAAAGTGATCCTTTTTAGTGGCACTGTTCAACTCTCTGTAATCCACACACTCTCCATTTTCCCCCTTTCTTGGGGACAATGACTAATGGAGAAACCCATTGACTGTCAGAGATTGGATAAATAAAACCAGCATCAAGCAACTTTTGAAGTTCATTTTTCACTATTTCTCTAAGTGCTGGATTTACTCTTATTTGAGGTTGTCTAACCGGTGAACAATCTTCTTTGATATATATTCTATGAGTACAAACTTGAGGATCTATTCCTTGCATGTCCCCATAAAGCCATGCAAAAGCTTTATGTTGTTCTTGTAGTATTTTTAATAAGTCAGCCTCTTGAGACTGTGACAACTTGCTATTAACATTCAAACAATGATATGGAGACAATTCTATCTGCTTAGCGAGATTACTCATAGAATCAACAGGTAATGTTTGTACCTCTTGTGGAAGCAAGTTATAAAAAATTGTTAGAAGTTTAGGAAATGAACTCTCAGAATCTAGTTGCTGCAGGAAACATTGATGATGACTGCCACTTGGATCAGATGAACTACCCGTATCAGGGTTAAATTGCAGAATTTGAAAAAGCAAAGCATCTTCACTCTGTAGTTGTGAGAATGGATCATTTTGAAGCATCATTAATTGAGCCAAAGAATTGGCTTCTTCATTTTCTTCCCCCACATCTTGCCAAACAGGTTGGGACAAATCTGGCTGAGGTCTAGCAGGTGGATACAAGGCCAATTTCTTTGTGGACTGCCCATCAAAAATGGTCATATCTCCAAAACGACATCCTATAAAAGCATCAACAGTTGCTAACTATGGTCTACCAAGGATAACTGGATACCCTCCTAAAGTTGCCTTAACTGATAATATTGTGAAATCAATAAGATACTCCCAGGATTCAAGAGTGACAATTACATCTTCCACCATCCCATCAAGGTTAACTGTGGAGCTGTCTGCAAGCTGCAAAACTGTGGGTGTAGACCTAATGTTTGAAATATTCAAGGAGTCCATAGTATGCTTTGTCATGACATTAATGGCAGCACCTAAATCAATCAAAACATTTTTTACAACTTGGCCATTTATATGTATCTGCACTACAGGACTTCCAGGGTCAATATACTTTGGAATAACTACATTTCCCAACATTATATCAGCCAATTTCCCTAAGACATGAATTGTTTGGGGATCCTTTTTCTTCCGTCCAGGCTTCTTCAAACAAGCTTCTTTAATAGCTTTTCTAAAAATGGGAACATCTTTAATAGCCTGAAATAAAGGGATTTGAATCTGTACATTCTTGAGCTGATCCAGAATGTCAAAAGTGGGTTTTTCTATGGATTTAGATTCAGTGCTTTGCAACCTCTGGGGAAAAGGTGGTTTGTCTTGTCTCTGCAAAATAGGTTCTGGAGAAACTGTATCGGGTATAGGCATATGCTCAGTAGGAACAACAGGTTCAGTAGATTCTTCAAGGGGAGAATCTGGTATTTCAGTAATCAGAGGTGGTTTGGGAGCAAGTAAAGTAGTTCCAAACCTCAGATGGATGTCATTAACATTTAAGGCATAAGCGTGATATTGGTTGGCTTCAGCAAAATATGTAGATTGCTGGAGCAGTTGTTGTTGCTTATTATTGGGATTGGGCAACAGCTGAGCAGGCATAGGTGTTTGCTTCGGAGGGCCATGATTTGTGGCAGTTGCTGTAGGAGCTGGAATGAGGGCCTATTGTTGTGGCTGTGGAAGCTGTAAGAATCCAGGAGACTGGTTTTTCCATTGTTGAGGACCTCTCCATTGAGGATTTTGTTGTCAATTTCCTGAAGGTGGGGTCCATTGCCCTTGTGGCTGTTGCTAACCTCCTTGAGGAGATTGCCACTGTGGGGTCTGATAATTAGGCCAATTTGGTTGAGGCAGATTCCATGGTGGTGGTGGTCCACATGCATGTTGCCATTAGTTATTATAGCCATAATAAGGATTACCAAAATTTAAAGGGTCTTGAGGCATACCTTGTCTTTGGGCCCATGGTCTCCTTTGCACAACAAAGAACACTTGATCATCATCACCTTCTACTGGTTTGAAGTTAGTAGGTAGTTTCCTAGCTTCCAAATTAGCCACCATCTTGCATCTGCAATCACTCTTCTTTTGTATGCAGTATGGACAGAACTCGGCCAAAACTACCTCAACTTTTGCATGTTTCTTCCGAGCTTGCATAGTGTCCAGTTGTATAGCCATATTATTAATGATGTCCTGGTTGAAATCAGATAGAAAATTTGTGATCTCCATCCGTGAAACTCCACCAAAAGAAGACTTCCCCACTGTAGCATGATGACCTTGACCTTTCTTAACTATTGCTCGAGAGTAGTTAAGACATATTTTTTTATATCATCCCAAGGCAGTTGGGTTATATCACCTCCTCCCATCAGGTCCAGGGCGTCAATACAGGCATCACTGATTCCCCTTAGAAAGAGTAGTTTTTGAGAGTCCTTGTTGAGAGTATGGTTTGAGTTCCTTTTTAGTGAAAATAAAAACCTAGAAATATAATCTTCCAGACTTTCGTCCTTCTTCTGCTGAATTTGGAATATGTCATCACCTTTGCTGGCACTCTTACAATATTCCTTATACTTTTCAAGGAATTTTGTTTGCATGGCTGCCCAACTATCTACAACACCTCTTCCAAGACTCATGAACCACCTGAGAGCTCCTTCCTTCAAGGTGGAAGGAAATAACTTTAGTTTATGAGCGTCTGTGTTGTAGTCATAACTATGATAAAGGACATCAAATTCAAAAAGAAAATTTTATGGATCCTCCGTAACCAAGCCATAAAACTTTGGAAGCAAGGAAGAGGGAATGTTTTTAAGATTGTCGGTATCTTGTTGGAGAACAATGGGAAACTCAAATGCAGGAGGTGGATTATTAGGTGGATTATTTGCCATGTCTGGTTGCTAGAATAACAGAGCGAATGGATTTTCTTCAGGTTCGTTATCAGCTGGGTCAAATGGTAGTTCAATAAATAGATTTTTAGGGAGGAACCTTCCCAGTGCGTCTCTTCTTCTTCTATGCATGCAATATGGTGAGTGGTGGCTTGAAATTTTTTGAAATTTTTTGACTAATAGACTAAACTAATGCTGAAAATAACTTCTAACAGACTCCTAGCTAGATGCCATCCCCGGAAACGGCACCAAAAATGGCTCGCGCCCACAAAAGGATATGAAAATCATAGTAAAACATTTCCTGGGAATTGGACATTCCAACAGGTGACTTATATCTTTCTATGGACGTTCATTTTACTTGTCAAACAAGGGGACGTTGACTTTAAATGGCGCGGCAAAATATATGCACTAGGAACTGGTTTCGGCCAAATCTTAGCAGAAATAATACTAGAAAGAAATTCTATCTAAGCCACAGAACGGTAATGCAAAATTCTTTAACTCAACTATGATAGAAACCATAACAACTACAACTGAAACACAAACTATGAACTGGCCTTATGCTGCAGGAACAGTCACAAGGATGGACTCTCTATGCTGCAGGAGCACTATAAGACTGAGTTTGTATGAAAACTTCAAAGATGAAAGCTAATCTGAAGATCAACAGAAAATAACAACTAACTAACTAGCTATAGATACTTACTAAGTGGGCCCCCTTAGCAAGCATCTACTGATTACACAGATGCTAAACTTAGAACTTCATCGAACTTTATTCATGAAAACAGAATGGTATACATTGCTTTGTTGATGTGGAAACTAACAATAAACTCTGTCTTTGATCATACAGATTTTGTTTCTCATTATCATACTGACTCTTACATGATATATGCTATTACTATGCTTCTAACTTACTAACTATCATCTCTTACTCATTCTAACTATCCTCCCTTCTGTCTCCCTTGCGTAGGAGGAGAACTTTATTTATAAACAGGAGAGCAACTAACTAACTAACCCTATCAAAGAAAGACGTGGAAGTAAAGTATATCCCCGAATCAAGGAACAAACTTCATAATGAATTTATGCGTTCAACCCAATTTGGAGAAAATCTAGCGCTCCACTCTTTCCAGATTGACTATCATTAAAATTCTTTCCCATGGTTTCAGTCAAAGAGTCTTCACCGGAGCTTCCTCGAAGTCGTGCAGGAAATGGACTTTACTGCAAGGCTGAGATCGGCTGTGCTTGACTCGATCATTCTTCAACAACCTGCGAAACAAAAGGTAACAGATGCGAAAGAAAAGGCGTATGGCACATACACGATATCTATTCATTAATCACACATTTTAAATCTACTTCATCATTCAAAAACTATATATGATATACCAGCCATTTTAGGGAGTCAACGGGCAATAAATGCAATCAAGTCAACACCATGAGCTGCAGGAATATGAAAGTATTATGCTACAGGATATCCCCATAAAAGGTTTCTACAAAGTTTAAACAGCCATGAAATAAAAAAAGTAAAGACATTAAAAGTTTATCATAAGATCCAAATTTTGAGCATATTTTAAGCTCATCACACAGCGTGACTATATAATGCGTAACTTTTTTGTATATGTCAAAATTTTATTTTATTTTATTTTTTGGATCAAGGACTTCAATATCTGGTGCACTCATATTTTTCAATTTTTTTTTGATAATCTTCTATTTTTCCACATGCGAAGAACAAAGAAATTCATTTTCGATGAAAAACCTATGTTTATTAAACTTAAAAAACAAATACCTAACAAAACCAAAACATATTAAAATTATATTCATTGGATGGCTTATTCTGAGGAATACCATAATCATTTGAAATAAATTTTAAATGAATTCATTTGATCCCTAAAAATCTAAATCAAAAGTGATTTTTTATCAGCATTTAGATAGGTGTAAAGGAGACGCATTTATAGGTATGGTTTAAAACTAGTGAGGTTCTATCCAAGGGGGTTTGATCTAAGGTGATTTGATCAAACCCTCTTCAATTGGAATCCTTAAAATGGAAATTTTTAAGGCTTAAATCATAAAAGCCACCATAAATGATAGCCGGAGTACTATCACTAGAAATGGTAGCCTGAGACCCAAACTCTTGCTCTTTTGGGGTTTCAACAAGATGAATTTGTACAACATCAACAACCCAACCATTTGAGACATCCTAGGGGAATGCCCCAAGACCCTGTGGTTCTGATGCAACCACATCGAAAAAACTCCTTTGTTGTTCAGTTTTCTTCTCTATTGTATAATGTTGTAGAGAGGGGCCTCTCCACCATGTATTCGTCTTTGGTTTTTTTTCAAAACTACATTGAGCAGCAACATGACCTATTTTAAAACATCTTCTATAATGGAAAGGAATCCCTTAATAATCCAAAGATTGGACCCAAGAACCCTTAGGAGATTTAATTAAAATCTCAGTGCGAAATCCTTTTGAAATATCCATTTCAACCAATATGCGAATAAAGATAGAGTGAAAAATGTTAGAGGATTGATCATCCATAGCAAAAAATCTCCAAAGGCATCACCCACTTCTTCCAAGAGAGGGTCATTCCATAAATGGAGAGGAAGATTTGGCAGCTGAACCCAAATTAGGGTCTTATTGAAATTTTTAGAGGCCAAATTGAAATTAGAATGTGAGGGCTTAATCATCAGTAGCAATTTATCCTCCCAGCTAAAAAAAATATCACATAATTATTTTTTCTATCCTAAGCATTGTCAAACTTAGCAACGAAGAACCCCTTAGCCATGGGGAAAATATGAACTTTACCAAAAATTAGCGGCTCCCATTCATTAGAAATCTAGGAGTGCAGCTGAGGGAGGCTAGACTAGAAGCCCCTAAACCAATAGATCACCCCATGAACGAAGAGCTCAGAAACAATCTTGTCTATTTCCTCTCTTATCTTAGCTTCTAGATTAACATATATGGTATTTGCAATAGGTATAAACCCTCTATTTGATAGATTTGAAGACTAAAACCTTGTAGCCATCTCAGACACCCTTGCAACAGAGCCATTGCGCTGGTCACATTTCTCTGCACAATGCACTATTGATTTTATTTGTCTACACTAGGCTATATTGTGTCATTTTTGGTTTCCATTGAACATGGTTAGGAAAGGAAGCTGGTGGATTTTTTTTTTATTTTTAAATTAAAAGAATTTGTTGCATCAATCGAGAAGGCCAGTGAAATGGCATCAACATTAGTTTTTCTATGGTTTCCGTGTAGTGGAAATAGCTATAAGCAATAGCTTCCTTTTTAAGTAGTCAAGAAAATAGCAAATGCCTGTGCAATTTTTGAAAGGGAATTGTCCTATAGCTATATTGGTTTGTTTTTGAAAGGGTCATGTTGGGAAAAAGGCTATATTATTTCAATTTTTGACAAGGCATTGTTGGGTGTCATTCTCTAGGTTTAGCTTATTTTTCAAGAAATCTATCAACAAGGATGGAAAGCATGAATTAAATACACCTTCTTAGTTATTATTTATTGAGCCTCAAAAAAGGAGTTGTTAGAATGATAGACTATATAGTAAGTGTCATAAGAAAGATTTATTTGACCATTGATCAGAGTGTTGAACAATGTATGTTCTTGCTTAGAGGTTTGGTGGGAGCCCATCATGCTCAATGATCCAATATGATAGGGTCAAGAGTAGGCCAAAAATTTTTTTGTATAACTTTATATTTCCTATCTATAGGTTTGTGTGTTGCTGGCATTAGACACACATAGTATTTTATTGTTTGAAGACCACCTATGGATATATTTGTATAATAGACACTTTTGTATAGGTGCTAAGAGGTCTTTTGTGTTTTTTGTAGGGGACGATGTTTGCAAAAGTAAAAGGAAAGTGTCACCTATGATAATTTTTTTCCAATCCCTTTTTGCAGAAAAGCTAGTAGTTTGCATGGTTTTGTCAATGTGAATGTTTTTGTGGTCTTCTTTCTATGGCCTCCATTTTCTACCTATGTTTGGAATGGAATAAATTTTTTAACATAATCCAGTTTTCCTTTGTGGTTTGTTGCTTGCTAGCTTGGGTTATTTTTATCAATTCGTTTGTCACTCACAATTTTTTTGTGTTTTATGCAATAAAAAATGTTTATATATGTGCACCTACGTTGAGATATATATGTAGATATATGTGTATATATATGTATCTATATATGTATATGTATATATATATGTATATGTATATATATGTATATATATATATATATATGGATATACTTACATAAATGTATTCACCAACACCATATCAAAAATTTAAACAATACAGCCTCTTCAACACAACCTTATCGAAAATAGAACAATATAACCTAACCTAGAGATCAATAATCAACAGTCCACAATGCAATCAAATGTCAATTGTATAACTTCAACTATTTCATTCCAATGCAACCATAACCATCAAACAAAAGCCATAAATAAAACAATATTGGTTTAAATAGTGACCAATATATATACATATACATATATATACATATATACATATATATATATATACATACACACACACACGCAAACACACACACACATATATATAGCATTTCTTTATTTCCAAATAGCTAATTCCTAGATATGCATCCAATGCATGATGGTGGATTTTATTTTTATGTGGTTGTGAAAAATTTGATGCAAACAACATTAATATGCACATTAGTGCCTGCATCAAGTATAATAAAAAGCAAGATTTATGTTTCATCTCACACTTTATATACATACTACCAATCTAACAAATCCTTATTAAGTCCTAGACAAATAAGAAGCATCTCTAAAAACACAAGAAAATAGCTAAGAATTCCTTATCAAGGAAAACATGAACTGATTTATTACTTTGTAACCATTGGAACCACATAGAAACTATAAGTAAAATAATTTCTTCAAGGCCACAAAACAACAATTAACAATGCCCTATGCAAAATAGCATATAGTGTTTTTTTCTTCAACAAGTATTAAATGCTACACCTTTGAGCCATACTACTTTCCAATAATTGAATACTAGACATATTATTATAAAAAAAAATGGCTAGATCATCTTCATTGAACATTAACGTCTTTATTCTGAGATTGCACAACTAAATCTTTGACTCTAAGCACCTTGTTATGCTAATTAGGAATGATATAAACCATGAATGGAATTCATTTCAATAAGAATAATTGAAATGATAAATAAAACAACTTATTCAAGCCAACAAAAGAACAAACAACAATGTCCTATGGAAAATAGTAGAAAGTGTTTTACTGCTTCAACAAGGATTAAATGTGAAGTCAACAAAAATGAAAAGAAACATATCAACCAACAAGAGAAACACATATGCACCTTTCAATCATTCTATTTTCCAATAATTAAATTCTGAACATATTCTTATCAGAAAAACTACCAACATCATCTTCATTAAACCTTAAGATATTTATTGTGGAATTCCATGACTAAATCTTTGACTCTCAACAGCTTGTTATGCCAATTAATGATCATATGAACTATGGATTTAATTCATTTCAATAAGACTTTTAGATTAAACAAAACATTATCTAGAAAGGATAACAAAGAATTCATACGGTTATGCTGAAACCATAACCACAAAGTGACCTAGATGGAACACCCACAAAACACAAAACGCTTGATCACAACCATCGTCGGCACATGCAAACCATACACCAACTAATGTTGATACAATCTAGCATTCAAGGGACAAAACATCCACATAGCATTTTCCCTCAATTGACTAGTTGACAAGGCTACAAATTCAAACCTTTTGCTGCCTATAATAATTCCTTACTTTGGACTAGGCAATATATTATAGGAAAAAAAAAGATTTGAATTCATAGCCCTTTTGTTTAGGAAATTGAGGGAAAATTTAGTTTGGATGTTTTCTCTCTTTATAATTTTGAAATAAATTTAAAAAGGGAAACAAAAAATTCAATTTTTTTTTTGAGAAGATAGTTATTTATTTTGAAACGAATTTGTTATTTCTTTAATTCTTGAAAAGGAATTATTATAACAATAGGCTTTGTATTAAACATACTAAAGAAAATTGGCTACCACATACATGTGGTTAACACCTTTTTGAAGCTATTAAAGGGATAATTCAAATACTTTTTCTAGGGCAACGCAAAAAAAATGAAACAACCTAGCCAATGCTAGATATGGGACTGTGACAATGCCTTATGGAAAACAACATAAGCTACACAGGATTAACTATTTGGACACATTGCAACCATCACCACTAAATGGAATCCACAAATAAATAAATGGTAGGTGCCATCACAACCATTGCTAGTACATGAAAAGCATACAAAAATCAATGTTGGTGCAAGCTAGCATTTAATTTTGGTAGCCTTCTCTATTCACACAGTGGGAAATACGCTACCCTATCCCAAAGGAAGCCAAAAACCACCTTCGCCATCCTTACCATGACCACTATAAGGCTATAAGCTAGGAGGCTAATGAAAATTATGACCAAAATTTTTTTAAACTAAAAACCATCTGCTACCGAGAAGCTTAAAAAATTGGGAAGGCTCAAATGAATTCCAACTAAAGTACACACAAACAACCTATCGGCTAACAATATAGGGAAAAAAATTCAACATAGACTGTATAACAATGACTATTTCATTGCATTGCAACTATAATGACCAAATGGAAACCATAAATCAAACAATCTTGGTTTCAAAGTTTAAAATCCATGCAAAAAAAAAAAAATTCTCAACACCACCTTATTGCAACTTGAAGCAATATAGCCTTCTCAATAACACCATATTGAAAATGAAACAATGCAGACCAGTGAAGGAAACACCAATCGAAAATCGCCACTTGAATCAAAAAGTAGTTTGTGAGCCACAAAGCAAACAATATCGGTAAGTGTTTTTCCAAAACACACCTCTTCTGAATTGCTTCAAACACAACTCTTCCTGGTAGATTTCCTGCACAAATATGGGAAAAATATTACCATAGGTGAAACTTTTCTTTTTCTTTTGCAACCACCTCCCAATGAAAAAACACAAAATAACCTCCACCCACCTTCGCAGTAGTTGCACACAACTTGATTGAGCTTGCACCCTCAAAAAAGATTACCCTCCTAGCTCACGACTCTGATAGCAGGTATAGTAATAGAATGACACCAAACAATGCCTTATTGAAAATTTCCCAAACATTCAATTTATTTCTTGAGGCATTAAATAACAAGTGTTATTACAACCATCACCAGAACACGCAAAGCATATGAGAATTGATGTTGATGCAAACCAACATTTAATTTTGGTGGCCTTCTCTATCCATGCAATAGGAAATATGCCACCCTACTCCCAAGGAAGCCAACAACTACCTCTACCACCTTCTCCATCACCATCAGAATGGTAAAAAAACTGGGACAATGACAATTTTTTTTACCAAAGTTATAAACCATCCATCAACATTTCCCCAACTACCGGAAGTTTTTAAAATGGGGAGGCTGATGAAAATTCTAACCAAGATGACTGCAATGTATATACACATATAAAACTTATGTGTTTACATATATATGTGTATATATTTGTATGTATGTATGTATATATGTATGTATATGTATGTGTACAAGTATCTATATATGTATATATATATATATATATACATATATAGATACTTGTACACATACATATATATACATATATACATACATACATACATACATACAAATATATATACACATATATATGTATACATATAAGTTGTATATGGTCCAACCTTTGCGGTAAAGGTTTTACATAGGCCTATAACTATGATTTACAACATTCTATGGCAATGGTTGCAATGGAATAAAATTGTTAATGTTATGTAGTTCATGTTGTTTTGCATAAGGAACTATTTCCTATCAATGTCCACCTTAGGCTATATCATTCCATTTGTGGCTTCCATTTACTATCAATGGTTGCAATGCAAAAAAATAGCCAATGCTATGGACATTATATATACATATACATATGCATACATATATACACACACACATATATATATACATACATATATATATATATAAATATATATATGTATATAGATGCATATATATCTGTATATATGCATATATGTATATATATACATATACATATATATACATATATGCATGTACATATATATATACATATAGATATATATGTATACACATAAGTTGTATATGGACCAGCCTTCTGCGACAAAGGTTTTGCATAGGTCTGTAACCCCGATTTTGTGTGTTGTATGGCAAAAACTGCAATGGAATAAAATAGTTAATGTTATGCAGTTCATATTGTTTTACATAAGGCATCATTGCCTGTTGATGTCCACCTTAGGCTATATTTTTTCATTTATGGCTTCCATTTACTGCCAATGGTTGCAACACAACAAAATAGTCAATATTATGGACATTTTATTATATATATACATATACATACATATATACATATATATACATATATATATATATAGAAATAAATATACATATATATATATATACATATATAGATATATCTGATGTTAGATGCACATATACACGCATTGTTCTTTACAAAAAGCTAGGATAAATGTAGAGTAACAAACCAATGTAGAAATATAACCCAAGCCACCCAAAAATAATCAACAAAATTTGCATCATCTTTAAAATGTTGTAGACATAAGTAGAAAATGGAAGCCATTAAAAGAAGCCCACAAAAAATCATAGTAACAAACCCATACAAAAAATATACTCTTTCCTAGGAAGAACCTTATCAAAATTTGAAACAATCTAGCCTTCTCAACAACACTATATCAAAAATTGAAATCTAGCTTAGGCTATATCATTTTATATTTAGAAAGGTGTTGTTGATGACACTATATTAATTCAATCTTTGATAGGGTATGTTCTTTTTCTTTCAATAAGGTGTTGTTGTATATCTAGATTTAGATGTACATATATATGCATTGTTGATTGCAAAAAGCACAAAAAGTTCCACAATAACAAACCAATGCAAAATACAAGCCAAGCCAGGGAAAAACAATCACAAAAACTACAAAACTAGAATTGGAACACTTCTCAGCAACACCTTTTTGGATGATGAAACAATATAGCCCAAGATAGACGATGAAAACCAACAAAAACTACATAACATTAACAATTTTATTGCATTCCAAACATAGCCACAAAATGCAAGCCATATAGAGAAACCCACAAATATTCATAGTAACAAACCAAAGCAAAAATATACTCATTTCTCAAAAAAAATCTTATGATAAAATGAAACAATATAGCATTCCCAATAGCACCTCCTTGGAAATTAATAGTAACAAACCCATCCAAAAATAGAGTCCTTATTGAATAGAAGCATATATCATAAATTGAAACAATTGAAACAATATAGCCTTTTCAACAACACCTTTTTCAAAGTGAAAATATATAGCATAAGACAAAGAACAATAATCAACAATACCCAATGTAACCAAACATAAAGTGTACAACATTAACAATTTTATTCCATACCAACCGTCACTACAAAATGAAATCCATAAATATAGACATATACATATATATACATAAATATACATACACACACACAAAAACATATATATATATATATATATATATATATATATATATATATATATATATATATATATATACACATATATTATAGCTATGAGTGGAGAGGGAAAGCTTCTATGAAGGTGCAAGTGCAATCAGTCGGTATGGAATTTTTGTGAAGGTGGTTGTAGGTTATTTTGTGTTTTTTGCATGGCTCAATGGCTGCAAAAGAAGTACAAAAGTGTTGGGCAAGATAATTTTGTGCCCATTTTTTTTGTAGGTGGTGGATAAAGTACAGAGCACAAAGAAAGAAAATAGGAAGATGCATAGCCAAAGGGAGTAGGGAGAGGTGAAGGAAGACGTGCATATTGAGAAAATTGTTCATCAAGTATCTCTAAAACAATCTAGGTTATTTTCCAAAGGGTATTTTTGATTGTTACAAAGCACAAAAAACTACAAAGTAACAAACCAATGCCAATAAACAACCCAAGCTATCCAACAACAATCGACAAAAAATACAACACCTTAATGAAAATTGAAAGAATTCTCAACACACTCTTTTTGAGGATGAAACAATATAGCCCAAGATTCACAACAAAAACTGCATAACATCAACAATTTTATTTTGTTCCAAACATAGCCAAAAAATGGAAGCCACAAACAAAAACCCACAAAGATTCATAGAAACAAAATGAAGTTAAAATACACTCATTTCTCAATAAAACCCTATCAAAAAATTGAAACAATATAGCCTTCTCAACAGTACCTACTTGAAAATTAATAGTGACAAACCCATCCAAAAAATATACTCCTTCTAAGCACAACCTTATAAAAAATGGCAAGAATATAGCCTAAGATAGAAAACAATAATCAAGAATACACAATGTAATGAAACATAAAGTGTACAACATTAACTATTCTATTCTTTTGCAACCATAACCATAAAACGAAAGCCATAAATCAAGCAACATTGGTTTCAACAACAACCTAGTTGGAAAAACCCACAAACTATAGCCACAAAACCCATGCAAAACAATAGCCACATAACGCAACAAAAAACAAAACAATATAGTCTTTTCTCAAGAACACCTTATCAAAAATTGAAACAATATAGCCTTTTGAACATAATCTTATAAAAAATGAGACAATATAGCCTGAGCTAGACAACAAAAATCAACAAAAATTACATAACACCAACATAGCCACAAAACACAAGCCATAAAGAAACTAACAAGAAATTTACATATACATAAATCTATATATATATACATATATATTCATGTTTATATATACATATATATTAATATTAAAATATACTCTTTCCTGAATGAAACCTTATAAAAAATTTAGAGAATCTAGCCTTTTCAACAACACACTATCAAAAATTTAAATAATATAGCCTCTTCAGCAGGACCCTATCAAAAATAAAACAACATAGCCTAAGAAAAAGAACAACAATTAACAATGCATAATGGAAACAAACATAAACTGTATAACATCAACCCATTATTGATTGCACAAAGCACAAAAGAATGGACAGTAACAAACCAATGCAAAAATATAACCCAAGCTATCATAGTTTTTTCCCAAGAGCGAATTAACGAAAATTCAAACACTTCTCAACAACAGCTTGTCAAGAATGAAACAATATACCCCATGATGCACAAGAATAACCAACAAAAACTGCATACGGATAACAATTTTATTTTTCTCCAAACATAGCCACAAAATGGAAGCCATAAAGAGAAACCAACAAAGATTCATAGTAGCCAACCCAAGTAAAAATATACTCATTTCTCAAAAAAATATCATCGCAAACATAAACAATATAGCTTTCTCAACAACACCCTCTCAAAAATTAACAATGATAAACCCATCAAAAAATATACTCCTTTCTTAACATAACCTTATTGAAAATTGAAAAAATAAAACCTTTTCAATAGCACCTTATAAAAAATGATACAATATAGCCTAATATAGAGAAAAATAATCAACATTAACTATTTCATTTCGTTCCACCCATAACCACAAAATGAAAGCCACAAATCAACTAACATTGGTTTCAACAATGACCCAGACATAGAAACCCACAAAACTGTAGCCAAAAAACCCATGCAAAATGATGGCCACATAATGCAATGACAAACAAAATAATATTTCTTTTAACAAGCAATATAGTCTTTCCTCAATAGCACGCTATTGAAAATTGAAACAATATAGTCTTTTCAACAACACCTTATAGAAAATTGAACCTTATACTCCTTTCTCAATTGAACCTTATAAAAAATTGAAACAATACAACCTTTTCAACAACACCTTATAGAAAATGATACAATATAGCCTAAGATAGAAAACAATAATCAACAACACCTAATGTAAGCAAACATGAAGTGTACAACATTAACTATTTCATTTTGTTCCACCCATAACCACAAAATGAAAGCCACAAATCAACCAACATTCATTTCAACAATGACCCAGACACAAAAACCCACAAAATCATAGCCACAAAACCCTGGCAAAATGATAGCCACATAATGCAACCACAAAGGAAACAATATTTCTTTTAACAAGCAATATAGTCTTTCCTCAATACCACCCTATCGAAAATTGAAACAATATAGGATTTTGAACATAATTGTATAAAAAATGAGACAATCTAGCCCAAGCTAAACAATAACAATTGAAAAAAACTACATAACATCAAAAAATTTATTTTGTTGCAAACATACCCACAAAACACAAACATTAAAGAGAAACCCAAAAAAAATTGACAGTAACAAACCCATACAAAAAAATACTCTTTTCTCAATAGAACCTCATCAAAAATTGAAACAATATAGCTTAAGCAAGAGAACTATAATCAACAATTCCCAATGGACGCTAACACAAAGTGTATACAATTAACTATTTTATTCCATTGCAACCATAACCACAAAATGGAAGCCATAAATCAAACAATATTGGTTTGAACACTGACCCAAATAGAGAAACCCAAAAAACACAAAAAATCATAGTTAGGAACCCATGCAAAACCATGGACACAAAATGCAAACCTTAAACCAAACAATAGTCATTTTCACAAACAATATAGTCTTTTCTCAATAGCACCTTTTCAAAATTAGAAGCAAGATTCAACAGTACCTTATCACAAATAAAACAATATTTCCTACTGGAAATGACAAACCACAAATGAAATAATATTACAAATTGTTTTTTTGATATGTACCTCTTCCCGCTTGCTTCAAACAAACCTCTTCCTGCTAGCTTTCTCTAGGCTGTCTTATTTCTCCAAGCCTACAAACATAGCCAAAAAATAGAAACCATAAACAAAAACCCACAAAATATCATAGTATCAAATCCATGCAAAACCATACACATAAAATGCAAACCATAAATGAGACAATATTTCATTTTTAGAAAATATATCGTATTTTCTTAACAATAACTTATCAAAATTTGAAACAATCAACAATACCTTATCCAAAATCAAACAATATACCTAGGCATAGACCGCAAAGCAAAAATCAAAAAATATCATGAAGGATTTTTTCAACATGCACTTCTTCCCACTTGCTTCAAACACACCTCTTCCTGCTAGCTTTCCTGCACAAAAAATAGGAAAAATATTATCACAGGTGACAACTTTATTTTGCTTTTACAACCATCCACCCATGCAAAAAACACAAAATAACCTCCACCCACCTTCCCAGAAGTTGCACAAAGCTTACCCTTATCGCTCATGCCTCTCATAGCAGGTATACCGAGAGAAAAACACCAAACAATGCCTTATTGAAAATTTCCAAGACATTCATTTTGTTCCCTAAGGCATTAAATGATAGCTATTATTATGACCATCACTAGTACACACAAAGAATACAACAATTAATGTTGATGCAAACCAACATTTAGTTTTGGTGGCCTTCTCTATCCACATGGTGAGAAAAATGCCACCCTATTCCCAAGGTAGCCAGCAACTACCTCCACCACCTTTTTCATGGCCATCAAAAGGCTAAAAAACTGAGAGATTGATGAAAATTCTAACCAAAGTTCAGAAAAATAACCTATCAGCTAATTATTTAATATTATATTATATTATATTATATTATATTATAATATAATATAATATAATATAAAATAATATATATAAAAAGATAGTATAATATAAAAAAGGAATAGAGATTAACTCACTGTTAAAGATTGTATTATATAAAAAAGAATAGTATTTAATTTGTATGATAAAAAACAAAATAGAATTTCCAAAGCTTCAATAATTAGAATAAGATGAAATTGAATTAATAATATTATTTTCAAAACATTTTAAAGGGGAAAAAAATGAGATGAAATTAGAAAATAAAATCACCTTAACTTAAAATTTAATTAATGTAGAATAGTTTCATGTATAGTTTACTTTATTACTAGATTTATTTTAATTTTGAAACATCAAACAAACATATTTAGATAATTGCTTCCTAAAATGGTATCCTTTTATGTTGAGACTTCTTAATTCAATATCAAGTTTTTCCCTTTTCTCACATTGGGGAAATTTTGCACAATAAGAAAATAATATTCATCCAATTTTTTTACAGAATGCATTTTGATAAGATGATTGAGATATTTCATTCAAACAAAGTTCATATTCATGAGGATTCACAATCTTTAGCAATACCAAGAATGAAATAGCTTCCAAAAGAATGCCAGAGAAAGATTTTGGAAGATTATTTCTTTCATAATTTTGTTCCTATATTTCGATATGATGGATGGGGAGATATTGATCCCATTCCATAGACAAAAAAAAATCATATTCTATCTCCATTGGTGACAAGAGGGAAAATGATTGTTCTAAAAAATCTTGTAAGGCAATATAAAGAAGCTCACATCATTTTCCCTTGACAATCCATTATTACATTTTTCCCCTTTGGACATTATAGCATAGAAGAATTCAGTAGTATATTCAGTCCACCATGCACAGATATGTTATTCCATATATCAAATTTCTAAGCTTCTACTGATGAACATACTCTCATGTTCATATTGAATCTTGTGATCTATTTTCCACATCTCGTACTTGAATGGAATATAAAACACGATACTTCAAAAATTCTTGAATAATGGTATGATAATGATATAGGAATGCTCACATCTAAAATGATAAAACATCATTATTCATACCACTACCTATTCAGCTTTGAAAATACCTATAGACAACCTAGAATCCATCTTATGGCAGATTCTTTATTGGTTAATGTAACTTAGAAGAATATCATGACTTTGTAAATCATTAGTTTGCATATAATTAGGTTTGTCTGTAATAAAGTGATGAGGGAGAAAACCCAAGACACATAATAACACTCACAAAATAGAGAATAATATTTTATTCAAAAATATAGAACTCTTACATGCAGAGGATCTCAAATCCTAGAGCTCTGTATTACATGCAAATTACAAACTTATTGAAAATTACCCAGATTCCCCTTTCGTAGCATGTGAACTCTTTTCCCCAAAAAGTTACTCAAAAATTAGAAACTGGCCAATAAATAGACCCCTTTCGGTTTGGAACCAAAAACAACATTCGAGATAAGATTTTTTGTGATTTGGTGCCAAAAGTTACAATTTGAAATTCAAAAACTAAGTCCTAATTCTAAAATTGGCAATTTTCCAAAAATCGGCCAACTTTCGGAAGCCATAACTTTTGATCCAAGACTCCTTTTTTTGAACCGTTTGCACCACCGGTAAGGTCTTGAATGGAAGAAAGGGCTAAGAACCATATCTACCAGTTCTAACAAATTCTGGACCTGTATGAGACCATTTAGTGCCTCAAACTAGACTCGGAAGGTTTTTTAGGGCAAAATGCAAAAACTGGAACTTGAATAACTTTCAAATCGTGAATGATCCTGAAGTGATTCTTTTTCCAAAGTGCTTATTTTTCCATCAAGAACCTTCCCATAAATTTTTGTCTTCTCATGGCTTAAAATTGACACCTGCTAAAAATAGAAGTTGAGCAGAAAAAGTAGAAAAGCAATTCTGAAAGTTGGAAACTCTTATTCGACGAAAAGGGTATCTAGAAATGAAAAAACATCTACAAAAATCAAACAACAGTGACATAAATGGAAGGTATCTTTTTGGGTGATGCAAGATTTCTCTCACACCATTGGATGCTCCTGCATCATAAAGCATGGATTGACATTGTCCACCAATTTGGTGAGATATTCCTCCATGAAATTTTTAAAATAAATCGTAATGTTCTAAGTCTTGAATGCCAATTCCACTAGAATCATTTAATCACAGTTGTGTATAATTTTTTTTAAAAAAATTAGCTATCACATTGAAGTCTCATCTTGCACTTAGAGGGATAAGATCCAATATGACTGTTTCCATTTTATTTTTCTTTTTTTCTAAATGATCTAATAATTTTTTATGAAATAATTATGTACAAACATTTTTCCTTGATGGCTTCATTGTTTATTTCATATAACTTATTGAAATTATTTAAAAAAAATAAAAAAAACTCTTAGACACAAATTATTCAAAAATTGTAGCTATAGATCAATCAAGATTGAATTTTCAATTAGAAGAGGAGAGGAGACAATATCAAAGAGCATTCCTAATAGAATATAAAAGAGAATATAGAAGAGGACGATGGGAAAATCTGACAGATGATCAAAGGGAAGAGAAAAGAAAAATGACCAATGAAGCTCAACAACAAATACATGCTAGATGCAATGAAAAAATATCAGTGCATGAATTAGAATTTAAAAATAGAGAGGAAGCTAATATGATAACAAATGGTCATCAAAGAACATCTGAAAAATTCTCTCATTTTGAAAGAGAATAAATACAATAGGTTGATCTCCATTCAAGTGGGATGCACAATCAAACATCTTTTAAAAATATTGAGATTAATCTTGAAGATGAAAGCTCAATGTAAATAAAACAAGTACTTGAGACACCTCAACATATAAATTAGATTGACAAAAACTTGGGTGTAGAAGGTGATGCACATAATAGGCCAAATGTAAATGGAATGAATCAAGCTAAATTTAAAAGACTTCAAATGCAAGTTTGAGTTTAGTTAGATAGATTTAGAATACCAAACATGTGTTATATCCATCAAGAAATTTATTTAGGAATTAAATTATGTCATAGTTCAAAAGGTCCTATATGTAATGGATGTCAACAAGAGAGAGGAAATAATAGATTTTAATCTTCAAATAATATGGATCCTAGGCCACAACCAAAGGAGCTTGAAAAATTGACTCAAGAAGAGAAAATGTTGATTGCATGAGTCAGTCCAATACTATAAGTTACACATACAATAGGTGGTCAATACAAATATAAAGGACACACGATATTTTTCCACAAAATTTATAACATGTTTCAAAAATTTTACCACATAAAATAGATCATTACCAATCATTATTGTTTGAAGAAGGGATCAATGTGACATAAATTATAACTTTATAGTGAATATGGATCATGTGTACAAAGCACTAAAATACAAAGTTGAGCATGAAATTTTTTACTCTGATTTTACAATTGATGAAAATGCTCTCAATGATCTACATAGAAATTTAGATGAAAATATTTTCAACAAATTGAACACAGTGCATATTGAATTTGATTCAGATACAAATGAAATCATATTTTTGGGTCCACTCATGGAGACAGATGAAGGTAACATAATTGATCACCCAAAATCAATGGCCTTCAGACCACCTAATGCCTAGAGATAAATTGAATTAATCCATGCATGGGTTAGTAACCCTAACTCAAATGCAACAACATTGATTGATTGGCCAGGAATTGGTGCATCTCTTGTTAATAAATATGTTACTTCAAGATTACTCGATATGGCATTTCCAACATTTTTTCCTAATGGTAGATGTGATTGGTTAGAACTACGAATGAGGCAAGTGCATCTACATGAATTTTTGAAACATCTATTGTAGTATAGAGATCATTGTTTTGGTAAACATCCCAGATTCAGATATTTTATGATGGACATGATAATGAGGCACTGTGCACAAAACTCATCAGCAGTCTTTGCAAAAAGGAGACTTCAAGAAATGTTGATCACCATTAGTGGGCTACATCAACATATGGAAAACATGCCATAGTCTCATTTGGCTGATAGGTTAATGTGGTTTGGAACAACATTGAGGGGTACAAAGTCATATTGTGTCAAATGTCATGCAAAATTGATAGAAATGCTTCATCAAATAGCCTCTCCTACAATATTATTCACATTGAGTGTAGTAGATATGTATTGGCCTAATTTGAATGCACTAATTTGGTGAAAACAAAAAAAAATTGGCCATCCTCATCTAGGTACACATTACATGCACCTTAGACATTCAATATTCATCAAATATATTCTATTAAAAGGAATGAATGTTAAATATTTTTTGTCAAGATATGAGTGGAAACACAAGTTCACCACATGTACATGGATTCATATATATTAATGGAGCACCCAATATGGACAACATTGATTGGTCAAATGACGAGCAACGAAAAAAGTGTTGAAAGATATTTTCATTCATTTGTTCATGCATGGAATCCTAGAGAAGATGCACATTGATGGAATATAAAAGCATGTTTATAAACATTTTGACATATATCTAATATTATATGTCATAAAATATTTTATAGCTTATGATGTAACTAATATATTCATTTTTATTTTCCATTGTAGGTATTCCAAAACTTTCCTCAGCATCCATGGCTAAAAAATATGAGACAACTAGCAGAGATGGATATTGCCCATGACTATGAAGAGATCCTCCACTTTGTAGAACAACATACAGTGTGTACAGAGGGTGCATGCCTGCATAAAAAAAAGAGGAAGGATGGTTTGTAGGTAATTATTTTGTGAAATAAATTTTTTATATCAATATTAAATATTATGTACAAAAAAACATAACAAATATGCTATTTCTTGATATTAATTTTAGGTATAATGATCCTAAGCCTTTGAATCTAGGGGGATCCAAATTATATGAAGACATTTAAATAGGAGAAAAAAATTTTGAACTGACAAGAAATGATGATAGAATCAGCTCACACAATTTCCTCATATTGCAATTATGGAGAGAAAATATAGATTGGAAACTTGTTCTTCCAAGCATGTAGTCATAAAGTACATTGCAAAGAATAGAACAAAAGTAGAGAAAAGATTAGAAAAATATCACCAGATGTTGTGCCTTTCAATCATGGAAAACCCTGATGATTTAGTTGTATGAGCATATAGAAGGCTTTTGACTGAGATAATTATAGAAAGGGACATTGTAGCTCAAGAAAAATGTCACATGCTATTAGAACTTCCACTGGTGGAGACCAGTAGAAGATTTGTTAATATAAATGTCTCATGTGAGGTGTTCAAACCTATAACTATAAATATTGAAGAAAACAATGAAGACCAAACAAAATATTTCATTGATGGATACAAAAGAAGGCCTTCTTGTATGGAAGGTGTCACATTAATTGATGGACCTAGATCATGGATGTATAATACCAGAAGAAGAGGAGACAACAAATGGGATCCAAGGGAAAGAGAAACAATTGTTAGAGTTTTTCCTAGGTTTCTATCTCTTCCTCCATATGAGTGAGAACAATGGATTGACTTTTTTTTATCAGAGTTATTACTCTACACACCATTCCATGACATAGAAATGGATATTGGTCATGATGACGAATCCATTATATCCAAGTGGGAGTCATTTAATTACAATCCTTGGAATGTCGAGCAAACAAAAACTACAAAAAATGTTGTGGCTACTTGTAATTCCCCGTCATGCGAACCCCAAAGGACAACTAAAGAAATAATTACCACACAATTTTTTAAAGTAAAACTAAAATACATGAAATGCACAATAAGTTATGACATGAAAATTATTTTAAACAAACCCAAAATCACTTACATCCCTTGGGGTACATGAGGATACATTACGAAACTTAATTCCATACATCAATGATAAAGAATGAAAGCCAAATTTAATCCATGACAAAGCATACATATAAACCATCAATAAGAAACCATTCCCTTAAAATAAATACAACACTTTGAATAACATGTGATATGGATCCATATCCACACAAGGTTTACCAATGATAAAATATTACATCACATCCTTTTCAGCACTTTACACTGTTCAAGTCTTTCAATGATACAAACATGTTTCCCAATATGGGCGGGAACCACATGACAAGATAGAATGATACAACTCTAGACTCACCGTGACAGTACCAATCCACACCTCTCAATCCTTGACTAGGGACCCAATGGGGTGCTTAGCACGTTCCACCCGACCACGTGGGTCAGAAGACCCAACCCCCGTGCTAAGGAGCTAACAAGAAAGAGACCTCAACCAAGAACATCCAAATAGGGAACCACAAGACTCAACATCATACAAAAGTATCATAAAACTCAAGGATTACAATGACATAATCAACAACATTCATGAGCCCACATAACAACTTAAAGTCATAAATCTCATCACATGGAACAAAGCAATAACCAGTAAAC
>VDFB02058242.1:135573731-135774529 GCA_007258455.2 Sequoia sempervirens | reverse complement strand
AAGTGGGAGAGACATCAAGAGAACGATCAATATGGTTGTCAAATAGATTTTCCCAAATGGGAGGAGCATTAGGGAAGGGGGGATCAAGGGTGTCATGATTCTTAATAGGGATATCTTCTAACACCAACCTATCCTCTTTACATCGAGGAGAGATATTAGGACATGGAAAATATTGATTGGCATGATCATGGAGACTAGGTAAGGTGACCTATAGGAATGTGTCTATGATCTCATGCTATTGTTTTCTAACATTATCCAAAGGGAAATAAGGAAATAGACAATCAAGACCCTCAATGCTTGTAACTCCCTTCACCAAGTTACCTTCGTCACTAATAGGAGAGGTATCAGGAGAAGCACAAGTATGTGTGTTATGATTGTCTACATTACCATTCACACCAATGGTTTGATCATGTTTTTTAAAGTCCACATTGTGGTAATCAAAAGTGAACTCATAAGAGGGAATTTTGTGCTTATACATTTAATTATTAATGAAATAAAAGCAACATATTTTGAAAGAAAACATGCTATGATGAAAAAGGATAGAAGTACAATGTAATTACTTAAAAGAAGGATGAAATTTTTTAGTTTTGAAGCAAGCCAATTTTTTGAGTGCTATGATGCATATCTAAGTGAAAAATGCAGACTTTTAGAAAATCTAAATGAATTTAGATGCCCACAATGTGACCTAAATGCACATTTTATAAATTCAAAGTGTAACACCTACCATGCAAATGAATCATGAAAACCATAATATAAGGGAAATACAAGCTAGACCTATGATGATGGAGTACTCCAAATTAGATAATAAAGTATTCTAAAAAGTAGGTTCACCAAAATGAACCATAGATTTATGGCACCCACAAGACTCCCTAAATCTGCTATGGTTTTTCACCTAAAAGGATAGACTAGGGAAAAAAATGCTAAAAGGTTCACTAAAATAATGTTATGTATGACGTTAATGAAATGATCTAAGTGGAATTAAGTTATGAAATTGATCAAATATGGATGAAAATCTAAGAAACAAGTGATGTTTGAAAACACATTGTATCATGCAAAATAACCTAAGAATGAATAGTAAATTGTAACATAAATGAATCAGACTGAAAGTGCACTTGGACCCTCGATCAAGACTGGAAATTACATTTGAAATGTTGTTGATACTATTTTTCAAGTATGGAGGGACTCATTCACCATTCTCGGTGAATCAATCCCAATTCTGTCAAACTAAGCTGAAACCTGTTTTTGACAAAAGGGTACTAAAAAATGTAGAAAACTCAAAATTGACCCTAGAGTGGGACTCATTCCCCACACATGGAAAATGAATCCACTTTTTAATTTTTGAATATTCAAGAGTGGAATCCAGAGCTTCTGATCTGCACTTTGACTTCCTAAAGGTGTCTGCTTCTGAAACTCTAATTTACGGGTCTAAAAATGGGTTTTTGTTGATATTTTGACTTGTTTAATGAGAAGAAGAATTGTGAAACTTTGTAACTTTATCTTCAATAATTTCCAAGCTTCAAAAAGACCTAAATTTTCATACACAGGACAAGAGAGAAAAATGGTGAATGTTAGGGTATGGTGTTTTTGCCTTGGTCAAAACCCTTTTAGGTAATTAAAACAAAATGATGAAAGAAAGTAATGATACATGAAATAATGGAGTTGATTACCTTTCAATGATGTTTGATCTTGAATTTATACAACAAAACATGAAGGATCTGCCCTTGAATATCTAAAAATTGATCTTGAATCACTTGTAATGATGAAACCCTAGTTTGTTTGAGAAGATGAATGATGAATGAGTGGTAAAATGATTTGAGAGATGTAAATTAGGGTGTAGAAAGTTGTATTTAGGGCTCAAAGGTTGAAATTGAACCAATTGGGACTCATTCTCCACACATGGTGAATGGGTCCCACCTAGATGGGACTAATTCACCATGCATGGCGAATGGGTCCCATAGGGGCCAATTTGACAGCTATGAAGCTAGTACATAATGTAATAAGTTCTAAAATGCAACCTTGTCATGTATTTGATCAATTTAAGCTTTGGGATGAACAATATGGGTTAATAGGGGCCAATTATTGATGATGTAAATGTCAAATAGGGCTTGGGACACATAATTCAATGTGAAAGTGTGATTAAATACAATTTACAACACTAAAATGAGGTCCACATAGCCTAGGAAGGCACAAGAACCAATGTGAATGTGCAAGACACATAATTACAACACTGGTTTATCATTAAGTTTATTTCAAAATATTCTAGATTGATGTAATAATATTATTAAACAAATTTTATAATTTTGAATTAGGGAGAAATAGGTTCATTAAATCTAGAAAAGAGTGAAAACATCTTACAACACTTTACAACACCTTTACAAGATGTCATTAAATGCATGTTATTCAATTTGCAAGGGTCCAAAACCTAGTGTGGATGCACAAAATGCCTCACAACACTAGATTAAGCTCTCATTAAGTCCATTTTATCATCAATTAATCCCATGTAAAGCGAAGGGTCATTTTTTCTATGGCACAAGCATATAGGCTACTCTTGCACTCTTAGCATGTTTCACCTAAAAGGATAGAGATAAACCCTACTCAAAAGATTGAGCTAGGTTAAATATGCATACACAAGTCTGCAAATACACAAGCAAGAGGGGAAAAATGGTTGAGCGATAGAGAATAGGGTTTGACTTGGTCAAACCTCACTTTCGCAATCAAACCATTAATGAAATAATGAAATGTAAGAGAATGATAAAAAATAACATGAAAATGCTATAAACTTACCAAACCCTTCTTGAAGAAAATCTGAAGTTATGTCAATGGCTACTCCAAGATGCTTGATTGATGCTTGATTATATGATGCAAAGTGCTTGAATGGATGATTGAATTATTGAATGAATTATGGGCTTAGGAGATGTAAAATGAGGTGAAAAACAATTATTTATACACTTGTGCCTTAGTAACCCATTGATACCTCATCACATACCGACATCAAGTGATTTTGAATAAAAACCCAAAAGAAAATTTGAAATATTTTTAATTTGGAGTGATGAGGGACTCATTTGTCCCCCATGATGAATGGGTCCCACCTTGGACTTGAAAGTGGGTGTTGGGAATTAAGTCACATTTAATATTGTTTGTAAGGTTTACATTAAAAAATGCACTTAATTAAGCCTTATCAAGGCATAAAGGGGTCAAATAAAGGATAAGAAAGGTATAAATAGTGATATTATGCCTAGAAAAGCATGAAATATTCTTACAAGACTTTACAACACTTCAAAATAGAACTTGATTAGTGATGAAAAGGTAATTTTTATGTGAATTGTAATGAATAATGTCTACAAAAGTGTAGAAATGTCTTACAACACTTCACAGCACCTTCAGAAGATGCCATAATTTGAATTTTAAGGACATAATGTGAATGTTCAAGCCACATTTTAACATTAAATCAAAGAAAAAAAAAAGCATCATGAAGAGAGGCCTAAAAGACAATGAAAATGACAAGGGACCTTTTTTTACAATGCATCCATTTTCCACATCTTGCACTTAAATGGATTATAAGACATGATAGGACAAAAATTCTTGGAGAATGGTATGATAATGATATAGGAAAGATCACATTTAAAATTATAAAACATCATTATTCATACCACTACCTATTCAACTTTGAAAATACATATAGACAACCTGGAATCCATCTTATGGTTAATATTGATAGATGGCCAACTTCTTTATGGGCATGATGTTAAAGAAGAATATCACGACTTTCTAAATCATTAGTTTTTATATAATTAGGTTTGTCTATAATAAAGCATGGATTGACACTTTCTACCAATTTGGTGCAATATTCCTCCACGCAAAATTTTCAAATAAATTGTAATGTTCTAAGTCTTGCATGACAAGGCCACTAGATTCATTTAATCATAGTTGTGTAAAAAAAATTAAAACTTTTTAGCTATCACCTTGAACTCTCATCTTTCCCTTAGAGGGATAAGATCCAATACAAAGTTTCCATTTAATTTTCTTATTTCTAAATGATCTAATCATTTTTTATCAAGTACTTATGTAAAAACATTTTTCCTTGATGGCTTCCTCTTTTATTTCGTATAACTTATTGAAATTATTTTTAAAAACAAAATTAAACTCTTAGATAAAAATTATTCAAAAATTGCAGCTATGGATCATTCAAGATTGAATTTTGAATTAGAAGAGGAGAGGAGGCAATATCAAAGATCATGCTGAAAAGAATATAGAAGATGACAACGGGAAAATTTGATAGATGATCAAAGGGAAGAGGAAAGAAGAAGGACTAATGAAGCTCAATGACAAAGAAATGCTAGAAATAGGGAAAAAATATCAGAGCATGAATTAGAATTTCAAAATAGAGAGGAAGCTAATATTATAAAAAATGGTCATCAAAGAACATATGAACAAGTCTCTCATTTTGAATGAGAAGAAATACAATAGTTTGATCCCCATTCAAATGTGATACACAATGAAGCATCTTTTCAAAATATTGAGATGAATCTTGAAGATGAAAGTTCAAGGTCAATAGAATGAGTACCTGAGACAACTCAACATAGAAATCAGATTGACATAATTTGGGTGCAGAAGGAGATGCATAGAATAGGCCAAATGTAAATGAAATGAATCAAGCTAATTTTAAAAGACTTCAAATGCAATTTTTAGTTTAGTTAGATATATTTAGAATACCAAACATGTGTTATATATGTCAATAAGTTATTTAGGAATTAAAATATGTCATAGTTCAAAATGTCCTATATATCTAATAGATGTTGGCAAGAGAGAGGAAATAATATATTTTCAGCTTCAAATAATATTGATCCTAGGCCACAACTAGAGGAGCTTGCAAAATTGATTGAAGTAGAGGAAATGTTGATTGCACATGTCAGTCTAATACTACAAGTTACACATGAAATAGGTGGTTAATAAAAATATAAAGGACCCATGATAAGTTTACCACTAAATGTAGAAAATGTTTCAAAAAAATTTCCACATAGAATACATCATTTTCCAATCATTATTGTTTGAAGAAGGGATCAATTTGGCACAAATTATAACTTTACATTGAATAGGGACCATGTGTACAAAGCACTTAAATAAAAATTTAAGAATGACAAATTTTAGTCTGATGTTGATGAAAATGCTCTCAATGATCTACAAAGAAATTTAGATGAAAATATTTTCAACAGATTGAAGATAGTGCATATGGAGTTTGATTCAGATACAAATGAAAATATATTTGTGGGCCCACTCATGGAGATAGATTAAGGTAACATAATTGATCACATAACATCAATGGCCTATAGAATACCTAATTCCTAGAGAGAAATGGAATTAATCCATGCATGGGTTAATAACCCTGACACAAATCTAATAGGATTGATCAATTGGCTAGGAATTGGTGCATCTCCTATTAATTAATATGTCACATCAAGATTAGTCGATATGGAATTTACAACATTGTTTCCTAGTAGTAGATGTGATTGGTTAGAACCATGAATGAGGCGAGTGGATCTACATTATTTTTTGAAATATTTATTGTGGTATAGAGATCATCGTTATGGTAAACATCCTAGATTCATGTGTTTTATAATGAACATGATAATGAGACATCGTGCATGAAATTAATCTACAATATTTTCAAAAAGACAAGTTCAAGACATGTCGATCACCATCAACGAGCTATGTCAGCATATGGAAAACATGCCATAGTTTCATTTGGCTTATAGGTTAATGTGGTTTGGACCATCATTGAGGGGTACAAAGTCATATTGGGCTAAATGTCATGAAGAATTGACAAACATGCCTCGTCAAATAGGCTCTCCTACAATATTCTTCACATTGAGTGAAACATATATGTATTAGCCTGATTTGCATTCACTAATGCTAGGAATAGCACCAAATACTCCACAGGAAGCTCAAATTTGGTGAAAACAAAATGTTAATGACTATACTAATATAGTCACACATTACATGCAACTTAGACATTCAATATTCAAAAATTAAATTCTAGAAAAAGGAATATAGCCTTCTCAATAACACCCTATTGAAAATGAAACAATACAGATCAGGGAAGGCAACAAAATTCGACAATTGCCACTAGAATCAAAAAGTAGTTTGCAAGCCACAAAGCAAACAATATCACTAAATGTTTTTTTGAAATGCACCTCTTCCCACTTGCTTCAAACACACCTCTTCCTACTATCTTTCCTACACAAAGATGGGAAAGATATTATCATAGGTGACACTTTTCATTTTCTTTTGCAACCACTACCCCATGAAAAAAACAAAAAATAATCTCCACCCACCATCGCAGGAGTTGCACACAGCTTGATCGAGCTTGCACCCTAACAGAAACTTAACCTCCTAGCTCACAGATTTGATAGTAGGTATAGCAACAAAATGACACCAAACAATTCCTTATTGAAAATTTCCTAGACATTCATTTTGTTTCCAAAGGCATTAAAAAATAAGTGTTATTAGAACCATTGCCAACACACACAAAGCATACGATAATTGATGTTAATGCAAACTATTATTTAATTATAGTAGCCTTGTCTATCCACACAATAGGAAATATGCCACCCTACTCCCAAGGCAGCCAAAAACTCCCTCTACCACCTTCTCCATGACCATCAGAATGGTAAAAAAACTAGGACGGTGATGAAAATTTTGACCAAAGTTATGACCCATTCACCAACTTTTCCTCAACCGCTAGAAGTCTGTAAAATAGGGAGGCTGACAAAAATTCTGACCAAGATGGCTGCAATGTACACACACACACACCTATATATATGTGCATATATAGATACACGTATACATACATATATATACATATATACATAGATACATACAAATATATATACACATATATATGTATACACATAAGTTGTATATGGTCCAACCTTTGCGACAAAGGTTTTGCATAGGCCTATAACTGTGATTTACAACTTTTTGTGGCAATGGAATAAAATTGTTAATGTGATGTACTTCATGTTGTTTTGCATAAGGCATTGTTTCATATTGCTATCCACCTTAGGCTATATCATTTCATTTGTGGTTTCCATTTACCATTAATGGTTGCAATGCAACAAAATAGCCAATTCTATGGACATTATATATACATATACATATACATACATATATAGATATATACATGCACATATAGAGATATATGCATATATATACATATATACATATATACATATATATAAACACATATTTTGTATATGGACCAGCCTTCTACAGAAAAGGTTTTGCATAGGTCTGTAACCATGATTTTTAGCATTGTATGGCAACGACTAGAAGGGAATAAAATATTTCATGTTATGCAGTTCATATTATTTTGCATAAGGAATTGTTTCCTATTTATGTCCACCTTAGGCTATATTGTTTCATTTTTGGCTTCCATTTACCTTCAACAGTTGCAACGCAACAAAATAGTCAATGTTATGGACATTATATATACATATACATATACATATATACATACATACACACACACACACACACACACAAACACACACACACACACACACACACACACACACACACACACACACACACACACACACACATATATATATATATATGAAGTTAGATCCACATATACAAGCATTTTTCATTACACAAAGCTAGGAAAAATGTAGAGTAACAAACCAATGTAGAATTATAACCCAAGCCACCCAACAACAATCAAAAAAATATACATCATCTTTAAAATGTTGCAGACATAAGAAGAAAATGAAAGGCATTAAAAGAAGCCCACAAAAAGTCATAGTAACAAAGCCATACAAAAAAATACTCTTTCCTAGGAAAAAAGTTATCAAAATTTGAAAGAATCTAGCCTTCTCAACAACATTATATTGGAAATTGAAATCTAGCTTATGCTATATTTTCTATATTCGTAAAGGTGTTGTTGAAGATGCTATATTAATTCAATCTTTGATAGGGTATGTTCTTTTTTTCTTCAATAAGGTGTTGTTGTATATCTAGATTTAGATGTACATATATACACATTATTGATTGCACAAAGCACAAAAAAATCTATAGTAGAAAACCAATGCAAAAAGACAAGCCAAGTGAGGCAACAACAATCATAAATACAAAACCTTAACAAAAATTGGAACACTTCTCCACAACACCTTTTTGGATGATGAAACAATATAGCCCAAGATAGACAACAACAACCAACAAAAACTACATAACGCTATCAATTTTATTGCATTCAAAAAATAGCAACAAAATGCAAGCCATAAAGATAAACCCACAAAGATTCACAATAACAAACTGAAGCAAAAATATACTCATTTCTCAACAAAAACTTATGATAAAATGAAACAATATATCATTCCCAATAACACCTCCTCAAAAATTAATAGTAACAAACCCATCAAAAAACAGAGTCCTTACTGAATAGAAGAATATCGTAAATTGAAACAATCTAGCCTTTTCAACAACACCTTTTCCAAAGTGAAAAATATAGCATAAGAAAGAGAACAATAATCAACAACACCCATTGTAACCAAACATAAAGTATACAACATTAACAATTTTATTCCATACCAACCATCACCACAAAATGAAAGCCATAAATATATATATATATATATATATTTGTGTGTGTGTGTGTGTCTATATGTATATGTATGTATATATATGTATATATATGTATACATATACATATATATACATACATATACATATAGACACACACACACACACAAATATATATATATATACATGCATATATATGTATATATATATACATATATATATATGTATATATATATATGTATATATATATACATATATATGCATGTATATATGTACATATATATAATAGTTGTGAGCCGAGAGGGAAAGCTTCTATGAAGGTTCAAGTGCAGTCATTGGCTATGGAATTTATGTGGAGCTCATTGCTAGTTATTTTGTGTTTTTTTGCATGGCTCGATGGCTGCAAAAGAAGTACAAAAGTCTTGGGCAAGATAATTTTGTGCCCATTTTTTTTGTAGGCGGTGGAGAAAGTATAGAGCATAGAGAAAGCAAACAGGAAGAGGCATAGCCGAAGGGAGTAGGGAGAGGTGAAGGAAGAGGTGCATATTGAGAAAATCAATATTCTAGTATCTCTAAAATAGGCTATGTTATTTTCCAAAGGGTATTGTTGATTGTTGCAAAGCACAAATAACTTCACAGTAACAAACCAATGCAAAAAAATGACTCAAGCTAGCCAACAACAATTGAGAAAAACTATAGCACCTTAAAAAGAATTGAAAGCCTTCTCAACAACACCCTTTTTGAGGATGAAATAGTATAGCCCAAGATACACAACAAAAACCAAAAAAAATTGCATAACATCAATAATTTTATTCTGTTCCAAACATAGCCACAAAATAGAAGCCACAAATAGAAACCCACAAAGATTCACAGAAACAAACTGAAGTTAAAATATACTCATTTCTCAACAAAACCCTATCAAAAAATTGAAATAATATGGCATTCTCAATAGTACCTGCTAAAAAATTGACAGTGACAAACCCATCCAAAAAATACACTCCTTTTCTGAGATAACCTTATAAAAAATGGGAACAATATAGCCTTTTCAACAACACCTTATTAGAAATGAAACAATATAGCCTAAGACAAAGAACAATAATCAATAATACCCAATGTAATGAAACATAAAGTGTACAACATTAAGTATTCTATTTGGTTGCAACCATAACCACAAAAGGAAAGTCATAAATCAAGCAACATTGGTTTCAACAGCAACCCAGTTGGACAAACCCACAAAAATGTAGCCACAAAACCCATACAAAACAATAGCCACATAATGCAACCGAAAACAAAACAATATTTATTTCAAAAAACAATATAGTTTTTTCTCAACAACACCTTATCAAAAATTGAAACAACATAGCCTTTTGAATATAACCTTATAGAAAATGAGACAATATAGCCCGAGCTAGACAAGAAAAATTGACAATTTAAAGTGCATAACACCAATAGTTTTATTTTGTTGCCAACACAGCCACAAAACTCAATCCATGAAGAGAAACCAACAAGAAATTTACATCTACATAAATATATGTATATATATACATATATATTAACATGAAAATATACTCTTTCTTGAATAGAACCTTATCAAAAATTTAGAGAGTCTAACCTTTTCAACAACATGCTATCAAAAATTGATATAATATAGCCTCTTCAGTAGGACCTTATTGAAAATAAAACAACATAGCCTAAGCCAGAGGACAAAAATTAACAATGCATAATGGAAACAAACACAAACTTTATAACATCAACCCATTGTTGATTGCATAAAGCACAAAAAAATGGGCAGTAAAAAACCAATGCCAAAATATAACCCAAGCTAGCATAGTTTTTTCCCAAGAGTGCCTTAACGAGAATTCAAACACTTCTCAACAACACCTTGTCAAGAATGACACAATATACCCCGGGATACCCAACAACAACTAACCAAAACTGCATAAGGTTAACAATTTTATTTTGTTCCAAACATAGCCAAAAAAGGAAAGCCACAAATCAACCAACATTGGTTTCAACAGCGGACTAGACACAGAAACCCACAAAATCGTAGCCACAAAACCCATGCAAAATGATAGCCACATAACACAACCACAAAGGAAACAATATTTCATTTAACAAACAATATAGTCTTTCCTCAACACCACCCTATCAAAAATTGAAACAATATAGCCTTTTGAACAAAACCATATCGAAAAATGAGACAATATAGCCCGAGCTATATAATAACAATCAACAAAAACTACATAACGTCAACAATTTTTTTCTATTGGAAACATACCCACAAAACACAAACATTAAAGAGAAACTCAAAAAAAGTTGACAGTAACAAACACATACAAAAAAAACACTCTTTTCTCAACAGAACCTCATCGAAAATAAAAATAATACAGCTTAATCAAGAGAAATATAATCAACAATTCCCAATGGAAGCTAACACAAAGTGTATAGGATTAACTATTTTATTCTATTGCAACCATAACCACAAAATGGAAGCCATAAATCAAACAATATTGGTTTTAACACTGACCCAGTCAGAGAAACCCAAAAGAAACAAAAAATCATAGTTAGGAATCCATGCAAAACCATAGGCACAAAACACAAACCTTAAACCAAACAATAGTTGTTTTCACAAACAATATAGTATTTTCTCAATTGCACCTTTTCAAAATTAGAAGCAATCAATAGTACCTTATCATAGATAAAATAATATTTCCTACTAGAAACAACAAACTACAAATGAAACAATATCACAAATGGATTTTTTGATATGCACCTCTTCCCACTTGGTTCAAACAAACCTCTTCCTGCTAGATTTCTCTAGGCTTCCTTATTTCTCCAAGCCTGCAAACATAGCCAAAAAATGGAAACCATAAACAAAACGCACAAAAAATAATAGTATCAAATCCATGCAAAACCTTACACACAAAACGCAAAACATAAATGAGATGATATTTGATTTATAGAAACTATATCGTATTTTCTTAAAAACTTATCAAAATTTGAAACAATCAACAATACCTTATCACAAATCAAACAATATAGCTTGGAACAGACCGCAAATGACAAATCAAACAATATCACGAAGGGTTTTTTTGACATGCACCTCTTCCCACTTGCTTGAAACATACCCTTCTTGCTAGCTTTCCTAGATGAAAATGGACAAAATATTATCACAGGTGACACTTTTCTTTTGCTTTTGCAACCATCCACCCATGCAAAAAAAACAAAATAACCTCCACCCACCTTCACAGAAGCTACACAAAGCTTGATCAAGATTTCACCGTCACATAAGCTTACCCTCCTTAGTAATGAATCTCATAGTAGGTATAGCAAGAGAACGAAACGAAACAATTCCTTATTCAAAATTTCCTAGACATTCATTTTGTTTCGTAGGGCATTAAATGACAGTTGTTATTATGACCATCACTATTACATGCAAATCATATAACAATTAATGTTGATGTGAACCAACGTTTAATTTTGGCAGCCTTCTCTATCCACGCGGCAGGAAAAATGCCACCCTATTCCCAAGGCAGCCAACAACTGCCTCTGCCACCTTTTTCATGGCCATCAGAAGGCTAAAAAACATAGAGGCTAAAGAAAATTCCAACCAAAGTTATAACCCATCCGCCACGTTTTCCCGACCGTTGGAAGTCTAAAAAATGAGGGTGACAAATTTTTTTACCAAAGTTCACACAAATAGCCTAATGGTTAATTATATAATATTATTTAATATTATATTATATTATAATATAATATAATATAATATAATATAATACAAAAAAATAGTATAATATAAAAAAGGAATAGAATTTAATTAGATTGATAAAAAAAAAAGGAATAGAGATTAACTCACCTTAAAAGATTGTATTATATAAAAAAGAATAGAATTTAATTTGTATGATAAAAAAATAAAATAGAATTTCCAAAGCTTGAATAATTAGAATACGATGAAATTGAATTAATAATATTATTTTCAAAACATTTTAAAGGTAAAAAAATGAGATGAAATTAGAAAATAAAATCACCTTAAAAGTTAATTAATGTAGAATAGTTTCATGTATAGTTTACTTTATTACTAGATTTATTTTAATTTTGAAACATCAAACAAACATATTTCGCTAATTGCTTCCTAAAATGTTATCCTTTTATGTTGAGACTTCTTAATTCAATATCATTTTTCTCCCTTTTTTCACATTGGGGAAATTTTGTACAATAAGAAAATAATATTCATCCATTTTTTTTACAAAATGGATTTTTTTTTTTTGTATTACTAATAGTTAAAAAAATTGATATACCAATCAATCAGATCATCCAAGCATTATTGTTATAGCATGTTTTACAACAGTTTATAGAATGTATAACATTTGATATACCTAACTGATCCAACAACAAAAATATAGCATGAGCTCGTATTTTTACATGGTTACACGATATACACACAAAAAAAGGCTACATGATTTATCATAAGCTTGGGTTGACACATCAGTAATAGAGTACCAAAATTTCCTCCTCTAGCACTCTATTGATAGTCCCCTAAGCAGTGGGTGGTGTTATAGAACAAAAACATTGTAGATGCTCCTTGTTCTGCTCCTTTCCCAACCATCCTCTGCATCAACTTCATTGACAACCCTTTGAAACACTCTCAACACTCTAAGGAAGGTCTATGAATCTTCCAGATTGTGATGCCACATGTTTCTTTCTTTATTCGCATACTTGTTCCCCATCTTAATGCTATCATTGAGTTGCTTCATAAGTTTGGTCATAGACAGCTCAATATTCACCATTACTTGTAGGACAATAGAGAGGAATGTGAGTCTCTTCTTAGACTCAGTAAGCCCCCTCCTAACCCCTTGGAATTTTTCCTCATTCCTAACCCTCCATAGATGCTAAATAATTTCAGTAGTAAGACAATGCAAGAACATTTGATATTCATTGGGAATTTTTCTATAGTTAAACATTATCTCATACCAGTTAATTTGACCATATCCATTCCATATCAGAATTTCATTGCAAAAAATGTTCCAAACCTCTCTAGCATAGAAGCATTCAAAGAAAATATGAAAAAAAAAAATAGGTGTCCTGCATAAGTTGCATAAGTGCACTTCATTATGATTTGTTTTATAGGAAATTTTCTACAACAAAAGTTTCCATCTAAAGTAGGACTTCTTTGGTTCATTCACAGTTTTCCACATAGAAGAGATCACTTTTTTCCAACTAGAATTAGTTAGCTCTATATTCCAACAATTATTAACATCGATCTAAATAGAATCATCATTAGTAAGTTCTTTATAGACATTCAGCTTTAATTCCTGCCAGCAGAACACCATCCACCTAGGTTAGTTCATCAACAATATTATATTTATCAATAGAATTGAACAAAAAAGAAACATTTTTGCAAGCATCAACAATAATATTGTAAGTTCTAACATGAGTGCTATCCAAATTGAATTCCTCAATCAGCTCATTCTAGGTTTTGATATGACCATTCTCAAGGATGTTATGGAAGGTTTTAATACCATCCAAACTCCATTTTTTGGCTAAGCACCCTTGCAGCAGTGCAAGAGGTTTGTTGTTATGTTCCAGAGTCCACCACAAAGAACATAAAGTTTGACAACTTAGATTATTATTGATGATAACATTGCACTTATCGAATTTCACTGTATGCTTTACCAGTTCGCAATCCTTCCAAAGGCTTTGGAACACCAAAGAACCAATAGTTTTCATGGGGTAGTTACTTATGAGAATATCACAGAGGGGTAGTTGCTTCCAAGATTTTGCCTACTTAGGAGAATTGAGAAGAATGTTATTTCTAACCAGAACCTTCCATGGTTCCTCACCAACAAAGGCTTTCGCAATCCACTTTGTTGACAAAGCAATACCATGGGACCTTAGATCCTTAAGCTCCAGCCCTCCACACCCTTTATCCATGCAACACTAGGACCACTTCACAACATGTCTCTTCTTCTTTCCTTTACCATTTGACCACAAGAAGGCCCTGATCATTTTTTGGATGTCGTTCACCTAGTAACTATAGAAGAACCAGACTGAAGCAAAGTATACACTATAAGAAGAAAGAATCTTTTCGCATATTTGCAACCTTCTAGCAAAAGAAAGAAACTTCCTATTCTAGCTTTCATGTTTTTTCTCAATCTTAGAGCTAATCCAGAGACACAACTCTTTAAGATTGGGACTAATAGCAAAAGGTATGCCAAGGTATCTTACCAGCTTATTTGCCCCCTGGATTGGAAATCATATTTTTGAAGCCAACTTGCGAGACCTTCTGTCCACCCAAGGAGGCGGGATTTGGTGATGGCCACTTTGGCCCTAGAAGCAAGGAAAAACAAATCCAACTTCCCCATTAAATTATCTAAGTTCCTTTCCTCCATCTGAATAAAAATAGTAGTATCATCTACAAACTGGATGTTGATTAGCTTATTTTGGTCTGGGAGTATGATACTGTTGACTTTGGGTGAGATAGTAGAGTCACTTAGAAGGTAATGCAAAGCATCTGAAGCAATCACAAAGAGAGCAGGGGCAAGGGGGCACCTTTGTCTAATGGATCTTCCTAATTTGATCTCCTCAGACAGAACCCCGTTAACAACATAATGGATTTTGATAGGATGATTGAGAGATTTCATTCAAACGAAAGTCATATTCATGAGGATTCACAATATTTAGCAATACCAAGAATTAAAGAGCTTCTAGAAGAATTCTAGAGAAAGATTTTGGAAGATTATTTCTTTCATAATTTTGTTCCTATATTTCGATATGATGGATGGGGAGATATTGAGCCAATTCCACAATGAAAAAAAAATCATATTCAATATCCATTGGTGACAAGAGGGCAACTGATTATTCTAAAACATCTTGTAAGGAAATATACAAAAGCTCACATCATTTTCCCTTGACAATCCATTATTACATTTTTCCCCTCTGGACATCATAGCATATAATAACTTAGTAGTATATTCAATCCACCATGCAAAGATCTATTATGTCATTTATCACCTTCCCAAGCTTCTACTAATGAACATACTCTCATGTTCATATTGAATCTTGTGATACATTTTCCACATCTCGCAAATGAATGGATTATAAGAGTACATAAATTATTGGATAATGGTATGATAATGGTATTGGAATGATTGCATCTAAAATGATAAAAAATCATTATTCATACCACTACCTATTCAAATTTGAAAATACCTATAGACAACCTAGAATCCTTCTTATGGTTGATATTGGTAGATGGAAGATTCTTTATGGGGATAATGTTTCGAAGAATATCATGACTTTGTAAATCATTAGTTTGTATATAATTAGGTTTGTGTGTAATAAAGTATGGATTGACATTCTCCACCAATTTGGTGTGATATTCCTCCATGCAAAATTTTAAAATAAATTGTAATTTTCTAAGTTTTGCATGGAAATGTTGGTAGATTCATTTCATAACAATTGTGTATAATTTTTAAAAAAAATTTAGCTATCACCTTGAGCTCTCATCTTGCCCTTAGAGGGATAAGATCCAATATGACTATTTTCATTTTAATTTTCTTTTTTCTATTTATGATCTAATCAATTTTATCAAATACTTATGTAAACACATTTTTCCTTGATGGATTCCTCTTTTATTTCATATAACTTATTAAAATTATTTTTTAAAACAAAATTAAACTCTTAGATACAAATTATTCAAAAATTGTAGCTATGGATCAATCAAGATTGAATTTTGAATTAGAAGAGGAGAGGAGGAAATATCAAAGAGCATGTCAAAAAGAATATCAAAGATAATATAGAAGACGATGACAGGAAAATTTGACAAATGATCAAAGTGAAGAGGAAAGAAGAAGGACCAATGAAGCTCAATGACAAAGGCATGCTAGACGTAGGACACAAATATCAGAGCATGAATTAGAATTTCATAATAGAGAGGAAGCTAATATGATAACAAATGGTTTTCAAAGAATATTTAAACAAGTCTCTCATTTTGAAAGAGAAGAAATACAATAGGTTGACCCCCATTCAAGTGGGATGCACAATCAATCATCTTTTCAAAATATTGAGATGCATTTTGAAGATGAAAGTTCAAGGTCAATAGAATGAGTACCTAAGACACCTCAACATAGAAATTAGAATGAAATAAACTTGGATGCAGAAGGTGATGCACAAAATAGGCCAAATGCAAATGGAATGAATCAAGATGATTTTAAGGGGCTTCAAATGCAATTTTGAGTTCAGTTACACAACTTTAGAATACCAAACATGTGTTATATTTGTCACAAACTTTATTTAGGAATTAAATTATGCTGTAGTTCAGAAGGTCCTATATGTAATAGATGTCACCAAGAGAGAGTAAATAATAGATTTTAAGCTTTAAATAATATGTATCCTAGGCCACAACCAGAGGAGCTTGCAAAATTGACTCAAGTAGAGAAAATTTTGATTGTGCGTGTTAGTCCAATACTACAAGTTACACATGCAATAGGTGGTCAATACAAATATAAAGGACATACAATTAGTTTTCCACAAAATGTAGAATATGTTTCAAAAAATTTGCCACATACAATAGATAATTTTCCAATCATTCTTTTTCAAAGAAGGGATCAATGTGGCACAAATTATAAATTGATAGTGAAGAGGGATCATGTGTACAAATCACTTAAATACAAAGTTGAGCATGAGAAATTTTACTTTGATGTTAGAATTGATGAAAATGTTCTCAATGATCTACATAGAAATTTAGATGAAAATATTTTCAACAGATTGAAGATGGTGCATATGGAATTTGATTCAAATAGAAATGAAATCACATTTGTGGTTCCACTCATGTAGAGAGATGAAGGTAACATAATTGATCACACAACATCAATGGCCTTCAAACCACCTGATTCCTAGAGATAAATGGAATTAATTAATGCATGGGTTAATAACCCTGACACAAATCCAACAACATTGATTGATTGGCTAGGAATTGGTGCATCTCTTGTTAATGAATATGTGACATCATGATTACTCAATATGGAATTTCCAACATTGTTTTGTGATGCTAGATGTGATTGGTTACAACCATGAATGAGGAAAGTGCATCTACATGAATTTTTGAAACATCTATTGCGGTATAGAGATCATTGTTTTGGTAAACATCCTAGATTCAAATATTTTATGATGAACATGATAATGAGACACCATCCACAAAATTCATCTACATTCTTTGCAAAAAGGATACTTCAAGACATGTATATCACCATCAATGAGCTATGTCAACACATGGAAAGCATGCCAGAGTATCATTTGGCTGATAGGTTAATGTGGTATGGAACAACATTGAGGGGTGCAGAGTCATATTGGGCTAAATTTCATGCATAATTGATAGAAATGCTTAATAAAATAGGCTCTCCTATAATATTTTTCACATTGAGTGCAACAAATATGTATTGGCCTTATTTGCATGCACTAATTTGGTGAAAACAAAATGTTATCAACTATCCTCATCTAGTTGCACATTACATGCACCTTGGACATTCAATATTCAAAAAAGAAATTCTAGAAAATGGAATGAATGTTAAATATTTTTGGTCAAGATATGAGTGGAAACATAGAGGTTCACCACATGTACATGGATTCACATGTATTAATGGAGCACCCGATATGGAGAACATTGATTCGTCAAATGAATAGGAGAAAAATGTGTTGAAACTTTCATTCCATTGTTCATTTATGGAATCCTTGAGAAGATCCGCATCAACGGAATATACAAGCGTGTTTATAAATTTTTTGACATATATCTAATATTATATGATATAAACTATTTTTTAGATTATGATGTAACTAATATATTCATTTGTATTTTCTATTGTAGGCATTCCAAAACTTTCCTAAATGTCCATGTCTAAAAAATATGAGACAACTTGCAGAGGTGGATATTTCCCATGACTATGAAGAGATCCTCAAATTTTTAGAATGGCATACAGTGTGTAGGGAGGGTGCATGCCTATGAAAAAAGAGAGGAAGGATGGTTTGCAGGTAATTGTTTTTTTAAAGAAATTTTTTATATCAGTATTAAATATTATTTACAAAAGAACATAACAAATATGTGATTTGTTGATATTAATTTTAGGTATAATATTCCTTGGCCTTTGAATCTGGGGGGATCCAAATTATATGAAGACATAGAAATAGGAGAAAAAAAATTCAACTAGAAAGCAATGATGATAGATTCAACTCAAAAAAAATTTAGTTAGCTAGAAGGAACAAGAATTACAAGTTTTCAAGAAGAAATGGCACATATCAAGTAAATTTTGATTGATGAAATGAGATTCATTAGTCAAAACATGTTGCAAAACATAGATTATAGACTCCTACAAGCATTTACACAAAGTGCTCACATAAGCTTTGTATGTATATAATTCAATTTTGACTAATGAAGTCGACTATTTTTTTGTATTCTAATAATACATGTTCATCCACTAAATTTTTTAAAAATATTATATATTTTTTGAAAATCAATATTTTAATTTATCTTTCAGGTATATCTATGATTTTGGTAGAAGATTTGGACCAGTTTCCTCCAGTCAATAATAGAAAAACATATGACAATAATATGATGTAGGAGCATCCAATGGTGTGAGGGAAATCTTGCATCATCCAAAAATATGTTTTCCATTTATGTTCCTATTGTTTGACTTTTGTAGATGTTTGTTAATTTCTGGATACCCTTTTCATCGAATAAGAGTTTCCAACTTTCAGAACTACTTTTCTGATTTTTCTACTCAACTGCTATTTTTAGCAGGTGTGAATTTTAAGGTGTGGGAAGATAGAAATTTATGGGAAGGTTCTTGATGGAAAAATAAGTGCTTTGGCAAAAGAATCAAGTCAAGATCATTCACGGTTTGAAAGTTATTCAAGTTCTTGTTTCTACTTTTTGCCATGAAAAACCTTTTGAGTCTAGTTTGAGGCACTAAACGGTCTTGTACGGGCCCATAAATCCCTGAAACTAGTGGAGTGGGTTCTTAGCACATTCTTCGCTCCAAAACCTTTCCGACGGTACAAACTGTTCAAAAAAAAGAGTCCCAAATCAAAAGTTATGGCTTCCAAAATTTGGCCGATTTTTGGAAAATTGCCAATTTTTAAATTAGGACTCAATGTTTAAATTTAAAATTGTAATTTTTGGCACCAAACCACCAAAAATATTATCTCAATTTTTTTTTTTGTCTCCAAACTGAAAGTGGGCTATTTATGGGCTAGTTTCTGATTTTTGGATAGCTTGTTGGGGAAAAGAGTTTGCATGCTACAAAGAGGGGATTTTTTCTGTAATTCTATAATTTTCTGAAACTTTTGTAGCTTGCATGTATCACAAAGCTCAAGGATTTAGGATCCTCTACATTTAAGAAGTTCCATTCTAAATAATAATAAAATTTCTCTAGTTGTTTGCATCATTTTCTATGTCTCGGGTTTCTCCCTCGTTAGGTGGTATCAGAGTGGGTTTTCTTGAACATGTGGATAGATCACCGATCATGAGGTAGTTCACACCAAGACCATGGTTGTGGGTTTGAAGTATTTAAGATGCCTCCAAGAGTGATGCCTGGTAGGCGTGGTGGCTCTAGAGGTGGAAGAGGTGGCAAACATGCTAGTGGAAGAGATCCATTTGTGCTTGAGGGTTTCAGAGCCCTCTAGAGACAAATTGATGCATTGCAAGAACAAATGAGAAGAGGGTTAAACCTAGGAAGGAGAGGAGAAAGCGAAGATGAAGAAGAGGTGGAAGATACAAATGTAGAAGAGGAAGAAGAATCTATTGATCAAGATAAAATGCAGCTGATTAGGGCCATTTTGAAGATTAGAAAAAGACCTAGAATAGAAGTCCCCAGTTATTCTGGAAGTCTAAACCTGGAAGAGTTGATTGACTGGATCAACGAGCTAGAAGAGTATTTTGAGTATGAAGAAGTAGAGGACCTAGATCGGGTTAAGTTTGCAAAAATGAAGCTAAAGGGCCATGCCAATATTTGGTGGAAAGAGGTCCAGTTGGAGAGAAATCGAAGAGGAAAAGGAAAGATCAGAAGTTGGGATCACATGGTGGAGAAACTAAAGAAGTAGTTCATACCAGTGGACTACAAGTTAGATCTGCTGAAGAAATTGTAAAGGTTGAAGCAAGGGAGCATATATGTGAAAGAATACATAGAATATTTTCATAAGATGATCATCGGAATGGGCCATGCAGAGGCCAACAAGGAGAAGGTAGTCCGTTATCTTAATGGGTTATGACCAACCATTCAAGAGGAGCTAAGCCTGGTCAAAATGACCACCATGGAGGATGCATACCAATTTTCTCTGAAAGTTGAGGAGAAGTTGAAAAAAATATTTGACAACAAGCAAAAAGGACAAGGAGGTCAAAGTGGAAGGGGTAGTGGAAGATCTTTTGGGAGCCGAAATGAGGATGAAAGGAAAAATGAAGATGTGGGTACTAATAAAAGCCAAAAGAATGATAACTTCTATCACCCTCATGATCAAAACAGTGTTGATCAAAGAGGTAGAGGACGAGAAAGATCTGGGCCAAGACCCAGAAGAGGTGGTTTCAAAGGGTCTTTTTCCCATTGTGGTAAAGAAGGGAATCGAGCCTATGAATTCCCACAACACCAGGGAAGGACAGACAGAAGGCCAGAAGGTTGTGGAAGGGTTGCACATGTAGATGAGGAGGCTTAATCTAAGCATTTAGATGATGCAGAAATGGGAGAAGCCCTAGTGGTTAGAAGACCCCTGGTGACTGAAGAGAATGAGCCAAAACAAAGGAAGAATCTATTCTGCACAAGGTGCAAGTGTGAAGAAAAATGTTGTGATGTCATTATTGACAGTGGGAGCACCGATAATCTAGTGTCAAAAGAGATGGTTATGAAGTTGAAGCTGAAAAGGGAAAGGCATCCACATCCATATTGGATTGCCTGGCTACAGAAACACCACAAAGTTCTGGTCAATGAGCAATGCCTAGTGAAGTTCAAGATCAGAAGCTATCGTGATGAGGTACTCTGTGATATCATCCCCATTGATGCATGTCACATGTTGTTGGGGAGGTCGTGGTAGTTCGATAGGTGTGTTGTACATGATGGTCATGCAAACACTTATTCCCTGATGAAGGATGGAGTATGCCATAAGTTGAAACCTCTGAAGAAGGATGAAGAAAATATATGTAGTAGTGTTAGAATTTGTTTCATCGATGGAAGGAAATTTTTAGAAGGCATGAAGCATGAGTGTATGTGTTATGCATTGATTCCTAGAATGGAAAAGGAAGAGAGTGAGAAAGTTCCAGTAGAAATTTCTGGACTATTGGATGAGTTTTAAGAGATTATTTATGATAACGTACTTGTGGGTTTACCACCAATGAGGAAGATTAGTCATCAGATTGACTTGATCCTTGGAGCCAGTTTTCCAAATAAGGTAGCTCACAGAATGACTCCTACAGAAAATAAGGAGTTGAATAGACAAGTTTAGGAGTTGTTGAGAAAGGGTTTGATTCAAGAGAGTTTGAGCCCATGTGTAGTACCTCCAGTACTAGCACTAAAGAAGGATGGGGAGTGGAGGATGTGTACAAACTCTCGAGCCAGAAATAAGATAACAATAAAGTACAGATTTCCCCTATCAAGGATGGATGACCTGATGGACTATTTGAGTGGAGCATAGTACTTCACAAAGATTGATCTGAAGAGCGGATATCATCAAATCTAGATTTGTGAGGGAGATAAATGGAAGACCACCTTCAAGACCAAAGAGGGCCTGTACAAGTGGTTAGTCATGCCCTTTCGCCTAACCAATGCACATAGCATATTCATGTGGCTCATGAGCGAGGTATTGAAAGAGTTTTTGGGAAGTTTTGTTATTGTATATCTAGATGATATTTTTATTTTCAGTAAGACTTTGGATGAGCATCTAATGCATATTCGTAGAGCTTTTGAGAAGTTGAGAGAATAGAAATTGTTGATTAATTTGAATAAGTGTAGTTTTGTGAAGGAGTTAGTGTACTTGGGGTTTGTTGTCTCGGTAGAAGGTCTCAAGATGGACCCAAAGAAGGTGAAGGCTATTCTAGAATGGCCTACACACGGAACTACTACTGAGGTGAGATCTTTCCATGCTTTGGCCAATTTTTACACAAAGTTCATTAGAAAATTCAGTAGTATTTGTGCACCCCTGACTGAAACAATGAGAGGGGATAGAAAAGAGTTCAAGTGGAGCACTGGAGAAGTAAACAACTTTGATCTATTGAAGCATAAGGTGATAGTTTTATCCCTCCCAAATTTCAATAAAGTGGTTCAAGTGGATTGTGATGCCAGTGGGTGTGCCACTAGAGTAGTGATGAGGTAAGTAGGTAATCCCAATACCTATTTCAGTGAAAAGATAAATGATGCAAAGAGAAAGTACTCTGTATATGATCAAGAAATTTATGCAATAGTTCAAGCATTAAAGAAATGGAGACATTATCTATTACCGAAGGAATTTTTTTTGTATACTGATCATCAAGAATTATAGTACCTAAGTAGTCAGGGAAAATTAAATTGGAGGCATATGAAATGGGTAGAATTTTCGCAAAGTTATACCTTTGTTTTAAAGCATAGGAGTGGCAACTCAAATAGGGTTGCAGATGCCTTGAATAGGAGGAAAACATTGTTGAAAAATATGCAGATTGAAGTGGGTGGGTTCAATGAACTCAATACATTGTATCCTGAAGATCTTGATTTTGCAGAGGCTTGGAAAGCTTGCAAGGAGCCTATTACAGTTGACAGGATGAAGTGGCTGGATTTCATAATCCAAGATGGCATGTTGTTTAAGGGAATCCAATTGTGTATTTTGAGGAGTTCCATGAGGGAGAACCTAATAAAGGAGAAGCACAGTGGAGGAATGGAAAGACATTTTGGTCGGTATAAGACACTTTTCATTATCAGTGAGCATTATTATTGGCCTCAATTATCACAAGATGTTTAGAAGTTTGTGTAGAGTTGCAGGGTATGTCAGATGGCTAAAGGAGTGAGATAGAATAATAGGTTGTATCAGTCGTTACCTGTACTAGAGAGGCCATGGGAGGATATAAGTATGGACTTTGTTCTTGGTTTTCCAATGACACAGAGAGGGAATGATTTAGTATTTGTGGTAGTTGATAGGTTTTCGAAGATGGTACATTTCATCCCATTCCAGAAGACCCATGATGCAGTCCACATTGCTGACTTTTTCTTTAGAGAGGTGGTGAGGCTACATGGACTGCCAAAGAGTATAGTCTCAGATTGTGACACAAATTTTTTTGGATAATTTTGGAGGACCTTGTGGAAGAAGTTGAAAACAGAGTTGAAGTTCAATTATGCACACCATCCACAAACTGATGGGCAGACTAAGGTTGTGAATAGAAGTCTAGGTAACCTACTGAGATGTTTGGTAGGAGATAAACCCAAGGGATGGGACTTGATCTTACCCCAGGTAGAATTTTCTTACAAAAAATTTATCAACAAAAGCATTGGTAGATCACCATTCTAGATTGTGTATGGAGATAGTGCCAAGACCGCTCCAGAATTGAGGAAGATGGACCAAGAGAAGAAGACAAGTGCCGAAGCTGAAGGCTTTGTAGAGCACATCAAGAATATACATGAGAAGGTAAGAGAACATATTAACAAGATGAATATGCAATATAAGGCTCAGACAAATTAGAAGAGGAGGTAGAAGGAGTTTCAAATTGGTGATGAAGTGATGGTCCACTTGAGGAAAGAAAGGTTTCTAGTGGGAACCTATAACAAATTGAAGATGAAAAGTTTGGTCCCTCTAAAATTTTGAAGAGGCATGAATCGGAGAATACATATGAGGTGGAGTTGCCAGATGGTGTCAACATTTTCCTTGTGTTCAATATTTCAAATTTGACAGAGTATCATGAAGGTGGCAAAGAGGAAGTACCAACAATGGAACAATGTGGCATTCCAACACCTACTTTAGAAAAGGAGGAGATTGAAGAAATCCTAGATAGTCATGTGGGAAGGAGTACTAGAAATAGGTAGTAGGAAGAATATCTAGTGAAGTGCAAAGAAAGGCCTATGGAAGATTCATCCTGGTTGTCTAAAGCAGAGGTTGACCATTTGGGTTTTCCTCAACCATCTGAGATGTGACAGGGTCACTTCTCAAATTACCCTGGGTGTCTGATGCAAGAGCATCCAGTGGTGTGAGGGAAATATTGCATCACCCAAAAAGATGTTTTCCATTTATGTTCCTATTTTTTTCTTTTTGTAGCCTTTTTTGCATTTTTGGATACACATTTTCGTCATATAAGAGTTTCCAACTTTTAGAACTACTTTTCTATTTTTCTGCTCAACTGCTATTTTTAGCAGGTGTGAATTTTAAGGCGTGGGAAGATAGAAATTTATGGGAAGGTTCATGATGGAAAAATAAGTGCTTTTACGAAAGAATCAGGTCAAGATCATTCACGGTTTGAATGTATTCCAGTTCCAGTTTTTGCTTTTTGCCATGAAAAAAAATTTGAGTCTAGTTTGAGGCACTAAATGGTCTTGTACAGGCCCAAAAATCATTAGAACTAGTAGATCTGGTTGTTATCTTGCTCTTCACTATGAGACATTTCTGATGGTGCAAACGGTTTGAAAAATAGAGTCCCAGATCATAAGTTATGGCTTCCGAAAGTTGGCCAATTTTTGGAAAATTGTCAATTTTTGAATTAGGACTCAATGTTTGAATTTCAAATTGTAATTTTTTATGCCAAAATGCCAAAACTCTTATCTTGAATGTTGTTTTTGGCTCAAAACCAAAAATGGGATATTTATGGCCTAGTTTCTGATTTTTGGATAGCTTTTTGGGGAAAAGAGTTCACATGCTACAAAAAGAGGATTTTTTTGTAATTATGCAGTTTTTTAAAATTTATGTAGCTTGCATGTATCACAGAGCATGAGGATTTGGTATCCTCTGCATGTAAGAAGTTCCATTCTAAATAATAATAAAATTTCTATGGTTGTTTGCATCATTTTTTGTGTCTCATGTTGCTCCCTCATCATAATAGATGAGCAAAGTTATGATGGGAGGAATTTAAAACTATAGTTACCTTAGATAAAATATTTAGAGAAGATGGAAAAAACATCCAGCAACAATGATTTCATCAATTTTTGACAAATTTAAGAGATGCACACAAAAATTGATGACTCGAACATGCTAATGGTGAGAAGCCCTACTAATATAGATGTTGCAAGCAATGCTAAGTTTGAAAATAGTGTCCATTTGTTCTCCACAAATGATAATGTTCATAGTCATAATAAAAGTATGTTGTATTCATTGAAGAACCATGTTGCATTTAGTGCTCCAATAAAAGTAGGAAGTGTTAATACAATATAAGATTGTTCAAGTGATGAACTCAATCTAGAGTTATTGATCAATAAGAATTCAAGGGTCATGTCAACTTTAAATCTTTGGATACAAGCAAGTCTTGTAAATGGAGCTCTTAAATATATTTGAAAGATTGTCTACAAACCAGGAAGTGCTCCACTTAAACCACCGACATATGTGATGGTTGAGTTTGATAATTACTCAAGAATACCATTTGAAGATCAACATCCAAATATAGTTCCAATAACAACAATATAGAAGGGTAGAACATTTCAATTACCATTGAGATTGGCATGGGAATTAACTATACATAAATCTTAGGGATTGACTGTTTCAAAGATGATGATTGATATAGGACCAAGAGAAAGAATAGGATTGACATTTGTATTAGTATATCGTGTAAAATATCTAGAGGGTCTTAGAATAATGCCGCCATTCACATATGACCATTATGAGAAAATGAAAAAGGGTAGAAAACTTCCCAAGCACAAGGTTGAAGAAGAGAGGCTCAAATTTTTAGAAGATAATTGATGTTATATACTTTTTGTGTAAATTTTCTTCAATGGATTGCATACATGTGTTCTTTTTTGGCCACCATAATAATTTCTAATATTATATATACTATTATACATTCTTTCACAATGTCTATTATACAAATTGCTTCAATTGGTTTAATATATGTGTTCTATTTTTGGCACAACTTAAAATATTCCATTGTATGCTTTTGTAATCTCTATTGAATAAAAATAAATGATAAAATATTCTTATATAAATTTAAGAATGTCAAGTTATTTATTGAATTCAATTTCCAATATAACTTACATTTGAAATGTTTTTAATCTCTTTTCAATATGCATGTCTTCTAAATAAAGATCATGTAAATTTGCATCATTTTTGTATGGTTAAGTTAAAATAAATTCTTAGATATGTATTCTAATGCTCATTTTTATGTTTCACCTTATACTTTAATATTTATTTCCAATAAGTTTCTAATAATTTACTTAATATAATAACCTTAAAGAAATTGTCTATATATATCATTTCCATTAAATCTAAAGTGAGTTACTTTGATAGCATGCATTTTTAAAATTAGTTTAGAAATTATATTTATTTTCCTATTTAATAGTAATCTAAGAGCTAATAATAATTTTCATGCAAAATAGAAAAATGTCATACCAAATCCATACAACATGGGCATACAATTGGTTGTCAAAGTACCACCCATATCTTCCACCCAATGTCCTTCATATAGATGAATTGAGTGTTTTATATTGGGTTAGATATAGGATGGTGAAGAGAATAAATAACAATGGAAAAAGGACTTCTCAAATAAAATTTCCCAATTATGTTGTACACTTTAACTCCCTATATGAATCAAAAATCAAAATGAGCTTAAATATCAAATTTCATCATCTACAGATTGATATTATAGATTTTTGTGATTGGTCAGTTGCTCTTTACCAAGAGATTTGAGATCTTTACCTCACTAGATGCATATGGATGATCACAATTAGACCAATGATAAAAATCAACAAATGCAATCTTTCTGATGAAATGAGTATGAATTTCATTAGATTTCTTAAGGGACCATCAAAAATTATTAATCAAATGGGCCCACCTAAGGAATCAATTCTGACAAATTTTAATTTTAGGTACTCCACTAGATTCATGGTGTATCAATTAATGCCATCATTTTTGTTGTTACATGAAAACTATGGTATACCTACCTTGTCTATTGTGAAGTCCAACTTGATAATTAAAGTGTCCTACTAATCTTGATGATACTGAAGATGGAGAATTATTACCAATGCATCCATTGTTAATTAGATGAAATGATTGTACAAAAATTATGTGAAAAATATTCACAAACTATATAAGCATTGTATTTATTACTCATGCATAAATTTTTTGTTAAGTGGAAACATTTTTAAATCTTTATTCAATAAATGTTCGCAAAATCAATCTTTAAACATAGTATTTATGCCTGAATAGAATCAAATATAAAGTTTAATTTTCTCTTATGAAATCATATTTTTTTGTATTATTTCAAATCATTTTGGTGACATCCCAACATGATAAGCCATTTAATATATTAGTCAAATGGTAAAATTTTATATTCAAAAATCTATTTGAATGAAATCAAATAATCAACCAATTGCATGAAATCTTGTAAAAGTTTAGATAAAAATTATTTATCAACTTAAACACATAATACATGGAAATTAATATACTAAATAATGCATTCAAAAAATCTAAATAATGCATAACAAACATCTTATCAAAGGAAATGTAAAATATAAAAGAAAAACATATATATATAATCTATTTTTATGCACAATTTGTATTACTAAAAACTATTTTTATCTATTATATTTTATGAAAAATTATGGATACTTTTGTTCTTATCATTCCTAAATGCTAACCTTAATTTTATTGCTCTTTTATTTTTAGTGGATAATCTAATTTAAAATGGGAAATTCACATAACGGATTTTAAATCATACTTGAAAGCCCAATTGCCTTTGTAATGTTAAATGATTTTCTTGAAACCCCTATCGACAAATGTGTAAGAACATTTTTAGAGTGTTGCAATAAGATTGTCAAAGAAATTGAAAATACAAGCTTAATGATCGATGATGATGTTGAGGAACTAGAAATAATGACAATGGAAGCTTTTGAAAAAAAAAGTTCATGAGGCATATACTATAGTAGTTGCATTTCCAAATATGCTCAAAGAACTATATGAAGATCACTATGAAAATAAAGGTTGTAATACCAATCTCATTGTTCAAGAATGTGTAATGTATTTACACTATTACAATGAGATGTTATTAGTATAATCACTTCTTATTTGACCTTCAATACTTCTCATATTTACAAACTTTGTACACATTGCAGGAAAGGTTTATTATTTTTGTTTAACTTATATTATAATATTAAAAAAAATTACTTAAAAAAAATAAATTGAAGAGGATGTGTGGCAACATAGAAGATTTCCATTTCTAATATTTTTTCTTATGACAACATATTTTGTGTTCCTCATTATTTGTAATGTACATGGTTTTTTTAAATGTGTGATATTAAATATATTTTTTAATTTTAAATATGTGTGGTATTAAATATATTTTTTAAGTGGATGCGTGCCAAATCTATATGAAATATTAAATGTGCCTCAAATATAAGTTAAATATTTTGAAGTAAATGTTGTACACATTTTATCCAATGTTAATTACAATTGTTAAATGATTTTAAAAAAATCAATGTTTTACAAATGATAAGAGCAAATATATATATATATATATATATATATATGAAATTTGATTTTGATCTTTATAATTGAAAAAAATGAATTCCCTAATAAATCTCCATGCACTTTATATAAACTAAAATTTAAGATTTTTATTTATATTTTAAAGAAATTATTTAATAAATGTTTGCAAATCAGTTTTAACCTAACCCTAATCGTAACTATATCTATTTACCCTAACCCTAACTATATATCCAGCCCTAACCCTAACTATATCTCTTAATCTTAACCCTCACCCTATTCCTAAGCCATTATCTGACCCGAACTATATCGAGTAATAGAAGAACTCAGTAGTACATTTAGTCTGCCATCCAAAGATATGTTATGCCATCTATCACCTTTATAAGCTTCTATTGATGAACATACTCTCTTTTTCATATTGAATCTTGTGATCCATTGAATCGTAGATTTTTGGGTAGGGATTATAGGCTACTCTTGCACTCTTAGGATGTTTCACCTAAAAGGAGAGAGATAAACCCTACTCAAAAGATCTAGCTAGGTTCACTCAAATTATGCAATGTATGATGCAATTTAAACTAAATTGAATGAACTAAATGTAATTGGATGATCCATTTGACTAATTATGTATGAAAAACATAAGATTTATGCAATGTTTGAAAACATAATGAGATATGAAAACATGAACTAAGTATGAACAAATACCAAAAAAAAAAAGGTTGATTCAGAGTGCACCTAGGCAGAGAATGGAGAATCTAGAATATTTTGAATTCTGATTGAGATCACTAAAAAATAACTAGTGGGACTCATTCGCCATTGATGGCGAATCAGTCCTGCTTCTGATGAAAACTGTCAGAAACTAATTTATGAGTGTCGGGCTCTGAAATCTGACAAAATCTTGATTTCTAGTCCTAAGAGGGGACTCATTTTATAGTGATGGCAAATCACTTCACTCCTAAAATTCTCTAAAATCAAGGACCAAACTTCTAGCACTAGATCTAAGGTTGTTTTCTTGTTGGGTTGACAGAGTCAAATCTAAAAAACATAGAAAGAATGTCTTCTCCAAGGTTGAAATGAGGTTGATTTGACTTGAAGCACTTTTTTGAAATTTTGACCACCTTTCAACACCTAATTTCTTTCCGAATATGCATACATAATTTGGTATGTGTAGGATCATGATGGGCCAAAAAATGGAAATATGATGGGTATGTGTAGGGTATGTGGTTGATGACCTTTTTTTTACCCAAAATTGATGAAACAAAAAGGGTTTTTAAAGGAGATTCACAACTTTCTACCAATAGAAATTATGTTTTACTTTGAATTTAATAAATAATTATTATTCATTTTCTTTTGGAATTACAGCTAAAGTCCTAATTGATAGGATGATTGAAAAACATCTATAGCTTTCAAACAATACCACATTTTTTGAATCTGAAACATGTGTCACATTCTATGCTTCACATACTGTAGGATTTAAAAATAATAATAATTTCATGAAGTTTTGACCATGTCAAAGTGGTTAGACATATGGGTTTTTTATATTTTTTAAAAGTTGTAAAAAGATTTTCATAATTAATTTTTTACGTCAAGTTTCCTAATTCTAATTTTTCTAAATTTTTTGCCACATAAGGGCCTTGGTTTTCCATGATGATCTTGCACATACCCAAGTCTAAAAATACACATGCAAGAGGGGGAAAATGGTTGAGGGTTAGAGAATAGGGGTTTTCCTTGGTCAAACCCCACTTTGGTAATCAATCCCTTAATGAAATAATGGAATTTAAGAGCATGATAAACAAATAACATACAAATGCTATCAACTTACCAAACCCTTGTTGAAGAAAATATGAAGTTATGTCAATGGCTGCTCCAAGATGCTTGATTGATGCATGATTAGATGATGCAAAGTTCTTGAATGTATGATTGAATGCTTGAATGAATTATGGGATTAGGAGATGTAAAATGAGGAGGAAAATACTTATTTATAAACACTTGTTCCTTAGTAACCCATTGATACCTCATCACAAGCCGACATCAAGTGATTTTGAATAAAAACCCAAAAGAAAATTTGAAATATTTTGAATTTGGAGCCAAGAGGTACTCATTTTCCAGCCATGGCAAATGGGTCCCACGTTGGAGTTGAAAGAGGGTGTCAGGAATTAAGTCACATTTAATATTGTTTGTTAGGTTTACATTAAAAAATGCACTTAATTAAGAATTATAAGGGCGTGAAGGGGTCAACGAAAGCATAAGAAAGGTATAAATAGTGAGATTATGCCTAGAAAATAGTGAGATTTTGAGATTACAATACTTCAAAATAGGACTTGATTAGTGATGAAAAGGTTATTTTAAGAGGAATTATAATGAATAGAGTCTAGAAATATGTAGAAATATTTTACAACACTTCACAACACCTTCACAAGATGCAATAATTTGAATTTTAAGGACCTAGTGTGAATGTTCAAGCCACATTACAACATTAAATCAAAGCAAAATAGACCAATAATCAAGAAGAAAGGCCTAAAAGACCATGAAAATGACAAGGGACCTTTTTTTACAATGCATCCATTTTCCACATCTCACACTTGAATGGATTATCAGACATGATAGTATCAAAATTCTTGGAGAATGGTATGATAATAATACAAGAATGATTTCATCTAAAATGATAAAACACCATTATTCGTACCACTACCTATTCAACTTTGAAAATACCTATAGACAACCTAGAATCCATCTTATGGTTGATATTGGTAGATGGTAGATTCTTTAAAGGGATAATGTTTAGAAGAATATCATGACTTTGTAAATAATTAGTTTTTATATATTTAGGTTTGTGTGTAATAAATCATGGGTTGACACTATCCACCAATTTTGTGTGATATTCCTCCATGCAAAATTTTCAAATAAATTGTAATGTTCTAAGTCTTACATGACAATGCCTCTAGATTCATTTAATCATAGTTGTGTATAATTTTTTAAAACTTTTTAGCTATCACCTTGAGCTCTTATCTTTCCCTTTGAGGGATAAGATCCAATATGACTGTTTCCATTTTTATTTATTTTTTTCTAAATGATCTAATCATTTTTTATCAAATACTTATGTAAAAACATTTTTCCTTGATATCTTCCTCTCTTATTTTGTATAACTTATTGAAATTATTTTTTAAAACAAAATTAAACTCTTAAATACAAATTATTCAAAAATTACAGCTATGGATCAATCAAGATTGAATTTTGAATTAGAAGAGAGGAGGCAATATCAAAGAGATTTCCAAAGAGAATATCGAAGAGAATAAAGAAGAAAACGATGAGAAAATTTGACAGATGATGAAAGGGAATAGGAAAGGATAAGGACCAATGAAGCTCAATGACAAATGCATGCTAGACATAGGGTGGAAATATCAGTGCATGAATTAGAATTTGAAAATAGAGTGGAAGCTAATATGATAACAAATGGTCACCAAAGAACATCTAAACAAGTCTCTCATTTTAAAAGAGAAGAAATATAACAGGTTGATCCCCATTCAAGTAGGATGCACAATCAAGCATATTTTCAAAATATTGAGATGAATCTTTAAGATGAGAGTTCAAGGTCAATAGAATGAGTACCTAAGACACCTCAACGTAGAAATCAGAAAGACATAAGGGCATGTGCAGGATCATCATGGAAAAAACAGGCCCTTTAGTGGCAAAAAATTCAGAAAAATCAAAGTTAGGAAACTTGACATAAAAATTTCAATAAGTTATCTATATTATTTCAAAAATATGTAACAATAGAATCTATAGAAAATTGAATTTAGTTTCAAAACTACTAGGTTTATTAAAAAATAAAATGATTTGGTAAAAAATTGAAATTTCAATGCAGTAATACTTAAATTTTAGGGAAAAATAAGAAGTAGGTGTCTATCTGACCATCCTAACCACAATGAAATAATATTATTTTTTTATAAGATTTTAGATATAATTAGAGGACTCATGTTGCGATGTGATGCATTTTTTTTTGTAATGTTTTTCCAAGTAAATAATTAATTATGAATTTTTTATTACAAATTTTAAAAAATATAAATAACTTGTATGTCTCACCACCTTAACCTTGGAAAAACTTCATGAATTTATATATTTATTTTTTAATCCTATAGTATGTGAAGCATAGAATGTGATACTGTTTGAAAGCTATAGATTTTTTTCAATCAACCTATCAATCAAGACTTTAGTTGTAATTCAAATAGAAAATGAATAATATTTTTCTATTAAATTCAAAGTAAACCATAATTTATATTGGTGGAAAGATAAGAATCTCTTTTAAAAACCCTTTTCGTTTCATCAATTTTGGGTTGAAAAAAGTCTTTACCCACATACCCTACACATACCCATCATATCTCCACTTTTTGGCCCATCATGATCCTACACATACCCATAAAATTGGGTGCAAAAGGTGATGCACAAAATAGGCCAAATACAAATGGAATGAATCAAAATTAATTTAAAAGACTTCAAATGCAATTTTGAGTTTAGTTAGACAGCTTTAGAATACCAAACATGTGTTATATTTGTCAAGAAAGTTATTTAGGAATTAAAGTATGTTGTAGTGTAGAAGGTCCTATATGTAATAGATGTTAACAAGAGAAAGGAAATAATAGATTTTTAGCTTCAAATAAAATGGATCCTAGGCCACAACCAGAGGAGCCTGAATAATTGACTCAAGTAGATGAAATGTTGATTGCATGTGTCTTTCCAATACTACAAGTTTCACATGCAATAGGTGGTCAATACAAATATAAAGGACACATGATAAGTTTTCCACAAAATGTAGAACATGTTTCTGTTGGAAAATATGCCTCAATCTCACAGGCTGAAACTTCTGAGAAAGCTTAGCCACTATGACATTTCTGTTGTCTGGCCGACTGGCAGTTTACCTTGTTTTTTGCTCATGTCGCCAAGACAATGCTTTTTTCTTGCCGAAGAAGCCTATCGCTGTGACTTATGGCCTTCGCTGTAACCTACTACTGAGTGGAATGTCTCGGTGACATAAGGGTTTGTTATTGGGCTTTGGGGAGACTCATGGCAACATAGAGTCTTTAGGATAACAAATGGATTTGGCAAGAAGTCTTGGCAACTGGGAGAAGTCTCACCGATAAGCAAGTTCAAGGTGACTTGAACTCTCAGGAAGATCTCTTGGCGACTGAGGAGTGTCTCACCGATGGTATTCACTTAGTGTAACTCAACAGTCTCAGTGAAAATTCTCAGCGACGATAGGAAGTCTTGTTGATATCAACATGACCTTCGGTCTATCTGGCCAATGAAGAAATCGATATGACTTGTTCCTATCAGCATGATCTATTGGCGACTAGGAGATGTCTCGGCAACATTGTTAGGGGTCATTGGTGTAATGTATCATTTCGATATGATGTCTCATCGAGTATCAGAAGTCTCATCAATAGTATGTGGGGTCATCAATTCGGTGTGACTCTTGGTGAACAATTATTTCAGGATAACATGGAAGCCTCGGTAAGAAGTCTTGTGGAAGGTTGATTCTCTCGCTGACAATGGAACACATTGATATGACTTAAAGGCTTCGGTATGAATTCTTGGCGAAAGCAGTAAGTCTGGCTGACGAGATTGAATCAGGGTGACTTGGAACCTGTGGGGTGATGTCTTGGTGAAGAGAAATTGTCTTGCCAATGGGAATCCTATTGTCGCTATGACTCTTGGCGACTGTTCAGTGTTCGGTATAACATGAAGGCATCGATATGATCTCCTGGTGAATGTTGAATGTCTAGCCAATGGTAGGTCTTCAGTATGACTTAAAGGCATCGATATGATGTTTGGCGAAGTGGAATTTTCTCACCAATGAGGCAGTCTAAGTTCAGTATAACATGAAGCTCATTGTGACATCTTGGCGAAAGACGATAGTCTTGTCGATAGATGGATGCCGATAGAAATACAATGGGTTTTGGCATGACATGAAGACTTGATATGATCTCTTAGAAAATGACAAAAGTATTGGCAACTAAGGAACACTTCAAAATGACTTATGAGCTCAGTGTGATGTCTCATCGACTGGCAATTGTCTTGCTGATGAGAATGTTGAAATCGGTATGACTTGTGGATATTGGTAGAACCTCTTGCCAATGGAGATAACTCTTGGTGAAAACATGTAATCAAGTCTTGTGGCATCGAGGAGACACTTCTAGTGTCTCACCGACATGCGACACAAGTTGATCACTGTTGATCGAGTGAAGATTGTCCGACATGGTGTGATATGGACAAATTAGAGAAAGCAGAATGTGAACCGTTGTTGAGTTGGATGATTCGATAGTTGTGATCTGAAAGTTGGAAACAAACCATTTCATAGAGCCGAAGCTGAAGAGAAGAAAATGAGAGTGAATAGTGAGAAGACTGGTTGGCTGGCTAGAAGGCTGAGGCCATGAGGCCAAAACAAAGAAAGTGAGAGGTAGTGTTATGTTGCTGATTTCTCTCCTGATCAAGGATTGAATGCCATGGTTGATCTCTCGTGTTGATTAGTACTGTATATTGTGTGAGGGTATTGCAATAGTATGAAGATTGTTTGGTTTGAGAGGTTGATTAGGAAATGTACAGAGATAGAGTTTATTACCAGATAGTATCCATAATGAACAAGATGAATCTTTGAAGAGGCTATGAGCCTGAATTTGTATTGTAACCATTTTGTTGTTGAATAATACAATGGATCAATCTTTGGGGTGTGGGGTTTTTTATCTAAAAGGATTTTCCCCATGTAAATCTTTGTGTTTGGTTTTATGTTTTCATCTTTCATGTCTACTGGTTTGTCTAGTAGAATCTATTAATACTTGTTGTTGAATTTACATGTGTTTCTCTCAGATGGATCAATGTAGGAAATGAACTATATGTTCTACATTGGGACATAGTTGTTTGTATCTTTGAGGCAACCTTATCAAAATGAAAGTTATTGAAGGCACTACTGTATGGAGTTTTCATAAGATGTGCTCCTAGATTTCCTTACAAGTGGTATCAGAGCTTTCTTATGGTTGTTGGTTTTGGATATTTCTCCTATGAAGATTTCTTAGCTTGATAGGCTAGAATAAATCTAGAGGAATGGAATGATATATTGATCCTTTGATGAGTGGAAGCCTTGTGGTATTCTAAGAAAGCACGCAGCTTGAAGGATGGTCAACATGGAAAAGGGAGTTGATCATGTTGTGATCTATGTCTCCTGGCTGGTAGAGGTATAACCTTAGAGTATGAGGTGGATTTTCCTACTCTGTGGCTGTGTAGTAGTAAATTTTTCATATTGGTATCTGTGTGATAGGCTCTTGGGTGATATGGAGAAGCCTAGATTGTTTCTCAGTCATGGAAGAGAGTGCTTATGCTAGGTGGTGGTTCTTGATGTTGGAAAGCATTGTTTCCTATTAACCTCAAATGCTTGAAGGCTATGGAGTTAACCATTATATGATTTGAAAGCTTCTGAAATAGCCTTTCTCTTTTTTTCAGATGCATGTACATTTTGGTGGTTTAGAGTTGGCCTAAAAGGGGTCTAGATTCTCTTGAACTATTGTTTCCTTTCTAAAGATATTTTGTATTTGCATGGATCTATGGTTTTGCAAGTTTTACATGGTTAAGAAAAACTTGTGGTTATGTGGAGCTATCGGTAAGCTATTTTCTAGAGCCTGACTTTTGAGGTGTTGCTGGATGAGATAGTTATAGGTCTGTATGCATGATTGGTGCATGGTTTTGAGGAGGTATGATTATTTCTCTCCATGGGAGTGTTGGGAAGTGTTTTTTCACTCAGCATTCTTGTGGTAATGCTTATGGGTTCCTTGATTATGGTGCTCATTGTGGACATGATTGGAAAATCAGATTTGGTGTGATCTGGTGTTTGAGTCACATTGTCTACATGGTTATTCTCTTTGATATCTCAGTGTTGCAATTTTCAATGTGGTAATGGTTTTGCATGTTCGATGGTTGTGATCTACGGGTTATGTGGTTGATGGATTAGCTACCCATTGGCTACAATGAGATAACTTGGATGTGGATTGTCTTTATCCATGAGGTTGATTCATTGATGGTGCAGATTTGTTAACTGGCCTTGTCTGTGGTCACTTGTGCATTGGTGTGATTGCTTTGAGATGAGAGGATGGATATATTAGAGTACCTGAATAGTCAGTTATGGGAACTTGAAACAATTGGTCATGATGCTTGGAAAGCTCGGGTGTCACATTTTAGTGGGAGCTCTAGTAGTGACTGTGGATTCATCACATGGTGGTGAATGGTCTTTTTTAGTGTTGCAGAAGGGTTATTTTTCTTTTGCATGGACATTATCTGAAGATGTGCAACATCTTGGAACCATGGAGGATGCTTGGAGTCTTTGGCTAAGGTGTTGGTGGTGCTTGACAGGTGATGTTGTTCTTAAGTCTATTTTCTTTATGTCATGGTATACTCTTGTTTGCACTAGAATTTTGGCATTGTGCATTGTATTTGAGACAATGGAGAAGTCACTTGAAGCATGGTATCTCCTATGAGGATATGTAGATCATGGTTTCATGATAAGTTCTTGATTCAGATGATTGGAGCTTTGACAATGGTCTGGTAATTTCTTTGTGTATTGGGTGCTTTAATTAGTTGCTTGATACTTCATGATAGTGCAGTAATGCAGCTGAAGTTTAGCATGAGATGATCAGTTTCTAGTACTCATGGATACATGAAGAATAAGGTGAGGTTGTCTTTCTCTTGTGAGAGAAGTGTTGTTTCTTGTTAATCTTGTTAAGGTTTATTAGCAGAAAGTTCAAGAAGCCTGCACCTTGGTTGAATGTGAGTTTAATAAGAGATCTATGAGGAGATTGCTCTTGGATTAGTCATGATGACTTGTTTATCTTGAAGGAGTATTATTGTTCCCACTCTTGGTCTACTCGATAGTTGATCTGAAAGGTATTTGGCCTATTATATTTTTAAGATGATGTATTGGCTGATTTCCTGAAATGGGAAATGTTTTAGCTTGATCTTCTTTAAGAAGCTTACATCCATATTGATTACATGATATTAGAAGTTGGTTTGATCTTGGTGATTGAACGGATGGATGTTTTTAAGGCTTTCTTTTGGGATATAAAGAAGATCATTCTTAACACAACAGACTATTAGAAGTGTATGTAGGAGGATGTTCTACAGAAGATGATATGCAGTGTTTCTATCTATGGCCGTGAAGGTTTGTGGTGAGAGAAATGTTTCTTGTGGCAAGTTGTTGCAGGTTGAGCATATCATTGTGGATTTTTCTTTGGTACTATAGGGTTACATTTTATACGTGCTGGTATTGGTAGGCTTGTGATGCCTTCTAATCTTTCAGATCTGGATTTCTTAGGCGTGGGAGTTCCTATATGTGTCTTGTCTTCTTTGACTAGTTGACACTAGAACTTGTATTTGTTGTTAATGGATTGGCAGAAGTTTACTAATGTGTATACCTTTGAGGTATGTGAGATTGGGTGGTATAGCATGAGTTGCGAGTGCTATTTTCAGTCACGTGGGTTTATCAGTTGGATGGAAGTGGTCAGTCTGATTGTTGTTCTAACTGGTGATGTTTAGTTTCTTATTTCTGGATAATGACTTCACTGTTGTGTTTTGTTTGAAGCTTTGAAGTTGATATTGGTTTTGTATAGCGTTTGAGGACAGTGAATTGGTAGTAGTATCGTGTTGAAGATATCACTGGGATCTTTTGCTTGTGTTCATTGGAATAATGCTTATTCACCTTGGCGATGTATCTTTCTTCCACACATGGAAGATGACATGATTGTTGTTTGAATGGTGAACATCTTGGATGTTGGAGAAAAATTCTTGATGGAGCATGAGAGCATGTCTGAGGTCTATGTGGTTTCTTGAAAGGCTGTGATTGGTTGTTTTGTTGGACAGTGAGTTGCAGTTGGTTTCCTAGTCTTTGTTGTATATTGTCTAATGGACTGTTATCTATGGAATCATGTTGATTGGCAATCTTGAGTATTGTAGGGTTTGAACTGGTGGAGCTAGTGTGTTCTTAGTTCCTAGTTTCTTTAGAGGTGCCTGTGTGATCTTTGTCAAGTGGGAGATTGTTGGAAAATATGCCTCAATCTCACGGGCTGAAACCTCTGAGAAAGCTTAGTCATTGTGACATTGTTGTTCTCTGGCCGACTGACAGTTTACTTTGTGTTTTGCTCATGTCACTAAGACACTGCTTTTGTCTTGCCGAAGAAGCCTATCACTGTGACTTATGGCCTTCATTGTAATATCCTACCGAGTGGAATGTCTTGGTGACATAAGGGTTTGTTATCGGGCTTTAGGGAGACTCATGGCGACTTAGAGTCTTCAAGATAACAAATGGATTAGGCAGGAAGTCTTGGCAACTGGGAGAAGTCTCACTGATAAGCATGTTCGAGGTGACTTGAACTCTTGGGAAGATCTCTTGGCGACTGAGGAATGTCTCACTGACGGTATCCACTCAATGTAACTCAACGGTCTCGATGAAAAGTCTCGACGATGATAGGAAGTCTTGTCCATATTGACATGACCTTTGGTTTGTCTAGCCGATGAAGAAATTGGTATGACTTGTTCCTATCGGCATGATCTCTTGGTGATTAGGAGATGTCTCAGTGATACTGTTAGGGGTCATCGGCCTAATGTATTGTTTCGATATGATGTCTCATCGAGTATCGAAAGTCTCACCGACAACATGTGGGGTCATCAGTTTGGTGTGACTCTTGGCGAACAGTTGTTTCAGGATAACATGGAAGCCTCAGTAAGAAGTATTGTCGAAGGTTGATTCTCTCGCCGATAGTGGAACACATCGATATGACTTAAAGGCTTCGGTATGAAGTCTTGGTGAAAGCAGTAAGTCTAGCTGATGAGATTGAATTAGGGTGACTTGGAACCTGTGGGGTGATGTCTTGGCGAAGAGAAATTGTCTTGCCGATGGGAATCCTGTTGTCACTATGACTCTTGGCGACTAGTCAGTGTTCGGTATAACATGAAGGAATCGATATGATCTCCTAGTGAATTTTGAATGTCTAGCCAATGGTAGGTCTTCAGTATGACTTAAAGGCATCGATATGATGTCTTGGCGAAGTGGAATTGTCTCACCAATGAGGCAATCTTAGTTTGGTATAACATGAAGCTTGTTGTGATGTCTTAGCAGAGATGATAGTTTTGCTAATCGAGATAACTCTTGGTGACAACATGTAATCGAGTCTTGTGGCATCGGGGAGACACTTCTAGTGTCTCACAGACATGCAACACAAGTTGATTACTATTGACCGAGTGAATATTTTCTGACATGGTGCGATATGGACAAATCAGAGAAAGCAGAATGTGAATCATTGTTGAGTTGGATGATTCGACAGTTGTGATATGACAGTTGAAAACAAATGATTCAATATAGCCAAAGTTGAAGAGAAGAAAATGAGAGTGAATAGTGAGAATACTGGTTGGCTAGCTGGACGGCTAAGGCCATGAGGTCAAAACAGAGAAAGTGAGAGGTAGTGTTATGTTGCCAATTTCTCTCAAGATCAAGGATTGAATGCCATGGTTGATCTCTCATGTTGATTAGTATTGTATACTGTGTGAGGGTATTGCAATAGTATGAAGATTGTTTGGTTTAAGAGGTTGATTAGGAAATGTACAGAGGGAGAGTTGATTACCAGATAGTATCTAGAATGAACAAGATGAATCTCTGAAGAGGCTATGAGCTTGAATTTGTATTGTAACCATTCTGTTGCTAAATAATACAATGGCTTGATCTTTGAAGTGGGGTTTTTTATTTGAAAGGATTTTCCCCATGTAAATCTTTGTGTTCTAGTTTTATGTTTTTATCTTTCATGTCTGTTGGTTCGTATAGTAGAATCTGTTAATGCTTGTTATTGAATTTACATGTGTTTCTCTCAAATGGATCAATGTAGGAAATGAACTGTGTCTATTCCGCATTTGGACATAGTTGTTCATGTCTTTGAGGCAACCCAATTGAAATGAAAGTTATCGAAGGCACTACTTTATGGAGTTTTCATAAGATGTGCTCCTAGATTTCCTTACAGTTTCAAAAAAAATTCTACATACAATAGATCATTTTCCAATCATTTTGTTGGAAGAAGGGATCAATGTGGAACAAATTATAACTTCAGAATGAATAGGGACCATGTGTACAAAGAACTTACATACAAAAATGAGCATGAAAATTTTTACTCTGGTGTTAGAATTGATGAAAATGTTCTCAATGATCTACAAAGAAATTTAGATGAAAACATTTTCAACAATTTGAACACTGTGCATATGGAATTTGATTCAGATACAAATGAAATTATATTTTTGGGTCCACTCATGGAGATAGATGAAGGTGACATAATTAATCACATAACATCAATGGCCTAGAGACCACCTAATGCTCAAAGAGAAATCGAATTAATCCATGGATGGGTTAATAAACTTGACACAATTGCAACAACATTGATCAATTGGTGAGGAATTGATGCATCTCTTGTTAATGAATATGTCACATCAAGATTACTCAATAGGGAATTTGCAAAATTATTTCCTAATGGTAGATGTGATTGGTTAGAGCTATGAATGATGCGAGTGCATCTACATGAATTTGTGAAACATCTATTGTGGTATAGAGATCATCATTTTGGTAAACATTCTAGATTCAGATATTTTATGATGAACATGATAATGAGACACCGTGCATGAAATTCATTTGCAATATTTGCAAAAAGGAGACTTCAAGACATGCCAATCACCATCAATGAGCTACATCAACATATGGAAAACATGCCATAGTCTCATTTGGTTGATAGGTTAATGCGGTTTGGAACAACATTGAGGTGTACAAAGTCATATCAAGGGCTGAATTTTGTGCAGAATTGATAGACATGCTTCATCAAATAGGCTCTCCTATAATATTCTTCACATTGAGTGCAACAAATATGTATTGGCCTGATTTGCATGCACTAATTCTAGGAATAGCACCAACTAATCCATGGGAAGCTCAAATTTGTTGAAAATAAAATTTTATCGACTATCCTCATATAGTCACACATTACATGCACCTTAGACATTCAATATTTAGAAAATAAATTCTAGAAAAAGGAATGAATGTTAAAGATTTTTGGTCAAGATATGAGTGGCAACACAAGGGTTTACCACATGTGCATAGATTCATATGGATTAAGGGAGCACCCAATATGGACAACATTGATTGGTCAAGTGAGGAGCAACAAAAAAGTGGTAAAAGATATTTTCATTCAATTGTTCATGCATGTAATCCCAGAGATGATCCACATCAATAAAATATACAGGCATGTTTATAAATTTTTTGACATATATCTAATATTATATGATATAAACTATTTTATAGCTTATGATGTAACTAATATATTCATTTGTATTTTTCATTGTAGGAGTTCCAAAATTTTCCTCAACGTCCATGTCTAAAAAATATGAGTCAACTTGTAGAGATGGATATTTCCCATGACTATGAAGAGATCCTCAACTATGTAGAACAACATACAATGTGTAGGGAGGGTGCATGCCTATGAAAAAAAGAGGAACGATGGTTTGCAAATAATTATTTCATAAAAGAAATTTTTTATATTAATATTAAATATTATGTACAAAAAAATGTAACAAATATGCAATTTGTTGATATTAATTTTAGGTATAATATTCCTTGTCCTTTGAATTTGGGGGGATCCAAATTATATGAAGGCATAGAATCAGGAGAAAAAAAAATTGAACCAACAAGAAATGATGATAGAGTCAACTCACACAATCACCTCATATTGCAATTATGGAGAGAAAATATAGATTGGAAACCTATTCTTTCCAAGCATGCATTCATAAAGTACATTGTAAAGTATGCAGCAAAAGCAGAGAAAAGATTAGAAAAATATCACCAAATATTGTTGTGCCTTTTAAACTTGGAAAATCTTGATAATTTAGCTTCATGAGCATATAGAAGGATTTTAACCAAGAAAGCTATAGAAAGGGACATTGGAGCTCAAGCAACATGTCACATGCTATTAGAATTTCCACTAGTGGAGAAAGTAGAAGATTTGTTAAGATAAAAGTCTCACATGAGGTGTTCAAACCTTTAACTATAAATAATGAAGACAACAATTAAGACTAAACAAAATATTCCATTAAAGGATACACAACAAGGCCTTCTTGTATTGAAGGTGTCACATTAATTGATGTAACTAGATCATGGATATATAATCCTATAAGAAGAGTAGAAAAAAAATGGGATCCAAGGGAAAGAGTAGCAATTGTCAAAATTTATCCTAGGTTTCTCTCTCTTCCTCCACGTGAGTCAAAAAAATGAATTAACTTTTGTTTATCAGAGTTATTACTCTACAAACCATTTTGTGATATAGAAAGGAATATTGGTCATGATGAAAAATCCATTATAAGCAAGCATGACTCATTTAATTACAATCCTTTGCATGTTGAGTGAACAACAACTACAAAAAATGTTGAGGCTACTAGTGATTCTGAAATTGAAGAGAATGAAACTATTTAGGGAAATGCCACTGAGCATGAATGGGAAATTATATCTAGGATGCATCATGGTTAGAATATACAATTTTGAAAAATAGATATGTTTTGGAGAAGAAACATCATTGATAGACATACAAATTGGTCTATTGATTATCAAGGTGAAGAGTGCATAGCTACAAAAATCAAATTCATAAATAACATGAAGGAGCATGGATGTCTTATATATGATGATATACCCCAATGTGTCAACTACACATCCCTCAGTGATAAACAAAAAAAGGAAGCTGGCATAATTATGACACAAGTATGAGAGGAACCAAAATGGAGTGCCATTTTTCATGGTAATTCAAGGAACAATAGGAACAAAAAAGTCATATCTAATTGGTGTCATTAGTCAAGCTCTTTAAAATGCTGCAATTCCATCTCGTTCTCCCCTTCTATTACTTGCACCAATGGGAGTTGCAACATTTAATATAGGAGCCTCTACATTTCATTCAAATTTAAGAATCCCAATATGAGATTTTACTCAGTTAGAAGGAACAAGACTTAGCAGTTTTCAAGAAGAAATGGCACATATCAAGTACATTTTGATTGATGAAATGAGCTTCATTAGTCAAAAAATGCTGGAAAACATAGATTCTAGACTCTGACAGGCATTTCCAAAAAGTGCACACATAAGCTTTGCAAGTATATAAGGGTATGTGAAAAATTATCATGGAAAAAACATGCCCTTAAGTGGAGAAAAATTTAGAAAAATTATAGTTAGGAAACTTGACCTAAAAATTTGAATCAGTTATCTATATTATTTCAAAAATATGTGAGAATAGAATCTATAGAAAATTGAATGTAGTTTCTAAACTACTATGTTTTTTTTTTTAAAAAATCTATTTGGTGAAATTTTTTAATTTCAATGCAGAGTACTTAAATTTGGGGAAAATAAAAAGTTTCTATCTGACCACCCTAACCACAATAAAATGATAATATTTTTTATAATATTTAAGATATAAGTAGAGGACTCATGTTCAGATGTGATGCATATTTTTTTGTAATTTTTTATCCAAATAAATAATTAATTATGAATTTTTTATTGCAACTTTCAAAAAATATAAAAACTTGTATGTCTAACCACCTTAACTTGGTCAAAACATCGTGAAATTATTTTTTGTATTTTTAATCCTATAGTATGCGAACCATAGAATGTGACACATATTTCAAATTCAAAAAATGTGATACCATTTGAAAGCTATAGATGTTTTTCAATCAGTCTGTCAATTAGGACTTTAGTCGTAATTTAAATAGAAAAATAATAACAATTATTTATTAAATTCAAAGTAAATAATAATTTATATTGGTGGAAAGTTGAGAATCTCCTTTAAAAACCTTTTTTGTTTCATCAATTTTGGGTAGCAAATAATCCATTAGCCACATACCCATCATATCGCCACTTTTTGGCCCATCATGATCCTACACATAACCATAATTCAATTTTGACTAACGAACTCGACCATTTTTTGTATTCTACTAATACATGTTCATCTACTAAATTCCAATAAAAATATTATATATTTTTTGAAAAGAAATATTGTCATTTATCTTTCAGGTATATCTATGATTTTGGTAGGAGATTTGGTCCAGTTGCCTCCAATCAATGATAGACCATCATATGACAATAATAGAGGAGAACATTTACTATGGGTGGAATTTAAAATGATAGTTACCTTACATAAAATATTCAGACAAGATGGAGAAAAAATCCAGCAACAAAGATTCATCAACTTTTGAAAAATCTAAGAGATGCAAACCCACAAACTGATGACTGGATGTTGCTAATGACGAGAACCCTTACTAATATGGATGTTGGAAGCAATGCTGACTTTGAAAATAGTGTCCATTTCTTCTCCATGAATGACAATGTTCATAGTCATAATAAAAGTATGTTATATTAATTGAAGAATCATGTTGCACATAGTGTTGCAACAAAAGGAGGAAGTGTTAATACAACAAAATATTTTTGAAGTGATGAACTCAATCTAGAGTTATTGATCAGTAAGAATTCAATGGTCATGTTGACTTTGAATCTTTGGATACAATCACTTCTTGTAAATGGAGCTCTAGGATATATTCGAAAGATTGTCTACAAACCAAGAAGTTCTCCACTAGAAACCACCGACATATGTGATGGTTGAGTTTGATAATTATTCAGGAATACCATTTGATGATCAACATCCAAATACAATTCCAATAACAACATTACAGAAGCACATAACACTTCAATTACCATTGAGATTGGGATGGGCATTAACTATACATAAATCTCAGGGATTAAGTCTTTCAAAGGTGACGATTGATATAAGACCAAGAGAAAGAACATGATTGAAATTTGTAGTAGTATCTTGTGTAAAATCTCTAGAGGGTCTTAGAATAATGCCACCATTCACATATGACTGTTATGAGAAAATGAAAAAGGGTAGAAAACTTGCCTAGTGCAAGGGTGAAGAAGATAGGCTCAAATTTTTAGAAGATAATTGATGTAATACTTTTTGTGGAAATTTTCTTCAATGGATTGCATACATGTATGTATTTTTTTCCAACTTAATAATTGCTAATATTATATATACTATTATACATGCTTTCACAATGTCTATTCAAAAAAATTATTTCAATGGCTTTAATATAAGTGTTCTTTTTTGGGAACCACTTAAAAAATTCCATTGTATTCTTTTGTAATCTCTATTCAATAAAAATAAATGATAAAACAATCTTATATAAATTTAAGAATATCAAGTTATTTATTGAATTCAATTTTCAATATAACTTACATTTGGAATATTTTTAATCCCTTTTCAATATGCATGTTTTCTAAATAAAGATCATGTAACTTTGCATCGGTTTTGTATGGTTAATGTAAATAAATTCCTAGATATGTGTTCTAATGGTCATTTTTGTGTTTCACTTTATTCTTTAATATTTATTTTCAATAAGTTTCTAATAATTTACTTAATATACTAAACTTCAAGAAATTGTGTCTATATATATCATTTCCATTAAACCTAAAGTGAGTTACTTTGATAGCATGTATTTTCTTATGTCTTCTATCCTTTATGCATTTTTCAAATTAGTTTAGAAATTATATTTATTTTCTTATTTAATAGTAATGTAAGAGCTAATAATACTTTTCATGCACAACAACAAAATGTTAGATCAAATCCATGCAGCATGGGTGTACAATTAGTTGTCAAAGTATCACACATATCTTCCACCCAATGTCCTCCTTCGTATAGATGAACTGAGTGTTCTATATTGGGTGAGAGATATGGTGGTGAAGTGAATAAATAACAATGGACCAAGGACTTCTCAAATAAAATTTCCTAATTATGTTGTGTACTTTAACTCCCTATATGAATCAAAGATCAAAATGATCTTAGATGTCAAATTTCATCATCTAAAAATTGAGATTATAGATTTTTGTGATTGATTAGTTGTTCTTTACCATGAAATTTGCTATCTTTACCTTGCTAGATGCATATGGAAGATAACAATTAGACCAATAGAAAAAATCAACAGACACACTCTTTATGATGAAATGAGTATGAAGTTCATGAAATTTCTTAAGGGCCCATCCAAAATTACTAATCACATGGGCCCACCTAAGGAATGGATTGTCACAAATCTCAAGTTTAGGTACTCCATTAGATTCTTGGTGCATCAAGTAATGCCATGATTAAGGTTGTTACATGAAAACTATGGTATACCTATCTTGTCTCTTCTAAAGTCCAACTTGATAATTAAAGTTCAAACTAATCTTGATGATACTAAAGATTGAGAGTTATTACTCATGCATCCATGCTTAATTATATGAAATGATTGTAGAAAAATTATGTGACAAATGTTCCCAAACTATATAAGCATTGTATTTATGAGTATATTCAATTTTGATAATATTTTAAAAAATGTGTGTTAGATTTATTACTCATGCATAAATTTTTAGTTAAGTGGAAACTTTTTTAAATCTCTATTTGACAAATGTTTTGAAAAAATAATCTTTAAACATAGTATTTATGCCTGAATTCAATAAAATATGAAGTTTAATTTTCTCTTATGAAATTATATTTTTTGGTGGTATTTCAAATTATTTTGGTGACATCCCAACATCCATTTAATATGTTATTCAAATGGTAAAATTATATATTAAAAAATCTATTTGAATGAAATCAAATAATCAACCAATTGTATGGCATCTTGTAAAAGTTTAGATAAAATTATTTATCAACTTAAACACATAATACATGGAAATTAATATACTAAATAATGCATAACAAACATCTGATCAAGGAAAATCTAAAATATAAAAGAAAAACATATATATATATAATCTAATTTTATGCACAATTTGTATTACTAAAAACTGTTATTTTTGAATTATATTTTATGAAAAATCCTGGATACTTTTTTTCTTATCATTCATAAATGCTAACCTTCATTTTATTGTTCTTTTATTTTTAGCAGATAATCTAATTTAAAATGGGAGATTCACAAAATGAATCAGAAATCATACTTGAAATCCCAACCACCTCTATAAGGTCAAATGATTATGTTGAAACCCCTATCGACAAATGTGCAAGAATAGTTTAAGAGTGTTGCAATAAGATTGTAATAGAAATTAAAAATGAAACCTTAATGATTGATGATGATGTCGAGGAACTACAAATTATGACAACGGAAGTTTTTGAAAAAAAATTCATGAGGCATATACTATAGTAGCTACATTTACAAATATGGTCAAAGAAGTATATGAAGAACACTATGAAAATAAAGGCCATAATACCGATCTCATTGCTGAAGAATTTTTAATGTATTTACACCACTACAATAAGATTTTATTAGTATTATCACTTCTTATTTGTCCTTCAATACTTCTTATATTTACAAACTCTGTACACATTGGAGGAAAGGTTTATTATTTTTGTTTAACTTATATTATAATATAAAAAAAAAATACTTTAGAAAAAAATTGAAGAGGATGTTTGGCAACATAAAAGACTTCCATTTCTAATATTTTTTCTTTTGACAACATATTTTGTGCTACTCATTATTTGTAATGTACGTGGTTTTTTTAAATGTGTGGTATTAAACATACTTTTTTAATTTTAAATGTCTGTGGTATTAAATATATATTTTTAAGTGGATGTGTGCCAAATCTATATGAACTATTAAATTTGCCTCAAATATAAGTTTTCTACACCTTTTATCCATTGTTAATTTCAAATTTTAAATGAATTAAAAAAAAATGATGTTGTACAAATAATAATAGCAAATAAATATATATATGAAATTTGATTTTGATCTATATAATTGAAAAAATTGAATGCCTTATAAATCTCCATGCACTTTATATAAATTAAAATTTAAGATTTATATTTATATTTTAAAGAAATTATTTAATAAATGTTTACAAATCAACTTAACCTAACCCTAATGCTAACTATATCTCTTTACCCTAAGCCGAACTATATCTCTAGCCCTAACCCTAACTATATCTCTTAATTTTAACCCTAACCCTATTCCTAAGTCATTGTCTGACCCTAAACCTAGCCACATAGTGACATTAAACCTAACTATATCTTTAGCCCAAAACCTAACCCTAAACATAATCATAACCATGATGTAAATCATAACCCTAACCATAATCCTAACCCTAAAATTGATCTTAAATCTAATTGTAACCCTAATCCTTGTCCTAACTCTAACCCTAATTTTAAGCTAATCTTCATGCCATCCCTAATCCTAATTTCTATGCTAGCCCTAATCCTAATCTTGATGCTAGCCCTAACCCTAACCCTAATCTTTACTATGTCTCTTAACCCTAACCCTAATCTTGATGCTAACCCTAACCCTAATCCTAACTATGTCTCTTAACCCTAACCCTGACCCTATTCTTAATTAAATCTCTAATTCTAAATGTAACCCTAAACTTAATGCTAATCGTAACTCCAATCTAAAACTATTCTTCATGCTAACCTTAACACTAATTTTGATGCAAACCCTAACTGTCATCCTGATGTTAACTATATTTCTAACTATAACTATATCTCTTAACCCAAACCATAAGCTTAAGTATATTTCTAGCCCTATTTCTAACCTAAACCCAAAACCTAACTATATCTCTTAACACGAATCTAACCATAATCCTAACCCTAACCTTGATCAATAACATAACTATAGCCCTAATCCTGATAAGCTTAACCCCAATTATTACCCCTACCCTAACTATGTCTCTTAACCCTAAACTTGACTGCAAACCTAAATGTAACCGTAATCCTAATGCTAACCATAACCCTCATTTTGATGTGAACCCTAACCCTCGTCATAATGATAACCCTAACCTTAATTTTGATGCAAACCATGTCTCTCATCCTAATATTAACCCTACCCCTAACCCTAACTATATATTAACCCTAACCCTAACCCTAACTATATATGTAGACCTAACCATAACCCTAATCCTAACGAAATATTGATGATATAATTTTTTATATTTAAGATATTGTATGTTGTGTCGCAACTACTACTAGCATATATATATTTAATAATATATATAAAATATGTCGAGAGATATCCTCCTCGAGGCGCCTATTGCACTTTTATGTGAGAAATTGATTTAAAAAATGACCGTCTAAGAAGGATATCTCTTGACGTATTATATATATATTATTAAATATATATATGCTAATAATAAATACAATAATTAAAAATATAATTTAATAATAAACATCTAATAAAATATAATTATTCAATAAAATAATATACTACTATAATATAATAACATTACGTAATATAATATAAATTAAATAACTATAAAAACTTAATTGCATATAAAAATTTATAATTATAACATTTAATAATAAAAATATTATATAATAATATATATTATTAACTAATTATTTTAATTTATTTTTTAAAATATTTATTTCATGTGTAAAGTTTTTAAAATAACATATTAATAATCGACGCAATATTGAGGGGCCGTTTTTATGCATGTTAAATCCTCTATTTTTTTTAAGGAGAATACCCACGTCCCCTAGGAGAGCTTGACCATTGAATTACTGACATTTGTCCTCATATTAAATTCTCATATTTGCTTCATAGTACTTCTTTCAGCATTTAAATCAGCAAAAAGCTAGAAAACAATAGGGACTAGTTTGATGGGGTTGATGACTATTTTGTTGTTTTGATAAAGGTTGTTTTCGATTTCATTTCATGGATCTCATAAACTGACTGGTATCATCATTCATTTGTTCATTCATTCATTCAATCAATCACATGTCTCCAAAAAACACTGGTCAAAAAGGCAGTGTTTAATCGTGTAAAATGTTTACTGGAAATCTTACATTCCCATCCAAACTAGGGGAGAGGGCCCAATAGTCATGTGGGGTCTAATAGTCGCGCACCCAATCCTAAATATAATACCCAATAGTCATTTATATAATGTCCAATAGTTGTGATTTGACTACCCATAATTAAACAAAATGTATGCTTTTGATCTAAAAAGCAACCAATCATGTGATACCACATCAACGCTCAACTACTCATGATGTAATGCACAAGAATTGGTCTCACTATTTTTTTGGGGCCTTTTTGGACACCTTGACAAAAATGCATGCTAATGTGGCATCATATTTGATGATGTGGCCCTGAAACCTTAGTTATAAGCAGAGAACTTGCCAAGTAAGTTGCTATAAAAAAATTGGGAGTGATTTGAAATTTTGACATAGGATAATTAGAAGAGCGAAGTTAGGGTGCACAACTACTAGGCCCTCTCCCCTAGTACCTACCCATAATATGTCAAGTATGTCATTTTATAAAAGAAGGAAGAACTACAATTGTCAACACAATTCACAGAGATCAACTTGCAAACAAACAACAGAAAACTGAAGGAGATATGGCAAACAATTCACCTACATAGCCAGAGGATTACACTTTTCCTACGGCTTCTTGAACTTCACTTAAATCATCTGATTAATAGAGGGAATATTATCCTTTTTGCCATCATTCTAGCTAGCTATAACTTGTCGACTATTTAGACTCTCCAATAACATCCATAGCACAATTATGGGAACAATAAATCAAACAAAAGTATTTAGCATCCTCAATATAATAAAGTTTCTAAGTGGATTTTAAATGATAAATTCCACCATGCAACAAACTAGCTCCTAGGTAATTACATTCTATACAAATGAATCTTAACCTTTTAAACATTGATCTTTTTTCCACACTGTCTAGCTATTATTTGCCGATAATTCTTTGTTATGATATTATAAGGATTACTTTTAATTCATTTTAAAATTTATAATGAATAATTTAAAATTAAAATTTTCTATATGTTAAATTATTCATTTTTCATGTATATTTTATAAGGATTTTTTGGCTTCAAGCTTTATTCTATAAAATAATGTTTAATTCAAATAACTAATATTACATGTGAAACATTAAAATGAAAAGGAAGACAAGTTTTCCTCTTCATATTATTAATATCTTAAATTTTTATAATAATTTCTTTGAAAAGTTAATGAATCAAGTTTGATCTTTCATAGAAGAATTACTAAAAGATAATTTTCAACTTAGAAGCAATGCCATACAATTTAAATAAAAATTTAATATAGAAGTGATAAAGGAAACTAGAGTAGATAAAGAAAATATTGATGAGTTTAATACCTAAATTAACACTCTTCTCAAAGATATCAAAATTCTACATAAGTAATCCCTCATTGATAAAGGATTAAAAGAAACAAATTATGAAATTTATGAAAATAATTATAGGTAGAAATTATAATTCCTACACTAAATTGTGAGAGGAGGTAACTGTAACTATTAAACCATCATACAATTGCAAGAAAATAATCACAAATAAATATATCATAACAAAATAATTTATGTAGATAAAAATATTTTGGAAGAGAAACATTAAACTCTTAGCAAATTCAATATTTTTTTTGAGCAATCAATTGTTACAACATACTTGTAGATTCAAAACTTGTATATGAGTATCACCAAAGAGAAATTTGGAGTAGTTTTGGTAAAATAATTGCACCTACAAAGCTCACCATTAAAACCTTCATCTTGATTGCTGGGTGAATAGGAGATGCAACAAATGATACCAACAAATAATAATTAGAAAACTACGGGCTAAAACCAACGAATGTGTCATGCCCTAATCTCTAGTTTCAAAGCAAATACCAAAATACCAAGATTTCTCCATTGGATAAAAATAACATATTATTGCCAATGATCATTAGATCATCATAATCCAGTCACCAACTCATGCACCCAACTTTGGGTCCATTATTTATTTTAAAATATTGTTTATGATGTTTCATCAATTGTGTCATATGTAGGTCAAAAAGTGTGACTCTCTCTTATAGTTTGTTTATGTGTCATAGATGTTTCTAAATTTGTAATATGGAACACTCAATTTTTAGAGACTATAATTTTTGATTTTGGAGGTTGTTTGGGCATAATTTCTCAAATTCTAGAACTCAAGGTGATCTTTTTATCAAGTACCTCTACAAGCAATTTTGGAGAGCTTTAAATTAATTTTGGGATTGATATGACCTCCATAGCCCATAAATTACTATTTTATATTATGTTGGCCTCTTCTTATTCATTTTTCATATCATGAGTATAAGAAAAACTTCATAACATTGTCCTACTTTTCAAATGGAGTACAAGTACTATCAAGGAACTTCTAGAGAGTAGGAGGCCCATGGAATCATAGAACTATCTAAAATTTAATATGTTTGATAGGTTTTTTAATGCAATTATTATAAGAAATTAGGAGAATCTAGGAGATAAGAGAAAAGAACAATGAGTAATCCATAATATTGTATTTAATTGACCCACAAATTAGGTCAATAAGGTGTACATAAATATGAATAAACGAGGGAACTAACCTCCATAAAATGAGGATAGGACTCCTCATTCATGGAGTGGTGGGGTGTTGCCTACCAAAAAACTAGGAAGAGGTTTCAAAAGTGAGTCAATGCCTCTCAAGTATCTATCTTGACACCTCATGTGGGAAAGGGTCAAAGGGAAACATAAGTAGGATTAAAGTCTCTATGTATGCAATATATACACTAATACCCCGCTTAAGCACAACTTAGGTGGGTATGAAAGAAATGGGTCTTCGCTAGTAGCCTAGTAATGTACCCGTGTACAATGCAAAATAAATAGGTTTTGTCCATAAAGTTTGATAAGGTACTCAAGTATAATGCAAATCTCTTAAAAGTGGAGTAAAGGTGGTGTAGGAGCTCCTACATCTTAGAGATAAAATTGAAGCATGTAGGTGGTTGGGGTACAGTGTAAGTTTGATTTTCATGTTTTCACCATGAATAAGGTCTAATAAGACCACTTTCAATGTAATAAAAGGATTGGGAGGTCACTTGAAGGGAATAATGTAAAATTTGTTTATAAGTTACAAAATTTGACATTAAAAGTCATGAACATGCAAATTTACAATGTAATAGGTTATTAGTGTTTAAATTTTTTTTAAGGGAATTTATGCAAATTGGAGGGGTTTTTTGAAGTTTAAAAATGTATAATAACATCTTGCAACCCTGAATGAAGGGTTAATGAATGCATTTTTTAGGAGTATATGCTCTATTCAATGCCAAATATGTGATTTTCCATATTTTTCCTGAGTTTTTGGTCTAGTATAGACACATACAAGTGTGGTATGGTCTAAAAATTTTCATATTTTCAAAGTAAATGTGTTTGCACATCCTTTTTTTTTTTTGGGGAAGACTAGTCTATCATTTTGTAGAAGAAACTCCAAGAACACAGGGTCTACCCTATTTCACAGCCTTAAGGGTTTGAAGGTCACATTATAATGATTCTCACCAATCCACCCACTTTTTTTGCACTATAACTTAGTGGATTGGTGTGTAATATGGTAGTGTATATGTTTCTATGCTTTAGAAGGAGAGGATGGCAATTAAGCTGACAATGGAGTGATGCTCTAGGTTAGGCAGTGATGATTTTATCATGAAAATAAGAAACCTAAGTAGTGATTTTGAAAACCAATGAAAATAAGGGCCTTGTGAGTGTTCATTATGTCTTTGCAGGGGTATTAAGAGGTGTTTGGACCAGTGGATTGATCTAGAAAGTTTCACAGTATGGATTTCTAGAAAAACCCTTATTTTGTGCATGTAAAAGGGAGGGTTCTTTGTTCAATAGACAAAAGGGATTTTATCTAAATTCTAAGGGTGGATTCAGTGGTTTTATGGAATTTTAATTTCTTCCCCAAAGTTTCAGAGGGTTTGGTGAAGTTTAGAGGGTACTCTCTTTGAAAAATAGGGCTAATTAAGTAGCCTTTTTTGTGGTAGGTGTATTGGATCTCTAATCTAGTCCAAAGGAGTAGGTATTGGTTCTAATTTATGTTATGTAATAGGTAAAAGGATATCTTAATTCATAATTTTTTTGATAGGTTTTTTGGAAGGTTTTTGAGAAAAGTCCCTAAAATTGGTTTTGCACTGCTACTAGGTTGTAATGATGAAAGTGGGAAAACTTTGAGAGTTTTTTGGATTGGTCTAATAGATCAATTTAATCTTGTTAGATTCCTCTTGAAGGAAAGTTGACACTTTGAGTGAGTTTGGGCCTCCTAGGTCTACATCAGAGTGGTATCAAAGCAAGGGAGTAGGTCTCTTGTGGGAGAAGGTTGAAGTTTTGTGTGTAATAAGAAGAAGGTAATTGGAGGAATCAAAATGCCTCCTAATGGGAATTTTGTTTCAAGGAATATTGACAACCACGACAAACAAATAGAAGCGTTGAAGCAGGAAATTGCTATGTTGAAAGCTAAAGGTAGGGTTCTTTTGGATGAAAGTGATACTGAAGAAGAAGAGACTTCTAGTGAAGAGGAAGAGATGGGTCAAAATCATGTGAGATTGGTGGAGATATTGAAGGCTATAAAGAAGGATGGGAATGGAAAAATAGATGTTCCTATGTATGGAGGATAACTTGATAGTGAAGAGCTCATGGATTGGATAGGGGATTTGGAGAACTAATTTGAGAGTGAAGAGATTGATGAAGAGTACAAGGTGAAGAAGGAAAAAACTAAACTAAAAGGACATGCTTTGTTGTGGTGGAATTTTGTGCAAGAGGAAAGGGAGAGACAAAGAAAGAGTAAGATCACTTCTTGGGAGAGGATGAAGACCAAATTGAAAGGTAAACTCCTTCCTTGTGATTATAATGTTCAGTTTCTTAAGAGGTTAAAAAATCTTAGAAAAAAGGATTTAGATGTGCAAGCATATACTCAAGAATTTAATAGGCTAAGTATAAGGACTAAACATGAAGAAGATGGGAAGAAATGGTTGCTAGGTACTTGAATGGTCCGAGGTATAACATTCAAGATGAAATTAGCTTGTTGGCACCAAAATTAGTTGAACAATGCTTTCAAATGGCAATGAGGGCAGAAGAAAAACTCAAGAGGAGACAAGAGAAGGTAGCAAGATGAAGAGGCAGTACTTCTAGGGGTAGAGGCACCACTTCAATAACAAGGAAGACTAAGGAAGACCATGAAGATGTTGATAAGAACAAGGAGCAAGCACCTAAAGCAAGAGGAGGATGGAGAGGTGGAAGAACTAACTTCAGACAAAGGAGAGATTTCAATGAGTTTGCAAGTAGGTGTTATAGGTGCAATGAATTTGGACACCCATCATTCAAGTGTACTCAAAACCAAAGTTCAACTTCAAGTGGTGATAGAAGGAGTGAAAGAAGAACTCAACTAATCCAAGAAGAAGAACGTTAAAGTTGAAGTAGACCTAGAGATCCAAAAGTGGGAGAAGTTGTCATGATGAGAAGGATCTTGTTGCAAGCACCTAAGGAGGAAGACATTAGCCAAAGAAGGAGTCTCTTTAGAACCTCATGCAAATGCAAAGGTAAATTATGTCAAGTTGTTATTGATTAAGGTTCTCAAGACAATATTGTGTCTAGGGAGATGGTAGACAAATTAAATCTAGAGAAGATACCTCATGTAGCACCTTACAAAATTTCTTGGGTGAATGATAGTCAAACCTTAGTGGTGAATGAGCAAGCCTATGTGGATTTCCATCTTAGGGAGTACAAAGATAGGGTCTTGCGTGATATATTTCCAATGGATTGTTTCCATTTTCTATTGGGGATACCATGGAAATTTGATAGAAGGTACATGTATGATTAGGAAGGATGATAAGAGTTTCAAACTAACTCCTTTGTAGGATAGTGTAGGAGATAAAGGTAAAACCAAGGTTGTGATTTTTGGCAAAAAGGAGCCTTTAAGGCTTGAGGACAGTAAGGACAATGTGTTTGCAGGTTTGGGGTAGGTTAACAGTGATAAGACAGTAGGTAAGGAGTACAAGAATGATGGAGGGACAGTAAGAATTCTAGTGGTACAAAATTTGGAAGATGGATTCTCCTGTAAGTCTAGTATAGTCAAGGTAAGTGGTGAAAGGTTTATAGGGAAGTATGGAAAATAGGGTAAGAAATTTGAGGGAAGGTTTGTGAAACAAGATGGCATCGTAATTGGGACCATTATATGTCCTATAGGTGAGTGCAATGCTACAAAGAAAGTGGGATTTTAAAGTGTAGAGGTTGATAAGCCTGAGAGTGCAAGGATGCATGATATTAATAGTGTTAAAGGATTGAGGATGGTGAGAAGAGGGAAATTTGAACAAAAGGACACAAGTCTGGTGACAATGATGGGAGGACAGAGTATGCAAGGAATGGTAGGGAGATACAAGTGTATAAATGAAACAAATAAGGTGATAGAAGAAAGTATGGTTAATGATTGTTTGTTTGTAGGTCTAAAGACTAAGATGGCATCAAATTTTGACCCAGGTATGAGGATGGAGAAGACATCAGGCATGAACATGAAGATGAAGGCCAATTTCAGTGTGCACATGGTTAAAAGGATAGAGTAGACCAAGAAATATAAATGTTTGAACCAGTTGAAGGAGGTTGTTGTTCAAAGAATGTATGGAGCATCAATGAGGCATGTGATGAAACTCTACTCTTGTGACAAGAGTCTTTTCTCTATGGGGGTGTATGGTGCATGATCACCTACACCTTAGAGATAACATTCAAGCATGTAGGTGGTTGGGGTATAGTGTAGGTCTTTTTTTCATGTTTTCACCATGAGTAAGGTCTAATAAGACCACTTCCAATGTAGTAAAAGGCTTGGGAGGCCACTTGAAGGGAAGAATGTAAAAGTTTTTTATAAGTTGCAAAGTTTGACATTAAAAGTTGTCAACTTACAAATTTGAAATGTAATAGGTTATTAGTGTTTAAAAAGTTATTAAGGGTAGTTATGCACATTGGAGGGGTTTTTTGAAATTTAAAAATGTATCAGAACATCTTGCAAGCCTGAATGAAGGGTCAATGAATGCATTTTTTAGGAGTATATGCTCTGTTCAACACCAATTATGTGATTTTACAAATTTTTTCTAAGTTTTTGGTCTAGTACAGACCCGTACAAGTGTGGTATGGTCTAAAAAATTTCATGTTTTAAAATTAAATGTGTTTACACATCATTTTTTTTTGGAAGACCAATCTATCATTTTGTAGAAGAAAATCCAAGAACACAAGGTCTACCCTATTTCAAAGCCTTAAGGGTTTGAAGGTCACATTACAATGATTCTCACCAATCCACCCACTTTTTTTGCACTATAAATCAGTGGATTGGTGTGTAATATGGTAGTTTAGATGTTTCTATGCTTTGGAAGGAAAGGGTGGCAATTCAGTTGACAATGGAGTGATTCCCTAGGTTGGGCAATGATGATTTTATCATGAAAATGAGAAACCTAAGTAGTGATTTTGAAAACCAATGAAGTTAATGGCCTTGTGAGTTTTCCTTATGTTTGTGTAGGGGTATTAAGAAGTGTTTGGACTAGTGGTTTGATCTGGAAAGTTTGGGAGTATGGATTTCTAGTAAAACCCTTGTTTTGTGCATGTAAAGGGAGGGTTTCTTGGTTCAGTAGACAAAATGGTTTGAACCTGAGTTCTAAGGGTGGATTTACTGGTTTTAGGGCATTTTAATTTCTACCCCAAGTTTCAGAGAGTCTGGTGAAGTTTAGAGGGAACTCTCTTTGAAAAAGTGGGCTAATTAAATAGCCTTTTTTTGTAGTAGGTTTATTGGATCTCTGATCTAGTCCAAAGGAGTAGGTATTGGTTCTGATATATGTTATGTAACAGGGAAAAGTTCATCTTAATCCACAATTTTTTTGATAGGTTTTTTGAGAGATTTTTTGAGAAAATTCACTAAAATTAATTTTGCACTACTACTAGGTTGTAAGGGTGAAAGTGGGAAATCCTACCTCTAATTGATTTCAAACTTTGAGAGTTTTTTGGATTGATCTAATAGATCCATTTAATCTTGTTAGATTCATCTTCAAGGAAATTTGACACTTTGATTGAATTTGGGCCTCCTAGGTCTACATCAAAAGGAGAAAAACCTAGTTGGAAAATAAAAACCCCTCTCCAAAATGAGAATTCAAAAGATTTAAGACCTTTTGAAAATATGTCCCTTGATGATAGGGACATGATGATGAAGAAATACTAAATCATATCAAATTTTTCAACTCTGATATTGATGAAATGGTATCTACTAGAATCAACAAATCTTCAAGTAATGTGGATCAAGATGAGAGATATAAAGCACTGCATGGGTGAACTGGTGAACACTACTTAACTAATGGATGGATTTTAAAATGAGTGGTGTTTGCGATGCTGAAGTTGGGTGGGAATCTCTTGGTTCTTTTCCTTTGGTGTGTGATGTCTCTAACAATTCTATCAAGTAGTGTGTGTCCCCAATGATAGTCACGGGCCTTGTGGGTCACCACCTATCCCTTCCACTACTTCTCAAAAGGTACCTTCACCACCAAAATGGAAAGCTCTTTTCATTGGTACAAATAAGGTTTACTCTGATAGTGTATAGATATGGCATTTTGGAGAAGGGATTACTATTAAAATCAAGGACCCATCCATTGATGGTTCTTTGGAAAAAATGGAGAATTCCCTTATTAAAAGGTTTGTAGTAAGGCCTTCATACATTAAATCTTTTCAAAAATCGGCATCCTCTCAATGGCTTGTTAAGGGTTCCTTTTCTATCTCTTCTCTTCACAAGGGCCTTTTCTTTTTAATTACCTTCACCCTTCATGAGGAGTGTTTGAATGCTTTAACTAGTGGCCCTGGTTCTTCAATAGATAGAGTTTAGCTCTGTGCAAATGGAACCTAGGTTTTAACCCTTCTACTCATTTAATAGATGCCCTCCAAACTTGGGTTTGACTCCCTAGGCTTCCCCTAGAAGTTTTTGATGAGGATTTTATTGCTAGTCTGGCTAACTCTTTTGGTAACTTTCTCTCTTTTGACTATGTCATCAAGGAATGGTCCAAGCTGGGGTTCACTCACTTATGGATTAAAATTAAACACAATAAAGTGTTTCCTTCCTTGATCACTCTAGATTCTAGCCTTGGTAAGTGGTTTCAAGATATTGAATAGGAAAATTTAGCTCTATTCTATCAAATTTTCTCTTCTATTGGCCATGTCTGCAAAGCTTGTCCTAAGTAGGTGTCAAAGGTTTCAACCCCCTCTAATAGGGATAAAAATAAGGCTCTCCCCTCCCCACACCAGGATAAAAGAAACTCCTTATATTTTCCTCCACAACTAGCACTAGAGTTGGTCTTTCCCTCTAGTCCCAAGATCTCTCATTCTTCTTTAGACCCTATCCTTTTTTGTGAGTGAAGAATGAATTTTTGGGTAGGATTTATAGACTACTCTTGCACTCTTAGGATGTTTCACCTAAAAGGAGAGATAAAACCCACTCAAAAGTCTAGGTGGTTCACTCAAATTAAGATATACATGATGTTATTAAGGCTAAATGAAATGATCTAAATGCAATTAAGCTATGAAAGTGAATGATTATGAATGTCAAACCTAAAAAACATGCAATGTTTGAAAACACAATGATGTTTGCATAAATCTTAAAATGAGGAATGAAAATGTAAACTAAACTAAACAAAAAGCAAGTTCTCATATTGTGTGCACCTAAGAAGCTAGAGAATACTAGAAAGAAATATAGAAATTTGAAAAAAACTAATTTTGAGCTGACTGGGATTCATTCGCCACCCTGGGAAAATTAGTCCCAGGTCAGGGTTTTTCTGCATAGGAGTTGTTTTCTACTAATTCGGTATCTATATCTGCATCTGACTGAAAATTTCACCTCAGGAGGGACTCATTTTCCATGCATGGTGAATTAGTCCACTTTCAAATTTCTATGATTTCAAATCTTTGTTTTGCACCTTGACACCTATACAACAATTTATGACAAAAACCTGAATCGAGATATCAAAAAATTATTACAAAATAGCTTAAAATATTTTTTCTAATGGGGGATTTTCCTTGGTCAAACTTCTAGTTCGCTAATCAAACCTTGAATGAATTAAAATTTTCATAAAACCCTAGCCTTAGATGTGTTAAAGACTAGGAAAATTTGAAGTTTGTCAAAAACCCTATTCTATTGTGCAAGAATAACAAATGCAAGTGTGATTTGTGTGATGCAAGATCTCAACCCTATAAATCTCACATTACATCAAAATATGGAGACAAATTGACATGCAAATGGAATGTAAATGAAATATAAACCTTAATCTGAAGATAGAGAAAAATGGAAGATGGAATCACTTTGAAAATAAGTCTTTAGATGTGATTTGATGGCTATTTGCATCTCCTCAACCTAGATTTGTCCATGATTCACCATAGGCATCCATCATCAACTCTTTTCAATGTTGAACTTTGATCCAAAAAGTGATCTTCAAGACCTGCAAAAACCCTAGTTTGCTGCCCTAAAACTTCAACTTTGCTAATTAAACTTGTTTTGGAAGACTTATCTTTAGAAATTGCTTTTGTGAAATTACTAAAAGATGTGTAAAATGACTAAAAATGAGTATTTATAAACAACACCTAATTTCCCCATTATTCAGACCTAAGAAGTCGACATTCACCAAAAAAATTAAGTTCAATTAACTAAATTCCAAGTCAAAATTGAATTTTCCCTCAAAAGGGACTCATTCACCACCCTTGGTGAATGGGTCCCACTAGAGGGGACTTATTCATCCAAGGTGGAAAATGGGTCCCACCAGTGGTTTTTGAAGATGGGTTTTCAAGATATGAATTAATTGAATGTTGTTTGTTGGGATTTAAGTGGTATTTTAGGTGAAACAAGCCTCTAGATCAAAAATAATGGGTCTTAGAGGCCTATAAATTTCATTTTTAAGGATAAATGATGCAAGGGGACTTAAAAGTGGGTCCAATTAGGTATGAAATTGTCTCTTTTTAGAAGAGGGTCCAATTTTCTATGACACATTTAGCCCCCACTTTCTCACCCATATGACTCTACATGCATATGTAAGCTAAAGGAATATAAATAGTGCATTATATTACATAAAATGATACTCATTCAAAAGTCGAGAGAACAAAGCCCCTGGTGTAGTTCTCTGCAAAACCACAACATTAGGAATGACATCCTACAACAAGCATTCATTAATTATCCAAAAATCCTTTTGTCTAACTCCTAGGAATCCAATTCAAGGGTAGATGTATGTCGCCCTTGATTTTGTCTTGCTTTACATGGGTGGAATCAAGGTAGCAATCTAGCCACATTGAATAAGGAACATCATACCGTAGAGCATTTCCAAGAACCATTCCATGTAACGATAGATGATTGATGATCTCAAGTGTAGAATCATGATTCCAACACATCAAATGGTGTCAAAAATGGATTCCATGAGCTCTCATTATCTTGATTTGATGAAAAGATGCTTTATGAACTCTTAAGATAAAATAACCCTAAGTTAATGCATAAGAGTAAAATGGATGAAAATAGGTTAAAAGAAGTAGAAGAAAGTAATTTTTCACTTAATATTACAATTTTCCTTCTTGTAGCTTGAGAGTGATGAGTGAGACGAGAAGATTATGAGTAGAAGGGATTACAGGCCTTCACGACTAGATATGCTTCGAGAGCAGGTGGCGCATGACAATCTGTATTATGATGTGAGTCACTTCTATAATTTTTTCCTTGTAATTTTGGAATGATTAATGATTTTTAATGTATGGAAAGGTTAATTTAGGATCTTGGAAAAAAGTTCGCAAAGTTTCCACTTTTTTTGCAAAGTTTCCCATTTGTTCGCAAAGTGTCCCTTTTGTTCGCAAAGTGTCTTGTTTCTTCACAAAGTGTCCCATTTCTTTGTGAAATGTCCTAAAAGGGTCATAAAGTTGATAGGGCTATTAGAAAAGCACATTAGATCTACTTTATCACATTTTCATGATGAAATATGTAAAAATTGAAGAGATTAGATGGATTTTAGAGCATTTTGTGATGATTTTTATAGGTCCCTAATCGGTCGTGATAGTGGCTAGGAGGGAGGTAGCTTACTTTTCTAAGAGATCACAATCCAATGCTATCAGCAACAAAGAAAGAGCATTTATAGACAATAGGTATCTATTGGGCATATTGTATGCCACCTATGAGATACCATGACGCCATGCTTATGGCCCTGTGCGAGTGTTGGGATATCGATACATGTACCTTTCATCATCCTACTGGGAATATGACCATCACTCTCAAGAATGTACACCACATTCTTTGAGTTCCTATTTGGGGAGAGCGGGTATATTTCTAGGGGAATCGGTCATTCCACGAGAAGGTGGATATGTAGTATTGCCTAGGTGGACCAGTTTATGATGAGTGTGTTAGAGCACAAATCAAGCTTCCCATGCTTCTATATTCACGAGCTCATGTTGTTAGATGAATTATGATGCATAAAGTGGCTCTTGTTCTCACTCCTAATGGATGAGCATGACACTTAGATGGAGGATTAGTAAATTTTATTCAAGGGATGTATGAGGATAAGATAGTCTATGTTGGAGGCCGCTACATCCTAGCACACTTATATTATGATCTTGGAAAATTTATGTTTCGAGAGATCAACAGTATGGTGGACTGCATGCTTTTGCAAGTGTGGTGCCTCGAGCATATTACATGTACTAGGCCTGTCAAATTCCATTCTGCTATAGTTGCAGAATATCCATAAGCATTTGGCTATCCTCTACCTTGCTTGTGGTAGTATAGAGATTTACACTTTTGGAGGGTAAGGTTTAATGGGTTGGAGGAGGACGTGATCTTATGGAGACCCTATCAACTCACTCTATAGTGGCCAGATCCCATAGGACAACTGAGGAGGATTTAGATGGAAAGGTTTATAGGTAGGAGGAATGACTATGTTGTACGAATTTTCTATTAAGGGTGAGTCGTGCGATAGTTTAGGCAGATGTAGACACCACCAAGGGCATGCCCCTTTATTAGACGATTAATGCAGAATGCCCAGAGGCCAGGTGATACTATTTGGCTTACTATAGATCATGTTCATGAGAGTGAGTTTGATGCTTCAGATCATGATCAACCACCATTTGCTAACACTAATGATCTTGGTAGCACAGATGAGCATGAGGAGTGGTGGTCAATGACATAACCAGCTCATTTGTTTCCCATGGATGTCCCTATAGCTAATGTAGGACTAGCATCAAATGAGGGAGATGAGCCAAAGGACAGAGTAGAGGATGTACAATATAGGCCATCATATATATTTACTGATGTTATTGATGATGAGTATGAGTTAGAGGCTAATCCTGACTATGAGGACTAGGATGGAGGAGGGGATGATGAGGAGGAGGACTATGAGGAGGATGATTATTACGAGGAGGAGCCAGCCCTCAGTGAGGGTGATGAGGTATCGATTGAGGATCGGTATGAGCTTGGAGGGTCGTCACATGCTTACATGACCAAATCATGTGTAGTAGCTATGGAAGACATAGACACCCAGAGTTAGAGAGAGCCTATCACATCCTTCATTCCCCCCAGAGAGTAAAAGGTTGATATTACTCATGCATTTTTAGACATAGGTGATGATATTTTTTATTTGATGCATGTACTTGAGTGTATTTATGTTTTATATTTATATATATATCATGATGATGTGTATTGATTATCTACCTTATCTATCTTTCATGAGTGATGAGAGACTAGTGAGAGTTCTATCGTCAGGCTTCCGCGAAGATAGTGCTTGCATCCATCGATGAGGAGGAGACAGATCCTGACTATGTGCCCCCACCGATCATGGATGAGGAGTGAAAGTCACTTAGACCTTTCATGAGGCTATGTGTAGTGTATGAGAGTGTCAGGAGATGAATTTTTTGAGCTAAGAGTGTATAAAAATTATCACAGACCTCAGTAGAGGGTTAGAGACTACATGCAGAGCTAGCACAGGTACGAGCGGAGAGGGATCAGATGGCAGAGGAGCATCTTTTGGTTGTTGGTCAAGTATAGGGTCTGGAGTATGCACTTAGACTCAATAGTTCATGGTCATGATCGTACACAACCATCTCACAATGTCTAGGGAGTGGATCTTGAGTGCCTGAGCTTGAGGGGTCGAGTTCTCATAGACCTTGGTGATTTTGTAGATTTATATAAAACTTTTTGATATATATATATATATATATATATATACATGCATATTTGGTATTTTTATGGCTTACTTAATGTGTTTGAATTTTAAATAAAATATGATTACTTAAATGACTTTAAGGTAAAAGTATTTAATTAATGTTTTCACGATTTAACAGGATTGATGAGATCTAATGTAAAAAAAATTCAGTTTTACTATAGATACAACATTGTTGATTAAATAAATATGTTAAATTAAATGCACCTTTAATTCATATAAGGATCTAACTTAACATAAAATAAGGGTGAATAATATGGATCCTAAAGTAAATTATAAAAGTAACTTAAATAATTACCCTAGTGTTCAAGACAAACACAAGATTAGTTGTGAAGAATGAAGCAATGTTAAAGTTATTTAGAATGACATTGAATTACTTTAGACAAAACTTCTTCAACAAACATACTATTCAAAGAGATTAAAGGTAATACCAAGGAAAATGTGTGACATTAATAGGTTCCTTAAGGGGTGTTCCATCAAGCTTCCTTAAGATATAAGCACCAAACCTATAACTGGTATCAACTATATAAGATCCTAACCAATTAGGGCTGAATTTATCTTTATCTTCATTGTCAACATTGGTATTAAGTTGATTCTTAGAAAGAACAAAATCACCCTTATGAAACATTCTAGGGATAAAATTTATGCTATGTCTTCATTTTAATTGTTTTATGTTAGCTTGCAGATGTTCAACAACATTAATGCGCTTTTCGTTGAGAATCTCAAGTTGGTGCAATTGTTGTTCTTTATAAGTGGCATCATCTATAAGTTCTTGGATAGCAATTCACAACGTAGGAATTTCTAACTCCAAGGGTATGATTGCATCAGTTCCATAAATGAGGCTATAGGGTTTGGTTCATGTGGATGATCTAACACTTGTTCAATAATCCCAAAGCACATAATGTAATTGTGTATGCCAATCTTTATGATGTTTGTTAATAGTTTTCTTGAGGATTTGTTCAAGAATCTTATTAGTGTTTTCAGCTTGTCCATTGGATTGGGGATAATATGGTGTGGAAAATCAATGTTGAATGTTGAATGTTTCAAGAAATTTCTTGACTTCATTATTCTTAAATGGGATACAATTGTCTAAAACAATTGTATAAGGGAGGCCAAAGCAAGCAATTATGTGTTCCAATATGAAACAAAAAAGTAGTTCATCAGTTGCAGAACAAAGAGGAATAGCTTCACCCATTTCGTGAAATAGTCTATTGCAGTAATGATAAATGTATGTACAACAGAAGAGGGACGTAATTTTTTTTCAATAAGATCCAATCCCCATACTAAAAATGTCCAAATGGGAACTTGGGCACATAACTCAAAAGTAGGAGCATGAGCCAAATTGCTATGTTCTTGACATTTGTAACATTGTTTAACATAAGTGAAGCAGTCCTTTTCCATATTTCTCCAATAATAAACCATACAAATAAGTTTTTGCACTAATTTTCATCCTCCAAAATGACCTCCATAGGCACCAACATGATCTTGTTCAAGTGCTATAGGGATTTTAGAATCCTTAAGACACCATAATAAGAGACCTTTGAAATATCGTCTATATAATGCATTGGCGAGGATCACATATTTAGCTGCTAGTTTGCATAAATTCTTTTGAGTGTTTGTTGTTGTAGGTTCAGGAACGGTACCATCTTTTAAATAGTTGTAAATTGTATCGTACCATTCGCACAAGTCATCTTGAGTTATTGGTAAAATTTCTTCTAATTGAGTGTCAATCAAAGGTTTCATGATGGGATGCATAAAACAGGTGAAGTCTGTGGAAGGATCATGTGGGGATATAAGAGAGGTTTCACTCACTATTCCATCTACATGCCTATTGTCTTTTCAGGGGATGTTGTCAATGGTGAATGATTCAAACTTCTCTAACAGTTTCATTGTAAGATCCTTGTATTTAGATAGCTTGTCATGTTTAGTTTGATATGTACATTAATTTTTTTTTATAACTAATTGTGAATCATCAAAGATCTTGATATGTTTAACATCTATTGTTAAAGTAGCCTACAAACCCACTATTAATGCTTCATACTCAGCTATGCTATTTGTGCACAAAAAATTTAGCTGATAAGACAAGGGAATAGGTTTTTTTTCAGGTGGAATCAAACCACTCCAACACTAGAACCTATTTTACACTTAGATCCATCAAAATACAACTCCCATGTTTTAATATCAATGGTCAAGACACTATCATCAAGAAAGGAGTCATGATTAGGTAGAGCAAGAGAAGGAGCGTCAAATAAGTGATCAGTTAAGGCTTTTCCTTTGATTGATTTTTGTGAGACAAACTTAAGGTCAAACTCAATTAAAAACATCACCCACTTAGCTAAGAGTCTAAAGAGGCTGGTTTTATTAAAAAGGTGTTTAAGAGGATCAAATTTTGTCATGACTTGTAATTTAGCATTTTGTAAACAATCTCACAATTTACTAGTAGTGAAGACAAGAGCTAAGAATTTTTTTTCAATTGGTGAGTATCGACTTTCAAAATCAATTAAGGTTTGACTGATGTAATAAATAGGATGTTCTTTGCCATGATCATTTTTTTGATCCAACAATGCTAGAAGACCATGGGCTGATGCGACTATGTACAAGATAAATAGTTTGTTTGGCACAACATGTTGTAAACTAGGTGGATTTTCTAGGTATTCATTTAAACTCTCAAAAGCCTATTTACAATTTGCATCCCAATCAAAAGGTACACCCTTTTTAAGAAGATACATGAAAGGTAATGTGCGATCAAATAAAGATGCAACAAAATGATGGATAGCTTGAATTCAGCCTTGTAATGTTTAGAATTGACAAATGTTCCTAGGAGGTGGCATGTCAATAATTGCATCAATTTTCTTTGTGATATGAAAAACCCCAAACTTTTACCACTATCTACACCAAAGATGCACTTTTTTGGATTTAAGCGCATATTATATTATTTTATTTTTTTTGAAGATTTACCGAAGAACATTTACATTGTATTGTCTTGTTAAGGATTTAGCAAGGATAGCACCAACATAATATTCTAAAATTTTGTGGATGTAATCATGAAAGATCAATTTCATTACTTGTTGATAAGTTGTGACGATGTTCTTTAAACAAAAGGGCATCACAACCCAAGAAAATTTTCCCCAAGCAGTGGTGAAGGTGTTTTTGTATTGATCTTGAGGATTAATAAGGATTTGATTATAACCAGAGAATCCGTCCATGAATGACAACAAAGCATATCCAACATTGGAATCCATAATCATGTCAATATTAGGAAGCAAAAGGTCATATTTTAAAGAGGCTTTATTCAAGTCATGAAAATCTATACATATCCTAATACAATTATCGGGTTTAGCAACTGTGAAAATGTTTGAGATCCAAGGAGAATAATCAATGGGTCCAATGAAGCTTGCAACAAAGATTTTTTCAAGCTTTACTTTAACATGCAAGGCTATGTTAGGGTGCATTTTTATTATCTTTTGATGAAATTTTTTAGCATTTTCAGCAAGAACAATGTTGTGGGTTACAATTTTCGGGTCAATTTCTGGCATATCAAAATATTTCCAAGAAATTTTTTTAGGAAAATCATGCAACAAAGTTGTAGTGTCCTCTTGTTCTTCATCATTAAGGCATTTCCCAATCTTAATAACTATGTCCTTATCATCAATGTCCATTGGCACATCAATTGTATCTCCTAAAGGTAGTGCATTAGATTTAGGAATCTCAAACTCGTGAGACTCTTCAATGATATCACTATTGTGTTTGCTTGGCAACAATCATGCCATAGGTAACCTGTTTCATGGAAGGAGTAGAGGATGTGTTATCATAAACTCCTAACATTTCTTTCAGAGTTTCATCAATATCAACATACTTCCATGATGGTGGTAAGTTCATATCAAGCAATTCAAGATGTTTGATTGTGAGTTGGTGTCTTGGTTGACATGTAATAGCATTGATGTTCAAAGTTGGTTGTTGAGTAGCTTTTGTCATTTTAGAAAAAGAATATCCCAATCCAGTTTTTGTCTCTTGTGTATTAGGTTTGATAGGAACATGAATAACGTGTTCATGTTTTCCACACCATTTTCTAGTATATCCTAGTTATTTCTCAAGTTCATAGCCTTTTCCATAAAGTCTTTCCATTTCTGTCAGAGTAGGTGGGGATTGATAATCTATCTCATCAAAATTTGTTGTGTATGTTGCATTTTCTTCCAAAGTAGAAGAGATAGATGTTTGAGAAGATTGTTCATAATTTTGAGTGGACATGATGGTTGGTTGTTCTTGTTTCTCATCTTTCTTTTGTGTGATTATGTATTCATCCATAAATGAAGGTATGAATTCTAAGGATCCCCAATCATCACCAAATAATTTATATGTCTATTCCTCATCATTGTGTTCAATTTCAAGAGGATCTATGTTGGATGTTGGAATTAATGTTTTCAAAAGACTTGTATCTCCTTTCTCAAGGTGCAAAAAATTTTTAGGCTTGGGGTCTATTTGAACTTGATAAATGTGATTGTTATAGACATATTTCATGATACGATGAAGGGTTGAAGGTGATGCATTTATATGATGAATCCATGGTCTACCTAAAAGAAGATTATATGAAAGATCATAAGGCATGACATGAATAGGAGTTTGCAAAGTAGCCACCCCAGCCATAATAGGTAAAGTGATTATATCGAGTGGTTGCTTTATTGTATTGGAAAATCCTCAAATTTTTATGGAATTAGGTATTATTTGTGACTTGTCAATGTACATTGTATCAAGGAGATTCACATTGCACACATTAAGGGCATAACCATTATTGATAAGGGTTTGTTTGATACCTATGCAATTGAATTGAGCAATTATCATAAAGGCTTCATTTTATTTTCACAAATCTAAAGGAGGGAACTCATGTTGGTGGAAGGTAATATCTAGATTAACTTGATTCATTCCATGGATTAAAGCTGCCACATCATTCAGAGTAGTACCAGGAAAAACTACAATTTGTTGTAAGGTTGTTTGAGGAATGGTCTAGTAATTTGGTGAGTTCTAAAGTAAATCCCAAAGGGAAATATTTGTAGGATTATTCTTTAATTTTTCAACAAGATCATACTCCTTTGTGTGTGGGAGGAAATGAGGAGCACTAAGCGGATTCAGTAAAAATAAAGAGGGTGGGGTTGGTTGCGGTGGTTGTGGATTGTTTTGGGCATTATATGTATGAGAAATAGTAACATTACTTGATTGATGCAACACATTGGTTTTAGGTGGGTATAGAGTTTACTCAGGTTTATTGGAAGGATGAAGTTTATGCAAGGGTGGGTAAAGAATGAGTTGAGGTTGAATCACATTAACATCCTTAGTTTTAGACTTCTCACAACAAACCTTCATGGATGATTTAAGTGAGATGAAATCCTAAAGGGAGTCATCTAACAAGTCCAAGTCATCACGACTAAAAGGTTTGAGGGGTAAGTTATCATCAATTGGTTTAAGTTGTTCAACATCAAAGGTTTTAATGTTTGTTATTGTGGGTTTGGCACAAAAAACCTTAGTTGATGACTTATGCGAGATGAAGTCCTGAAGGGATTCATCTAACAAGTAAAGGTCATCACAACCAAAAGGTTTGAGGGATATGCTATTGTTAGGTGGTTTAGGTTTCTCATTGCAAGCATTAGAGGATGAAGTGAGTGAGAGGAATTCCTAAAGAACTTCATCTAACTTATGTACATCATCACTACTAAGGGGCTTGGATGAGATAGTGTTTCTAAATTGAATCATTTTTTTGAAAGGTCGGTTGGGTTTTTTTGTTTTTTGTTTTTATGTATCAATGAATCTGATCGAAAAGGACAAGGAACAAATACTAAAAAGGAAAGTTGCATAAATCTAAGACTATCCATAAATGCCATGAAAGAAAATGATGTTTATGATAATGAAATAGAAGATAACTAAACTATGAAAATAAACTGCAAGAAACAAAAAATGTGCAAAGTAAGAAACTAAATTCTGGAAACTCTGATTCAAAAATTGCAGTGGGAATGATTCACCCAAGGTGGAGAATGAGTCCCAAGGGAGGTATTTTTTAGGATTTTTCTAAATTTCTTTACTTTTCTTAAGGTTTTCAGGTCTATACAATGTAGATAAAGATTGATAATGCAAAATTTTGAAATGAAATGAGATGTAATAATGAATTCTAAATGATATTTTCACTAATGCAAGCTTTCTAAGAAGCCGCAGGATGCAAAAAACAATGCATTTGAGTCCTAAGATGCACATGCAAATGCAAATAAAAATGATATGATGTTCAATATATAGGTTCACCAAAATGAACAGTGGATTTTTGGGTAGGATTTATAGACTACTCTTGCACTCTTAAGATGTTTCACCTAAAAGGAGAGAGATAAAACCCACTCAAAATTCTAGGTGGTTCACTCAAATTAAGATATGTATGATGTTATTAAGGCTAAATGAAATGATCTAAATGATCTAAATGTAATTAAGCTATGAAATTGAATGATTATGAATGTCAAACCTAAGAAACATGCAATGTTTGAAAACAAAATTATGTTTGCAAAAAGCTTAAAATGATGAATGAAAATGTAAACTAGACTAAACAGAAAGACATATATCAGAATGTGTACACCTAAGAAACTAAAGAAGACTAGAAAGCAATCTTGAAATGTGACAAAACCTGATTTTGAGCTGACTGGGACTCATTCACCACCCTAGGCAAATCAGTCCCAAGTCAGGATTTTTCTACACATGAGCTATTTTTGCTAATTGTGTGTCTCAATCTACATCTGACTAAAAATCTCACCTCATGACAGACTCCTTCACCATGCATTTAAAATCAATCCACTTTTATTTTTTTATGATTTCAAATATTTGTTATGCACCTTGACACCTATACAACACTTTCTAACGGAAACCCAAATTGGGATATCAAAAATTTCTTGCAAAACAACTTAAAATTGTTTTTCTAATAGGGGGTTTTCCTTTTCCAAACCCCTATTTGGGTAGTCAAGCCTTGAGTGAATAAAAATCTACATAAAACCCTAGCCTTAGATGTGTTAACGACTAGGAAAGTCTGAAGTATCTCAAAAACACTATTCTATTGTGCAAGAATAAGAAATGCAAGTGTGATTTGTGTGATGCAAGATCTCAACCCTATAAATCTCACAACACATCAAAATATGGAGACAAAATGACATGCAAATGTAATGTGAATAGAATATAAACCTTAATTTGAAGATAGATCAAAAATGGAAGATGGAATCACTTTGAAAACAAGTCTTTAGGTGTGATTTGATGGCTAGTTGCATCTCCTTAACCTAGATTTGTCCATGATTCACCATAGGAATCCATCATCAACTGTTTGCAATGTTGAACTTTGATCCAAAAAGTAAGCTTCAAGACCTACAAAAACCCTAGTTTCCTGCCCTAAAACTTCAACTTTGTTTATTAAACTTGTTGTCGAAGACTTATCTTTAGAAATTCCTTTTTTGAAATGACTAAAAATGAGTATTTATAAGTAGGAAAACCTAATTTTCCTATTATTTATACCTAAGAGGCCAACATTCACCAAACAATTAAGTTGAATTAACTAAATTCCCACTCAAATTTGAAATTTTCCTCAAAAGGGACTCATTCGCCACCCTTGGCAAATGGGTCCCACCAGAAGGGACTCATTCACCCAAGGTGGTGAATGGGTCCCACTAGTGGTTTTTGAAGGTGGGTTTTTAGGATATTAATGAATTGAATGGTTTTTTGTTAGGATTTAAGTGGTTTTTCAGGTGGAATAGGCCTCTAGATCAAAAATAATGGGTCTTAGGGGCTTATAAATGTCATTTTGAAGGATAAATGATGCAAGGGGACTGAAACATGGGTCTAATTAAGTGTGAAATTGTCTCTTTTCTTAAGAGGGTCTAATTTCCTATGACATAGTGAGGTTGGTATTATTGTGCCCCTTTGGCACCTATTCAACCCTCCTCTAGGGTATTTATGCTCCTAGAATCTTCCTTACCCATTGATACCCTCGTCTCTCTACTCCCTTCACAACGTTTGACCATTGACCAATGCTTCCCTAATGACTCACCTTTGTTAGTTACTTTTTCTATTCTTGAGGAACCCTTGCTCCATGGAGGTCTTTCTTTCATCCCTTGTGGAGCCTTCTCGACCTTAGCTTTCCCTTGTGTGGGCCCCTCTACTCCTACCCCTTACTAGATGGTGTTGATTCCCTCTCCTAAGGGTGTTTCCACTATAATTTTGGTGGGGTCACCAAGCTCATCCTTGTTGGAAAGTCTAAGAAATTCAGCCAATAATGGAACTAGTTCTAAAATACCTATAGGAAATTATCTAAAATAACCAAATAGAAGAATACAACCAAATATATTGCTTATGGGATCCAGACAACCTTGGAGCATATTGGCTCCCAAAGAACTAAGAAATGGTGATCCTCTCATGGAATATTTGTTGATCCTCTGATGGAATATTTGGGGGCTTAATAAGCTCCATAATAAGCACAATATTATATATCTCATAAAAGAATACAATCCTAAAATTTTACTTATACAAGCAACTAAGATGGTTGTCGTGGACTTTGATAAATCAAGTAAGTATATTAGGACCAATGCCCTCTATTTGGTGGTTGATGTGAATGGGGCTTCTGGTGGCTTGGACACCATGTTGAAACCTTTCCTCACTAGCTCTCTTATATCTAAGGACATAAAATTTCTCAATGTCTACTTTTATCAGGGCTATGGTGTACATGAGTTGATTCTTTCTAATGTTTATATTCCTAATAACATTGTCCTTAGAAGAAATACCCTATCCGGTCTATTGGGATATAGAATTTCCTTTTGTCTCAATCATTGGATGTTGTTGGGTGACATTAAAACCCCTCTTTTCCCTTCCAAGAAGATGGGTGGTTACAACAATTTGACTAACAATATGTTGGATCTTAAAAATTTCCTTCTTTTGGGCAGCCTAATTGATATAGATATTGAAGGTTGTTCTTTCACTTGGTCCAACAAAAGGGTGGGAGATAATATTTTTTAGGTCAGAATCAACTATTTCCTTGTCTCCTCTAATTGGGATATTTCATCGTAGGTAAAAATAGAAAGTTGTGTCACACTTTATAAAGGTAATAACCAACACTGATTAAACTTTTAAAAATTGAATCATTAAAAAGTGCCATATATGTTATGAATATTCAAATGATGTAAACTATAAAAATGTGTATTTTATGTTGAACATCCAGAATGCTAGGAGGGGTGGTGAATCAGTATTCCATAAAACCACAATAAAATACATATAAACATTATCACAATTCTGACTAAATTAGAAAGAGGGAACATAAAAGAAAATCAATGCAACCATACACATGAACACCAATTTTTTTACGTGGAAAAACCAAAAAGGGGAAAACACGGTGAGAGTTAACTCACAATATATTATATCAAAATACAAAATATTACAAGGCTCATTGTCCTTAAAAAGGCTCACTACCTGAGTACAAAATATGGATAACCACCAAGATACAATGATAGTGGCTCACTGCCAAAAGATTGAACTAATAGAATACACCTTCAATGTGCAATGTTCAATTTCAATAAAGCTAAAAATATGAAGTGTTGCCTCACACAACTGTCACTCAATTAAAATGCATTGATCCACAACTGATAAAGAATTTAGGCTCATATCTTCACATACCCCTTAATCGCTTTCACACTCATACTTCACACCCCTTTTTTAATTAACTTCTCATTCTATATATATATAAGTATATCTCTATTCATCAATTAGGTCAACCTAATTAGATGAAGAAAAAAACTAGAGCTGTCTTTGTCAACACCATATATGATTTAAACATTTTATCCATTTAGTGCATAATACCAAGTCATCTAACATCCATAAATCATAACTATTCTCCTTTACGTATTGCATACGCTAGGTCATCAAATAATATAACATAATTCATAGAATTTGAAACCAACAAATAATCCTCAAAGAAAACACCAAGTCTAGATCTGAGAACACATCAATTTACCATCATATCACAAACATAGAGACTACCAACAAAACCGCAGCATAAGAATGTTTACCTTAATAAAATGTGGAGTCTCCCACATAGTATGCCAAGCAAGGAACAATAGTAAAATACAAAGTTGAACTCTGTCAAAGATAATTTTTTTCTCACAACCAATAAATTATCAAGATATAGGATATAATTGTCTCAATGAGTCATGATAACATGGTTAAGAGATTAGAGTCATATCAGATCATGCGGTGAATTCCAAACTCAAATACCAACACACTGATCCATCACAAAAGGGAATTACTAATAGAGAACAACTTTTGGTAAACCAAGTAGGCTTATCATATAGTTATCACCATGTTGACATCAATCACAACATAGGAATAACTAACAAAAACCATCCATACTTCATGCTCATGTTGCAAGGCTTCCATAATCCCAACAATCTCGCCCTTTGGCATTGATGGCAACATGCATGACAAAAACATTTTCCAATAGAATCCAACTGAATACTCTGAATACTCCCCCTATCAAAATTATTCTTCACAAAAAAAATTTATTTTATCTCTCTATCTCTCCCACTCTATCTTTCGATCTCTATATCTCCCCCCCTTTGACATTAATGAAAAAGGATTGGGACTAGTATATATACATATGCATCAAAATGTAATAAAAAAGATTGAAAAAAAATTGAATTGATGTGAAGAAGAACATTTGAGACTCTCCAAGATGACCTTATGTGGAATTTTTCCTTATTCCCATGAACCTTTTTCACTTATAAGAGTCTTGTATAATAGCTCAAGCTAAGTCAAGGACTCTACACCATCTACTAAAGTATTGGAACTAAGATTAATATTTGATAATTCACCAATATAGCCAAGAAGACTAGAAATAGAAGTGTTCTCAAGTTTAATCATGTATCCAAGTGCTAAAAACTTCTTGATAACTTATGTCCTTTGATATTGCAGAGAAAAATAATTTTTTCTGAAGATGCACAATGTAAAACCACCTCTAATTATCTCTATCTTCTACTAACCTGTATGTATATTCCTGAGTGCTCATTTGGGACTCACTCATCCTTATCTTATTTCTTACGTTTACTGTCTTGCCAAAGTAATCAAGGAAAAAATAAAGTAGTTCTTGTGCCTCTTCTTCACAAACTTGTGCACTCTCCAATTCCTTCATCACTTGAATGTGTGCATTTACACATTTTTCCTTTATATCTTCCAAATTTCCTTCATCAGACTTGATTCCAGCAGGCACTTTAAGTCCAAAGATGTAGACCTTCAAAGAATCAATCATTCCTTTGAGATTCCCCACAATAGAAATAGATGAATAAAAATTAGCACTAGGAATGACCTTATGCAATTCTTTAAATCTATTTGAATATTTATTCTTTCATGCTCATGTTCAAACTCACTTCCTTCTACAACTTCTTGGTTAACAACACTCTTCCTTTTCTTCCTTTTCTTAGTTATGCTACTCGAGGTACCTTCTACATTGAGATTTTTAGGGATTTCCAAAATAACTTTAGCATAATTATTAACTTCAGCCTCTAACACTTCATAATCTAATTCAAATATCCATACCAACATTGATTCAACTGCTTCCATGTTATAGAAATCTGTAGACACAAGAAAAATTGATGCTTCCGGAGTACCCTTCAACAACACTTACTAGAATCCTAAAAAATTCTATTCAACCTCTTCTAAAATGCTCCAAACAATGTAGTAGGGGAAGTTTCTTGTGCATTTGAACTACCAATATTTATCATTAAGTTATTTATTTGATGTAAAATAGGCTTTGTATTTGACCATTCTATCCTTCCTATTACGGGTAATTATCTCAAAAAGTAAAAGAGTAGATAGACAAAAATATTGCCATACTAGAATGTATTCTTCTTACTCTTCTTGATTTCCTTTAAATTTTTCAAAATTTGTATATGAAGTGATTCAAACAAGTCATAATCCATAACTCTTTAAACCATATCAATAGCAATATGTATAACAATAGTAGAAATTGTGAGGTCATTGTTAGGGATACAAACTTGTTATCGATGACCATAGCAACATACGTGATTATGAAATCAACATTTGATCTCAAATAAATTAATTTTCCTTCAATATTTGTACTGGTAACCTCATGTCACAAATATTTTGGCACCCTTATCCTTTCTAGCATTCTAGGGTTTTTCACCTAAAAGGAGAAAGAAGGGCCAAAATGGGAAAAGATACACTCAAATTCAATGCAATATAGATGGAAAATGCCTAGATGAGATAAAATAAATGCAAAATAACTGATTAAATATATTTATTATTAAGTGAAAACTATTGAAACACAAGTTTTTTGAAAACACATTATGTAATGGAAGAACATCTAGAAATGAAAGCAAACTGTGAAAGAATTTGATGAAACTAAAGAAGTGCACCTGAGATCTTGATGAAGACCAAAAATAACTTCTAGAATTCTTTTGATCTTAATTTTTAGGCCTAGTGGGACTCATTTTTCATTCTAGGAGAATCAGTCCCAATTCTATGAAACTATTCTCGGGCCCGTTTCGGACAAATGGTATCCAAAAATATAGAAAACCAAAATCAAGCCTATAAGTGGGAATCATTCACCACCCATGGCGAATGAGTCCACTTATAATTTCTAAATATTCAAAGGTGGAAATTGAAGTCTTCGGTTTTCTCTTCGGTTCCTGACAGGTGTTTGCCTCCAAAAGTCTGATTTTTGAACATAAAAGTGATTTTTTATTGATAGTTTTCCTTAGAGAATGAAGAGAGGACTTAAAAAACTTTGCAACTTGATTTTTAATGATTTTCAAGCTTCCAAGATGCCTAAATATGAGAATACACAAGAAGAGAAGGAGAGATGTTGGATGTTAGGTCATGGAGGTTTTCCTTGGTCAAACCCCTTTGTAGGTAATTAAACCAAAGTGATGAAAGAATGTAATGAAACATGAAAAAATGAACTTAGTACCTTGCCATGATGTTTGATCTTGAATTTCTAGAACAAAAGATGAAGATTCTACCCTTGAATGTCTTTCGAAGCTATCTTGATGGCTTGAAATGATAAAACCCTAGCTTGTTTGACTTGAGATGGAATAGTGATGGATGAATAATGAAGAATGGTTATGATTTAGGGTTTCAAGAATTGATTTTATAGTAAATTATTCTAATTTTCCCATTAATTAGATCCCTAAGGCTGACATGAATCAGTCCCACCTAGCATGGACTCATTTTCCACATATGGTGAACTAGTCCTAGTGGGGCCCATTTCCCTACTAGGATGCTAGGAATTAAGGAAATAAGATTTATATGGTGACTTTGTTAGTTATTTCATCAAATTATGCCTTGGGATGCATAATATGGGGTAATAGGGGTCTATTAGTGATTATGTAAAGGTCAATTAGGGATTGAGACACAAAATTCAATGTGAAAGTGTGATTAAATGAACTTTACAACATTAAAATGAGGTCCACTTATCCTATAAAGGTACAATATACAATGTGAATGTGTAGGACATATTAAAACACTAGATTATTATTAAGTTTAATTTACAAACCTTCTAGATTGATGTGAATATAATGTTGAATTAAGGGAAAGATAGGTCCATTAAGTCTAGAGAGGCGTGAAAGTATTTTTTAACACTTTACAACACCTTTACAAGACACCCATAAATGCATGTTAATCAATTTGCAAGGGTCCAAGAGCTAGTGTGGATGTGTAAAAAACCTCACAACACTGAATCAAGGCCTCATTGAGTCCAATGTATCATCAATTATTCCTTAAATCAAGCAATTTTCCTTTTTTCTATGATACATTTAGCCCCCACTTTAGTGAGAGGATGAGCTTGCTTCAAACTCACACTGAAGTAGACATTCAAGAGAGATCCAAGTATACAAATGTAGGTGAAAAAGAATAACAAAGATCAAGAAGGTTGTCAAGCCCCCATGATCCAAGATCCTAAGTCAAACTATCAAGATACATAATCATGTAATGGAAAGAACTAAAGGAAAGAAGAACGGGGTGGAAATGACGTGCTCACTCTAGGGCCACAAAACATTAGGTCATCCACAGGGTGAGTTGTCCCAAAGAAGTGATTTAGTGAGAATGTCATTCCATTGTGTCATCTTCCCATCGTATAATGATAAAGTCATGCCAATTTGTTGGCTTCCCATTATAAAAACCATACCAAAGTTATGCTCCTAAAAAAATTGATAAGCCACAACAATGTAATGCTTTTTGTAAAGAATTTTGCTAAAGGGGATTTTTGTGTGTTCATGTAAGGTGTTATTCTTAGGGAATATTGTGCCTAATGTCTCCAAGAGAGGACAAGTTAGGATTTCATATCGTTATCCATGGGATGCCTCATTCATATCAAGCCACATTAGTTGATCGTACACTCTTGGAAGGCATCAAACCCAATGAAACCACCAAGAAGAGGACACATCACAAGAAAAAGAAAAATCACACCATCTAATTTGCACAAAGATGTTGTCTATGTATGCCTCAACTTTAAAGAAGTTGCTACACCATTACTATGAGTAATTGCTACACCATTATCGTGAGCTTATTCAAAAATCCCTATGCCAAGTCATGTTTTCGATAAGCTCAATCATGAAGAAAGGGAGTATGTCACATGCGATTCAATCTTAAGACATGTTGTCCACATCTCAAGCTTGATCTTATACCTTCATGAAAGGTTAACGACTAGCCAAAAGAAGCAATGAAAAGTGACATATGAGAAAAAGGCTACTTAACCCCTCACCCTCACTTAGTGCAAGACAAGGGTGATCCTAAAGTGGATGATGATATGCTACCCCTTGCAATGGATGTAAAACATGCAATAGTGACTATGCTATTATCCTACAACCATTACATGGAAAGGAGAAGCAAATAATGTTATTTAATTAGACAAGAAAACAAAGTTTATGCGCTATACATTATTAATGAGATATCTATCAATTTAGGATGTACCAAGGGTAGAGTTTTCTTAAAATAATCTTGTGTGATAGTATTGATGTGGAGTGAATGTTTGTTGTATGGGTGTATTTCTATGAAAGGACAATCACCTAGACCATGATTTGGAAGAATGAGGTTGGGTTATGGGGAGATTTTTGTTTGTGTAATGGTGGATAAAGAATGATAGGATTCTTAAGTGTGTCCAAAATAACCTTAGCACACATAGGGGGATGATTAATAGTTGGATTATTTTGAGTAACAATAGTGGTGATATGAGAAGAATGCTTTATTTGGTTGTCTTCTTTCTCTAAGGTATCATTCTTATGTTCCATAATATTGACCCTAGGAGGAGAGCTAATATGTTCATCACATGTCACAATTGGACTTGGAAAGATGGCTTCATTTCTCATAGGAGAGGCATCAAGAGAAGGATAACTAGGAGTTTCATGTTTACCAATGGTTGGACTTTTTTGTTCAAATAGATTTTCCATCATGATATCTTCTAACATTAAACTATCTCCTTCATATGTAGAGAATATATTAGGAGAAGAAAATGGTTGATTGTCATGATTATCTATACTTACATCCTCATGTCCTAGAATGTCATCTTGAGTAGGAGAGGTAGGATTTTCGTAGCTCTCAATCATATCCTCCACACAAATCTTTGTGTCATGATCATTCATGATTGTATCCTTACATAGGAAAGAAGTTTCACAAGTAGGGGAGGTGTTGGGAGATGTATGGGGATGAGGTAAGGTAGTGGAAATGACTTCAACATCGTGTGTCATAATGTCTTTCTAAGGGGGAGGAGAAGGAAGACAAGTAATAATTTCATGATCTTCAATGATTGTGTCTTCTTTCATCAAGATACCGTCATCACCAATGGGAGAGATATCAGGACAAGAACAATTATGATTATCATGAATACGATGCATGCATCCTTTTGTGTCAAATATTTAGTGGATGATCTTAGTGAGAGGAAGTCCTTAAGGGCTTCATCGAACATGTATAAATCATCACTACTAAAGGGCTTGGATGTTATGGTTTTTCAAAATTGAATAATTTTTTGAATTGGATCATTAGATGTTTTTTGTCTTTTGTTTTCATTTGCAAATGAATCTGATCTAAATGAACTAGAAACTAATGCTGAAAATGAAAATTGTAAGTCTAAGTGTCATGATTGTAAACAATGCTTTTTTCCAATGATTTAAATGTAAGAGAATCTATGAAAAATTAAAATGTAATGTAAAGACAAAGGATGAAATAAAAAATTTCAGATTTTAAATAAAGTAGTTTACTGATGACACTATGCAATAATATGAAAGAATAAAAGAGTGGAAGTGAAAATGTGAATTTTAACAATGCAGGAAATGAGCTAATGTAAGAAATCTAATGAAATGCATGATGCATAAATTCAACCAACTGATATAGATAACCGATGGCAGAAAATAGAAGAATAAAAATAGGGTTCTCAGCTCTCTAAAAGGTAGTTTCAGGGGTCAAAAGGGACCGATTCACCCAGGATGGTGAATGATTCTGAGTGGGGATTTTTTTGAGATTTTTCAAATTTTTCTGAGGGACTTTTTATGTTTTTTGTGCTATAAGATGCAGACCTAAAATGAAAATGCAAAATTTGATAAAATTTTAATTATTTTAGATGCCAAAAATGTAACCTAAATGCACTTTTCATGAATGCTAAATTTGAAACCTTAGAATGTAACTTAACTAATGAAAAATGAAATGCAAGCTAACTCTAGGATGAGGATGGAATCCAAATCAAACAAGGAGATATTCAAAAATTAGGTTCACCAAAATTTACCATCAATTTTGTGGTGTGTTCTATAGGCTTCTCTTGCACTCTTAGGGTTTTTCACCTAAAATGAGAAAGAAGGGGCCAAAATGGGAAAAGGTACACTCAAATTCAGTGCAATAGAGATGAAATATGACTAGATGAGATAAATTGAATGAAAATAAATAATAAAATCTATTTATTATTAAGTGGAAACTATTGAAATACAAGTTTTAAAACACATTATGTAATACAAGAACACCTGGAAATGAAAGAAAACTCTAACAAAATTTGATGAAACTAAAGAAGTGCACCTAAGATCTTGATGAAGACTAGAAATGACTTCTGGAATGCTATTGATCCTATTTTTTAGGCCTAGTGTGACTCATTTTCCATTCTGGGTGAATCAAACCCAATTCTATAAAACTATTTTGGAGCCCATTTCAGACAAATGGGTATCCAAAAATGCAAAAAACCAAAATCAAGCTTGGAAGTGGGATTCATTCACCACCCATGGTGAATGATTTGGATTTTGAATTTCTAAATATTCAAAGGTGGAAAATGAAGTCTCCATTCTTCTCTTTAGTTCCTGGCAAGTTTCCACCTCCGAAAGTCTAATTTATGAACCTGAAAGTGACTCTTTGTTGATATTTTACCTTAGACAATGAAGAGAAAACTTAAACAACTTTGAAACTTGATTTTTAATGATTTTAAAGCTTCCAAGATGCCTAAATTTGTGAACACACAAGAAGAGAAGGATATATGTTGGATGTTAGGGCATGGGGTTTTGCCTTGGTCAAATCCCATGTTGTAGGTAATTAAAGCAAAGTGATGAAAGAATGTAATGAAACATGAAAAAAAAGAACTTAGTACCTTTCCATGATGTTTGATCTTTAATTTTTACAACAAAAGATGAAGATTCTACCCTTGAATATCTTTCGAAGCTATCGTGATGACTTGAAATGATAAAACCCTAGCTTGTTTGACTTGAGATGGAAGAATGATGGATGAATAATGAAGAATGGTTATGATTTAGGGTTTAGAGACTTGAGTTTATAGGAAAATCTCCTAAATTACCTGTTAATTGGATCCCCAAGGCCGACATGAAGAAAAATTAAACTTAAAACCTATTTTTTCCCGCTCAAAAGTAAAAATTGACTCAAATGGGACTCATTCACCACCTTGGGAAAATCAGTATCACTTGACAGGGACTCATTTGCCATAGATGATGAATTAGTCCTAGTGGGTCCCATTTTCTAGCTAGGATGCTAGGAAGTAAGGAAATAAGGTTTATATGGTGAATTTGTTGGTTATTTCATCAAATTATGCCTCTGGATGCACAAGATGGGGTAATAGGGGCCTATTAGTGATTATGTAAAGGTCAATTAGGGATTTTGACACAAAATTCAATGTGAAAGTGTGATTAAATGAACTTTACAACATTAAAATGAGGTCCACTTAGCCTAGAAAGACACAATATCCAATGTGAATGTGTAAGACACATTACAACACTAGATTATCATTAAGTTTAATTTACAAGCCTTCTAGATTGATGTGTGAAGATGCAATTAAATACATTTTATAATGTTGAATTAAAGGAAATATAGGTCTGGACATTATGTCTAGAAAGGTGTGAAAGTATTTTGCAACACTTAACAAAACCTTTACAAGACATCAATAAATGCATGTTATTTAATTTGCAAGGGTCCAAGACCTAGTGTGGATGTCTAAAACACCTCACAACACTAAATCAAGGCATCATTAAGATCAATTTATCATCAACTATTCCTTAAATCAAGAAGGTTTCCTTTTTTCTATGGTACACCTCAATTATCTCTTGCTCATCCATAGCTTTCTATTTGGGGACTAGTCCAGAGGAACACGCCAGTTATAATTGTTTCTCTTGTAATTACATTTGCCTCATCAATCCACACAGTGTCATCATTAATTTTACTCAACACTATTTGAATATACTTTTTCTCAAATTCAAACAGATGGAATTTCCTCCAAATATCCAACTTTTTCTCAACTAACACTTTGTAGGCATCATGGATCTCTTTTATTTCACTCTCCTATAGCATGCTCAACTAGACTAACAAAATATATTTTTCCTTAATATAAAAAAATTCATAGATATATTCAATGGGAAACACTCTCAGAGGGATGCGAGAGAATGGACCAACAAACTCTTTTGACACATTCCTCAAATATCTCTTCAAACTAACTTGCACTTTATCCACACTATTCACAACCTTTGAATTATCCATAGGAATAAAAATGAAATATTGTAGAAATAGGAATACCTTTATAAATTCCAACGAGAAATGTATAGATATCCTTCTTTTGGAGCTCACTTCGAACCCACTTGATGTCTTCTTCAACCTTGAAACTTTGAATTTCTCTCTAAACTTCCTTTGCATGCTTCTCTTAAAATACATAAGCCTTTTGAGTTATCTAAATTTATTCCTTCCATTCCTAATACTTTTACAATAAATACTTCAACTTACAGGTAGATTACCTTGAGAATTGTGTACACCTCCATTCTTTCAAATTATGCAGACTTCATCCTTCTCACATGCAACTGAGAAAATACATTAATTTTGTTACCACATTAAATATAATTATATCATGATGTGACACAAGCATCGATGAGGGGATTTATTACATTTTCTAATAATTGCTCCCCCTTAGCCACTGCTTGGCTCAAAAATTGAGGAGAGTATTTGCACTGGAGGTCGACATAGATAAGACTGATGATTCAAATTCCTTTCTCTAAATACTTTTTATTTTCTTTCTTATTTCTTCCCAATCAATGATTTGATCATTCTTCTTCTCTAGCTAATTATTTTTGCTTCATTTGTAGTTATTACGAGGGTGTTTTGGATTGCTTCACTTACAAGAAATAACATTCTTCTTTCCATTCTGTCTTTTATTCAACAAACTAACTTTATATGGAAAATCTTCTTGTACTTAAGACATTTTCTGGAGAATGATAAAGAATCATTCATTTTACTTTTGCAGTCCTTTGCCTTATGACCAAATTTCTTGTAGTTATAACAAACACCATTGAAAGATAAATACTTTTAGCATCATGTCATTTGATAGGAGTTCTTTTGGAATTATTTCTTAGATCCTTGATTTTTCCATCTTTGCACTGAGTCTTCTTGTTAGTAGATTGCTTCACTTTAGAATTTTGACCTTCCTCAAACCCTAAACCACTCATCCATTTCTAGTTGCTGAGAAGTAATCAATTCATCAAGCATTTCCAAGCTTATCTTATATTTGTATTAAAAAATTGTTTCCTTTTCCATATCAGATCTAAATATTTTTGCTTCTTCCTCAAGCTTTATGCATTCATCCATTTTCCTATGAATTTCAATTTCCTAGCATTCTTCATTTCTTTTCTTCTCATCCAATTTTTGCAGAAGGTTGGAGACAATTTCATCTACCTTAACCAATAGATCACATGCTTCAACACTTTTACTTTGTAGCTTTTCAATATCCTCATTCACTTTCATCAACTTGTCCTTTAGATCTTCTATTCCTTTTAAATATTCATCAATGACCACTTCTAGAGGAAAATATTTCTTATACTCAAATTATGGGACCTTCCTCAAGTTGTTAGGCTCCTTATTAGGAACCAAGATTTGATACCAATTGTTGAACATCCAGAATACTGAGAGGGGGGTGAATCAGTATTCCATAAAATGACAATAAAATCCATCTAATAATTACCACAATTTTGATTGAATCAACAAGAGGGAACATAAAAACAAATCAATGCAACCATACACATGAACACTAGGATTTTATGTGGAAAACCCAAAATGGGGAAAACCACAATGAGGATTAACTCATAATATATTATATCTAGATAGAAGATATTAAAGGGCTCACTACCAAAACATTGAGTTGGTAGAATACACCTCCAATGTGCAGGGTTCAGTTCCAATGAAGCTAAGAATATGAAGTACTATCTCACAAAACAGTCCCTCAACTAAAATGCATTGATCCACAACTGATAAATCATTTAGGCTCAGATCTTCACATACCCATTAATCCTTTTCATGCTCACACTTCACACCCATTTTTTCATTCACTTCCCATTTTATATACATAAATACAAGTATATCACTATTCATCAATCAAGTCATCCTAATAAGATGAAAATAAAATAATCAAAACTCTCTTTATCAACACCATATATGATTTAAACATTTTATCCATGTAGTGCATAATACCAATTCAACTAACATCCATAAAGCATAACTAGTGTCCTTAATGTATTGCATATGTTAGGTCGGCCAAGACTAGAACATAATTCACATAGTCTCAAACCAAAAAATAATCCTCAAATCAAACACCTTCCAGATCTAAGAACACATCAATTTCCCTTCATACCACCAACATAGAGACTACCAACAAAACCTCAGCAAGTGATCCCACAATAGTGGTTTACAATTTTTGGCCAAATTGGACACTGAAATAATTTTTTTTAACTAAATCTTCACTTTCGTGCACCTATAGCGGCTAAACCATGAGGAATTTGAAGATGATGCAAACTAGAGTTTCATGAAATTTAGTCTATAGATTCTAAATATATATTTTTCAAACATTTTAGAATCAGATTGCACTTCTTTTTCCATCTCCCTCGAAAACTAGTTTTTTCATAAAACAACATTTTTAAAAAGTGATGCTCACCGTATAATGCATAACTTTTTTTCCATGAAGGATAAAATTATAATTCTTTCGAATTTAGATTCATAACTTTGATATCTAGTGCTTCCACTTGGTTAGATAGTTTTTTATTGAATATTTCATCTTTAGTTAGTTTCAAATTCAAATCAATTGTAATTTTTGGATCAAGGACTTCAATATCTGGTGCACTAATATTTTTTTATATTTTTTTTTAATAATCTGCTATTTTCCACATGTGAAAAACAAAGAGCTTGATTTTCAATGAAAAACCTACATTCACGAGAAATAAAAATAAAATAAAATAATTAAATTAAATTTATCTAAAATTATAATTTTTGGGAAGTTTATAACAAGGACTACATACTTACAAAAATTAAATTAAATGAATTCCTTTGATCCCCCAAAAGGTAAATCAAAAGTGATTTTTTATCAGCATTTTGATAGGTTTAAAGGAGACTCTGTTATAGGTATAAATTAAAACTAGCGGGGTTCTATCCAAGGGGGTTTGATTTAAGGTAGTTTAATCAAACCCTCTTCAATTGGAATTCTATAAATGGAACTTTTTAATGCTTAAATCATTATATTTTCTAAAAATATATGATTTTAGCAAAAATCAGTTCCTCCAAGAAATTGTAAACCAGCTTTGTGGGATCACCACAACATAAGAATTTTTGCCTTAATAAAATTCAGAGCCTACCACACAATATGTCAAGCAAGGAACAATAATAGAATATAGAGTTGAACTCTATCAAAGATAACTTTCTGCTCACAACCAAAAACATCTCAAGATCCAAGATATAGCTATCTGGATGAGTTATGATAACATGGTTAAGATATTAGAGTCATATCAGATCTTGCGGTGAATTTTGGACTCAAATATCAACACATTGATCCTTCACAAAATGGAATTACCGATAGAGAAAAAATTCTAGTAAAACAAGTAGAATTCTCATATAGTTATCACCATGTTGACATCAATGAAAACATAGGAACAAATAACACAAACCATCCATACATCATGCTCATGTTGCAAGGCTTCCATAATCCAAACATTTTATAGTATATTTTATGTTTTGTATTTTAAAAAAATATTAAAAAATATTTTAAAATAGTTTTTAATAAATTGACACTATAATTTAGTTGGTGATGAAATGATAAAAAATGAAGTTACATGAGACATCAATCTTTTTATAGCAATTTTTTTCTTTCCATATTTCTGTGTATTTATAAATTCAATCTTTAGTGCATGGATATATTTCTTTCCAATTTTAATAATATATTTTAAAAAATATTAAAATGTGAGTGTATTAAAACACAACTGTTTCTGTTTGACATCAACTTTCATATTAAATATTTATCTAAAATTAAAAAAAAAACTTGTACCATCTTGATATAGATTCTTCTATCTAAGAAATCCTTTTTTTTTCATTTTTTAAATAATTTTTACTATTTTTCCTTGGAATGGTAGTTGACCTAACATTTTATGTTGATAAACTACTTTTAATAAAACTAAAAATATGATATTAATATATATATATATATATAAACCACACTTATGGATCTACAAAACTGTATTTTTTATATATTTAAAAAATGTTATTTACATGAGTAGGATTTATTGGAACGTCAAGATTTCTAAATAAATTTATTTTTTTGGTAAATCAGCCTCAATTCAATATAGTGCTACATATGCATTTATCAACAATTTTAGATGGAAAAGTAATGAAAATATCTAACTTAGCTAGAATGAATCTTAATAGATCATATATTTTACCAAAATTGATTTTTAGTTAGAAATAATTAAATTCACTTGTGTTGATAAGTTGGCCATAAGTGTGACATAACTTTGTACTTTTTACCCTCCTATCTCTCATTATCTTCTCTCCTAAGGATCATTTATGATCATATTCCTTTTCTTCTCAATTGGAACACCCATTCTCCTAATGCGAAGAATCCCTTTCAGTTTGAGTTGATGTGGTCGCATGAACCTCACCTTAAAGAGCTCCTATAGGAATGGTGGAATTTCAAGGTATGTGGTTCAACCATGTTTAGGCTTTCCTTCAAATTAAAACATCTTAAAGGTAACCTGAAAGGTTGGAATGAAAATTATTTTGGCAACATATTAACTAAAAAAAATCACATAAGAACTCACTAAGAAAGGTGCAAAACAATTTGGAAATGGGAGCCCCAATAGTTTTAGTGGATAAGGAAAAGACCTGTTAAGTGAATTACATAAAATTATTGAGAAAGAAGAAATTTATTGGAAGTAGATGGCTAGAAATTAGTGGCTTTGTGAGGGGGACAAGAATACAAATTTTATTCACATGAATGCCTCCAGGCATACGAAGAGGACCTCCATCTCTGAATTAATCACCGAGGATGGCAATAATTTATCTTTTGGGGAGAATATTTCTTGAGTTGGTGTTAATTTTTTCTTTAATCTTCTCGACCTAGTTACAACCAATCCTTTGTTGGTTGACCTATTGAATGGTATTCCCCATGTTGTGTCTCCTCAGGAAATTATACTCATGGAAATGTTTACCTCGATCAAGGAAATTAGGGAGGTTGTTTTCTCCCTCAACCCTTTTAAGGCTTTGGGACATGATTTTTTCCCATTTCTTCTTTCCAAAGTAGTGGGATATTTTTGGTCATGATGTTACTTATGTTTTCAACAAATTTCTCTCTTTTGGTAATATTTTCAAGGAGTTCAATAATACCTTTATTGTACTCACCCCTAAAAAATTTTGTGCCAATAGGATTTTTTATTTTTGGCCCATTATCCTTTGTAATAACTTCTATTAAATTTACTCAAAATTGATATTTAATCATATTAAACATTCACTTGATAAGTTGAACCACTCAACTGATAAAGGTTTTTCCTAAGTCATCAAATAATGAATGTTGGCATGCTAGTTCATGAAACTCTCCATTCTATGAGAACAAGCAATAAGGAAAGTATGGCCTTGGAGCTAGACATATCCAAAGCCTATGATTATGTGTCTTAAAAAATGTTTAAAGTCTTGTGTAGATTCAAGTTCTTTGGAAAAATCTTAAAAATTATTGAAGGTTGTGTCACATCCCCTATGTTTTTGGTTGTTTTAAATGGCACCCTGTAGGACCATCTTTTGGAATCTAGAGGTATTAGGTAAGGGGACCCCTTGTCCCCTTACCTCTTTATCTTTATGGAAGAGGTGCTTGACCATAACATTGTGAAAGGGGCTCTAAATTATATTGTATTTCACTTTGCCCCCTCTTATATGTCTCAAGCGTTCTCTCATCAACATTTTTTTAATGACACAATCATTTTGGGGAAAGCCACATTTGTATAGGTAAAGGGTTTGATCCATGTTCTCAATATTTTTTCTCCAACTTCTATTCAATGGATTATCTTGCTAAAAGTGCTAGTTTTCTCCTTAATGTTCCCCTCCAAATCCAAACCAAGATCTCTAGGATTCCTAATTGTCAAATCCTTCCCATACCCTCTACTTATATGGGGATTCCCCTCATTGTAATTAAGGTTAATAATTCTATGTTGTCAAACTTGCATGAAAGAGTTCAAAGAAAATTGGTGACCTACAAGGGGAACCTTCTCAATAATGTTGGTAAAATTCTCCTCCTAAAGTCCATTCTCCAAAGTTTGGTCTTGTACTTGATGTCCTTGTTTTTCATGCCCTCTTCATGGTTGGATAAATTGGAGCATATCAGAAGAATATTTTTTTAGTTGAGAACGGAAGAGAAGAACCATTACTTTCTAGTGAATTGGGACAAGGTGTCCTCTAGTGAAATTTTTATGGCAACCTAGATTTGAGAAAAAACAAATAGATGAACAATCTCTAATCACTAAATTCACTTGGAAAATTTTGTCTAAATAGGATGAATGGATATCTATCATTAAAGATGAGTATTTATATGGTAGAGAGGGTATCTTGTTCCTTTATAACATATAAATCCCCTCAAGTTCCATCATCTAGAATAATATTTTTAAAACTAAGAACTTGATTTCTCAAGGTATTTGCTAGAAGGTTTGGACTGGTACCTTGGTTCACTTTTAGGATGACAAGTGGATCATAAAGCATGCTCCTAGCCTTCATATGATTTAATCTACTCTCAAGTTGGACCTTTTCTTTAGATTTGGTTAGATGGTCCCAGATTATCTTTAACATTCCTCAGACTTTCCTTTTTGGAAGTTTGATCCCAATTGGTACGAGCCCCCTCTTCTCTTGGCTACCTTGGAACTGTTGAATGCACCAAAAAACTAAGAGGGGGGTGAATTAGTTTTACATTAAAAAATAAAAACCTTTATTATTATCTAGATCTGCATTATTTCTTAAACCCTCAACAACCATTAAACCCTTAGCATGCATTAGTATACTATAAATCTGGAAACTAGTAATGCAAACACATCAAAACACATAAGAAAACTAGATTTACATGGAAAACACAAAAAAAGAAAAAACAAAATGAGGATTAGCTCACAATATAAAGTAATTATAACACTAAACATAATAGGCTCACTACTTAAAAGAAAATAAGGGCTCACTGCCAAAGGCTCACTACGAGATAAGAAATAAAAATAAAGAAGATTGTTACTATGATAAATCCATCTCAAATCAGCACAAAAATCCACCATAGCATCAACCACATATCTACAACCTCTCTAAATAATTTAGACACCTTCTCCTTATTGATTCTAGTAATCTAACACATTAAATATCGTATTGTACTTTGCACATTTACACTTCACACCCCTAAAATTATCTATCAACTCAACACTTATTTATACCATCTTCATCCTTGAAAACAAGTAACAAGGTTAGCTATTCATGTTAACCATGTACATTCTATTTAGGTCAGCACTAAGAATTCTCATGGTGGAAAAGATGAAGGTGGACAACAATACACGTTCACTCAAACCCAAATACACTTATACACACTACTTCATGCTTGTAAAAAAACTAAGCATATCCCCAATTAGTGTAAACACTCAAGGTCAATTGAGCCTATGTTAACACCATTAAAAAATTTAGTAATCACTTCCTTTGATCAAAATATGACTCATGGACCACATGAAACAAATTTAAACACTCTAGAATATTCCAAAAACAACTTGAAATATAACAAAATCCTTTGCAACAACTTTCTTTTGAATAACACACTCATCCTATGCAATTGATTAAACTTCAACAAACTACAACACCTGAATCCAACCTTGTAGATCACGAAAAACACAAAAAACTAAAAATAGAGATAGATACTAGCAATGTAAGCATATTTCCAAAACCGTAAGACTTGAAAACAAAGTGTAGAGAAATGTAGAGAAAAACCATTTCCCACTATACTAAATAGTTCACATATTAGTGAACACAACTTCCTCTACACAACAATCAAAAACCAAAAACTTAGGATTGTACCATAGAAAAAAGTACCTGTTGCTTGACATGGGAATAATTCATGATAAATTGGACTTAATGAGGCCTTGATTAGGTGTTGTGAGGTGTTTTTCACATCCACACTAGGTCTTGGACCCTTGTAACTTGAATAACATGCTTTTAACGATGTCTTGTAAAGGTGTTGTAAAGTCTTGTAAAGGACTTTCATGATTTTCTAGAATTAATGAACCTATTTATCCCAAATTAAACATTATAAAATGTGTTTAATGACATTATCACATCAACCTATAAGGCTTATAACTTAAACTTAATGTTAAACTAGTTTTGTAATAGGTCTTACACATTCACATCGGTTATTGTGCCTTCCTAGGTTTTGTGAACCTCATTTTAGTGTTGTAAAGTGTATTTAATCACACTTTCACATTGAATTATGTGTACCAAGCCCTAATTTAATTTTACATCATCACTAATAGGCTCCTATTAACCAATATTGTGCATCCTAAGGCTTAAATTGATCAAATGACTGACAAAGTTGCAATTTAAACCTTATTTCCTTGTCTCCTCACATCCTAACTGTCAAAATGGCCTTTATAGGACCCATTCACCATCCATGGATAATTAGTCCCATCTAGGTGAGACCTGTTCGCCATGGGTGGTGAATGAGTCCCATTTGGCTCAATTTTGACCTTTTAGCTAGAAAAAGTGAAATTTATGTTTAATTTTACTTCATGGACCAGCCTGTGATGATGTATTAATGGGTAAAATAGGTGAATTTACTATAAATATAACCTTCTAAGCCCTAATTTACATATATCAACTAATTTTTACAATCATTCATTATTTATCTTCTTAAGAAAGCTAGGGTTTTAACATTACAAGCCATTCAAGATCAATTTTTAGACATTCAAGGGTAGATTCTCCATGTTTTGTTGCAGACATTCAATTTCAAACATCATGGAAAGGTAATCAACTCCATTATTGCATGGTTCCTTTCATTCTTTCATCATTTTGGTTTAGTTACCTAAAAGGGGTTTGACCAAGGCAAACCCCCATGCCCTAACATTCAACTTTTCTCTCTCTTGCCTTGTGTGTTTGTAGATTTAGGTCTCTTGGAAGCTTTGAAATCATTAAGAACCAAGTTTAAAGTTTCTTCAACTCTTCTCATCATTCAACAAGTCAAAATATCAACAAAAACTCTAGGTTCATAAATCAGAGTTTTGAAAGCAGACACCTGTAGAGAATCAAAGTAAAAATTGAGAGCTCTAGATTCCACCTTTGAACAATAAAAAATTCAAAATTGGACTCATTCACCATGGGTGGAAAATTATTCTCACTTCCAAGTCAATTTTTGGTTTTCTACATTTTTAGATACCCTTTTGTCTAAAACAAGTTTTGGCTCAGTTTTGTAGAAATGGGACTGATTCACCCAGAATGGCGAATGAGTCCCATCAGGTCTAAAAATTAGCATCGATGGAATTTCAAGTGTCATTTCTGTTCTTCATCCACATTCTACGTGCACACTTTCAGTTTGGTCCATTTCTTTTACAGTTTTCTATTTATTTCCAAGTGTTCTTGCATTACACAATGTGTTTTCAAACAAGTTATTTTCCTTTAGTTTCTATTCATTAATTAGTTAATATTTTTATTTTCTTTCATTCAAGCATTTTATCTAGGAATACTACATCCATATTACATCCATATTGCATTGACTTTGAGTGTAGACATAAGCATTTTGGCCCATCTTTCTCCTTCTAGGTGAAAAACCCTAAGAGTGCTAGAAAGATATTGGGTGACAAAAATCTATGTTACAAGGATATAACACCTATGAACACCTTTGATGAACATATCCAAACTACACAAGCATGTCATCAATATAGAATAAATGTGAAGCAAAACCTTAACACTACTCTATATGCCAGAAGACCTCTGAACCATAATGTTTTCTATTTTATTCAAATTTTCTCAAAATCACTTTGAAACCAAGTACCACAAACAAATTCTCATCATTTTGAACACCTCGTCATCACAACTTAACTAACTACAACATAGAAACTCAACCATACACATGCTTATCAAAGAAACACTCAAGGTTTACACTACTAATACTTACTAATGACAATATAATGAAACTAGTCAAAGAATCATCACAACTTTTCAACCATCACTAGTTGACATCAATGAAAACACAAACTACTCATACTTGCAACAATATCCCCCTTTGTCATTGATGGAAACACATGATGTGAAAAAAAACCAATAGTAAGCACAACTTTGATCACCAACATGTTGCTCCAACTCTTTTTATTTCTCTCCCTTACATCATACTCTCTTTGTTCACTTTACTCTCTCTCCCTTTCTCAGTTGACTCTTTCCATTTTCACATCATCCTCTCTAAAATCACAAACATAAAGACACACCAATCATCACAACATGGTAGATCACATCACATGCAAACAAACACAAAGAACACATGACATAAATATAAATGAGTATCATACATGTGAGCCAACCTAAATGAGGTCATCTGCATCTCAATCTTGCTCATCATAAATGGAAGGAAAACTAGCTAAAGGGACTACAAAAAGTGTTGTACTAAGAGAATGTTGAGGTACAACATGTGGTGGGTCACTCTTATCAGAATAATCATCATGGTTGCCCCCATCTAAATTAATTTTCTTTGAGAATAAAACATTAATCTCATTATGCACCTCCTCATCAATCTTAGCACTTGCATCATCATCATCATCCAAATTAATAAAAATGGGAGGTTTTATGACAATTTTAGTTGAATTTTATTGTTTCACCTCTTGCTTTGGTGAAATTTGTCTTTATTTATGAGTTTTTTCCATAGGTGTTAGATTATCATTTATTATTTTATTCTTTTTCTCCAATATATGAGTGATAGCATGACATCTAATCGTATGATCTTTAGCATTTTTGTTTCTTCTTATGCAATTTAAATTTTTTGATGGGGTGGTAGTGGGTTTCTAAACCATTGATTTATTTTCTTCTCTTATGGGAGGAACTAAAGGAACCACTAAGGGTTGGGAAACCACTTTCTCTTTAGGTATATACACTTGTTTTATCTTTGGAGGCACAAAAGGAATCATTTTTTTGTCTCTTGGTATTTTTATGATATGGGTGGAGGAACAACAACATAGTTACCTTGATTACTTGGAAGAATTTTTGGTTGAAGCTTAGGTTCATCCATTATGGGTTGGGGAGAGGGAACAATCATGGACCTATTCTTTTCAAGAATATTTCTAAGAGAAAACTCTATTATTAAATTTTCCTTAAAATTTTGATACAACTTGAAAAATAAATCTTCACAAGGCTTTATAAGTTCTATAGGTTGAGGCCAAAATAAATCAAATGGAAAATTTACATGGGAAGACAAATGGTTGAATCTACTATGATACACTATAGATATCTCATTTTCAAAGGGGAACTTTATGCACTTGTGAATAACGAACAAGACGACATTCATGGAGCAGATCCATTGATAGCCTTGCTTCACATGGAGTTGGTCCAATTTTGGGATGATAGAGCATGAGACATCTAACTATTTTGGTCCAATTTTTCAGAGGAAAATTGATACAACCTATCATAGGGAGAGAAAAACCATCATTATTTTTAATCCATTTATTCGATTGTTCATAAAAATATTGATAAAGTTCTTGCTAAAAAAAGAATTTCTCAATGATCACATTTTCTACACGTGGAATATATGATTATTCATTGTAGATATTTTTCATTCATACAACTAGAAATGTATAGAGCACAATTAGGAATATGTCTAAGTGCATCATTATTGGTGAAACCAATATCAGGTAACATAGTGATTTGGCCCTCACGGGGTTGAACATCTATTAGACCAACCTTGAAGTCTACTTTGATCTCCTTATTCTTGTCATCATCCATGCAATCACTTACTATCATCAATATTGTCAATATTCATCATATCATTTTTAAAATCACAAGCTTTCACAAAGATGGACGAGCAGTTGGGCATAGGATTGGTAAAAAATTGAAAATAATAATTAGGTGGGGAAAAAAAAATATTTCCTTGGTCATTAACACCACCCAACTAGATGTGATTAGACTCAATGAGGTCTTGAACCTTATGTTTAAGACACATGCGTGGTTATTTCTCATGTCCACTTATGCAATGATATTAACAAAAGGAATTTGGATTGAAATTAAGAGGTAAACGTTTAGTAGTGTCCACATGTTTAACAAGAGGAAATCAGATTAAATTTTTACTGAAAAGTTGCAACACATGATTGAATGGAGAGTGTCATGTAACTGGGTGAATTTACTATTTTTTGGTCTAAATTGGTATGGAGTAGGACTTACAGAAGCAACTTGAGGATCAATTTGGTTGGTTGTTTTAGGTGTGTGAAACTTGATGAAATTTTTGTTTTTCCTCTTCAATGGTTGATAGTTGTTTTTAGGTAGGAATTCAGATTTCTTAGTATGAGTTGATGAAGATGTTTAGATTCATACTTACTAATCAAATTCTAATAATCATGAAACATCATACACAAATGTATGAAAGATGGAAATTTCATTAGTAGAACCTTGTCCCTTATGTCAGTTTGCAAGTTGTCAATGAACATTCTTTGGATATCTACATCAAGAAGAGTAGAATTAATTTGTGATAATACCAACTAATAGAGGCTTATGAAATTTGTAATTTTTCACCTTATCTTTTTTGCATTGCATTAAATAAGTTATGTTGATTTTAGGACCAATGTTGACTTGGAAATGATTGAGGAAATCATCAACAAGCTCATTAAATGAGAGAATTTAATTACTTGACAATGAACAAAACCATTATAAAGCCATGTTTTTCAATGACCTAGAAAAGAGTTTAGGAAAGAGCTTATCCTCAAAGATGAAATCACTACATAAGTTTGTATATGCTGATTTATGATTACTAGGATCCCCTTTAACATTGTACTTATCAAATTGCCAGAGAAATCATACATTTTGTGACATTTTTTATTTTAATATTTTAAATCATAATGGGCTCCTTTTGATATATTGTGATGGTTGTCCATTTTGTTTTTGGTTCAAGTTTGAGATTTTTTGTTGAATTGAGGTGACATTTTGCAAAATTTGCTTGATGATGGATCATTAGTTAACATGTCTTGGGAATTGTGTGAATATGGTGGAATTGTGTACGTACTTGGTGGGTTACTATGTTGCAAATTTATGAGGGGGGTGAAACTTGGGGTGTGACATGAGAGGATCCAAAACCATAAGGATTTCTAGTGAAAATACCTACTATTGAAGTTATTCCAGTGCTTGGTTGTATTGTTGAATCAATAGTTTGATTTATGTATGTATGAATAGAGGCTATAGTTGTAGGGAGGGACTTGAATTCCTCCTAGACTTTGAGTTTTTTCCAAAGTTTAATCATAACTAACCATTATAGGTACATTATCATCAAATATATGGTCTAGGCTACACAAAACATCCAATAAATGATCATCATTAATTAGTTTCCTCATGTTGTCAATTATAGGAACCATTGTACCAATAAAGTATTCAATACTCACATAGTCTTGAAGGTTTTCTAAGTCCTTGTCCAATTTTTTCAATTTATCTTTGTAAACATGGGAAACTATAGTCTCAACATCTGTAAAGTTATCTGATCATAAGGTTGTCATTATCATGTCAATAGGGTGATCCCACTATACTAGTTTATAATTTTTTGCCAAACTGGACACTAAACTGATTTTTTCTAACTAAATCTTCACTTTTGGGCACCTATAGCAACTAAACCATGAGGAATTTGAAGATGATGGAAACTAGTGATTTGTGAAATTTTGTATGTAGATTCTAAATATATATTTTTCAAAAAAAATGGAATCATATTGTACTTCTTTTTTCATCTCCATTGAAAACTAGTTTTTTTAAGTAAACACCATTTTTAAGGAGTGATGATCACCATATACAACATAATTTTTTTTTCCATGAAGGATAAAGTTCTAATTTTTTTGAATTTAGATTTTTAACTATGATATGTAGCACTTTCATTTGGTTTCATAGTGTTTTATTTAATACTTTTTCTTAATCAAGTTTCAAAGTCAAACCAATTACAATTCAAACATAGGTGGACTATATACAACATAACCTTTTTTGTATGTATCAAAGTTCATTTTTTATTGTTGGATCAAGGACTTCAATATCTAGTGGATTGATATTTATATATATATATTTTTTATAATCTATTATTTTTCCACATGTGTAGAACAAAGAGCTTGATTTTTGATGAAAACCCTACATTCACAAGAAATAAAAAATAAATATAATAATAAAGTTAAATTTATTTAAAATTATAATTTTTGGGAAGCTTATAATAAGGAATACATACTAACAAAAAATAAATTTTAAATTAATTCCTTTGATCCCCCAAAAGGTAAATCAAAAGTGGTTTTTTATCAGCATTTTGATAGGTGTAAAGGAGACTCCGTTATAGGTATGGTTTAAAACTAGTGGGGTTCTATCCATGAGGGTTTTATCTAAGGTGATTCAATAAAACCCTCTTCAATTGGAATCCTTTAAATAGAAATTTTCAAGGCTTAAATCATTATATTTTCTAAAAATATGTGATTTTAGCAAAAAATAGGATCTCCCAAAAATTGTAAACTAGTATTGTGGGATCACCCAAGTTCATCAAGAATAGAGTCCAAAATTGGTTGATTCTTGTTAACATTTGTCATGAAAGAGTTAGAAGACTCATGATCCACAAAAAATGTAAAGATAATGAGAGATGCCATAATTCTAGAACTACATCTCACTGATGTATTGACAATATGACACAAGGTCATGAAACTCATAAAATTTTCAAAATACTTAAGTCTACCCAAGATGAACACTAATCTGATAAAAAATCACAAAAAAGAAGCCAAAAATAGAAATCAAAGACAAAAAACCAACAAAGAACATAGAGATAGATGTCTAACAAATATCTGAGCTCTAGAAAAGGTAGGACAATTGTACCAAGGTGCCCATGTCCTAGGTAGGATTTTACAAAATTAAAAGTTTTACTATATGTTGTATTGTTTAAAGATTATATGTTTATGTTTAGATGGGTATAATAGTTTTTTTTTTCTATATTTTATCAATTTTAGGAATGTGAACTAAAGAGTGTAAACATGCAAGAATGTTGAAATTAAATGATAGTTTTGAAATGCAAGATCAAAATTCAGATATGAGTATGCAACAAAGAACACAAAAATAGAGATCTGATGCAAATTTTAAGCAAAAAATGTAGGACATAGGTGCATAGAGTGTTGATTTCCTAGGTATGGTGTTTGAAAAAATCAAAGCGTGACTATGTTTGTGACTATTTAAGGTTCTTCGATTTAGGTGCAAACAATTCAGACAGTTAATATTTTTCTAGATTTTGCTAATTTTATGACTATGAAAATGAAAAATGAAAGTATGCAAATGTATGAATAATGAATGATAAACTTTGGATGCAATTTTAAGATCTAATATGAACTAATTAATTGATTTGAATATGCAAGATTCTAAAAATGATTATTTGATGCAATTCTTAAATAGAAAATGTAGTTTTTTACCTTTTTGACCTAAATGAAAGATGCAATTTTGAATACAATGAAAAATTTCAGATTTTAATGACCTAACGCAGATTTATGGATGAAATTTGGAGGTAGATTTGATATAAGATGAGTGAAACAAACCCTGTTAAAACTTTCAATGCAATATGAAAGCATTTTTTTGGATTTTTATGAATTTTTATGATGAAACCCTAGATGAAAAATGAAAAATAATGAGATGAAAGACCGAGATCTAAGGTGAATTTTTAGAAGGTATATAATGTTAATAGGTCAATGTCACCAAAATTAAATGGAGAGAAAGTGAAACCCTTGTAGTTTTCACCTTAGGGTTTGACACCTTTCTCTAATTTCATGGGTTGTGGATATGATATGGGATGTTTGTATGGAAATACAATAATGAAATGGGGGTTTGATGGATTTTTACAATGTATGAGGTTAAATTACAACCTAAAAGTTGAGTCAACCAACCATTAAATTTTTTTGGAAATGACCTAATAATTAAATACAATGATCTAATTTTCCTAATGATGTAAATTAGTGTTTTGATGCAAATATAGAAAATATGAGATGTCAAAGAAAATCAAATAGGACAAATAAAAGGGGCAGGACATTGTGCACCTGTGATATAGATTTCATCTTGATTTTTTGGGACATTGGTTTCGATGGTTCCACTGTCTTCCTAGGTATTTTTGGATCTATTTTATCAGTCCTCTAATGTAAAATTTTCACTTATGCTTCTCATCTGTAAAATTCCTAGATAAGTGTTGGATATTTATCTAACTGATTTTTGTGAGTTGCGAAGGTGTAGGATTTTGAAAGCAATAATGAATAAAATGTCTTCAAGCTTCCTTTGATCTTCTTCAACTTGGGATCTGGACATTCACAAAGAGAGGAAATGTTTGTCCATTTTAGGGGCTTACCTCAATTGAACCACATGTAAGTGTTTCCACTTCCACAATGGAAATTATAATGATAAATGGATAAAAGAAAGGAAGGAATGATGAAATCATGAAGTGTTATAACTCACTACCCTTCAATGACTTCCTTGAATGATTGGAGTCATACACATCACTTCAAGGATCTTGGATCTTTCTAGAATACATGAATACTTTGGAGACCTACAACAAAAGTTATCCCTCATAAAACAATGATAGCAACTAAAATTATATACACTTTGACATGATGTTGGATCTTGAATTGTTGCAATAAAACTCTAAGTATTGCTCTTTACTTGTTGAATAATGCGCTTGATCACCATACTTTCTCTTCATTCTCGCTTGTTGCTAAATAATACTAGATAGATTTGAAATGATGCAATAACTATGTATTTATATGCTATTATTCTAATTTATTGTCAAATTAAATCTTGACAGTTGACTTTAGATATTCAAATTTAAAATATAAAATTTTGACATCGCCATATTTGAATTTGAAGCCACAATAGGGGGACATAGGAACCTTGGGTGCTAGTGTCCCTACAATATTTTTGGGGGTTTAAAGTGTCATGTATAAGGTATTAAATGAGAGAATTTGTTTTATTATTGCAAATTGTTCGAAAATATTTAAAATAAGTTGTGGAATGCATAATTTTGGAAATTAGGAAACTAATTAGGCCTAATAACTTGAAAGGGAGAAAAAAATAGCATGAAATTGTCAAGGGTGACAATTTACAATGCTAAAAATATATTTCAAGTTTTTGGATCACTCTAAACAATACAAATCCTTGAATGAGAATGTTCCACCAATTTTATATACAATATTTGAAGCCAAGGTGAGTGGACCACATGATCACATATCTAAAGGGCGCACAATTTTTTCCATGGAATGTTAAGAATGAAGTTACATTGTGAATATGAATTTTCAAAAAAAGAAGTTTTGGCAATATGTGTTAGATCCATGTTAAAATGTGAGCTTGACAACCTGAATCCATAAATGTGGTGTAAATAATCCACCATATACACTGTGTTTTATTCATTAAAATATTGTTCCTTCACACATTTCTATTGTGTGGAAAGGGTTAGGTGATAGATAAATTTTAATTGAATTTTTTATATTTAAAAAATTCTATAAGGAGGATTCAAAGGTATGTTTATATTATTTAACCATTTCATTATATTTTAACCTTTCTTTATATTGACATTAGTTTGGATTAAGTTTATGATTTTAAGAATGAATTTATATTTATTCAATTTTTAAATATAAGTTAATTTACAATTCCACATGAAGAAAATTATAGTATTTTAACATATTCTATGTTGTACAAAAATAAGAATTTATGCTCATTAAAAATAGGAAAAATGACAAGAATTTATTTCTAAATTGTAAGGTTTATAATTATAAATCTGGAAAGATAATTCAGTTGTCAAATAGTTTTAAATAAAAAATTTCTCAAATTAATGTTGGAAATAAGGCATTGAAGTTGTGTTGGAAAGAGACACTGCACAAGTCATCTCGTGTTATCATTGATGGCAACCCTAGTTAGTAATCCCATTTGCACCTAGGTATTTACTTATACTGGAAGTCAGATTGAAGATATGTGTTAACTATCAAAGCTAAAATAGGGCATCTAATAGAGTTGTGTACATTGATTCATACATAGTTTTCTATTATCATTTTGTGTTGTGGATCTTAGGAAAGGTCTTTTGATATATGAACTATCATATATTTTAATCATAGGGACTTATATTGATTGGTGTGCAAGTTAGAAGATCCAGTTTATTTATTTTTCATTCTAACAGTGCAAAATATTCATGTGTCACGTGTTGCGAATATTCGCAACATAATTTTTTAAGGTTTTTCATGTTTGAGAAATGTTTTTTTGGGTACTTAAAATTTTTTGGATAACATTTTTGAGTTTTCATTGATAATTTTTTTATGGATTGGGCCGATAGTTTGTACATGTTTCATATTTTGTTAAAGATGACATACAATTGATGTAATCTCTAGTTGCAGATATATATAATCGATTATTCATATTTTTTGTGATGTGATGTGATATGATGTGAGAATTACAAGGAATATAGATCAATTGCCCACATTTTCACTTTAGAAAAACAAATATTGGTGATTCAAATTAAAGTAGACAAAGTTTCAAGATAAAAATATGATAGAATGTGAAGAATGTTCTCAATGTGCTTAACTGGGACTATCATTAGGCATTATTAGATGCTATCTTATGGTTCATCCACTCTAGCTATCTATATGTGACTATAAGATAGTGAGTCTTCTTTTGGGAATAAGCTTTTTGTATTTGAGCAATGAGCTCTAGGAAATTTGCATGAATGCATGTGCACACCCCATTTGTAAACACTTATTTTGAGTATACTCATATTGTGGATTAGCCTCCATCCTGGATTTTCCCCTAACAATGTTTCCACGTAAAAATCCTTATGTTATGGTGTTGTGGTTGATTTCCTTATGTTCTTACATCTTTCTATTAGTTCAATGCTAGAAGTGGTGTGTTGTAGAAAAATGGCCCCTTGTCATTTTCATGGCCTTTTAGGTCTTATTTAATGGTGTTGGAACTATTTTTCTTTGATTTTATGTTGTGACATGGCTTGAACATGCTTATTTAGGTACTAAAATTCAAAGAATGGCATCTTGTGAAGGTGTTGTGAAGTGTTGTAAGACATTTCTACATTATTCTAGACTCTATTTATTAAAATTCACCTAAAAATAACCTTTTATTCATCAACAAGTCTTATTTTGATGTGTTGTAAAGTCTTGTAACAAGCTTTCATGCTCTTCTAGGAACATCTTCACTAATTTATCCCTTTTTCATGCTTTATTTGACCCCTTTATGCTCTCATATGCTTAATTACATTTATTTTTGAGTATTATCTTGACGAACCACATTAAATACAACATATTTCTTGACACACATTTTTAGGTCCTAGGCCGGACCCATTCACCATGGGTGCCAAATGAGTCCCCCTTGGCCCCAAGTTCAAAATATTTTAAATTTCCTTTCAGGATTTTATTCAACACTTGATGTCGGCCTATGATGAGGTATGAATGGGTAACTAAGGCACAATTGTCTATAAATAAGTGATTTTCACCTCATTTTAACCCCCATTCATCAAGTCCACTTATTCACCTATTCACTCAAGCATTCAAGCACTTTGCAACATCTTTTCAAGCACTTAGAAGCAACCATTGACATTACTTCAAACTTGCATCATCAAGGATTTGGTACATTGATAGGAATTGCATGTTATTAGTTTATCATTCCTTTCCATTTCATTATTTTATTATAGGTTTGATTACTAAAAGTGGGGTTTGACCAAGGAAAACCCCTATTCACTAACCTTAAAACCATTTTTCTCTTATTGCATGTTTGTTTGTAGACCTAGGCATCTAGATTTGACAAGATTTTTGGTGTTGAAGATTTGTTTACAAGTCAACTATGTGCTTCAAGTCAAATCAAGTCTATTTTAGGCTTGGATAAGGTTTTTTGTCCATTTTCTACAAAATTAACTTTGGCAACCCGACAAGCAATGATTTTCAGATCTGGTGTTGCATATTTGTCTCCTAATTTTTTAGAAATTTGGTAGAGGACTGATTCACCACCTGTGGTGAATGAGTCCCACCTTAGGACTGAAAATCTAAAAAAAATCATATTTTGGATCCTGACAAACAGAAACTTGCTTCTGACAGTTTTTCACCAAGAGGAGGACTAATTTGCCAGCCTGGGTGAATGAGTCCCACTGTGAAAAATTAGTAATATTAGTTAGCATCCACAATATTCTAGATTCATCATATTTTTCCTAGGTACACTCAGATTCATCCTTTTTCTTTTTGTTATGCATATTTTCTTCATTTAGTTCATTATTTCATAACACAATGTGTTTTCAACCATAGTTGAAATCTCACTTTTGCATTCGTTCTCATTCATTCAGATTAGTCAAATGCATTTAGTTAACTTAATTTAGGTTAGAAAACATCACACATAACAATATTTGAATGAGCCATTAGCATTTTTGCTCCTATCTCTCTCCTTTTAGATGAAAAATCCTAGAAGAGCAAGATTTTTTTATAGGAGCCAATAATAAATGGTTCAAGTGGTTTAAAGATCAAGTTAATAAAGTTAAATTATGAAAAACACTAATTAAACCCCCCTCTTAGTGTTTCTTTATTCAAAAAATTTGTATCAGAGCCTATTTCCTTGAAAGAAGTTTAATAGCTTGGGGAAGATCTGAGAAGGTGATTCAATGGATTCTAGAAGTCTTCAACAACAAATTTTGGTGGAACCAGATGATCTTTATTAGTCCAAATCTAAAGTCCAAGAATTGCAAGAAAGCCTCATGAATGTTGAGAAATTCATTCAATCATTGAAAGATCAAATCAATAAGTCTAGGGAAAAGAGAAAGGATCTTTGTGATCAACTCAACAGAAAGAGAGTAAAAGAATTAAAGATGAACACCTAAGTCAAGCCTTGAAGGAAAAGACAGAAAAATGTGAAAATCTCACTAGAGATAATGTTGTCCTAAAGCATGAGATGGAATTTATTGTGATGAGGATGACCAAGGAGATTGAAGAGAATCTTACTCAATCCTTGAAAGAAAGATATGAAGAATGCAACAAAATTAATGGTGGATTCAATCAGTTGGACCTTCAATTGCAACAATCCAGAAAAAATGAAGAAAAGCTTGAAAGATAGATTGTTATTCTCAGGGATGAACTTGCTATTGCAAATGAATACAGGGAGAAGTTCAAGATTAGCTCAGCTAAGCTTGATGAACTGATTCAAAGTCAAAAAATTGGAAGTGACAAGCAAGGTCTTGGATATGAGAAAGGAGAAAGCTCCAAATTTGGTCAATTGAAATTTAGATCAAGAAATCAGATGAGCAAAGCTATAAGGTATTTGATAAGACAACCCAATGATTAAAATTTCAATGGATACTATTTTGTTTCCAATAAATTTGGTCATATGGTTGCACAATGTAGAAGTAGAATGAATCCAAGTGGTCCATCATTCTCTGGTCAGTGTTTCAATTGCAATACATTTGGTCATAAGTCAATTAAATGCATAAATATGACAAAAAAAAAATCAATAGAAATTTTAGATGGTATGCCTATAATAGATTTGGCCATATTGCTAACCAGTGTAGATCAAGAGAAAATCAATGGAATAACTGGTTTGGACAAAGAAATGCGGTGTGCTATGATTGTAACATATCTGGTCACATTGCAATATTTTGTAGAAGCAGGAAGGGTCCAATAAACAAAGAGAAAAATATCTAAAAGGATGATAAGGGAAAAGGAAAGTTATTGCTGAAGAGATCAAGAATCAAATGAAGAAGACATGGGTGAAGAAGAGTGTTTCTAATGCAGGAAATGAATCCACACCAGAATCTGGTGTTAAAAATTCCTTTGGGAATTAATTTAAGGCCTCTGGCCTAGGGGGAGATTTCAAGAAAATCTTTTTCCCCCTGTCAATAGTTGGGATCAAAATGTTACAAATTTTAATGATTGCATTAATGATCTACAAATGTTTTGGGAATATTTGTGGAGGAAATTTATGCAAAATTGAAGGTCTGTAGAAGAATTTTCTTTCACAGACTATGAAAATAGGGTGTATCAAAAATCTAGGGAAAAAGCATTTATTGTGATAAAAAGTTAGGTGTGCGAATGATAAAAGGTTACTTCTATTCCTCATTCCTCACATTGCATTTGGAGAAGAAGAATTTTGAAGAACTCTCCAAGTGAATTTTGGTAAGATACAAGTCTAAAGGTGATTGAATGAACAAACCCTAATCTGCCGAAAGGTATTTATCTACAAAACTTATGAACTTGAAATTTCTATAAATGGTTGCTCTATTAGTTGTTGATATTAAGGATATAACTTGTCCAAAATTTAAATGGCACCCATTCAAATCCATTGAGACAAAACCAATAGGTACATTTTCTTTCGTTTCATATGGTTTTTTGCACATTGAAGATTGTAGGTCATATATTCATGTAAATTTTCAAGAATTAAGAAGCTCCTAGTTGTTAAATTTGTACACAAATCACATTGTGGGAGAAGATCTCTATGTAAGGTCTAAATTTAAGACTTTTGAGGAGAATAAGTTCACACAAATTGTGAAATTTCCCGTGTTCAACGAAAATGAATGGGTTTGTTACATACTAAGTTGAGTGAATGTTGAGTTCATGTGGTTAAATCATTCCTTCAAAATCACAAGAGAAGTTATAAGTATTATTACTAGTCTGAATTCATCAGGTGGGTTGCCCACATTGAAATCTATGAAGAACCAAATAGTCACTAAGGCAACTGGTTCCACTTTCAATAAAAGATCCATGACAATTAATGACATCATCGAATTAGATGTAAAATTTTCTTCTACAGTTATTGGAGATATAAAATCTATCACTCCAGCTAGGATAACTCTGTATCTGGTACTGTAATCTATGCATCTTATCAAATGATCAAGGAAAATGCAGAATATGACTTATGTGAGTTACTCCAAAGCCATCTAATTAAAAATCTTGGTAAAATCAAGGACAAGAAGAACTCTTTCAAGTATGGAAATCTGTTGTTATGTCTATTCTTCTACTTCATGAATGAAGTTCTAGGAGCTGGTAAAGTGCAATGGGAAAGTGATAGACCGATAGCTGTTCAAGTAAGAGATATCTTATATAGGATTGGTGATAGAAAAGCAAGGAAAACTGCTATCTAGGGCTACTTAAAAAGGTTTTAGAGTGAAATGAAAGCTAGGGAAAGGATTCCTAAATCTAATTTGGAAAAATATAAGGAAACTATTTTCTTCATGGTTGACATTACTTCGTGTTTGATGGAAGCAACATAACCTAGAATAATTCATATAATGCCTATGGGATATGAGGTTGAAGAACACATTTTGGAGTTGTGTGCTCAACACTTGTTGAGAAAACTTCAGGATCCAACAAAAGAAAGGTTTGGTACCTTTGAAGAGAATAATATGCAAGTGCGTGAAAAACTAAAGAAGCCTATGATATTCTAGAAGGTAAGAAAGGAAGTTGAAGTTTTTGCAAAAAGCGTCAACATATCAATTAAAGGAATGAGGGAAGCTAGGAAGAAAAGAGAACAAGTGGAAGAAGGGGAGCCTGCTAGAACTAAGTCAGCTAGTCTAGTAGCATCCTCTACCAGATCTAGATCTACAAGGATATCTTCACCCTCATTTGGTCCTACAAAGAAATCAAGCCCAATAAAAGCTCAAGTCAAGGAATCCAGAAGAAAATGAAAGATGAGGAAGGAAAAAAGAACAAGAGTCTATGTTGTTGTTGAAGATGATGAAGAAACTGAATCATATGAAGGAGTAAGAGAAATTAAGAATAAGGGCACAAAGGCATCAAAAGTATCTAAGGATAATCCCTTCAGTGAAGAGAAAGCAAAGAAAAATGTGAAAACTGATACATCAGGTATGACTGTAAAGGAGGTTGAAAAATAGTTAATTAAGGATGGTAATCTCAAACCACTTTCTGAATGGTATGACACTTTTCATAGTGTCGATCAGAGAACTTTTGAAGAATCCTCAATAAAATAATTGAATATTTTCAATATGACTCTCATAGAAATATTGTCAGAGTTACCTAAAGGCTTATATGAAGTCTTAGATATGAGGAGAGTAAATGAAAGAGCTGAAGATGAACAAATGAGAGAATGCATACTTGTCAATCTATGTCTGGTAATGTCAATAGAAGAAATGAAGAAATTCCTCAATGATGCTAAAAAGGAATTTAAGAGAAAATAAATGGTATAAGCTTATGATCAGGCAGACTAAAGAAGTAGCAAAAGACACTTAGAAAATTCTTAAGGTATTTTTGTTGAAGAATAGATATAACATTGTCTCTGAAGAAATTCATGACGAATATGTTCCATCTAGTCCAAAAATTGAAGAAGTGAAAGAAGACATAATTGAGGACACTCAGAATCCTCTAGATGTGCAAGATATTGAAATTCCCATGCAGACTAAAGCTCCTTAAGTTATCCTAGTTGAATAAATAGAGATTCCCAAAGCTAGGCAATAATCTATGATTAAAGAAAAGAAGGTTGAGCCAAAGGAGGTTTCTATGGAAGCAAGAGACACTGCAAAGGCAATAAAGAAGTTTTTTGAAGAACAACTGGAGGATCTTGACCCTTAATTGGTTGAAGGCCCAATTAACTTGGCCACTCTATCTCCTATTTAGAAGCTAAAGGTAGCATCATTTTCTCAGACCAAGGAAAGGGAGGAGATATTGAAATCTCACATTGAGGATAGTGAGTTGCTAAGTCTTTCATCTGATATCTTGGAGAAGATCATGCCCAAACATGTCAAGGACTCATCTAATTCTCCCTTCAGTTAGCTGAAGAAACTTATAAACTCTATTAGTACTCACTTTGAGTCTCTTGAAAAGTCAGCTAAGGATAAGGTCTAGAAAGAATTTGATGCACACATGTTCAATAGATTGAAGTCTATGATTGCTAATGATAAAGCCTTATTAGCTACCTATGAAAAGAAAATTCAAGGTGCATTATCTGAGGGTTGAAATATCTACAAGTCATGCTTATCCTTGTCAAAATTCACTGAGGTTGCTAAGAAGAAAATTAAGGAATATGAGAAATAGTTAGTAGATATTTCTCGAATGTTTGATCCTCTAACTATTTTTGTGGGTAAGCAAGAAGTTTAAATCATATCCCTACTTGACAAAATTAAAAGCTTGAAGCATGAAAATTATAGAATTGTTGAAAGGGTATGTGAGCTAAGAGGACTAATTAGTCCTAAAATGGAGACAATGCTAAGTGCATTAAAGGAAGCACATGATGCTATGGTTGTCAGTGATCCGAAAAATCTTGAGCCAACAAAGATGCAAATCTACCTATTTTGTGGTCAAATGACTATTTTGGAGAGTATAAAAAAGGGTTGGGACACTAGTTTAAGCTTGTTGAAGAACAATTTTGCAAACATATCTTGGAAGTCCATGTAAGTTAGAAAAGAATGTTTGTACATATAGAGTTTTGTATGATTTTTGGTATGCAGATTCTAGTCTTTTCCATTGATGTCAAAGGGGGAGTGTGGGATAGTGAAAAATGTCATATTCATGTTAGGGGGAGTTGTGATTAAATTTTTTTTTGAATTTTTTAGGATTGGAGTGTATTCATGTTTGTACTAATTCCAACACTTTGTCATTTTTCACTAAGTGTTGCCATAAATTCCAAAGGGGGAGATTTTTGGCAAGAGACATTGCACAAGTCATCTAGTGTTGTCATTGATGGTAACCCTAGTCAGTAATCTCATTTGCACCTCATTATTTTCTTATACCAGAAGTTAGATTGAAGATATGTGTTAACTATCAAAGCTAAAATAGGGCACTCAATAGAGTTGTGTACATTGATTCATATATATTTTTTTGTTATCATTTTGTTTTGTGGATCTTAGGGAAGGTCTTTTGATATATGAAATATCATATATTTGAATCATAGGGCCTTGTATTGATTGGTGTGTAAGTTAGAAGATCTGGGTTATTGATTTTCAGTCTAACAGTGCAGACAGGCTGACTAGATGAGTGTAGTGTATTGTGGATATTCGCAACATAATTATTTATAGTATTTCATGTTTGATACATGTTGTTTGGGTCCTTAATATGTTTTTGCTGACACTATTTAGTTCACATTGATAATTTTTTATGGATTGGGCTGATAGTTTGTACACGTTTCATATTTTGTTAAAGCCGACATACAGTTGATGTAATCTCAAGTTAAGGATATATATAATTGATTATTCATATAATTTTGTGATGTGATGTGATATGATGCGAGAATTAGAAGGAAAATAGATTGATTGTGCATAGTTTCACTTGACCAGAATAAAGATTGGTGATTCAAATTAATGCAGACAAAGTTTCAATAGTAGAATTAGACAAAATGTGAAGAATGTTGTCAATGTGCTTAACCGTAACTATAATCAAGCATTAGAAAATGTTGTCTCATAGTTCATCCACTCCAGTTGTCTATATGTGGTTGTAAGATAGTGATTCTTCTTTTTGAGAGTAAGCCTTTTGTATTTGAGTAGTGATCTCTAGGAAGTGTGTCTGAATGCATGTGCATTCCCCATTTGTAAACATTTATTTTAAGTATACTCATATTATAGATTAACCTCCACCATGGTTTTTCCCCTAACAGGGTTTCCATGTAAAAATCCTTGTGTTATGGTGTTTTGGTTGATTTCCTTGTGTTCTTGCATCTTTCTTTTGGTTCATTGCTATAAGTGGTTTAAAGATCAAGTTAATAAAGTTAAATTTTGCAAAACATTGATTCACCCCCCTCTGAATGTTCCTTGATTCCAACAAGTTGTAATTAATTTGAAATAATTTTTCATCATTGAAATTGAACCTAAAGGTTGAACTAAATTTTTTCGATTAATTTAGTTGTTTAAAATGTGTAGGTTGAAACGTATACTATGTAGATCACTCTACACATGTTTTATTTTTTAAAACACGGGGATTGAAATGAACACTACATATTTTGACTTGCACATATTTAGTTGAGTACCTTATTAAATTCAAAAATAAAACAAAGATAGCTTGATTTATTTGAAATATTTTAGTAAGCTACTTTGTTCTAAATTTTTCATGATTAAATTTTTTCTATTGTTAAATTTTATACATGAGGATAATTAGTTACTATTTGAAATAAATAAATAAAAAATATTTGAGTGAATTAGTATTTTTAAAATCATTGTATTTGAATTCTTTTACATCTAGTTCATTCTATTTTTTTATGTTTAAAATTTTAGGATTCATAAAATAGGTAAATGATAATAGGCTAGTTGTTATTATTAATAAAACATGTGTACTACAAAACAATTATGTAGTAGAATTTTTTTTTGGGATTTATAAACTATAAAATCTATAATTTCTTATCTTTAAGCTATTTTAAATTTTCTTGGTGTCATGAAAACCCTATTTAAAATTTAAGAAATCACTCCTAGGATAAAAATATAAAACAAGGGTTTAAAAATGTACGCTTAAATTAAATTAACCCTCAATAGCTTAAGTAATGTTGTAAAACTTATTTCTTGTGATTTTATCTTCTCCATATAAGTCTGAATTATTAACCATTAAATATGATATATGTGATAGTTACCTTATTGACCCATGCTAAATATCTCAAATTCAATTACTAAAACCATATATTTATATACATAGTATAAGTTCATTAGATTTAATCAAAACAACACATTGAGATCAATGTAACATTCATGGCATGCAAATCTATAAATCGATTCTATAAAAGAGTAATTTGGCTATGGTAATTCAACATTCTTATCCAATAGTTTTCATTTCCTAATATATCTCTATCTTTTGTAAAGCTCCTAAGGTTTTTAACTACTAAAAAGTAAATCAAAATTCTTTCATTTATCCTACAACAAATCCCACTATTCTTGAAAATACAACCATTTTCTCAATAACAACAAAAGGTAAAAGCACGTTGTAATTGTGTCATAGAAAAGAGTACCCTTTGCTTGACATGGGATTAATTAATGATAAATTGAAATTAATGAGGCCTTGATTTAGGTATTGTGATGCATTTTATGCATCTGCACTAGGTCTTGGACCCTTGCAAATTGAATAACATGCTTTTAATGATGTCTTGTAAAGGTGTTGTAAAGTCTTGTAATGACTTTCATGCTTCTCTAGACTTAATGAATCCATTTCTCCCTAATTGAACATTATAAAATGTGTTTTATAACATTATTACATCAATATAGAAAGCTTGTAAGATAAACTTAATTTTAAACTAGTGTTGTAATGTGTCTTGCACATTCACATTAGTTCTTGTGCCTTTCTAGGCAATGTGGACCTCATTTTAGTGTTGTAAAGTGTATTTAATCACATTTTAACATTGATTTATGTGTCCTAATCCCTATTTTACATTCACGTCATCACTAATAGTCCCATATTAACCCATATTTTGCATCTTGATGCCTAAATTGATAAAATACCCAACAAGGTTGCATTTTAGACCTTAGTTTGTTATCTCTTGGCATCTAAACTATCAAATTGGCCCCTATGGGACCCATTCACCATGTATGGTGAATCAGCCCCATCTAGGTGGGACCCATTTTCCATGTGTGGTGAATGAGTCCCATTTGGCCCAATTTTGACCTCCGAGTAGGAAAACAGTGAAATTTAAGTTTAATATTGTTGAAGTATTAATGGGTAAAATAGATGAATTTTCTATAAAAAAACCTCTATAAACTCATATTTACATCCATTAACTCAATTCACATCCATTCTCCATTATTCATCCACCAATCTTTCATCTCAATTCAAAAAACTTAGGGTTTTATCATTGCAAGACATCTAGAAATCTCCTAAAGACATTCAAGGGTTGAATATTCCTTCATTGCTGCAGAAATAAAAGATCAAAATCATGGAAAGGTAATATATTCCATTATTTCATGGTTCATTCCATTCTTTCATCATTTTGGTTTAATTATCTAAATGGGGTTTGACCAAGGCAAATCCCCATTCCCTAACATTCACAATTATTCTTCTCTTCTTCTCTTGTGTCTTTCCAAATTTAGGCCGCTTGGAAGCTTGGAAATAATTGGAGATTAATTTGTAGGGTTTCTCAAGTCTTATCTTCATTAAAAAAGTCAAATTATCAACAAAAACTCATTTTCAAACTCAAAAATTAGAGTTTTCAAAGCAGACACCTATAGGAAGCTAAAGTGTAGATTGAAAGCTTCAAAATCCACCTTTGAAAATGTAGAAATTCAAAATTGGACTAATTCACCATTGGTGGCGAATGAACCCCACTCCAGGGACAATTTTTATTTTTCTACATTTTTGAGTACCCTTTTGTCAGAAATAGGTTTCAGCTCAGTTTGACAGAACTAGGACTGATTTTCCCAGAATAGGAAATGAGTCCCTCCAAGCCTGAAAGTCAGCATCAGTAGCATTTCAAATGTCATTTCCAGCCTCCTTCAATGTTTTAGGTGCACACTTTTAGTTTCGTCAAGTTCTGTTTCAATTTGCATTCAGGGTATTTGTAGGATCATGATGCGCCAAAAAGTGGCAATATGATGGGTATTTGTAGGTTATGTGAAGCTAACAACTTTTTTTTTACCCAAAATTGATGAAACAAAAAGGGATTTTAAAGGAGATTCTCATCTTTCCACCAATATAAATTATGCTTTACTTTGAATTTAATAAATAATTATTATTCATTTTCTATTTGAATTACAAGTAAAGTCCTAATTGATAGGTTGATTGAGCAACATCTATAGCTTTCAAATGGTATGACATTTTTTAATTTGAAACATGTGTCATATTCTATGCTTTGCATACTATAGGATTAAAAAAAATGAATGTCATGAAGTTTTGACCAAGTTAAGGTGGTTAGACATACATGTTTTTATATTTTTTTAAAGTTGTAATAAAAAAAATTAATTATTTACTTGGAAAAAAATTACAACAAAATATGCATAACATCGAGACATGATTCCTCTACTTATATCTAAAATATTATAAAAAATAATTATCATTTTATTGTGGTTAGGGTGGTCAAATAGAAACCTACTTATTTTTTCCTTGAAATTTAAGTACTACTGCATTGAAATTTCAAATTTTCACCAAATAGATTTATTCAAGATTTAAAAAAAAAAAACCTAGTAGTTTAGAAACTACATTCAATTTGCTACAGATTATATTCTTACATATTTTTGAAATAATATAGATAACTTATTCAAATTTTTACATCAAGTTGCCTAACTCTGATTTTTTTGAATTTTTTGCCACTTAAGTGCTTGTTTTTTCCATGACGATCCTGCACATACCCTTCATTTCTATGTGATTTTGCATTACACAATGTATTTTCAAAAAAATCACATTTATTGGGTTTTGCATACTTAATCAATCAATCTTATCAATTAGCTACATCTATAACATTGCATTTAGACATAACTTCATCATACATATCTTATATTGAGTGAACCTATCTAGACTTTTGGCCCTACTTTCTCCTCTTAGGTGAAAAAACCTAAAAGTGCTAGAAACACCTAGGGTGCCAAAAATCTGTGGTTCATTTTGGTGAACCCTCTTTTTGAACAATTTATTTTCTGATTTAGGAGTCCATTATAGATCTACGTTTTCATTAACCTTGCGTTAGAATTTGCATGGATTAATTTGCATGCTAGATTTCAAGTTTTTCATTCATAAAAAATTGCATCTAGGTTGCATTTTTGGCATATAATTTCATGTAACTTTTCTAAGCTTTTTCATTTTTCATTTAGTTATACACTATAGCACTCACAAACCATCAAAATCTGTCAAAAATTTCAAAATTTTTTTGAGAAAAGTCCATACAAGGACTCATTCACCACCCTGGACGAATCAGCCCCTTTAGACCCCTAAAACTACATTTTACAGAACCCAGAACTCTGTTTTTCAACTTTTGTTTGGTGCCTTAACATACCTATATTAGTTAGTTTCATTTGTGTAGCATGCATTTTGTTAAATCTTGCTTCAATTAGCTCATTTCATGCAATGTTTAATTTCATTTTTGCATTCACAACATTTCATTTTTAGATTGTTGCATTGTGTAAACATAAAATTAGCCTACTTTGAAACTAAAAATTGCATTTCCTTTTAATTCATTGCATCGTACTTTATTTCCTTTTCATCATAGCATGTTTTCCTTCAAAATATGTGGCTTTTATTTTGTTAATAGTGGATTGTTTAAGTACAACATTCCCTCTTATGAGTTCAATTTTTATTATCACAATGAAGACTTTAAGAAACCTGATCAAACCATTGGTACAATCCTTAATCTTACATTTCCCATTGGTGAGAATGGTAGTGTAGATAATCAAACTAATCATAATTTTTCTTCTCACGGTACCTTTCCTATTAAAGTGATGAAGGTATATTGGTGCAAGAAGTTACAAGCCTGGAGGGTCTTCATTGTCCATATCCTTATTCCCCTTTGGAAAATGTTAGACAACATGAACATGAGATCATAAATACATTCCTAAACATCACCTTACCGAGTCTCCATTGTCATGAAAATCACTCTTGTCCATCTCCTAACATCCCTCCTCGATGTAAAGAGGATAGGTTGGTGTTAGAAGATATCCCTATTACAAATCATGAAACCAGTGATCCCCCCTTCCCTAATGCTCCTTCCATTTTATAAAATCTATTTGAAAATAATAATGGTCCTTCTCTCGATACCTCTCCCACTTGTGATGAAGCTACCTTACAAACCTCAAACTTAGATGAACATATTAAAATATCTCCTAGTATGGTAGACAATATGGAACAAGAGAATGAGACCTTAGAAACAACCAACATTCAAATAAAATCTTCCCCTAATCTTCACACTATCAATAATTAAACACATTCAACCATTAATAACTCATTAGTGGCAATGAAGTTATTTTGGATGAACCAAACCTTAATTGTCATGAACGTGTGCTTTGTTGTTCTAAGAACTCTCCTTCTAAGGAGCTAATTATGACCCAAGATAAAGATATCATTCCCTTCAAAGAAAATGAAGGCTCTCACTTGTTATGGGATGTTAACATTATCCAACCTAAACTCATCCTTTATCCCCCTTCACATAAACCTTCACCTAAACCCGAGTTTACTCTCTACCCACCTTCAGACAAACAAACAACCTCAACATAAACCTAAATTCACCCTCTACCCACCTCAAACTAATGTGTCATAGCAACTGAGTTACAATATCATTTCCCATACATATAACACTCAAAATAATCTACAACCACCACAACTTAGCCCAATCTCTTTACCTTTACCTAATCTGGCTAGTGCCCCTCACTTCATTCCACACACAAAGGAGTATGATCTTGTTGAACAACTTAAGAATAATCCTACTAAAATCTCCTTATAGGACCTTATTCAAGCCTCCCCTCACTATCATAACATGATACAACCTACCTTGCAACAAGTTCCTATCCCTTTTAATGTGCAACCAACTAACATTGCAACTATAATCCAAGGAATAAATCCTGACATTGTTTTCCATCAAAGTGAGCTTCCTCCTTTGGAAGTGAAAAAAAAATGAAGTTTTTATGATTATCACTCAATACAAATGAATAGGGATCAAGAGAACTCTTATAGATACTGGTTCCACTCTTAATGTATGTGGATTGAACCTTCTCGATAGACTTGGTATCGATAGATCAAACATCTAATCTGATTCTTTATATATTAGGGGACTTGAAAATGTAAGAAAAAAACCTCTTGGTGTGATCACTTTACCTCTTACAATTGGAGTGGCCACAATGGAAACACTAATCCATGTCATGCCTAATGATCTTTCATATAACCTTCTTCTAGGTAGGTCATGGATTCATGCAATGAATGGTGTGCCTTCCACTCTTCATCATAAAATGAAATATATCCACAACAACAAAGTGTACACACTTGATGCTGATGATGAGCCTTATAGTTTCTTACAACTTGAGAAAACCAAATACAACCCCTTGAATACCTTAACACCAGCCACACAATTGTAACCCATGCAACAAACTGACAAAGAAAAACACATTGATGAAGTCACAAAGCTATTAGAAGATAATTTGGGTTCCTTGTATTTCAAACATGACTTCATGGGAGAGTAAAAAATCATCCATAAAGATTCAAATAAAGCCAAAGACACACCAATAATGTCAACACAAAATTTGGATGACCTTTCAAAAGCATCTTCCTCAACCACTTTAGAAAAAGAAGCAAACTACATAGTCACCTTTAACGATGCTTATGACCAACCACCACCCAATCCAAAAGTAATGAAAAATGTTTATGGAAAAGGTTATGAGCTTACGAAACAACTTGACTATAGTGGAAAAGGATGTGGTGCTCACAAACAAGGTATCCACAACCCTATAGAGCCTCACACACAACAAACAACTCATGGTCTTGGTTATTGTCCTTTAATCAATATCAACAAACCTTCACTCAATGTCAAAAAACATGTTCCTAAATCCTCCTTAACAACTAGTGGTCTTAAACATCATCCTTTACCAAACATAAAACAAACACCTACATCTTTGTTTAATGTTAATGTCATCTTGTAAGACACCAATAATTTGATAGATTTTCCCTCCTCCTATAAGAGTATGAACAAAATATCACAATCTAGAGAAACTTGTATAAGTATGACATCCAAAAGCAAGATGTATCTTTGACACCAACTACAAGACCACCTTCTACCATTGATCAAAAGGGTATCTTGTCGAAACTCCTCCAATATCACTTGATCACCCTCCCTCCAAGAACTCAAAAGAAATGCTATTCCAAGGCTTCATTTTGTGCCTATCATAGAGTTCATGGTCACTCCACTAATGAATGTAATGCTTTGAGTTGTAAAATCCAACATTTTTAGGAGTTTGGTATGCTTCCCTATGTGGGGGCATCTAATTCCTCTAATTTCTATTGATTTTCACTCTCGCCTACATTTCATCAATCCTTTCAACTCACCTTTGTCCTGCACTAAGTGGGGGAAAGGGGTTCGATATCCTTGTCCTCATATGTCACTTGTCATTGCCTCCTTTGGCTAGTCATTAACCTTTCATGAATACATAAGAGAAAGCTTTGGATGTCGATGACATGCCTTAAGTTGGATCGCATATTACATACTAACCTTTTCATGACATAGCTTATAGAAAGCATGACTTGGCATAGGGGTTTCTGAGTAATCTCTCATTACTCCCTTGTTCTACTTGTTAGTAGATAGTCAGTAATCCCCTTAGGATTCGTGGCATAGCTTAACTGCTTCTTGTCGATTTATTAACTCTCACTGTTGTATCATGCATTAACAGGTCAATCATTTGGTGCAATGGAAATTGTGTTTCCAATAATTGGTATCAGAGCCAAAGGTGTCAGGTTTGAATCCCCTTGGGTAATGGTGAGGGGGAGATTGTTGGCAGATAGTCAATACTCCTCTAGGGATTTGTGACATGGCTTAACACCCAATGTTGTTCAGGATGATACCTTGCACTTGTCCTCTCTTGGAAACAAGATGAGACCATTTGCACTTATCCTCTCTTGGAGACATTTCACATGATGTTCCCTAAGATGAGACATTTCATGAACAAAGAAAAACCCCTTTGAACAATCTTTACACTAACAATGTCTATGATTTTCAAGCATATGAAGTTTTTCTTACTTTATAGAGCTCAAAACAACATCATCTTCTTTGTGGAACCTTATTAAAGTTATCAGTAGGTATAAATTTGGTATGATTGAGCAAGAAGCCCATTTTGAGACATGACTTTCCCCATAGCAACCTATGTGTTTGACTACATACCAACTAGCGTATGTTGCTCACCCTTTGGCCTTCTCATCTAGTGGAAAACAAAGAAGTTCCATTGGCCCAAAGTGAGTACACATTTACTTTTCCAAACAAACAACATAGATCTAATCCATAACTAGTTGGACAAATGATTGAAGCTTGATTTACCCCCTTTCATTTTCATCTTCCTAGTTCTTGCCATTTCATGAATGTGTATCTTGATGGTTTGAATTAGGATCTTCGATCTTCGAGGCTTGCGAAACCTCCTTTGATCTTTTTCATTCTTTTTCATCTCCATTTTTACACTTAGATCTCTCTTGAATGTATACTTTAGTGTGAGTTTGAAGCAAGTTCATCCTCTCACTAAAGTACGGGCTAAATGTGTCATAGAAAAAAGTACCCTTTGCTTGACATGGGATTAATTCATGATAAATTGGACTTAATGAGGCCTTTATTTAGGTGTTGTGAGGCATTTTATTCATCCAAACTAGGTCTTAAACCCTTGCAAATTGAATAACATGCTTTTAACAATGTCTTGTAAAGGTGTTGTAAAGTCTTGTAATGACTTGCACACTTTTCTAGACTTAATGAATCCATTTATCACTAATTGAACATTATAAAATATGTTTTATAACATTATTACAATATTCTAGAAAGCTTGAAAGATAAACTTAATTTTAAACTATTGTTGTAATGTGTCTTTCACATTCACATTAGTTCTTGTGCCTTTCTAGGCAATGCAGACCTCATTTTAGTGTTGTAAAGTGTATTTAATCACACTTTCACATTGATTTATGTGTCCCAATCCCTATTTTACGTTCGCATCATCACTAATAGTCCCATATTAACCCATATTCTGCATCTTGAGGCCTAAATTGATCAAATACCCAACAAGGTTGCATTTTATACTTTATTTCTTGATCTCTTGGCATCAGAGCTATCAAATTGGCCCCTATGGGACCCATTCACCATACATGGTGAATTAGTCCCATCCAAGTGGGAACCATTTTCCATGTGTGGTGAATGTGTCCCATTTGGCCTAATTTTGACCTTTGAGTGGGAAAACAGTGAAATTTAAGTTTAATATTGCTTCTTGTCAGCCTGTCATGAGGTATTAACAGGTAAAATAGGTGAATTTCCTATAAAAACACCTCTCTAAACTCATTTTTACATCCATTAACTCAATTCACATCCATTCTTCATTATTCATCCACCAATCTTTCATCTCAAGTAAAGAACCTTAGGGTTTTATCATTGCAAGACATCTAGAAATCTCCTAAAGACATTCAAGGGTTGAATCTTCCTCCGTTGTTGGAGAAATCCAAGATCAACATCATGGTAAGGTAATATATTCCATTATTGCATGTTTCATTCCATTCTTTCATCATTTTGGTTTAATTACCTAACCAAGTTTTGGCTAAGAAAAACCCCCATGCCCTAACATTCACCATTTCTTCTTCTCTTCTTCTCTTCTTGTGCATTTGCAGATTTAGGTCCCTTGGAAGTTTGGAAATCATTCAAGATAAATTTTTAGGGTTTCTCAAGTCTTATCTTCATTCAACAAGTCAAATTATCAACAAAAACTCATTTTAGACTCGTAAATCAAAGTTTCAGAAGCAAACACCTCTAGGAAACTAAAGTGAACATCAGAAGCTTTGAAATCCACCTTTGAAAATATAGAAATTCAAAAGTGGAATCATTAACCATGAGTGGTGAATGAGTCCCACTTCAGGATCAATTTTGATTTTTTTTCTTTTTTGAGTACCCTTTTGTTAGAAACAAGTTTCGACTTAGTTTGACAGATCTAGGACTCATTTGCCCAGAATGGTGAATGAGTCCCTCTAGGCTTGAAAATTAGCATCAGTAGCATTTCAAATGTCATTTCCAGCCTCCTTCAATATCTCAGGTGCACGCTTTCAGTTTTGTCAAGTTTTGTTTCAATTTGCATTTATTTCTAGGTGATTTTGCAATACACAATGTGTTTTCAAACAAGTCACATTTCTTAGGTTTTGCATACTTAATCAATCAATATTATGAATTAGATGAATCTATAACATTTAATTTAGACATAAATTCATCATACATATCTTATATTGAGTGAACCTATCTAGAATTTTGTCCCAACTTTCTCCTTTTAGGTGAAAAACCCTAGAACTTCTACAAAGACCTAGGGTGCCAAAAATCTACGGTTCAATAGTATATTGTGTATTGATAATAGATAGAATCATTTCATAAGTTTAAAATTAAATTTCATCATATATACTACTATAAAAGGTCAAATATGTTATCTAATATTAGAACTAAACATCATCATACAAAGATTCATCGTACGTTGCACATTGAAAATTTTAAAATAATTTCTTAATCCTAGATAGTAGTTACAACATATCAAAAAATTGATATCAATATTTCAATATTAACACAATATTTTGAAAAGGGTATGCATTTTTTCCCTTTCGCAAAGACCTAGAGATGTAATAGTGTCATAGTGGATGCAACTTTGTAGAGTGTTCATTGATGTAGTACTCCAAGGTTTATGATGAATGGAAAGCTCAATGGGTTAGCCAAGATATGGTTATTACAATGGTTGTTGATTCATGAACCAATAAATTTGAGATAATTCAAGGATAAAATGAGTTTCTTCACACAAAGGATAAAGGAAGTGAGTAGGACTCATGGTTGTTGAGGAAAATCCAAGGGTATGACTCTTGCAAGTGGAGGCTAGTATGGGGTATGTTGATGAAATTGAGTATGAAAGTTCAGAAAGATGTGAATATTGGAGTAGAATTTCATAATGTAGTGCATCGATTCAAAGGACCCTCCTATATATCTTCTAGGAAGGGTGATAGGATGCCTTGAGCCAAATGGATAAGCATCAAGTGTGTTACATGTTATAGAGTGAGGGAGGATATAAAGGGACTTGATGGAAAAAAGTGTTCCAATTTTGGTACACAAGGTGTCCCAACAAGGGTACTAGGTACTCCAATATGATGCTAGGGGAGCTTCAAGAGTAGAACTAGGTTTGGAACTCAAGAGCCCAAAAATTAGGTCACACCAAGTATACAAGGTGCTAGTGTGGAATAAGGCTCCCATGGAGAGACAAAATGAGGGTGAGTTGGTCTTGGAGTAGAAGTTGTAGTTAGAGTCCATGGTCCAATGAATTGGTGCTAGGGGTGCCAATAGGGTACTCCAACAGTGTGCCAAGTGTGCACCATGGGTGCACTAGGGTTGGGAAAGAACCCAAAACTAGGACTGTGAGATGTTTAGTACCTCTAGGCTATTCAAGTAAAGTTAGAAAAGTAGTCGAAAGTTATGAAAAGTGATTGAAGTGAGCATCTCAAAGGAAAATTTAGAGGTCTTAGAAAGGCTTGGGGAGTTGGAATTTCCCATATGAAACATTGGATTAGTTTCTAAAATGGAAAGTTGGCATTAAGGAAAGGTTCCCCAAATTGAGTGTTTGAAATGGAGCCAAGCCATTAGGCACTTTGAAAATGGTAAGAAAGGTAAGTCAGGTGTCACATGTTATAGAGTGAGGGAGGATATAAAGGGACTTGATGGAAAAAAGAGTTCCAATTTTGGTACACAAGGTGTCCCAACAAGGGTACTAGGTACTCCAATATGAGGTTGGGGGAGCTTCAAGAGTAGAACTAGGTTTGGAACTCAAGAGCCCAAAAATTAGGTCACACCAAGTATACAAGGTGCTAGTGTGGAATAAGGCTCCCATAGAGAGACAAAATGAGGGTGAGTTGGTCTTGGAGTAGAAGTAGCAGTTAGAGTCCATGGTGCAAATAATTGGTGCTAGGGGTGCCAATAGGGTACTCCAACAGTGTGCCAAGTGTGCACCATGGGTGCACTAGGGTCAGGAAAGAACCCAAAACTAGGACTATGAGATGTTTAGTACCTCTAGGCTATTCAAGTAGAGTTAGAAAAGTAGTCCAAAGTTATGAAAGATGATTGAAGTGGGCATCTCAAAGGAAAATTTGGAGGTCTTAGAAAGGCTTGGGGAGTTGGAATTTCCCATATGAAACATTGGATTAGTTTCTAAAATGGAAAGTTGGAATTAAGGAAAGGTTCCCCAAATTGAGTGTTTGAAATGGAGCCAAGCCATTAGGAACTTTGAAAAAGGTAAGAAAGGTAAGTCAGGTGTCACATGTTATAGAGTGAGGGAGGATATAAAGGGACTTGATGGAAAAAAGTGTTCCAATTTTGGTACACAAGGTGTGCCAACAAGGGTACTAGGTACTCCAATATGAGGTTGGGGGAGCTTTAAGAGTAGAACTAGGTTTGGAACTCAAGAGCCCAAAAATTAGGTCACACCAAGTATACAAGGTGCTAGTGTGGAATAAGGCTCCCATGGAAAGACAAAATGAGGGTGAGTTGGTCTTGGAGTAGAAGTAATAGTTAGAGTCTATGGTGCAAAGAATTGGTGCTAGGGGTGCCAATAGGGTACTCCAATAGTGTGCCAAGTGTGCACCATGGATGCACTAAGGTCAGGAAAGAACCCAAAACTAGGATTGTGAGATGTTTAGTACCTCTAGGCTATTCAAGTAGAGTAGAAAAGTAGTCCAAAGTTATGAAAAGTGATTGAAGTGGGCATCTCAAAGGAAAATTTGGAGGTCTTAGAAAGGCTTGGGGAGTTGGAATTTCCCATATGAAACATTGGATTAGTTTCTAAAATGGAAAGTTGGCATTAAGGAAAGGGTCCCCAAATTGAGTGTTTGAAATGGAGCCAAGCCATTAGGCACTTTGAAAAAGGTAAGAAAGGTAAGTCCATGGAGCTTTGATTTGTATGTGTGCATGGAGTTGGTTGAAATGTCCATTTAATGCATGAAGAACAAGGTTCACCAACATGGACATGTAGACATGAGCTTAGAGCCACTCGAAAGAGAGCTTCCAGAGATGTTCAAGGAGGACTCAAGGAGTCGCTGACTGCCATGATATTTTGATGTTTACTGAGGTCAAGTTATCATGTAATAAATAAAGGTGGATAAAAGGAGTCTAATCTATATTTACATCAAGAAGCTTAGCTTAGGTACTCATGTGTATGCCATGGAGTGGAATAGACTGATGGTGGTATACTAGATGAAGAGGAGGAATTGAAGTTCCACGAGGAGCTCATCTTATGTGTTATATAAGGAAGAGAACTTATTAGGATCATGAATAGGTGTGCAAGGGTGAAAGAGTAGTCTAGTGGAGTGGACACAGTTGCATAGGGTGTAAGGAAGAGTGTGAGAGCCACTAGAGTGAAGGATATGTGTGACAAGTATCCACACATGCTACTAAATTATATAGGGTGTGTGTGAATCTATGTCAAGTGTTGGATACTTGAGTACTGGAGGTATAGTCTTGAAACAAGAAATGGTTTATTTTCAATTGGAGTCATCTTATTAAATTCAATTATTTTTTACCATCATTATAAGAATTAATAGGAGTTATTTCATAATTATATCTGTATTTATCTATTTACAACCTTTGTTTAGTAAAATATTCATCTTAGTCAAGTTGAGTGAGCTACTCAAATGATTGGTAGTTCAACTCTTCACCTCATAGTTAGACTATGCTATTAAAAAGAGACTTGGACATGATATTTTTTATACATCATCTTATAATCATATACTTTTATATAATTATATATAAAAAATTAGTATATTTAAATTTAATCTCTCCATAATCTATAGATTAGATTAAAGTTTTTATCTAAATTATGAATAATATATATTTCTTACTTCTATCTTCTTATAATTTTTTCCATTTACCTAGATCTATCACTAGTATAGAAACAACAATATATGACTAAAAAAACTATTAAAAATTGCTTATAAATGACTCAACTTGGTCACATGACCATTACTAGTTTATTGCCAGTCATCTATAACGTGACCAGATTGATGACTAAACCATTTTAGTCATTTATTGGTTGTTTTGATTGATCGATTTGGTAGTATATTTATTCATTTATTTAGTCATTCATTGTTGTAATCTAGTCACTTATGTAGTCATTGATTGTTGTAATCTGGTCACTTATTTGGTAATTTTTTATTCACTGATGTATTTAACTGGTCACTTATTTAGTTGTTGATTTAGTCATTTATTGTTATAATTTGATCACTTATTTAGTCATTGATTATTGTTAAATGGTCACTTATTTAATCATTTTTATTCACTTCTCACTGATTTCTATCAATTGCTAGTACATTTAGTCAATTTAATTATTAATTGATGTTAATTAGTAGTATATTTAGTCATTTTAATTGACTGATATTTGAGGATTTAAGCATAAAACATAGAAATAAACATTAATCATCAATTGCACACAATAAGACAACTATTGAGAAGGAAAAATTGGCTCACTTTATTAATAAAAGAAAGTTGTTCTAATTACAACTTAGAAATAGAGTATTACAATTGTTATTTTTTAGTCACAAGACTAAAAATTTGAGTTACAATATTGCATAGAAATGATTGCAAGAAAGAAAATTCTCCAAAAAACTTTTGTAATGATGCAAATGCATGCTTGAATCCCTTCAATGTCATAACATGACCCTTTCATCTCTTAAAACTTCTACAATGTGGGAAACCTTCCTAGAGAATGTTGTAAAGTGTAGAATCCAAGAAGGAGAGTATTGATTGTGCCCCATATATGAATCTCTCTCCTTCAATGCAGTCAACAATAAACTAGCTATAATCTTTCCTCCTTAATATGCAAAGTGCCATATGATATGAGAAACATGGTGTTTCCTTTTCTGCCATGAATGAAGTTGTGCCTCAATACAACCAACAAAATTACTATTAGTCTCAAATTAGCAATTATAAAAGTGCATTGTATATTGCAATTTTACAAAACTCAAAACATAGCAGAATGATAAATCAATTAAAAAACTATATAGCCTTGTCAAAAAATTCCTTAAACAGAGTGTCAACCATAGGCCTGAAATATGTATATTCAACCCTTGATTTCAGAACTTTGTTCAAATTTTAGGAAAGGTGATATGCTCAGATTATAAAATGAAGTTGACATTATAGAATGAAGGCTATCAACACTAACCAAACTTGAAAAAATTTATCAAAATAAATTTCCAAGAAACCGATCCCAAGAATGCCATTAGACTTAATTAGACAACAAAAAATTCAACCATGGTTCATGTGTTGTCTAAGGAATTAAGACTTGCACCATGGAAGAAAAGATATTTGATATCCAATTGTACATGATGATTTTTGTTTGTCCTCACAATGCTTTGCTCCTCCTAGGGTTTTTCAACTAAAAAGGAGAAAGGAGATTGAAAGGGGTCCCAAAATGCAAGGGTTTACACTCAAAGCCAATATAAATGAGATTTATTATGCCTAATTAAGATTTCCTCATGCTCTGATTTGAAATTGAAATATTCTAATCATGCAGAAATTTGAAAATGTAAAGTGCTAGAAAACAAAATATGATATGTATAAATGCTTGAAAATGTAACTAAATGATGAAATAACATAATAGAATGAAAGAGGTACACCTCAAATTTGAAGCTTTATGTTGGGAGATTCTGGAATCTTGAAAATTTGATTGAAAATATTGACTGGGACACTTATGCCAGATGAGGTAACCTAGTCCCAGTTTCGGGAAACTTTGATGGAATGAGAATCTGGGAAATGGGTATCTAGAAATTTCAAAATTAGTTTTCAAGTGTGGAAGGACTAATTTTCCACTAGTGGAAACTTAGTCCTCCTACAAGTCTCAGGGAATTTGAGACAAAATCTTGAAGTCTCAGGTCTACACTTTTTTTTTTGACAGGTGTCTACACTTGACTCTGTAGAAAACTGGATAGAAAGCCTCTCCAATCTTCAACTATGGTTGTGTTGACTTGATTGACTTTGTATACTTGTTGACCACCTTTCAACACCTAATTTCTTGATAAATTTGCATACAAAAATATGCATACACACATGAAATAGGGGAAAAATGGTTGAGGGTTAGAGAATAGGGGTTTTCCTTGGTAAAACCCCACTTTGATAATCAAACCCTAAACAATGAAATGAAATGAAAAGAGTATGATAAATAGATAACATGCAAATTTCATAAACTTACCACACCTTTGATTCTCAAAATATGAAGATATGCAATGAAGTGCTCCAATAGATTGACCTGATAATGCTTAATTGAATGATGCAAAGTGCTCAAATTTTTTATTGATGTTTAGTGAATGGAACTAAATGAGGAGATGGAAAATGAGGAGAAAAAAACTTGTTTATACTTGGTTTTATTAAAAAATATTGAAAGTAACACATCATAGGCCGACCTCAAGGATTAGAGGGAAAATTCCTACTAGAATTTTAAAATTATTTTGAGTTTTGTGCCAAAAAGGACTAAGTCACCCATATTGGTGACTTAGTCCCACTTAAGCAAATTAAGTGGGTGTCAAGAATTTCAGGGCATTAAAAGTTTTCCAACAGGAATTTTCTCAAAAACATTCTTGAAAATGGTCAGAAAATACATTAAGGGGCCAAATAAAGCATAAGAAAGGTGTAAATAGTGAAATTAAGCCTAGAAAAGTGTGAAATCTTGTTACAAGACTTTACAACACTTCAAAATAGGACTTAATAAGTGATGAAAAGGTGATTTCTAGGTGAATTGCAATGAACAGAGTCTAGAAAAGTGTAGAAATGTCTTACAACACCTTCACAAGATGTAATAATTTGAATGTTTAGGACCTAATGTGAATGTTGAAGCCACATTACAACATTAAACCTAAGCAAAATCAAGCCAAACTCCATCAGAAAGACTCAAGTGAATGTAAAATGTCAACTATACATTTTTTGGCGACACACCAACTAGGAAGCCTTAACATCCAAAAATTACTAACTTGATGTTTCACAACATGTTTCCCAACTATGACATCATCTTTACTTAAGAAACTAGATATTGAATCCATAGCCATATCCAATGTCATAGGATTCTCCTTCACAAACAAAAAATGATAGATATAAATTTTTTACCAACTTCCTTAATATCCCCATGTAAGTAGACTAAACTAATTGAGGTTGAGGGTTTGAAGTAGAGTACCATCTTCTTGGTATGTTCTTGACTTTGATGACTTGTATCTTGAATGAAAATAGCAAGCTAGCCACAATATAAAATCATTATTAATCATTGTTACAAAAATAACCACAAAATCCTCTTTAATTAAATAGTCCTAGATATTTTAGTTAATTTCTAAGAGAGCTAATTTCACTATCCAAACAACCATCAATCTATTTACTGTATATATTTTCTAGAATTCAAAATTTGAATGTAATGAAACTAGCCATAATTACCAAAGATTTGACATGAAAATGTAGTACAAAATGAATTGTTTGACATAATGCCTCAAAGAGATGTCATCTCATGGAATTAAATTTTATGATTGCAGAATGTGTACAAAATGGATTTTGCAAGTAAGCTCTCAAAATATTTAAATTAATGAAGCACTCTAGAAAACCCACAATGTAAGCTTTGCTTCTATTCTAGATGCATGCAGTCATGCAAGTTTAGTGGATGATGGCTACACATACTTCACCTATTAGTAACCCTTTTTGCATTACATATATAGTTGATCATTAGGTGTGCATGGTTGACCTTCATGCCTATGTTGGCTATCTTGAGGACACCATAAACATTATTACTAAGATGCCAGTTAAACCTTTGGTTCCAATGGATCATATATGAATATAGGCTGTGTATTCCAGCAACACTACTTTTTTAGTTGGATCCTAAAAATGTTGCAACTATGTTCTTCTCTAAAACATTTTTACAGAAGTGGGTAGTTGTGGTGAGGTTAAAATAGTAAGGATATTGATGAAATATAGAGGAATTAAAAAGATACCTACATGTAGTTGGATTAAAGGGAATAAAATGGTACATGACTTTTTTGTGTAGAAGAAATATCACATCCACAAACATGGGAGATCTATGCAAAATTCGAGAAAATGGCTTGGAAAATGAAGGTAGCAAGGTATTTCTAGATTCAAGACTTTTACTCAATGTTGTGGAATAGAAGAAAAAAGTTTAATTTATTTGCCACCATAGTGAAAAGTTAGCAATTGTATTTGGTTTGTTAAATATGGCCCCTGGTACAACTATTAGAGTTGTTAAGAACCTTCAAGTATGTTATGATTTTCACACTACATCTAAATTAATCTCCAATATTTTTATAAGAGAAATTTCTCTGAGAGATGTGAACCATTTCCATCATTTTAAACAAGGACAATGTTCTTGTGGAGAATATTGGTGATGCTAAATGAAACAATCTGAAAATAGGCTTACACTATAATAGTGTGCACTACATCAGATGTGTAGTAATAACAAAGGGACATCCATCAAAGCATAACGACAGGGATTTTTTTTGTCATATGTTGTAGTTACAAGTACCCTGCTGACATACATGAAAATGTGGAAGCAATATACACAAGCCAAGCAAACTATTTCAAAAAAATACTCAAAGAAATGTAATATTTCTTTTTATATTTTAACTATGATACCACATCATTTTGACATGATCCTTGTGGTGATGCAGAATGTTACCACTACACCACATTGTTATTGCTCGGCCTTTATGGTAATACAAGATGTTACTGCTGCACCACACCGTTATTTCTCACCCTTTGTGGTAATACAGAATGTTACCGCTACACCACACTATGTCATATTGGCTCTTGTAGGGATGTGGGAGAAGTATTTGAGTTATCTCCAAACCACACATTTATTGCTCGGCCTTAATGGTAATGCAGGATGTTATTGTTATATTATATTATGTCTTCCTGTCTCTTCCAGTATGGCAGTATTATGAAACTTGTCACAACAGTCTTATGAAACTTGTCATGACCATGTACTACCTTGAGACAACAGTCTTATGAAACTTGTCAATATTCATGGGCATGTTTTAAATTACATTCAGATCTATAAGGAAACTATCCTATAGGGATGACACTACCAAGAAACATGGAAATGGTTACACCAACAAATAATTAACTAGAAACCATGAATTTTCAATGCATAATGGATAATATACAATGAGTTAAGTTAGTGATAGAACATCCTTGGAGAATTGTCATCAAAAGTATGACAAAGAGTTTATATTAGAAAATCATATGCCCTCAAAGACCTTACATTCATAATAGACCCGTGATAGCTTTTAGAGTCATAAGAATAAATTCATAAGATAATAGATGCAAGAGCATGAAAAGACACTGAGATGGAAGGGAAATTGGTAGAGTTGAAGAATCAAACCTAGATTGAGAAGGTAGAGAGAACAAAGTAATTTATAGTCAAGAGCATCATGGCAGTTTCTCAGGTGACAATATTTGGGTAAGGAAAGAACTTAGAACAACATTACCATAAAAACAATAAGGATACCCAAAACCCTAGCAAAACCTAGGGCCTTTTTCATCACCTTGTAGAGATCTCAAACATGCATGAAAATATTTCACAGAGACTAAAATCATCTCTCTAAAAAAATTCAAATATATAAAGAAATATTATGACTAACAAAATGATAATTTTAACAGTTATATTAAAAGGTAGACAAAAAAAATTGTGCAAGTGAAAAATAACATCCTTAGATTATTCTTAACAAATAAAATTTTCCTTTACATCATTTTCAAGCAACAGTATTTTAGATTCATCTAGCTATATAAAAAGAAAATCAAATTTGCTACGATCTCAAAGATCTGAAGGTTTAAAAATATGATATTTTCAAATCTATTATTGGGTGTATCCTGCAAAATTTATCATAGAAGGATGGGTCGTCACCTCACTTAGACCTTGATGTGGAACTTCCTTTTCTATTTCCATAGAATCCAAAATAGGCCTAACAAATGTGAGAACAAATAACCTTGTAAACACACAAAAGGAAAAGCTAAATCAATAGTAATTTAATAATTTTCATTCAACTTCTCTGTAATCATTTTAAGTACCTGATTCTATTGTAATTTAAATATTTATAATATGAAGTTTATCTATTCAGATAGCTTAAATAATTTTAAGTTATAAAACTGATAAATAGGATTTAACAATTATAAAGAAAATCCACTTCTAAAATTATAAATATCTTTATTGTATCTATTTATTGTTGTTAGAGAGTTGCAAACTATGAATTTTCCTCTATCCTATAGGACTTAGAATGGAAGAACACTATCAAACAGTGATTTTATTGTTACCAAATTTTCACCTATAGCTCAATTTGGTAGAGCTAAAATAGTTGATTACAATTAAAGGTGAAAATTATTCCAACATATTTTTGCTAAAGTTTAACCAATGCATATCAAATGATGCCATCCAAATGAAGTTCAATTTTTTTACTATGCAATGTGATACAATAGAAGGAATCACATAAATTGCATAAAATTGTTGTTTTCATTCATTTTGTAATAGAAATATACATTTAAGATTGCATAAATTTTCTTGTTTCATACATTGAAAGGGAAAGAATGATCAAATGTCCCACACAAGCCATGGTAGTTGTTGAACTAATGCAACATAAGGCCATACAATACATCTGAATATAAAAGTAATGAAAAAAAACATGAAAGGGAACATATTCATCATTGCATGTGGTGGTCTTGTGTCGGTCTTCATTGTTGCATGCTCCTCCTTGTTCAAGACTGATCTTCAAATGTACTTGCATATGATTGAAAGAGTTGGTTAGAGATCCAGATATGAATCTCATCATATGTCCTATCAATAGAAATACATCATATGTCTATGATGCATTAAATCAGTTGAACAAGTATCAGATGTATGCAAGAGAATCTAAAAGTCAAACATCGTAGGAGCATTGAGCTTCACTATTTTTTATTTAACATGTTTGTGTGAACCTAGATCCTATACCTGCAAGAACACAACAAATGAACAAATTAGAAGATTGAAATGCAAGTTAGAATATAGATTCCTCAAGAAATCCATTTGAATGCAAAATAAAAGGAATAAAATGAAGAACATAATAAACTTGAAGCTAAGATATCAAATCATATTCTAAAATAAAGCAAACTCTTAATCTCTTGAGGGATTTGGTGACAATTTGATGTGAAAATTGGCCCTTTTCCCAACTCTAATGATGTGATGGAGAGGATTGATGAAGATTTGATGATTGTGATCCACTTGGTGATTGCATCAAATCCATTAATTGTAGCTAGGTTATTGTAGGTTTTGTCCAATAAATCAAATCTTATTTAATTAATTCTAAAATAATTATTCCTCTCATTATTATTTATTTAATTAAAGAGGATGGTGTTAGCTTTAAATCAAATAAATATTAAGTTATTTAATTTAAATGAGATGAATTTAGAGATTAATTAAATAAAATGAATTATTTAATTAAAAGAGGGACTATATGATTAATTAAACAAAGTGATTTATTTAATTAAGATATCAAATGTGATGAATTGAATCAAATAAAGGTATTCAATTAAATGGTTAGATAGAGGGATAATTCAGGATGAAGTGATGTTAGTAGATCAGGATTGAGTGCATGTACATTTTACGTGTCTACAGTTTTTTCACTATGCAAGTATAGGTGAAATCTTGTTGGTAGATTCATTTATGTTGACATTTTAGCATGTGGTGAAAAAATGGGCTCCTAGAAGGGTTGAGCCTAGCATGCTGCCCCTAACTCTCAAGAGGGGAATGAGATAAGGAAAAACATTTAGAGTGATTCAAATAGAAGTATTTTTAGCTTGAAGAATAATTCACAGAGTGACAATAAGAAGAATTAGCACATTTTCCATTCATGAGAGCCAATTCAAAGGTGCAATGAGTCAGCCCTCCACCTTGAAATGGGAATCACAAATGAGTAATGAGTAGTTAAGATGCTTAAATAATCTATAGGTCAAAATAAAGTGCACCTTTCCTCATTAAGAATTGTTGTTTGCATACAAATATTTTATGTTGTCATTGTTTAGCTTTTTTGAATGGTTTTATCACCACAATATTATACCTTTTATCACTTCCATACATCATGTTTTCTATTGTTTATGTTATTTAAAGTGCACACCTTGAGGGTACAACCATCAAGAATCAAGAGGTGATAACAATTAATGTTCACATAGAAGGGACAACAAAGAGTGTACTATTCATGGAGTATCAATATGGAACATTCATCATATCCATAGACATAAAAGTACCTTACACAAGCTATCATCAATGAGAGGACAACAACCATGTTTCTTTTCAAGACTAGGAGTAAAAAGGTATTGACAATGCATAGTTACAAGGTAATGAGAAAATAGCAATGAAGTAAAATTCATAAAGTCATAACACAAGGATCTTCTTGTGGCATTTGAACAAGGGAAATAGGTCACCTTAATAAATTTATTTCATACTTGCATCAAGTAAAAGATGTTGAAAGAAGTAAAGTGCAAACTTTTAATGGAGAAGTTTGAGCACAATCATTAAGAAATGGATAATAGTCATCATAGCCAAGTAAGGAGTTATAAGAATTTAGAACTATTGTATAATCATGTGAGGAGTAAAATCATTCAAGTATTTCAAAATTTCCTCTATCCATGTTTGAGCCATTCAAAGGAACTGCACCTTGTTTTGAAGAATATTAGTTCATAAGGAGAAGCATACACATATCAAACTATAAGCTACTCTGAACGAAAGTTTAAAGTGCACAAAGAGTACAAAGGATGATTTAACTTATTTCAATCATTTAAGGGAAATATGGTAACCTACATAAGAGTGGACATTTTTCCCATGTAAAAGGGTTTTTAGGGAATACAGATCTGCATATTGAAGATGTGTAGCTTTGAGGGGTTGTATGTAGCAAGTGAAGGGAATGATGTCTTGACAAATAGTTGTTTCTACATAGTTCCTGTGAGATCGAAATGGAGCCTTATCAAAACAATCAAAACCCTTATTATCTACAAAAATAGGAGAACCCAGAAAATGCAAGAGAATATACATGGGTCAGTGGTGAGGTTGGGCACAATGGAGTCACAAGTTTTTTAAAACCCCATATCATATTTACAAAGCAAAGAATAAAGTCAACTATGAGAATTCATGACCGCAACTTGGGGGTTCTTTAGTCTTTTCTTTTTTTCTAGAAGCATCCAAACTAATGATAGGTTTCACATAGGGTGATGCCACATGAGTATAGAGAAATAAGAAGCACATAGAAAATGGAGGAGGCCGCAGTCATGGAGATACAATAAGGGCCTCATAAACAAAGAAAATAATGAACTTAAATGTAGAAATTTCTTAATTTTATAGAATTAGTCAAACCCATGAAGTTTTTATGCCCAAAATGCAAAAGAAACACAAACACTTTCATTATTTTTGCACTTATTGAGCTCGAAAGCATATTATCAACAAAAAATAAAGAGGAATGCAAGGTTCGAATGGTAGAGAGCTTACCTCAATTTTTTTTGTTGAGAAATGCATTCAAAGTTGCATTCAATCCCTCTAAAAGCTCAAGCTAGAAGCATTCATGATGCCCTCAAAGTAAAGGAAGGTATCAATAGGTTGAAATAAGAAGAGAATACATGAGTAAGAGAGGGGAACCATGGGTCAAAACCCCTGCAAATACATTTAAAATGGAGGAAATGAATAGATATTTGCAATGGTTGCTAAAAGAGACACTCACCATGTGAATTTTCTATAGAGAATGACTTCAAAACTCAAAAAAAATCCACACCAAACCCTCCATGGTGGTGAAACCCAACAAAGAGGAAAAAGTCAAAGATGCAAATTGAAATCTAAAAGTTAAGTCTCATGGTTTTATGTGTTAGGGTTTCCCATTTTCCCTAAGCTAGCCTTGTGATTTTTTCCACATTGTTTTAAAAAAATTCATGCATTTCTAATACTTTTGTGGTATTATATTTTTTCCTTTGCATATATTCTACATACCTAGGCTACATTGTGTCTTAGAGCTTATTTTATGATTTTTGTAGAAAATAAAATGCCAATACCTTAGAATACTTCATACTTGGAAAAATTTAATCAAAACCATATAAGCCTTGTTCTTTTTTCAAAAAATCCAATAAAAAATTAAGGTCAACCTCCTCTTTCTTTTTTGCAAAAAATGAAACTGCAACTTATGTAAGACAATATTAAAGTAATATTTCTATAAATTTCTTTAGTAATTGTTAAATTTAAAATGTAGTAAAATAAAGCAAGTGTGAAAAGAAATGTTTAGTTCACCTTGTATTTCTATTTGAGTTCCAATTGTGCAAATTGGAAAGATTCAGTGAACTAGGTTTCTATTTCTATTTCAGTCGGTTCTGACTTGATTTTTGAATCTTTTTGGGTCGATTTGTTTAGGAGGAAAAAATTCCACATAATCTCACTCAGTTTGGGTCAGTTCTATGCCCTATTTTTGAGGTTTTTCCCCCTTTTCAAAAATCACATTGGAGTTACTATCAAGTGGTTAGCAGTTATCTCATATTTTTCCCATTCACTCTTGGAGAAACATCAGAGGTATATATTGGAGAAAAACTTAGTTTTCTCTCATTTGCAGTTCAGATTCGCTTCTTTCTCTCTTGATCACTTGCAAAGAGTTTTGTAAGTTTTATTTTGTAACTCAAATTTTCATGTTCTGATACTCCTTTCATATCAACAAAAGCAATAGAGCATTCCTATCTCATATTTGTTGTCTCATTTTTGTAGTAAATGATTTGATCTTTCATTATGATTCTAAATGCTAAATCCTTTTTATGTCTCATTATTGAAATTTTGTGTGCAAAAGTTTCATATGATGCAAGTTGTGTGTTGTGTTTAGCTTTCAAGCCTTCATATAAATTAATTTTGTATTGCATGTTTCATATGAGATTGTGAGAGTTAGTGTTTTGAGAGATGATTGCGAGTTGATTTAGTGAATCAGTTTAAAGCTCTAGTGTATCACCCTTTAGGTTTTAGGATTTTCATTTTAGTCATCCTTCTATCCTTTTCATCAAAAAAATAATTTAGTTTAGGTGATCTGCCAAGGGAGCCAACCCTCTCTGGAGATTCATTCTCACCATAAGTCACCCACAATTCTAGAATTTTTCCAAGTTGCATAGGATAGTTGAGTCTAACTTAGCTAGGTTGCAATCCTAACTGTTAACATAAATCATAACAAATAGTCCAAAAACAATGAAATTTACTATCAAATGGTGACAAATATTTTTCCTCTAAGTCATTTGCACATGGTGATTGAGAACACAGTGAGTAAGAAGTAAAAGAGCACCAATTCATAGCACTATAAAATGGTCATGAACTATGCAATGAACTTCACTATTATTTTGATCACAAAGGAGATTGAGATAATAACCAACATACTAATGTGCACAGAGAATGTTCATGGAGTGCAAGCTTCCTTACAAATCAATTACCACAACAGAGTTTGAGATGAATTAAACTTTCTATTTTATGTTGATATGGACATGTTCTAACCTATAGTTAACTGTTTTAGCATAGCAGATAGGTTAAATAGTTGTTTGTATACCATTGTTTCAAATTTTAAATTGCTAGGGATTATTCTAGGAGCAAATCACAGGGGGATTCTGTACATAAGACACCATTTTTCAAATTCAAAATTGTTGGCTATTTCACAATTGTTTGCTTCATTTATTTGATCTAAGACAATGTGTTGTGTAGAAGATGCTCTCAAAATCACAATTAAATCATTTATTTTGGGATGACTATTTAGATTCTTTCCCATCATAACAATGAACAAAAGCATTAGTCATTAGCCTAAAATTTGCAAGATTTCCATCAAATTCTACTTTTCAACTCTGTTTTCTACTTTGAATTTTATTCCCAATTTCATCCATGAAGAACTTCTTGAGCCTTTATATCCTACTATTAGCCATAAATTTACCAGGTGTTAAGGATAGTTTCGAGTTTTTACCCAAGCAACAATTGACAAAATTTGGCCTTACTAGATTTTGATCTGGTAAGGCCAAATTTTGTCAATTGTTGTCTGGGTAAAAACTCGAAACTATCCTCAACACCAGGTAAAGTTATGGCTAACATTGGGATCTATAGGCTGAGGAAGTTCTTCAAGGATGAAATTGGGAATAAAATTCAGAATGGAAAAGAGAGTGGAAAAGTAGAATTTGATGAAAATATTGCAAATTTTAGGTTAATGACTAATGCCTTTGTTCATTGTTATGATGGGAAAGATCCTGAATAGTCATCTTGGAATAAAGGATTTTACTGTGGTTTTGAGAGAATCTTCTAATGAAGAAAACAATTGTGAAAGATCCAACAATTTTGAATTTGAAACAATGGTGCCTTATGTATAGAATCCCCCAGTGATTTTCTCCTAGAACAAGGTATAGCAATTTAGAATTTTAAAAAATGGTATATGAACAACTATTTAACCTATCTATTATGCTACACCAATTAACTACAGGCTAGAACATATCCATATAAGCATAAAATACTAATTCCAATTCACCTCAAACTTGGTTGTACCTAATTATGATAGTACTTGAGCTTTTGGTGTTTCTAGATGGAACCTATAGTGGAAAAGTATAGTCTCCATCTGAAGGAACCATCTTCCAAGCTTTTCCCTAAAATGAGGGTTGGAAAAATTAGAAGAAAATAAATATCATAATTCTAAAGTAATAATTTTTACCAAGCCAAACGTCAGAAAGTATAATTAAAAAGACAAATCCTTACAATTGGACCTCAAATTAGACCAAGCAAATTTATGATTTTATCTTTAGAATTTAGGAAATTTCTCTATCAGAGCTTCACAACCTCAAATTGAATTTGAAATTGGATATGTTAAAATTTATGATTTTATCTATAGAATGTAGGAAATTTGATGAGAGATTCAAAATACTTTCATTTTATGTTTAAAAGACTTCATTTTTGTTAATTAACATGACTGGCAGTTGATTATAGATTAACATATTTACTCATTTTGCTTTATGTTTAGCTAAATTAGTGGATATATTTGAATTAATGGTTTATGTTAGATGTGTTACTTTATGATGTTAATAAAAATATAATTATGTTGCATTGATCTTTTACTACCATAATTGTTATCCTCTTCCTAAAGGTTTTGAACAAGGTATTTTAAAGATTAATGATGTGGTTAAACTGTCTATTTAATCAAGGGAAATAATCACACCATTTGAGGGGCCCAACTGGATAATGAGTCACTCAAGTCCAAATCGACTTCTTTGTAGTTGGTTATGGAAATTCTACTTCCAACACCAATCTGGCATATTTCCTTATGTCTTGCTTTAGTTTTGTTTTAGTTTCACTTTAGTTTTGTTCTAATCTTTAGTTAGATGCCTTGAATCTTGGCAGTTAATCACCATGTTATAAATTAAATAAGTATATGTTATAAATATCCATGTTTCAGTTTAAAATAAGAGTTAGATAATTTTCAATCGGATTTTTGTAATCAATGGAAATACTTTATTTTGTGTCCCACTCTGATCAAATTGAATGAAAGCAAAAAGTTAACTCAATCACTATTCTAAGGGATCTTACCTGAGGCAGAGCAAGGCCTGCTCAACCAAAGGGATAAATATTGTGTTGGTATTTTACTAAGTTATGATATTTTTGGTTATTGATATTAAATATGAAGTGTTAGATGTTAATTCTGGAGTGATAAGTTGTTAAATCATTTTTGGTTATTGAATGATAAATCTGGATAGTTATTTCTGTTGAATCGCTTTTAAATTTAGTTTATCATGGTTAGATTAAGTGGTTAGAATCATTATAAGATTTATTAGATTAATCAGATTTAGATGTTTGAAATAATTAAGTTTAGTAATTATTTGTTGAGATTAATTAGAAGAAATGATGGAGACTTATGAAAATATGGAATTGAGGTTAGTTGAAAATTTGTTCATGGAAATTATTGTTTAAGTTTTCTAGATTAATTGTCATTTTCTTGCAATGCAATTATGTTCTTAAAATAGTATTTAATTTCCAACAATTCTTAAGATAAATTTATTTTAAAGAAAAATAGAGTTAATTTGAATTTTGTATTTTAAATTAAGAATTAAAGTAGATGTTAGTCTTCTCCATGAATTGGTCACAATCAAGTCCAATGAAGTCAGAAATAAGTCAATAGAATTTTAGTTTAAGAAATAGATAGAATTAATCCTTAGGAATTAGTCGTTGCAATTCAGCTCCTGAGAGCTCTTGAAGAGCTCCTGAAATTTCTTGAAGCAGCTAAATCGATACCTAAAGTCATTGTTTATAGTGCACAAACCCCCCAAAATATGTGACAACCATCCTCATTGCATATAGCTCTGAGACACACCTAGTTTGATAAATAATTGACTAAATGATGCAAGTTGTGACATCAATGACCTTGCCCATCATTTTTGGCATCATTTCCAAGGATTAAACAAGATTTGGCTATTAAGTGTGAAGCCTTACTGTTGATAAGGAAGATTGACCTGAATTGTGGATGAGATGAAATAGAGACCATCTAGGGACCTTTCTTCCATGAAGCATTAATTTTCAAAGAAATTTTGATTTTGATTAGGAAGATATTCAACAATATCAGATCAAAAATCAAGAACAACAGATAGAAAATCAAGAAGAGAATAGAGATCCATTTCAAGAAGAATACATGGGTGAACAACCTGAGTGACCACTAGCCAATAGGACCTTCTCTTTTCCTATCAATCTTGAGATAAAGATTGGTGAATCTCCTATTAAAAATATCTCACCTTTGGTTTTTCCTACCTTTAGAGGAAAAACATCCAAGGATCCTGACTACTTCCTTTTTGAATTCAATTTTTTGTGCTAGACCTATGATAACACAAACAATAATCAAAAGTTGAAGTTGTTTCCTTCTACATTGAAAGAATCAACTTTATGATGGTTCATTGGATTAGGTGCAGGGTAAATTGCAACTTGGAAAAAAATGGAGACTGGATTCTTAGATAAGTATCAAGACTACTATAGAGTAAGGGATGGAAAGGAGGAATTATTTCAAATAAGGAAAATGGAGGAAATTTTTTTAGAAAAATATGCTGATAGGTTCCAGTTTGTGTATTAGAGGTGTACTAATGGGTTGGATAATGAAAATAGCAAAACAATATTCTTGAGAGGAATTGATGATGAATCAAGAGAGTCCTTGAATCTTATGGGAAAGGGGGGCATTAACAAACTCTCCTTAGGATAAATTGTCGAGATATGTATAACTACTCTAGAACTATGGTAGGAACTAGAAATTCTAGAAGAAACAAAGCTCTTACCACTAATGTGTCAGAAGTAATGGAGGAATTAGCAAACATGAAGACTGACTTACTTCTTCATCTCAATATGCAAGGAGATAAGAAGACCATTGAACCATTGTCTATTTATTGCTCCAAGTGTAGGGAAAAACACCTTTTAAGAGAATGTACATTGAATCAAGTTGAAATCTGTGAGATTTGTGAGAAAACACACCCCACAAGATCCTATAATCTATTGGTTGGGATAAAAAGAAATCCAAAGAAACCACCAGTGGTCGAAGAGGAGCTTAATTATTTTGGCCAAAGACCTCAAAACATAGGGTATAATGGAAATCAATGACAGTATGATTCTTAATCAAACTAGAATCAAAACCTTTAGTAGAACCAAAACCAATGGACCCCCCAATATCAGCCACAACCACCACCTACATATTGGGGAAAACCTGAATGGATGAATCCCCAATGGAATCAATCACAATGGCAAGCTAATCAACAACCGTAATGGCAATAAAATCAACCAACATGGCAACAAAACTAGATGCAATTCCAACAATGAAAAAAATAAGGGAAAAATTGTCCCTGGGTACAAACAACCCCTATGATAAATGATCCTAATGCCACGAATGACCAAGTAAACCTGCCTCAACTACTGGCTTGGCGAGTTGTAAATCCTAGAAATACTTGAAATGATGCAACTCCCCCTAACTTGAACGTAATTGATGCTAATAATATTCAACTAAGAAATCGTACTGTTCAATCTAAACCCACAAAAAAAGCTCAAGAAGATGGGAAAGAAATTGACACTTCAACAAAAAAGAAAAAATCTGAAGAGGAACAAAATCTCAATTAGGGACCTTACCCTGAGAGATTGAAGAAAGAAATAACTCTTGAAAACTCTCAACCAACCTACATAAATGTTGTTGATTCTCAACTTCTTCGGGAGTTGAAGAAAATAAACATTGAAATTCCATTATTGCAAGAAATTAAGGACATACCAAGATAAACTAGTTAGTCAAATCTCTCTGCATGAAAACTCCAGGAAGAAAGAAGAAGCTACCTCCCAAAATACAAATAGGGACAAAATTGACTAATGTATTATCAGGACGATTGCTTCCTCATAAATATAATGATCCTAGAAGCCTTGTAATCACCTTGAGTATAAATGGAGTGGAGGTTAACAATGTCCTAATTGATTTAGGAGCTGCCACAAATGTTATCACATCTGATATGGTTCAAATGCTAGGTATGACAACTATTCAGCCAACAACAATTGTTTTACAATTAGCAGACCAATCTACTAAAAATCCATAAGGTGTAATAGAAGAGATCATGGTTACCATTGACACATGGGATTATCTAGTTGACTTTTTGGTTCTAAAAGATAGAAAGAAATATTCTTGATATTCAATCATCTTAGGCATACCATGGTTGCCTACTATTTTTGCTTTGATTGATTGTAGATCTGGAAGCATGATCATATCAAATGGTAAAAAATAGAAAGAATTGTCACTCTATCCACCAGCACAACCATCAATTTGACCAAACACCCAACTTTGGGTGGATGAAGATTTAGATTCAGAAGGTGATGTTATTGTGGAGTTATCCATGGTTACTATAGTTGAACATGTTCAAGAATGTGAGGAACAAGATTTTACTTCAAAAATGGAAAAAGAAGATTGTCAAACAACATTACATGAACAACACTCTTTTCCTCTAGATACACTTGTTGAAAAATCCATTGATTCTACCAAAGACACCAAAGAGATTAGAGTAGTTGGAGATATACCTCTCAATATAAATTCATCTTTATCCCCAACTTAGGAAAAATAAGTGAAGGAAATTTTAGAAAAACACATAGAAGCATTTGCTTGGGAGTATACTGATATGAGAGGAATCCATCCTTCGATTTGTAGTCACCAAATTTACAAAGAATATGTAAGACCAATCACATAAGGAAAAAGGCATATCAATCTTGTTCTTCGTGACATTGTTAAAAAAAATAGAGAAGTTGCTCAAACTAGAGTTCATCTACCCAATCTCTGATAGTTAGTGGGTTTGACCACTGGTTATTGTCCCAAAGAAGAATGATAAATGGCAAGTGGGTATAGATTATCGAGAGTTGAATAAAGCCACAAAGAAAGACCATTTTCCATTACCATTCATCAACCAGGTACTTGATAACCTACTAGGAAGCAACTACTTCTCTTTTCTTGATGGTTTGAGTGGATATAACCAAATCCAAGTAGCCCCTAAAGATCAAGACAAAACTACCTTTACTTGTCCATGGGGTACATACGCATATACAATCTTACCATTTGGACTATGTAATGGACCAACCACATTTCAAAGAGTAGTACTTGCTATATTTACATAATTCACCACTTCTTGTATAGAGATTTATATGGATGACTTTACAGTCCATGCTAAAAAATTGATGAAGCGTTACAAAACATAGAAAAGGTTTTACAATGTTGTAAAGATCATAGATTATCACTCAATCATGAAGACAGAGGGCATCGTTATGGGACATCACATCTCAAAAGAGGGGATAAAGGTTGATCCCAAGAAAGTTGAGATCATACAAAACATTGAGATCCCTAATAACCAAACTGGTGTACGAAGTTTTCTTGGGCATGTAGGGTATTACAAAAGGTTTATAGAAGGATTTAGTAAAATTGCAGCACCACTGTTTACACTACTCAAGAAAGAAGAGGAGTTTGTATGGAATGAAGATTGTCAAAAATATTTTGAGACAATCAAAATAGCTCTAACAACTTCTTTGATCATTAAAGGACCTATTTGGGGAGAGCCATTTCACATACATGAAAATGAATCCAATCTAGCTATTAGAGCATTATTAGTACAAAAATATGAAAATGACACCATGAATGCAATTTATTATGTTAGCAAAAGTTTAAATCCTACTGAAAGAAATTATACAACAAAAAAGGAATTTCTAGCTGTAGTATATGCAATAAATAAATTTGGGCATTATAATACAGGTTACAAAGTTTACATGCATATAGACGATGCTACAATTAGATATTTAATGAACAAGGTTGTAGTAGGAGGATGCATTATTAGATTGTTCTATTACTACAAGAATTTGATGTAATTATCACTAATAAGCCTAGAAAAGACAATGTTCTTGCTGACTTTCTTTCCAAAATTGTTTCACAGGATAATCAAGAACCAATGGATGATACATTTCTAGATGAACATATATTTTCTATATCAATTCATCAACCATGGTTTGCTGATTTGGCAAATTACCTTGTAATAGGGAAACATCCAAGTCATTTTAGTCATAAACAAAAAAGAGGTTAATTCGTGAAAGTTCTAGATTTCAGTGGATTAATGTTGTTTTATTTAAATTATGCCCTAACCATGTTTTATGTAGATGTGTATCTAAGTTAGATGTTTATGATGTAGTACACACCCACCATCATGAGCCTAAAGGAGGACACTATTTAGTAGTGAGAACAGTTCTCAAAATTTTAGGAGTTGGCTACTTTGGGCCATCAATGACAAAGGATGTTTCTTTATTTTCCAAACACTATGATGAATGTTAGAGGATGGGAAGACCCATGCCAACCATGGATATTCCATTTCAACCACAAATACCTTTGGAACCATTTGAAAAATGGGGCATCGATTCTGTGGGATCTGTCAATCCACCTTCAAGAGGGAAACGTTACATCCTTGTTTGTACTGATTATGCAAAAAAATGGTCTGAAGTGAAAGCATTACCAGTAGCAACTAAAGATAAGGTTGCAGATTTTTTGTACAAGCAAATTCTTCAGAGATTTGGTGCACCTAGAGAATTTTTTTCAGACCAAGGACCATAGTTTGTATCAATAATGATGGAAGAATTTTTGAAAAAATACCAAATGGCTCATAGAAAATCTTCACCATATCACCCTCAGGAGAATGGAAAATTGGAGGTTACTAACAGAGAATTAGAGAATATCCCAACAAAAATAGTTTCATTGAGGAAGACAGACTAAGTAGATAGGTTGGATGAAGTAGTGTGGGCCTATAATACCACGTGGAAAATAATAACTGGATTTTCTCCATATGAACTTGTGTATGGGAAGAATCTAGTAATGCCAATAGAATTTGAGTTCAAAATATTGAAAACATCAGTAGAAATTGGAATTGATTTAACTAAATCTGAGAAGAGTAGAATTTTGCGGCCCAACAAACTCAATGAAATGAGAATGGAGGCACTTCAACATATAGAGGTGATTCAGAAGCAAAGGAAGGAATGGCATGATAAGCATATTGTGTCCAAATAGTTAAAAGAAGGAGATTGGGCATTATTATTTGACTCTAGATTTGAAGAGTTTAAAGAGAAGTTCCATACCAAATGGTTAGGTCCCTATGAGATACAACAAGTATTTGAAAATGGAGTTGTCCAATTGGTTTTCATTGATGGAGAAAAGAGAGTCATGCTAGCTAATGGTCATCGACTAAAGACATCATAATCCAACAAAGGAGGAATTTCTAGATGATCTGCAACACAAAATTGAACATTTTCTCATAGAAGACATTTCTTCCATGAGATAAGATCTTTAAACCTTTCAAGAAGGAATGCATAAACAAGGTAAATTGAAAACCAACAATTGGCAATTTTCCTTGAGAAAAAAATAAAGTAAACTGAAAACCAGTAAATGGTGACCTTTTCTTTTAAAAAAAAAGATCACTAAAAACTAGCAAATGGTGGTCTATCTAAGTTAACTCTTCAAAGCTCCTGAAGAAACTCCCAAAATCTCTTGAAGGCTCCTCAATATTGAAGACTCTAAAGACTTCGTTTGGCTCAATAACTCCTAAAGGCTCCTAAAAAGCTCTCGAAGGCTCTTGAAGGCTGAAGACTCTAAAGACTCTGTTTCGCTCAACAAATCCTAATGACTCCTAAAGTTCCAAAGCTCCTAAGAGCTCATGAAGACTCCTGAAGAACTCCTGAAGGATCCTGAAGATCTCGTAGGCTTTCAACTCATGTAATTCCAAAGCTCCTGAGAGCTCCTAAAGAACTCAAAGGCTCAAAATAAATTGAGGTGTGCATTTAATATTAATATTATTTTCTAAGGTAGTGATACTAATGTAAAATAAGTAAATATTTATAAATCTACACATCTCCACCATATTGTTATTAATAATGATATGAAATGACTTTTAATCATTTCAAAAAGCAAGGGGATGGTTGATGTAAGAAATGATGTGACATTGGATGATGTTAGTAATAATAACAGATCTTGTTATTATTCGCCTATATTTTCAAAAATATTCCCAAGTTCATGTTGACATGTGTAAAAGACACTACCAACCTTGCGAATTAAAATTGAAAACTTCATTTTATGGTGTACGAATCGTCTGGAGTAGTAAAGGAAATTAATGCAAAAAATTAATGGCATGTTATGCCATTTTCAAAATGGCTACTCCAAAAACAAGGAAAAATCATTCCACATTTTGTTAAGAAATTCAATCTACCAGTTAAGTCCGCCAGTAAAGTCTACCATTGTTGAAATCCGCTATTGTTGAAAGATAGAGATGGGGAACAAAAGGAATGTTGAGCCAAAGAATTTCGTTCTTGATTTTGAAACCAAGAGATTGTTAGCAAAAGCTAGATGGATGTATTTTTTAATGCAATATGAAGGTTTTCAACTAGAAATGATTGAATAATTTGTGAGAAATTTCCATGTAAATGTCGCCAGGGTGAGGGGAGAAATCATTGAGGTCACTCCAAAAATTATAAGTGAAATTTCTAGAATTCCAACTAAGGGAAAACCGGTTAACAAGGGTCAAGTCAAATTTGACAAATTAGTGGTTGCATTTCATCAAGAGCAAGAAAGAAGGCTAGAAATTCAGTTGCATAAAGGAGACCATCGTGAAATAGGTTGTAACATTTTGGATGATCCATGGAGAATTATTGCGATGTGGCTAATGAAATTCTTCACCTGTGAAGGATAGAATGGCACTATATTGGGTTCGGGAATGTGGCTATTAATACATTTGAGGTATGGATAGAAAAAACCTTCTGCTAAGATAAATCTACCAATGTTTTTGTTCCAAAAAATTGCTTCCATAATTTTGAGGGTAAATTCTAGGGGGGAATCTTCTATAAAATACCAAGGATTAATTCATTTGATAATTAAGCGCCATTTGTTAAAGAAAGAAATTGGGAAGCAGGGTTGGTTAGAATTTTTGTCTACACCTATAGAAAAGAAAAAAGGGAGACCCACAAAGGGACTTGTAACTAAAAAGTGAAGAATTGAGAAAGGAGAATCTTCCAAGAAGAGGGGAAAAAGAAAATTACAAGAAACATCTAGGGTAACCCGTACTAGTTCAAAAAAGAAGAAGCAAGAAGTACAAGAAGAAATCCCTTGCCATGTTGAAACTGTCGTGTCCACCCTTCAAGAGACACCTATAATTCAAACCCCTGCTTTGAAAATTCCAATAGAAACTATTTCAGGACATGAAGAAACCCGTACACCAATACATTCTCCTGAGCAGCATCAAATCCCCCCTAAAGGCCCAATGTTGACTCCTGAAAGAACCCTATTTTTTGAAATCCATGACTCTGTCGAAGAATCTGAGGCACAATCTGAAGAGAAAGAAGCATCAGAGGAATTTGAACAAGAAGATACTATGAAATCCCCTACACCTTCTCCTCATAATGAGCAAAGAAAAGGAAAAGAACCATTGATTGAAAAAGAAGAAATCAATGAAAAAATGAATGAAGAGGAATTAGAGACTGAGGAATTGTTAAGGGTTGTAAAAATGTCCCATTTAGAAGTTTAATTAGAGTAGGAAAGGAAAAACATGCAATTCCTTGAAGAGAAATTGAGAAGAAAAGAAGAAGAATTGCAACAATCCCTCAGCAAAACTTAGGAAATGGAAAATTGAACACAATGAAGCAAGATATAGAGAGCAATTGAATAAAACTAAGGATGCCCTAGAACAAGCTAGTGTACAAGCATTAGAAAATACTAAAGAAATTTCAAGATTAAAAGAGGAATTGTAGCAAAAGGAAGAGAAATTAAAACAAAAATATATGCGGTTTTATTCACATGAAGCCTCTAGTTCCATGGCCCCACCATGCTACCTTGCTCTTCCTTCAATTCCCCCTGATATCCCTTCTATTCCATCAAATGTTCCTCCTTCAACCTAGCCTAGATACCTCTCCCTGGTAGCCTTCAAATTTAAGGAGGAAAATAAACAATTGAAAGAGCAAGTGCAGAAGTTAGAGGAAGAAAAAAATAAGATTAAAAGAAGACTTGAGCAAGCAGTAGAAATAAGTTATGTGATACTTTCCATGAGAAGACCAATGAGGGTTTATGCTTTGTTCCTTAGAAAAAGTTTTCTAGAATGGAAGCTTAATCAACTAATCTTAGGGAGAAGCCTGGATTATCATAATGATAGAGATTTTCTACAGGATTACTTTCATAGCCACCCTAGCATTCAAAATCAAATGTGTGATTTTCTCCAGCATGGATTTTTTAATGGGAGATAATGATGAATCTATGTTAAATTTCTATGTTGGTGAGATGCAAATTATATCCTTTGTCTCCTTAATGCAAAATCAAATAGAATGGTCAAGTAGAATGGACAAAAATAAGGAGGCTCAAAGGAGTTATGGCTTACCAATGAGACCCAAGATGCCTCATGCAGAGAAATATATCAAAGTAGTAAGATCAATGGTAAGGCTCAATCAAATTAATCCTCTTTATGTTTCAAACTTGCTTAGTAGTATTTCTACATTCTAGAATGCTGAGGGAACAGGTATGTGCAGGATCATCATGGGAAAAATAGGCCCTTAAGTGGCAATTTTTTTATAAAAAATTAGAGTTAGGAAAATTTACATAAAAAATTGATTAAGTTATCTATATTATTTCAAAAATATGTAAAAATCTAGAATCTATATAAAATTTAATGTAGTTTCTAAAATACTAGGGTTATTTAAAAAAATAAAATTATTTGGTGAAAATTTAAAATTTCAATGCAGTAGTACTTAAATTTCAGGGAGAAAATAAGAAGTAGGTGTCTATCTAACCACCCTAACCACAATAACATGATAATATTTTTTTGTAAGATTTTAGATATAAGTAGAGGACTCATGTCCAGATGTGATGCATTTTTTTGTAATTTTTTTCCAAGTAAATATTTAATGGGTATGTGCAAGATCATGATGGGCCAAAAGTGGCAATATGATGGGTATGTAGCTGATGACTTTTTACCCAAAATTGATGAAATGAAAAGGGTTTTTAAAGGAGATTCTCAGCTTTCCACCAATATAAATTATGCTTTACTTTGAATTTAATAAGTAATTATTATTCATTTTCTATTCAAATTATGACTAAAGTCCTGATTAATAGATTGATTGAAAACATCTATAGCTTTCAAACAATATCACATTTTTTGAATCCAAAACATGTTGTACATTCTATGCTTCACATACTATAGGATTAAAAAAAGAAAAATTGAATTTCATGAAGTTTTAAGCAAGTTAAGGTGGTCAGACATACGAGTTTTTTATATTTTTTAAAAGTTGTAGTAAAAAATTTATAATTAATAATTTACTTGGAAAAAACTACAAAACAATATGCATCACATCGAACATGAGTCCTCTACTTATATCTAAAATCTTATAAAAAAATATTATCATTTTATTGTGGTTAGGGTGGTCAGACAGACACCTACTTCTTATTTTTTCCCTGAAATTTAAATACTACTTCATTGAAATTTCAAATTTTCACCAAATAGATTTTTATTTTTTTTAAAACAAACCTAGTAGTTTAGAAACTACATTCAACTTTCCAAAAATTCTATTCTTACATATTTTTGAAATAATATAGATAACTTATTCAATTTTTTATGTCAAGTTCCTAACTCTGATTTTTCTGATTTTTTTGCCACTTAAGGGCCTATTTTTTCCATGATGATCCTGCACATACCCTAATTATGAATTTTTTATTACAACTTTTAAAAAATATAAAAACCCGTATGCCTAACCACCTTAACTTGGTGAAAACTTCATGAAATTCATTTTTTTTTTTAATCCTATAGTATGTGAAGCATAGAATGTGATACAAGTTTTAGATTTAAAAAATGTGATACCATTTGAAAGATATAGATTTTTTTCAATCAGCCTATCAATCAAGACTCTAGTCGTAATTGAAAAAGAAAGTGAGTAATAATTATTTATTAAATTCAAAGTAAAGCATAATTTTTATTGGTAGAAAGCTAAGAATCTCCTTTAAAAACCCTTTTTGTTTCATCAATTTTGGGTAAAAAAAAAGTCATCAGCCACATACCCATCATATCGCCACTTTTTGGCACATCATGATCCTGCACATACCTGAACACTTCCCCCATTGGCAATACAATCTTTTGAGGAAAGATATCAACTCATTCCTGAGTTAATTAGAAGAAGAGAACTAATAAGTCTTAACAATATTAGATGGAGTTTAATAGGAATTAGACATGTGTTCACTTTGATTGAGCAGCAGAAAGAATTATGGGTTGGCATGAGGTTCAAAATTCCAATTATCATCATGCCAGCCCCAAAGCTCAAGGAATCAGCCAATATACCTAAGCGAGTGTTAATACCATGGTTTGAAAAGTTGAGACAAAACTATGGCTTTGCACTCAATAGCAGATTGCCACACTAGTACATGGAAGGAGTGTTTGAATGTTACATTTGGATGGAGGCACTAAACAAGGAAAAGGAGGCTACCATAATTCTTGATGAAGAAGCATGAGGACATCTCTAGAACAAGTGGGGAAGAAAATGATGAGAGATTCAAAATACTTTCATTTTATGCTTAAAATACTTTACTTTTGTTAATTAACATGTCTGGTGGTAGATTATAGATTAACATATTTACTCATTTTGCTTTATGTTTAGCTAAATTAGTGGATATATTTGAAGTAATGGTTTATGTTAGATGTGTTACTTTATGTTGTTAATAAAGAGATAATTATGTTGGATTTATCTCTTACTACCATAATTGTTATCCTCTTCCTATGGGTTTTGAACAAGGTATTTTAAAGAGTAATGATCTCATTAAACTCTATGTTTAATCAAGGGAAATAATCATGCCATTTGATGAGCCCAGCTGGATAATGAGTCACTCATGTCCAAATCAGATTCTTTGTAGTCAGTTATGGAACTTCTACTTCTAGTGCCAATCTAGCATATTCCCTATGTCCTGCTTTAGTTTTGTTTCAGTTTCACTTTAGTTTTGTTCTAATCTTTAGTTAGACACCTTGAATCTTGGAAGTTAATCACCATGTTATAAATTCAATAAGGATATGTTATAAATTTCCATTTTTTAGTTTAAAATAAGAGTTAGATAATTTTCAATCATATTTTTGTAATCAATGGCAATACTTTGTTTTGTGTCCCACTTCGATCAAATTGAATGAAAGAAAGAAGTTAACTCAATCACTATGTTAAGGAATCTTATCTAAGGAAGAGCAGGGCCTGCTCAACCAAAGGGATCAATCTTGTGTTGGTATTTTACTAAGTTATGCTATTTCTGGTTATTGATATTAAATCTGAAGTGTTAGATGTTAATTATGGAATGATAAGTTGTTGAATCATTTTCAGTTGTTGAATCATAAATCTGGATAGTTATTTTTGTTGAATTGATTTTGAATTTTGTTTATCATGGTTAGATTAATTGGTTAGAATCATTATAAGATTTATTAGATTAATCATATTTAGATGCTATTTGAAATAATTAAGTTTAGTAAGTATTTGGTGAATTTAATTAAAAGCAATGATGGAGACTTATGAAAAGATCGAATTGAATTTTGTTGAAATTTTTTTCATGAAAATTAGTGTTTAAATTTTCTAGATTAATTGTCATTTTCTTGCAAATTAATTATGTTCTTAAAATATTATTTAATTTTATGCAACTCTTAAGATAGATTTCTTCTAAAGAAAAATATAATTAATTTGGATTTTGTATGTTAAATTAAGAATTAAAGTAGATGTTAGTATTCTCCATGAATCAGTCATAATCAACTCCAATGAAGTCAAAAATAAGTCAACAAAACTTTAGTTTAGGAAATAAGATAGAATTAATCCTTAGGAATTTGTCACTACAGTTTAGCTCCTGAAGGAGCTAAATCAATACCTAAAGTCACTATTTATAATGCAAAACTCCCCCCCAAAATCCGTGACAGCCATCCTTATCACATATAGCTCTGAGGTACACCTGGTTCAATAAATAATTGACTAAATCATGCAAGTTGTGACATCAATAACCATGCCCATCAAACTTCCTTTGTTAGAGCTTCACTACTTCAAATTGGTTCTAAAATTGGTCCAATAAATTTATGATTTTATCTTTAGAATGTACAAACTTTCTCTATCAGATATTAAAGATCTTAGGTTGGATGTCCAATTGGACTAACAAATTTATGATTTTATTTTTAGAATTAAGGAACTTCCTCTGTCGGATATTCAAAAATTCCTACACTCAAGTTCTCCTTCCCAGTGAAAACACCCAGAAGTGTCTCACACTGGCTCAAGGTACTCTCCAACCTAGTTATGACACCAATAGCAATCCATTTTCTCTTGAACCATCCATACCCAAACGTTGCATCACATTGTATTCTTCCTACACATAAAAATGCCACATATTAAACCCTTCTAAATAAAACTCAAAATCATCATAAAACCATACTTAATAAATCCTTTCAGCTTCATAAAGAATCCAATGTCATTTACTATCAAAACAAAAGTTGTATAAATCACAAAAAATGCATGAATCCATCCATCCAAAGAGAAAATAAGCAATGTAAGGATTTGAGCAATATAATTCCAAAGGGTTATGTTGTAACGGTAATGGAATTAGCATAAGATAAAAACCAAGGAAAAATTTGTGTGACTATAATTATGTGATCCATAACTCTATTGGTCATGTAGCACAATTGTGCCATAACATATACATGATGCATTCATGTGTGACCCAGGTTTAATGTGGCTATGTTGTGATAGAAATGGAGGCACTGATATGAGAATAATTCATGTACAAATCATTGTCATCACAATTAGGTGTCAATCATCATTGGGTGAATTAAGGTTGAATAAAGTTTAATAGGTTATGATGTAATGATAGTATGATCCATTAGCAATTACCTCTTGCTACAATAAAGATCTTATAACTTTGGTTGATATGTAGAGTGGTTGTTTTATATCAATTATATAGTGCATTAAAGCACAACCCATGTTTAATGGGCTATTCTAGAGAGTGATCAATATTTTCTAAACCTTATGAATGTTACTTAAATGTGTACAACTTAAACTACAAACCAAGTTTGTTACATACTTGAATGGAATCTTGGGTTACCACAAACTATAATAATGTGATCTTCTAATAACCGTTATGGAAAGTATTAAAGCAAGACCAATTCTATATAGAATACATTTCCCTAATTAGGTTTGCATACCTTAATGATAAAATAAAAGCTTCCCACACACTTTAGGATACAATCCAAGATCATACCACAAGCCTGTCAAGACAACTAATTTTCTAACCCAAGATTTAAGGTTGTTTTTTAATACCAACAAAAGCATTGGTAAGAGCATGACTAGGGTAGAAACCCTATGCCTCTATAAAAACATAAACCATAACTCTAGTAGGTTAATGAGGTTGCAATACCAGGAAGATTGAGACATTGTAGCCAATAAAAAAATCTTGCAATCTAAAGATTCTAGCCAATAACAAGCACAGTATGTAGCTCAGTAATATTTGTAAATGTAATCTATGGTAAGAATAATGATAGTCACTTGAGGTGTGACAACGAAAAAGAGGCTAAGCAGTGACAAGATAATAAAGCTCAAACCTTGAATGGTAAAGTGGAGATTTTAATAGTGAGTTCCTTACCCACTTGCTAACCTTAAGAATTTTTCAAATGCTTTTGGCAATGTTAGACAACACAAATTCAATTAGGGAATAACTATCCAAATGAAGTAATAGTGGTAATCATAGGTTCAATGTTTCTTTCTAGCCATTATATAATTGAGTTGGTGGATTATATGTTTGAGAAGTATCTTGAGACACATAAAAGATGGGAGAATAGTGAATAATACCTTGTGGACTATGAAGTAGTGGAAATAAGGTTGAAGGATCTTAAGACCCATAATACTGGAGTCACCAAAAAAGGAACCCTTCTACTTTTTTTGACTTTTTTAGGCCCTCCTTGGTATTTTGGTATAATGTTTCCTTTATTTAGTGTTGTAATGTGGATAACACATTCACATTAGGTTTTGGGACCTTATGAACTAATAAATCTTAATGGTTCCTTACAAAAGTGTTATGAAGTGTTGTAACATGCTTTCACACTTTTCTAGTGTTTTATCAAATAAGCTAAGTATTTTAATCATAATCAACTTTAATCTTACCTTATTTGGAGTGTTGTAACACACTTTCACATTCCTTTAGGCTTTTCATTAATTTTTGGGATTTGTTATGCTCTAATTGGCCCTATTTTGCATTCACAAGCCTCATTTATTGCATCTTTTTGAGGATAATCCAGACACCAATCAGTAACCAATCATAATTCAGGTGTTTCTAGCTTGTGTGGCCCATATTTAGTGATCTAGGACTCATTCAATACTTTGGGCGGATGAGCCCCACCTAAATTTTTTGGTCCCAAACTTTTTTTTACACCTTTCTAAGCACTTTTGATTTTTGGTCCCATACATTATGCCAAATGGGACTCATTTTCCACTTGTGACAAATGAGTCCCATGTTGTCCAAAATTGAAATTAATTCAAAATTTCGGTGGGATTTTGTTCCCCTAGATTTTATGTCAGCTTGTAGTGTTGTAATTTTGAGAATTCTTGCATAATTAAGTATAAATACAAGGTTCTTTCACTCATTTTGTCCTAACAAGCATCCAAGAACCCAAGAATTTTGTGAGAGCATTCATAATAGAAAATTGAGTTCACAAGAGCATTTCAAGAGCATTCAAGGAAACTCAAGGGAAGAATTCTTCATTGGTTTTTGTAGCAATTGAAAATCTATCATCATGTCAAGTTTCTGATTGCATTATTTAATGTTTCATGCTTCATTATCTTATTTCATCACTTGTTTTAATTACCTATTCAAAGGGGTTTGACCCCTATTCCCTAACAATCAACAAGTTTTCCCATCTTTATTGTGTGATTGTAGGTCTAAAGGTTGAATAAAAGTGGATTTGAGGCCTTCAAAAGAACAAAAATGACAAAGTTGCAAATGTTGTCAAAGTTGTCATCAAAAGTTGTCAAGACTCACAAAAAATCAGATATAGGGAAAAATATCCATCCAATTTACATGAAATCAGTGGGAGAGTGCTTATTTTATCCATCATCAGAGATTGGCAAAGTTTCATTTCAAGATTCTACTCCTAAAAAAATTTGCAAAAGAATAGGACTAATCCCCTAGTTATGGTGAATGAGTCCCACTGTATGAGTTTTTTAGAAATATTTGCAGATTTGGATACCCATTTGGCTAAAACTTGAACCTATGTAGAGACGTAGATCTGGGACTGATTCACCTAGAATGGTGAATGAGTCCCACTAGGCTAGGAAATTAGTTTTTATAGGATTTCAGAGCTCCATTCCATCTCCAACAAGTTTCCAGGTGCACACTTTATGTTTTCAAGTTTTTTGTTCTATTTTGTTTGCATTTCCAAATCATTTAGTGAAGCATTGCATCAAACTATGGTTTTACATTTCATCCTTAATTGCATTGTCTTTCCAAGTCTAAACTTGGTGTTGAACCCCTCTTGTAATTTGAAATCATACCCTAGGATACCCTATTGTCAGATCTCTTACCTCTATTCCACTCTTGGGATAGGGTCATCCTTGAATGTGAAGTATAGAAGATTGTTTCCCTAGGTCCTAAATCCTAGTGGAGACAAAATTCTAGATTCCAAATACCATAAAACAATGAGTCCCCTACAGTAAGTAAGTTAGTAGTCTATAAGGAATAGTTTGATTTTATAGAAGGATGCCCATGAAATCAATCTTCAAGTGACAGTGAGTGAGTTGTTTGAGATAGCAGCTAAGGGTGCAATATCCAATCTTAAAGGCAATTAACAAAGCAGTAAATGTGCAAAAAAATCAAATTGTACAAAGAAAATAATTCACAATGTTATATTGCATAATTCCTCGAGTTTGAAGACAAAAATTTCATTGTATCTTGATTAAAGTAGTGACCTTAATGGTCAATCACTAGCAACCATGATTTTAAAACATGATATTGTGCTTATGGAGGTAGCATTTTAAGTAAGGCAGTGAGTGGTGGTTTGGAATATTGGAAGGTATGAAGGACTTGCTTTATATGCATACTATGTAGTCTATCCTAAGACATTTTTCTTAGAAGAAATTGAAGGTGGATTATGGAACTCAAGGGTTACCATGATAAGGATTAAAGCAAAGACTACGATCTATTTTAAAGCCACTATCATGAAAATATTAAAGATGTCACACACAAAACCCTAATAGCTAGAGTAATGAATACAGTGCCAAAGAGGACAGTGTTTTGGGGTAGATTTAGGAGATTTCCACATTATCTAATCATAGGTAAATACATCAAAAAAAAATTAATTAAAAGAAATTATTCTAAACCCTATATAGGATACATTGATACTTCAAAAGCATATGATTTATTTTTTAAAATTAAAATAAATCATTCTAAACCCTACATAAGATACATTGATACTTCAGAAGCATTTGAAGGAATTTGAGGTTATGCAAATATATGTCAATTAAATACTTGGATTACAAACAGTAGCACGAATAATGTAACCCTTGTTGAGTAGAGCAGGAATGAGATAAGCAACAATAAATCCTATCCCTCCTATCACACACATCTCCTTACCATTCTCTGTCATTCTTTATTGAAACACTTCTCCACTTTGGTGGGCTATGCCTAAAAATAGGATTTTGATGAAGGTTTTAGAGTATGTTTATTAAAATGAAAAATCCATTCTGGCAGGCTACGCCTGAAAAATAAGATTTTGACAAAAGTTTTAGAGTATGTTTATTAAATTCTTAGAGTATTTTGGTAGGATATATTCTTGATTCTTTCAATGATTTATTCAAATGGATTGTGACTAAATAAATGACTAACTATTTAGTCATTTATTTTCCAGATTCTACTAATGTATCCCTATGCTTGGATCCATATTAAATCATATAAACTAAATTAATCTACAATATACCATTTATTTGGAGCATCTTAATGATGGACCATGTCATGTGATTTAAAATACATTGATGTATAAAATTCTTAGATAGTATTTTTAGAAAATGGATGAAATAGATTGAAGAAGGAAAATTTATAAACATTTAAAATATATAGACTTCTAGATAGTCATTCACAACAATTCGTTAATTGTAAATGCATTATTGGTTTGTTTCCATGCTAAGTCTAAAGAAATGTTAAATTATTACATATCTCGATATGTCTAGTAGTAAAATTTATATGCTTATTTCCCATTTAGTTGTACATTATTTTAATAAAATGGCTTTAAAAATTCACAAATGACACAATCTTGTCAAAATTTGGGTTCCTTCTCCTATTCTCTTTCTCATCTATTTGGATGCATTTATGTACATTTATACGACACCTCATCCATATAAACACACATTTTACATAATTATTTATTTGAATCTAGCTTTTTGTAACTTTCTTCATTCACCTACATCTAGTCTTGTGTTAATAGTCATAAATACTATGGTTTCCATATTTTTATTTTTAATTTCACCTCTTATTTACAAATTTAGTATTCCTTTATGATATCATTAGTTCATTAATACATCATAATTTTTAAATTTGATACAAGTATTTACATATCCTATCTTTTACCCACCCTATAGATCTCTTTTTTTACCTTAGTACATATAACTTACATTTATTTTAAAATTTGATGTATCATAAAATTTTATTGATTTGTTAAGTATACAAATAGTTTACATTGTATCAACTTGTATAAGTCAATTTGGAAGGATTCTAATTTATAAATAAAAATTAGTTATATTTAAATTAAGGTGTATAAAAATCAATTTATCCCCAAAATTACAAAAAAAAAAGTTATAATAAAATTAATTAACTATTATCCTAAATAAATAACAAAAAAAAGTGTTAACATTAATAGATGTTTCATTTTAGGAATAGATCATTTAGAATCTTATTTTATCATATATTATGTTTTAAATAAGATTTGATCTCAATTTCTTACATATTATTTTTATTTTTCATAATAATTATTTCTAGTTATTAGCTCCTAAGAAACATGCAACGTTATTTATTAAAAAATATATTTTTGAAAAAATTAAGTCAAGGGTGAGGAACCTCTTCCTCTTATTGATATTGAAAATAAAAGTACTAGATTTAGAGTCACTTCCTGATTATGGGGTAGAAGAATTGAACCATACATATGATATTCATATATCAAATGAAAAAATGGCCATAATATGGTCATTACTATTGAAATAGAACTAGTGTGTAAATTTTTTATTTAGATACAACATGATAGAGTGCTCATGATATGCTCACTATTGGAAAAATAAATCCTATTTAAATAGTATTGACTAGGGTGAGTAATGGCCTTATGGAAGGTAATAGGTTTGATTACCTTACATGAAAATTTTATATTAAAATATGACAAGGAGAGGAAATAACATCAACCATATTTTCTAACATGATATGAGGAGAACTAGTTAAACATTTATAAAATTGAAAAAATAATTCATCTCTTCTTTTCTAGGCCCACCCTTTGCTACATAAATTTGATAAATTTTATTTCCTTTGCTAGGTTGAACCACTCTTAGAGTGGGAGTAACTTCTAGGTTGCATAGAGCTCCATTACATCAATAGAAGTGTTGTGAAATCCATCGATACCTTTGAACTTGAATGAAATCCACTTTGATCAATACCACCAACCTCAACTAAATACTCTATCATTTACTTCTTTTCAAAGTATTATAAATCAATTAGAAAATTTTAAAAATTTTAATACATCTTAAACTTTTTGAATGAGACACGTGCAGACTAAAATGCATATTATATTTTTTTAACCTATAATTTTCTATAATAATCAAATCCTAACACATGCAATCAAATTTAATAATTCTAAACAGCCCTACAATACTTAAATTTAGGCACATAGTTTAGTTGTGACTAGAGTTGTATCAAGGACATTAAAATCTCATATTTTTATTTAACATACTATGTAAGCTATGGATTATATCAAAATGTTACCTATCTTATTTAAGTTTTAAACTCTTTACATTATAAATTTATATTAGTACATGGTACAAATAGTGGTGATATAATAAAATGAATATACAATAAACTAACACAAATTATACATATAAATAATAACTAGAAAAAAATATGAAAAAAATTGATATGAAAATAAAATGTTACTTTTGAAAATTCAAATATTTTCTAACAAATGATTAACATGCTTCTTTATATAGACTCAATTGATGCTATCTGAAAAAAAACATTTAAGAAGAATATATTTTTACAAAATCCTTTAACGATTTACTTGATGATTTTTTTATTTTTATTTTTCTTTTAAATATACATTAAATAAAAATGTAATCTTATACCATATTATTATCCTATGAGATTGGGTAAAATCATTTTATGAAAGTCACGAATGCATTTCAAACTTTCAAACTTGCTCAAACTACTCCATAATATTCTCATAGAATAAACCTTCACCTTTGCAATATTAAATGAAAATGCAAAGGTAGATGGCAGCTTCGCACTCTTGTGCCCCATTTCATCATAAGGCTTTAAACTACAATCACTTGAATCACTTTAAAGGGAACAGTAACAAATTGAATTGACAAATAATCTTTTAGCCCAGAAAAATTCATCGTTAGCAATTCATCTTCAACAATTCATTTCTAACAATTTCTGGTTGTGGAAAATTCATCGCATATACAATTAAAAAATTGCTAGTGCTGAATTTTCCACGAGATGAATTGCTGGTGGTGAATTTTCCTAAAGATAAATTTGTTAGACGATGAATTGTTGAAAGTGAATTGTTGACTGAGAATTGCTGGTGGTGAATTTGCCTGAAACCGTTTTAACCAGCTTAGCTTTTCTCAATCACAATGATATATAGACAACATAAAAAATAAAGACGACTGGTTCCTGAAATAAAATAAAATAATGGACTAATCCAAAAGAAATGTCTTAATCCAACTTGGCTTTCCTCAATTACATTGATTATATCGACAACATAAAAAGGAAATTGCGTTGATTCCTGAAATAAAAAACATAGAATGTACCGAATTCATCAATAATATGCCTAATCCAACTTAGTTTTCCTCGATTACCGTGATTATACCGACGGCGTAAACAATAAAAATTACGATGTTTCCTGAAATAAAAGAATACAACGTACTGAATTGACATATAAAGTCTTTATCCACTTTGGATTTTCTCAATAACAATGAGAATTCCGAAAACATTATTACGATGATTAATGTATTTATCCAGTTGTCCGCTAGTAAGTTCTAATTAGGTCATTACTCCGCTCCAAATTGCATAATATTGTACGGGACTCTTAAGTCTCTCGATTGAATATACTTGAAATTTGCGCACCAAAAGTGAAGACTCGCTCCGGATTGCCGGACGGATTGGGTTAGCTGCTGACACGTTATTCTTGATCGGCATATTGTTTTTATTTGGCCGTTTAAGCTCTTTCTTCCTTACCTAGTTAGAGAAATAGTTCCTTGCCCATTGAATACGTCTGGACAATGTTTAGTACTATATCTTGACTCTTAAACAAATTGATTAGTTTCCTTCCCTCCTTCCATCTATGGCTGCGATTCAAATACTGTGTCTTTCTCTCATTTTCGTTCATATGCTCAACTGCGTCGTGGCTCAGCAGCAGAATATCCCGATTGGTTCCACTCTTAGTCCTCAGAATTCCAAATGGGTTTCACCAAATGGACAGTTTGCCTTTGGATTCTTTCCAGTGACTTCAACACAGTACGTGGTGGGCATTTGGTTTGACAATATATATCCTAAAACTCTTGTCTGGACAGTTATCAAGGATGAGAAGGACCTTCCTGTTGAAGGGACGCCTACTCTGCAGCTCAACCAAAGTGGCCTCAGCTTGTATGATGATGAAAGAAACCGGAAATCGCTCGTTGTTGGCTCTGACTACGTAGCAGCGGCTGCAATGCGAGACAATGGAAACTTTGTGCTATTAAACGCGAAATCTGAACCCGTCTGGCAGAGCTTCGACTATCCTACAAATACCCTCTTGCCCGGTCAGATGCTCAAATGCCAAGCTATCATGTTTTCCAAGGTTTCCACTACAAACTACTCTAGAGGCCGATTTGAGCTTTCCATGCAAGAAGACGGCAATTTGGTGCTTTATTATGTTGAGCGGAGGGGCGTGCCGGAAGGTGCTTACTGGGCTACTTTGACATTTTATGGGGAAGCAAGCTTGTTCTTCAATCAGAGCGGGCACTTGTATATCGTAAACAGCACCAACATGAATGTAAAGACTCTCACAGAAGGTGACGCTGGAGAAGGGCAGTTTCTTCGCAGATTGACAATCGCGAGTGACGGAATCCTTAGACAGTATGTGTGGAACATGGGCGTCGAGGATTCTTCTTGGTCACCGGTATGGAAATCTTCGCAGGACCCGTGTAAAGACGTCAAGGGTCAGTGTGGTCCCAACAGCATTTGTCGACTGGATAGCGAGGAGAAGGCATACTGCACTTGTCCTCCTCAATTTAATTTTACCGACAGGAACCGCCAGTTTGAAGGATGCATGCCAAGTAGATTGCAAGAGCAGAGCTGCAGCAGTGCAGGGAGCAGCATGTTACTGCTCGACAACACGGACTGGCAGAACAGCGGCGACTATTCAGCGTTGACGAATCTTAATGAAGATGAATGCAAGGCGGCCTGCATAAATGATTGCATGTGTGTTGTGGTAACATATGGCGATAAAATTTGCAGAAAGAAAATGCTGCCTCTGATCGACGGCCGTGAAGGACTTCACATTACTAATAGAGCTTTTCTGAAAGTATCTGGCGACAACGTACTACCACCAGCACGATCATCAATCAGAGAAAGGAAGGGAAGGATTGCTGTAGTTATTGGCATCACTCTTCTGGCTTGTTCCTCATCTCTTCTGGCAGCGGCCGTCTTCGTGATGTGGTTAGGTAGCAGAAAGCTTCGAAAGGCCAGTAATATTTCCCATCAGCCTAAGGTTGTGCAAGGGTTGAAAGCATTTTCTTATAGAGAGATAAAGGCTGCAACAGTTGGTTTCAGAAAAGAGCTGGGAAGGGGGTCCTTTGGTAGAGTTTACAAGGGCTTCTTACCTGATGGAAGAACAGTAGCTGTGAAGACTCTTGTTGGTAAAGTAGCCCAGGAAGAATATGGAGAAAAGGAGTTCAGAACAGAAATGAGGGTGATTGGCACAAGTCATCATAAAAATCTAGTTGAATTGTACGGTTTCTGCGACGAGGGCTCCCAACGGATTCTGGTGTACGAGTACATGTGCAATAGATCCCTGGACACAGTTCTGTTCGTAGATAGCGGCTTTCTTGATTGGAATGTACGTGTTGAAATTGCAATGGGAATAGCAAAAGGTATCCGCTATCTGCACGAAGAATGCGGTACCCAAATCCTGCATTGTGACATAAAGCCCCAAAACATTCTGCTGGACCAAAATTACATTCCTAAAATATCTGACTTCGGCTTAGCAAAGTTGTTAATGGCCGAGCAGACTCGTACATTCACTGCAGTTCGAGGCACCAGGGGTTACATGGCGCCTGAGTGGATTAATAATAGACCCGTTACTGTGAAAGTAGATATTTATAGCTTTGGTATGATGCTGCTGGAAATAATTTGTTGCAGGAAAATGGTGAAGTCAGATGCCCCAGAAAATCAAATCGTTTTGTTCGACTGGATCAACGAGTGCTTGGAACATGGTACTCTCGTTGAGCTGGTGGAGCAGCAGCAAGCTGAAGGCGTCACAATTGAGTTAAGACAGTTGGAGAGAATGGTGTTGGTGGGTCTGTGGTGCATTCAAGAACACCCACATCTAAGGCCATCTATCAACAACGTTGTCCAGATGATGGAAGGAGTTGTGGAGATTGCAGTGCCCCCACGTCCAGTGTCTCCAGTAGTGTTCCCCATGATAGAATATTTCAATACTTCGTCTTCTCTGTAAAATAAATTCAAGGGTTTCGTGCTCCATATTGAAGATTGGCATCACTATGGCTCTATTCCTTGAGCACATATAATCATCTCAATGTAGTTAATTGGAATCCTAGTTACTGAATATCGAAAGGGCTATAACAATTAATTTTCTGATTTATTGTACCCGACCTTCAAGCATTGTTCTTATTCAGAGTTTGTAATAGATACAATGTATTTAAAACAGAAAAGAGGAACAATAAAGAAAAAAGAGCATAGAACAAAAGACAAAGGAACTCGCAGATCTCTTATTTGTTAAGAGCACAAAGCAATACATATTTATATATAACATTGATCTAACAACCTTTCTAAAAATCTGTTAATTAATTCAACAACTAGTTATAGCTGATCGACAACAAACTTAGGTTTATTAACTAAGTATGACAGCGAACTGGAACTGTGGATAGATCAAACAGTTTCTTATAGACTCGTATTGAAACTTTTCTTACGCATAATTCAGTTATTAGTTATTCTAACACTCCCTCCTAAAAAGGAAAATTTAATTTTGATGCATTTTTAACATATTTCTATTTGTAGCGTTGTAAATTGCTCTGTGTTATGTGCTTGGACTTAATTGTACACCTAATTGTCTAAATTATGCATTCCATAACTCATTTAATCATTTATCAAGAAATTAAATGTATAAAACCAAAGTAGGTATTTAATATTTTGCCCCCGACACTTCACATCTAGAAAAATAGGGCCTAAACTTGGCACCCTTGTCCTCCTAATTTGGCCCCAAATTTTAATATGCCAAGGTTGGCAATTTGTTATTTGAATTTAAAATCCCAAATGTTAGCTACCAAGATTTAATTTGTTGGAAAACTAATATATTTATATATTAGCTATCAGGATTTTATTTGTTTGAAAACTAATATTTATATATTTACATGCAGTTAATCTCAAACCCCCTTGTCCAATTTGAATTCCAATTTTATGTTAGTGAAGGTAACTAATCCTAATTAAATCTTAAGGTTTCACTTTTTCAACATATCATTTTTGGTGAACCAAACATATCATAAACTTATAATTTTTTTTATTTTTCAATGTATAAAAACTTAAAATTGAATTTAAAATATAGGTTTGAAAATCTTGTTGATAATTTCCATTTATTTTTCAAAAATATCTATTTTTATTATATAAATTGAAAATTATTTTTTTTTAAATTGCAAAAGAATTCAAATATGATTTCCTTGTCTAGGGCTTAGATCTAAATAATTTTCAATGAGAAAATTAATTGAAAAATTATTTGATCATTTATTCATGCATACTTTAGTGAAAACATTGAAAAGGTGACAAATTACATCATATTTTCATTTCAAAAGGTCAAAAAGCATTACTTTTTGGTATTTTTTGAAAAATATAATCAACTACATTTAATTTATGAAAATCATCATTTTAACATATTCAATCGCTCAAATCACTATTCTATTTGAAATGAGTGGAGCACAAGTGGACGGTGCTAGGCAGGAATCTCATGGTTCCTATCCTCTGGTGCAAAGGAATTCTAGCATTTCTATCAATCTTGGTGGGGCTCTCGAAGATTCTTACGAGTCGTTAGGGTCCCTTTCTATCCCCTTTGTGGTGATAACTCCTCTCAACTAGAAAAAACTTTTTCCAAAAGATGCCAATAAAAATGACGATTTAGTTAGAGATGGGGTTCAGTTGGTGCATTCTGAGTAGGGAACAACTTTAAAATCTTAGACTTGTCTTTGGACATAACGATTGCAAAAATGGAAAATTGTCTGTTTGGTAGGTTTGTGGGAAGAAGGCCCAATATCAAATCGATTCTCAAGTGGGTTGCTTCCAAGTGGGTTGTTAAAGGCTCTTTCTCTGTCTCTACTCTTCTGAAAGGCCTTTTCTATTTTAACTACAATCTTCATGAGGACTGCGTGGTGACTCTCACTAGGGGCTTCTAGTTCTTTGGTAAGAAGATCCTTGACCTTGTGTAAATGGTGCCTTGGTTTCAAATCATTGACTCACTTGGTGGTTGCTCTTCCTACCTAGGTTCATCTTCTGGGCCTCCTGTTGGAGTTCTGGGATGAAGAAATCATTGCAGGAGTGGCCAACTCCTTTGGCAACTTCATTTCACTAGATTATGTTTCCAGGATTGTGTTTGTTGCTTCTATGTTAGTATCGAGCCGAATAAAGTCCTCCTAACCTTGATTATTTTGGAATCCCGACTTGGTAAGTGGTCCCAAACCATTAAATATGAAAACTCTACTCATTTCTCTCAAAATCACTCTTCTTTTGGTCACTTCTACAATATTTTCCCTAAAGGTTTTCTCAGGCCCCCTGTGGGTAAAGATAAGGTTGTGGCCTCCCCTCCTCCTACTATTAGCACTATAGGTCCCTTGGTTGCAAAGACATCCTCCCCACAACCCAGATCCACCTTGGCATCTCCTATTCCCTCATTTTTTGAGGTTTCTCTCTCTGGCTTATTGGATCCTTCCCCTACTAAGGCTCTTGCTTTGGATAATTTGGTTCCCTCTATTTAGTTCCTGGTCTCCCCACTATCCTCTCCTATGGCTAATCGGTTTTTTTCGTAGGAGTCCTCAAATTTCTATTCGATGATCTCCGCCTTAAACCTATCTCCCCTATTCCGTGATGATGGCCTGCACTTGGTGTTAGAAGATATTCCAACTAGTGTTTCTTTGGTCATCCCTTGTGTTGTTCCACCTTCCCTAGCAAAGACTCACCCCTTGTTTAGCCCTCAAAAATCGGTTGATGTCAGGACAACCGCTAAGGCTAGTCAAAAACCTGGTAAAGTTGCTAGACAAAAATGTATGGCTAAGGATATTGTGAATGGAAACCAGGAAACACTAGAGTAGGTTAGCTCTAGATGTAGCAAGAAATTTTGATCCTCTTGTGAAAAATTTGAGGGCTAAATAACATTCATAAGAAGTATATTGTCAAGGATTTCATCAAAGAGTTGAAGCCTGACATTCTTCTCCTACAAGAAGCCAAAATGATGGTTGTTGACCTTGATAAATCTATTAAGTTCATCTAGCCTAATGCTCAGCTCTTGGTGGTGGATGTTGTTGGGGGATTTTGGTGGTTTGGTTACAATTTGGAAACCCTTTCTCAATGGTTCCCTTGTTTCTAAGGAGAAATTTTTTCTCAATGTTGGTTTTTCTCAAAGTTGTGATCTTCTGTATTGGGTGTTATCTAATGTGTAAATACCCAATAATGTGGTTTTCGAGGAGGTCCACCTAGCTTGACATGCTGATTGTATGAATAATTTCTTACATTTTAACTTGATGGTGATGAGTGATTTCAACTCCCCTCTTTTCCTTTTTCAAAAGAAGGGGGTACTCTAGATTTGTTAGATACTATGTTGGACCTCAACTCCTTTTTGCATGATGGTGGGTTAACAGATATGGATCTTGAAGGTAGCTTGTTCACTTGGTCTACTAAACAATCAGGGGACTACCTCATTTAGGTCCATCTTGATCGGTGTTTGGGCTCTTCCTATTAGGACACTACCTTGCTCTCACTACCCTCTCTCATCAGAATTGGTCTGTATCATACCCTGTTGCTTCTTCATTGGAGCACCCCTCCCCATTTAGTGAAAAGGCCTTTTCATTTTGAATTAATGTGGACTTATCAACCTCAATTCAAGGATCTCGTGTCCTCTTGGTGGATGGGTCAATAGTATGGTTCCACTATGTGTAATCTCACTCTTAAACTCAAAAATCTCAAATGCAATCTCAAAATTTGGAGTAAGAGAAACTTTGACAACATTTTTGGAAAGAAGAAGTATATCAAAGACTAGCTTTGATAGGTTTAGAAAATCTTGGATCAAGGCTTTCATGGGGGCTCTCACCAATAAGGAAAATACCTTGCTTAGTGAACTTCATAACATTATTGAGATGGAGGAGGTCTATTGGAAGTAGAGGTCCAGGAACTAGTGGCTCTATGAAGTGAAGAAAAACTCAAGATTCTTTCACATAATGGTGACAAGGAATAGGAAAGATAATTCCATTTTGAAATTTATCCTTGATGATGGTTCTACTGTGACTAGTGATGATGATATGCCCTGTGTTGGCATGTCTTTTTTCCACAACCTCTTAAACCCTAACTCGATTGAGTTTTTATTAGGAGATATCCTTAATGTCATCCCTATGGGTCTTTCCCAACAGGATGTTTCGACCATGGAAGATAAGGCCCAAGTGGAGGAGGTCTGCAAGGTGTTGTTTTCCCTTATCCCATTCAAGGATTTGGGCTCAAATGGCTTCCAACCTTCCTTTTTTCAAACGTATTGGGATATTATTGGCTAGAATGCCACAACTGTTGTTGCTGAGTTTGTTTCTTCTAGAAAAATCCTCAAGGAATTCAATAACACTTTCATTGTTCTTATTCCCTAGCATTAGGGGGCCAACAAGTTGATTGAATTTAGACCTATTAGTCTCTACAACACGTTCTAATAAATCTACTCCAAATTGATGGTCAATCATATTAAACCTCATTTGAACAAGCTGATACACTTTGGCCAAAAAGGATTTGTTCTTGAAAGGTAGCTAATAGACACTATTATGCTGGTGCATGAAACCCTCCACTCCATGGATAGAAGCAGAAAGGAAAGTATGGCTCTCAAGTTGGACATCTCCAAGGCCTATGATAAGGTGTGAAGGAACTTCCTTTTTGAAGTGCTCTGTCATTTTGGCTTCTTAGATAAATTGATGAATCTCATCCAAAGTTGTGTGACTTCTCCTAAATACTCGGTGATTATCAATGGCACCTTGCAAGGTTTCTTCTTGATTATTGATGGTATTCGCCAAGGTAATACATTGTCCCCCTATCTTTTTATTTTGATGGCTGAAGTTCTTGGTTGTAATTTTGAACGCAAAATTTTGAATGGTTGTATGGTGTGTTTTTCCCCTTTGTCTATGTCTCACCTAATACCCCATCAACAATTTGTGGATGATAAAATCTTGATGGGGAGGCCACCTTGGCTGAGGCTAAAGGCTAGATGGAAACCCTTTCTAAGTTTGCTTTGGCCTCTAGGAAATGTATTATCTTTAACAAAAGTGTTATTTTTTTCTTGAATGTTGAGCCTTCTCTCCAAGCTAGAATTTCTAGAATTCTTCAATGTTAGACTCTCTCCCTCCCTTTGACTTATCCAGGTATGTCACTTATGGTGGAAAAGGTGAATAATTTTGTATGGTCCACTATGTTAGAACAGGTTCAAAGAAAGCTCACTACATGGAAAGGGGCCCTTGTCAACAATGTTGGTAAGCTCCTCCATATTAAAATCATCCTTCAAAGCTTGGGTGTGTACCTTATGTCTCTGTTTTTCATGCATGTGGCATGGTCGGAGAAACTTGAACAAATCCAAGGTAGATTTCTGTGGTTAGGGACTGAGGAAAGGAATGGGTTCTCCTTAGTTAATTGGGATACTGTGTGGTCTAGGAAATATTATGGAGGGCTACCTAGTTTGAGGAAAAATATATTGATGAACATGGCTCTTATCACCAAAATTTCATGGAAGCTTCATAATAATCAATCTAAATGGATTACTATCCTCAAGGATAAGTATATGCAGGGTCATCACCGTCTTTCCTTGTTGAGTAATGAGGTCCCACCTTCTGGTTTGGTGATCTAGATTAACCTTTTAAAAACTTGAAATATCCTTTCTTTTGGGGCCTCTTGGTTGGTTAGATTAGGCACTTTGGTCTCCTTTTAGGATGATAAATGGTTTTCTTCTCAAGCTCTTGGCATCCAACATGTTTTATTTGTTGTTCGTCAAGACCTTTGTAATTAGTTGGGTGATAAAGTCTCAAATTATATTTATTTCTCTCTTGATCTCCCTAGATGGAAGATTGACTCAAATTGGTTTGAACCCCCCTACAGTTGGCTATTGAAGAACTTCTTATAAATTTCAAGAATCACAAGTTCTTCTCCTCTAATCTACCTAACTTGTTGGTCTGGAAAAATTATAAGGATGGCATATATTCTATTAAGATTGGGTTCAACCTTATATCTAGTTCTTGGAACTCTTTGTTTGATTGGATATGACTCTAGTGTGGCAATACCTTACCTAAAGTCAAATTATTTTGGTGGACTGTCTATCACAAATAGATCTTCACTCTGGATAATCTAAAGAGAAAAGGCATTCAACTTGGGAACCACTTTTTTTTGTGCAAAAATTATATTGAATCCATTCCTCACTTTCTCTTCTACTGCTCCTCTTGGCAGGTTAGGTAGATAATTCATTCCCCTTTTCAATTTTTTTTGGGTCTATAAAAAGGATGTGCATGATATTTTGGACTATTGGTCCCCTCCAATGTATCACCCTTTTCTTATTGAGATGTGGTGGAAATCATTGGTTGTCATAGGTTGGGCACTTTGGAAGGAGCACAATAACAAATTGTTCCAAAACAAAAGTTTTTTGTGGCAGGTGGTGGCCAATAAAATTATTAGTTAGATTGTGGAGTTGATCTCTACAACCCCTTGCAAGCCCAAAAGAAAACCTAATGATCTAGAGATTTTGATTGCTTCTTCTTGGAATCTTTTTGGGACCCTTAATTCCCTCAGCTCGTTGATTCCTCTAAATAGACACAGTATGCCTTGGTCCCCCCAAGCCTAATTGGTTGAAGCTCAATTTTGATGGCTCAACCAAACCTAACCCAGGTCGGGCGAGTGGGGGTGGGTTCTTTCATGACCACAGGGGGAGGTTTGTGATGGATTATGAGATCGATTTGGGGGTTCAATCCTCTATTTTTGCTAAGGTGGTAGTGGCCTTCCACGAAATTAAAATTTCCACACAAGCTAGGTTTTCTAACTTAATCATCAAAGGGGAATCAAGGAATATGGTTCTTATGCTTACTAGGCTTGACTCTCCCTGTTGGACTCTTGGTGCAGGAGCAGCTTGTTCACTTAATGCCTTCAATAGGAAAATTTATAAAAAATTGAATTTTCAAATGTAAAAAAATGTGAAAAGGTCATGTGAAGGTCATTTACAATGTAATTGGGTCTTTGTTAGGTCTCTAGGTGGTCAAAATGATGAAAAATGCAAAACTTGCAAAAATTACCAAGTTGTAAAATTGGGAAAATATGTAAAAAGCAAGAATATGAAGAGTCAAGTGGGAAAATGGAAGGTTTTTTCAATTGGGAAATGAAGAGGTAGTTTCTATAACTAATGTAAAACCTTTATAAATCATTGAAAAGGATGAGAAAAAAGGTAGACTTTGTACCTTGGATCGAATTTAGTAAACAAACCACTATGTCTGCAATTACTATGTTTTACTCTCATTTACCAGTCCTTATACAGATTGTATAGTAATTTATAATATATATTTGTTTTTTTTCATATGGCTGTGAGTTAATAATCAATTGGAAGTATTTACAAGAGGTTTTATCAAGTGTAGTGGGCTTAAAAACAAGGATACAATGATATGCTTGAAAACCCTTAAAACAAGGGTTTGAGAGTCATTTGAGGAATCAATCCACCATCCCACCAATGTAGGTTTAGTTGGTTGGTGGGGTTGGTTAAATAGAGTGTAGTTTTTGTGTTTTTTAGTGTGTGTGTGTGTGCAGATGCAGGAAGATGGAAAGGACAAAGTCAAGTTACTACCCTATAGAGATCTTAGAGTTTTCTTTAAGAATTTGATGGTTACAAGTGAGCATTTGATGAAAGTGCATTCAAGGAGGCTGGAAATTGGTTCCTAAAGCATATGCAGACATAATAAAACATGATTGAAGTAGTGGTTGGTTGGTGTGAGGTCTAGAAAGTGGTTTTTCAATAAACCCATGTTCTCTTAAGTCTTCAATGGCATACTATGAGGGTTTTATTATTTGGGGAAATGTGGAACCTTTCTACCACTAAAAGTTGATGATTTGAAATTTATGTGATCTAATTTAATGTTTTTAGGGTTGTTATATGATTTCAAGTTGACTCAATGGTGGTTGCTTTGTATTTTTGGCCTAATTTGGTGCATTCTACTGTGTGATAGGCATTTTGTTGGTATATTTTCCAAAGTAACATACCTTGTTGTTAAAGTATGTTTGAATAGACCAAAATGGGTTCATGAAAATGTGTACTACTTGAGGAGAATCAATGTGGGCTTGATGGTATGCCTATTTTAGTTGTTTTGTAATACTACTATAATATTAGTGTTTGCATCCAAGAAACTAAGATTTTGATGGAACAATGATGTGAATGATGGTTTTTGATTTGAAACTATCAAAATAAAGGTTTTAAGGAAGTATTGGGGTAAATGCAAGTTCAAATTGAAGGTTTTGATGACTTGATGCTTTCTAGCATAGTGGAATCAAGGTATCTTGGGTGTGCAAGCTGATCAAGTTGGTTGATTTAGAGTTTACTAATGTGGTTTTTCTTTTGTTTCAGTCAAATCATGATGTTAAAAGGTGTGTTAAGGTCTGGTAACAAGTTTGGAGCAAGAATGGATGAGTGGTTGTCTTTTTTCCTTAATTGAAACAAGTTACAATGAAGGGTAATTTGGTGGATAGTGAAAAATGTGGTTGGTTCAGAGTTTCTAATGGTTAATTGTTTTGGTTTAGTCAATTTGATTCTGGTTAAGGTATATTTGAGTCTAATAAAGGTTTGGGATACTAATTGGGTGATTTTGGTGTTTGATAGCCTAATGAATGACTAGAGAATTTGATGGATTTTATGAAATATTGGTGAAATGTAGTGGATCTTCTCATGATTTGTGATTAGGGTCAGAAGTACCCTTGTTGGTTTGTGGATTTTGGTAGATGCTCTACATCAAATATTTAGGACCCTGTGTCCTCAGCTCGCAATCTAATGATTGTCCTTGCAAATTGCAGAGTGAATCATGTTTTTATGAGTGGTAATAAAGTTGTTAATTCCTTAGCAAATATAGGAGCTTTTACTCCTAAATTGGAAAAATGGGATAATATTTTCCATATCCCAAGTCAAGTGCTTGAATTAATTCAAAATTATGTCAAATTATAGTCCAATTAAGATCAAGCTAGATTTGTTGTCAGCTTGTTTGATGGTTGCCACACTCATCATTTATGGCAACTTAAGCCTCCTAAGCAATCTTTGATGTTCATTATTACTTGTGGCTCTAGTTTCTAAAGATCTATTTCCTTTACTAGTGTCTCTTTGCTTTGATTTTTGTGGGTGTCACGATGGGAGGGGATTTGGTCCAAGAGAAACCTACTAATTGTGATGGTTAGAAGCATGAAAAAGAGGTTTGGGTCATTCTTGAATGGGGAAAGCTAGCCTCGTATGTGGAGGGGACGCAATGTGTTAACCTCAAAATTTTCATGGAGTTCACTAATTTGTGGATGGAAAGGACTATTATTGTTGGTGCCATTTCTTTTATTGTGTCCCCTAAGCTTATTGTGAAGGTTATGGGGCTTTCCCTGGAAGGGATTTACATTCCATGCAAGTTGAAGAGCCATTACTAGGAGGACATGAAATGGTTCTTGAAAGAGGGTGAGAAGTTGAATAGGTTGCAAAATGGTTTCAATCACGTGGACCTTCCTGATGTTTGGAGTGCAATTGTTGAAATTCTCATGAAGTACGTCACTCTTGAAGGGCTATTTTGTCTCTTCCATGCCCACCTTTTCCCTATGCTCAATCATGTTAGGTACAATATCAAGATGAATTTCCCCTTTTGGATCATGTCTTCAATTGAGCAATCTATCACGAATGTCGAGGACAAAAGAAATAAGTTACCCCTCCACTAGGGTCTTATCCTACATTTATGTAAGCTTCATGAGGCTTTGCTTCCCTCCCCTTCTATTGTGTGCAAGAACACTTTGACTATTCTGAACCCTATTAATACCCCTAGGGACCCCAACCATTTTGTCACTATTGATGAAACTCCTCCTGACATTCACCATAGCACTAGTGCTCGGGGTAAAGCCCCTGCTAATCATAATACCCCTCCCATCCCTATCAAATGAATGCCCCTATTGGAGCCCACACCCATGACTATTTCTTTTGAGTCAGAGGATTTTGATAGCTCTAATGATGATGATTCATGGAATCACACTTTGAATAATTCTCCCATTCACTCCTCGGCTCAGGGCCATGACTCAAAGGTCCCCAACACCCCACCTATTTATACCCCATCCCTCACAATTCTCCCAACCTATGTGTCAATTTTGAGGAACCTGGTACTAAACCTAGGTCAATTCATATCCCTATTGACCCCATAAGAAAAAAATTGAATGAAATTTCAGAGACTATTAATGTTCAGAAGCATATTATGAAATGGCTCTTGCATCAGTTGGAACACTACTAAAGAGGATCCAAATATTTGAGGGAAATGTTTTGGAATAGCAGGTTGTGTGGCCTAGGCAGGTGGAGAATAAAATGCATTGGGACATGATTGCTTCCTTGGCTAGGTCCTTTGAGAGGTGGGAAAGGTGGGAAAAAGAGCTAGATGATATTCGGGCCATTGTTGGATCTAAGGAAAAAAAATAAAAATTATTGATTGAAATTGATGTCATACACTAGAACTAAGAGAAGACCATGTAGTTCCTAAGGGTTATCATTGAATACAACAAAGAAACTATGAAGAATACTACCCTCACTCTTCAAGTTTTTTAGGGAAAGATAAGGAAGAGCCGAGGGAAGTGGTTGGTAGAAGGGGTGGATGATGGTCAAGCACAGAAGAAGAAGGGTAAGAAGGTGGACACCTCGGCTTGTGATGTTACAAAGGATACATAATCCATCCTTTAGGGGCCTATGACTTTCAAGAACAAGCTCGAGTTCTTGTCTTAGGAGTGGAACAGGATCACTGGTCTCAAGCTTTTAGGAGACCTGTAGATGTTTGGTGGTTTAGTGTTGGTCCCAGTTCTGTGGTTTTATTTTGTTGTTGGTCGAACTGTTTAAGCTTTATTTTCTATTTATTTTTTTGGTTTTCTCACTTCTCATGAATCCTTGGTTTGCCTCTATGGCTAGTTTGTAATGGGTACTAGCCCTTCAAGTTTTAATATAATCAAATCATATTCAATCACTCCAAAAATCTTCAAAATTGCATGCTTCTGATTCATATAGAAAAATTAGGTTTTGGTGCATTTCTAGAAATTTGTTGACTTTCAGACCTAAACCTCTAAGACATAGCACCGTAAGATATTATAGATCATTCCCAAATTCTATGTTTTATAAAAATATTTTCTAGACTAGGGTGCCCTTGTCCAATCATTTTGGGCTTTTTGTTCTGTAAAAATCCTTGTGTGTTATTTGTCTAGATTTGGTTCCTTTTTTAGAATTCTAGTTTTCAAACCTATCTAATTTTGTTGTACATCATGCATGATCCATAGGGAAAATAACATGTTTCCTTTCCAAAGATGTTTTTTATATGGTAATGCATGGCTTGTGTAACTATAACTTTTCTACCTATGAGAAAAATCTAAGGAAAGAAAATGAAATCATTGACAATCATGTTAGTTCTTCTCCAATTATCTCTCCTACTAGTGAGGAGTAAGTGCACAAATATGGGGGCCAAAAAGGGGTCTTAAATGGCCACTTTTTTTTCTTTCTAAAATCAGGAAATGCTGACCTTCGATGAGAAATTGAGGATAGTTATACTCAAAATTTTAAGATACAATAAAAGCAAGGGTCACAGTGCTCTAAATCTACTTTCTAAACTGCTATTTTTTTTTAAATGGTAGAGATTAAGAGGTTCAAAAAGGGGTGCCACATAAATTGGTCCCAGTTTTTTCAAAATAAACCTAATATAACATCTTTTATGGTACCCCTAAAATGTTAACTTTTTCTTAGTATTTTTAAATTTTCTTTGGTGATAAATTAGCTAATAGAATTTAGTTTATGCTCAATTTTTTTGATAATTTTTTAATGAATATATGATTTTATACTAATTTTCAAAGTGGACACATCCTTAAAAACATAAATTGGGGCATGCTCTCCCCTAAATTTTTTGAAAACTAATAAATTTTTTAATATGTGTAGAATGGAGTCTAGTTTATAAAAGTATAATTTATTTGAAATTTCATTGAATGATTAAAAATAAAGTAAAAAATTTCAAACATTGATTTTTAACGAAAAATAGATATACCAACAAAAGAAATTCAAGATGAAAACCTTAAATATAGTCAAAATGTGTAAAATATTTCATTGTTAAATAGCTAAGAGGGATCTTAACATTACCTAGGGTTTTGTTTACTCGACCTTGAAACACGCGCAAACCTGATAGGGAGTACAAATGAGATTATGTGAATTTTTTTTAGAATATGTAAAAAACACAGTTTTAGGTGTTGGAAACCTAGTCCAAACCTTTGGGTTGGAAATCTAAAGAAAATCCAAGCCATAGGCTTGAGCATTCCTAAAGTAGGACAAAACATGAGCATGTCATAATGCACTTGCATTATGTCATAGCTTTGATATAATGTGAGCATGTTATAATGTGCTCGGGTTATGTCGAAGTTGTGACATAATGCGAGCACATTATAATGTGCTCATGTTATGTCTTGCTTTAATTTATTTTTCTGTATGTTTTACGTATGTATTTTTGTATATATTTTTATATGTGTGTATGTTTGTATGTATTCTTGTATGTATGTATGTATATTTATGTGCTTGAATGTATGTATGTTTGTATGTATGAATGCATGCTTGTATGTATGTATGAATGTATGTATGTGTAATTTCATAAAATTACAACCCTTGCAATCTCACATACATTCTTGCATCTACTTTAGTTTCCATTCCCTTAGCACTTATGTGCGTTTATTTTAGCCCCTACATCAATATTTTTTCCCTCTCAGGATGCTCATCACTCCTTTTAAGTAGCTACCTTTGCGCATCGACTTTGTGTCAAACTTGGTGTTTTTCTCATTCTTGTCATTTTGTAGCATGATGTGTTTGGACACCAGTGTGCCATGCGGATTTCTGTGCACCGTGTTATCATCCTGTGACATTTCAACATTCAAACACCTGTTTCCAAGCATGTTTGCACTTGTCATATGCTTTTTTCAATGGTAACATCTTGGGATGCCTTGTAACTGCCTAGGAAGCTTCTTTTCCCTCTTTAAAAGTTGTCTTTTCAACTCATTTGGCCTTCTTCTTCTCCTTCTTGGTTGCTCTCTCAAACATTCTACCATCTTTCTCTTGCTTGCACAACTCCCTTGTTTGTTACTGTAGTCTCAAGCTTTCACATCTCATTACAACAACATTTTTACATCCTCTCAATATTTCACAACACCTTTTGCAACACTCTTGGCTCTCACACTATCTCTTTGCTCTCTCTCTTTGGCTTTCTTAAGCCTTGCATCTCTATTTCACTTACCTAGCACCTTTGAGCATCTTGGGATTTGTCACATCCCCTATCGATTGCATCTCTACTTTGTGATATGGGTTCTCCTCCTCGAGCGTGGATTGCTTTTATCACTTTACTTCATGATACAGATCCTCCTCGTCAAGCAAGGATTGCTTTTATCACTCCTTTTTCTATTTATCTCTATTTATTTGGTTGTTTGTCGACGTAGCTAGGTGTTTTGCTTGGAACTTCGGCCTGCCATCTAGAGGTAGATGCTTCTGCCATGGTTGTATGAGAAATTTGTAGAAACCTTCTCTGGTAATAACAACCACTTTCCTTATGCTTCTTTAGAAAAAACTACTTTTGAGTGTAATTAATTCTCTCAATCATGCATGCAATTAATACTATGCCACTATCGATGGCCTATTAAATGCTACCACCGGGGTGATATGTGTGAATATGAGATTTGTATCCCTTGGTAATGTTGAGAAAACCATGAGAATAGAATTAGTCCATTCTCCCCGGTGCCTCTTTTACAACTAAATTTATTACATCAAAAAGTGTGATTTTTGTCATATAGAACGTGCTGAGGTGACACAAGGTACTCTTGAAAAGATGTTGCTATTAGTTTTTCAGAGTTTTAGTGTGTTAATCCATGTCTTTTCCCACTAGTGAACTAGTTGGAACTGATGATGGCGAAGGACACATGTCAACCATCGGCGTATGAGAGCATTAACTCCCAAAGCCCAAATTTATTTCTTAGGGCATTCCATCAGATCTTCTGTATGATTTATCTACCTTGCTCCATTCTGCCTCAAAAAATTTTGTTACCATCTGGCCCAAAATAGACATCTTGTTGGTTGTTTTTCTTGTTGGCCTTTTCTATATACAGCTATGCCACCTTTTGCAACATTCATTCAAACATATAGTCCCCTAAGTTAGTTGGCCTTCTGCTTATTCCCTTTCCACCATAAATCACTACTTCATCAGAATGTCTACTGGTTTAGGCACCCCTATTCGGCTCCTTCCATAGAAATTGTAGAACTACTTCGCGGGAGACATCATTGCTCATAGAAATAAGTTTTGCTGAAGAATTGTGACCACCTCATCATGGTAGCGTTCAAGTGGGTAGTCATCGCAAACTTCATTACTAACAAGAACTAGCTTCAGAGCAACGAAAATGTGCTTTCCTAGTTCATGGCCTCACTACTGAACCTAAATGCGGCCAAGCCCAAGATAATCAAGCTATGCCAGAAGATGTTTGACACTTCTTTGATGGAAGGGCTTGGCAAGATAGTGCGAGTGTGCATTGTAGAAAAAAGTATCCTTTGCTTGACAAGCAATTAATTCATGATAAAATGGACTTAATTAGGTCCTAATATAGTGTTGTGAGAGATTTTATGCATCCACACTAGGTCTTAGACCCTTCCAAATTCATTTAATGACATCTTGTAAAGGTGTTGTAAAGTGTTGTAAGATGCTTTCACGCTTTTCTAGACTTAATGAACCTATTTCTCCCTAATTCATCATTATAAAATGTGTTTAATAACATTATCACATCAATCTAGAAGGCTTATAACTTAAACTTAATGATAAACTAGTGTTATAATGTGCCTTGCACATTCACATTGGTTCTTGTGCCTTCCTAGGCTATGTGGACCTCATTTTAGTGTTGTAAAGTGTATTTAATCACACTTTCACATTGAATTATGTGTCCCAAGCCCTAATTGACATTCACATAATCACTAATAGTTCCCTATTAACCCATATTATGCATCCTAAGGCTTAAATTGAACAAATACCCAACAAAGTTGCAATTTAGACCTTATTTCCTTATCTCCTTGCTTCCTAGTTGTCAAACTGCCCCTATGGGACCCATTCGCCATGCATGGAAAATCAGTCCCATACATGTGGGACCCATTTTCCATGTGTGGCGAATGAGTCCCATTTGGCCCAATTTTGACCTTTGAGTAGGAAAAGGTGAATGTTAAGTTTAATAGTACTTCATGTTGGCTTGTGATGAGGTATTAATGGGTGAAATAGGTGAATTGCCTATAAATACAATCTTCTAAGCCCTAATTCACAATATCTCTTATCTCTTATCATTCATTCATCCACCAATCTTCCATCTCAAGTCAAGCAACTTAGGGTTTTATCATTTCAATGCATTAAGACATCAATTTTCACACATTCAAGGGTAGATCCTTCATGCTTTGTTGCAAACTCTCAAGATCAAACACCATGGAAAATTAATCAACCCCAATGTTGCATGTTTCATTCCTTTCTTTCATCATTTTGGTTTAATTACCTAAAAGGGGCTTGACCAAGGCAAACCCCCATGCCTTAACATTCAACATCTCTTCTTCTTGTCTTGTGTGTTTGCATATTTAGATCTCTTGGAAGCTTAGAAATCATTAAATATCAAGTTGCAAGGTTGATCAAGTCATCTCTTCATTCAACAAGTCAAAATATCAATAGAAACTCATTTTTAGACCCGTAAATCAGAGTTTCAAAAGCAGACACCTGTATGAAGTCAAAGTGCAGATCGGAAGCTTCGGATTTGACTTTTGAAAATGTTGAAATTCAAAAGTGGAATCATTCACCATGAGTGGCGAATGAGTCCCACTCTAGGGTCAAATTTGAGTTTTCTACATTTTTAGATACCCTTTTGTCTAAAACAGGTTTCAGAATAGTTTTACAAAACTGAGACTAATTCATCCAGAATGGTGAATGAGTCCTACTAAGCTTGAAAATAAGCATCAACAGTGTTTCAGAAGTAATTTCTAGTCTCCTTCAATCTTTCAGGTACACACTTCAAGTTTCATTCATTTCTATTTAGCTTTGCATTCATTTCTAGTTCATTGTTGCTTTACATAATGTGTTTTCAAACATCACTTATATCTTAGGTTTTGTATTTATAATCAGTCATTTAGATCACTTAATTGCATTTAGATCATTTCATTTAGGCATAATAACATCATACATAACATAATTTGAATGAACCCTCTAGCATTTTTTGCCCTACTTTCTTCTTTTAGTTGAAAAACCCTAGAAGAGCTAGAAAGGTGAATGGTGCTAAAAATCTATGGTTCATTTTGGTGAACCTAATTTTTGAATGCTTTGTTGATTGATTTGGAGTCCTTCATTATCATAGATCTAGCTTGCATTAGAGTTTGCATGATTCATTTGCATGCTGGGATTTCAATTTTGCATTAAAAAAAAAGAGCATTTAGGTTGCATTGTTAGCATCTAAATCCATTTAAATTTTCCAAAATTTTACATTTTTCATTTAGGTCTGCATCATAGCACTCAGGAAGCATAAAAATCCATCAAAATTTTCTAAAAAATCTGAAAAAAGTCCATACTGGGACTCATTCGCCACCCTGGGTGAATCAGTCCCTTTTGACCCTTGAAACTACATTTTACATAACTCAGAACTCTATTTTTAAGCTTATGTTTGGTGCCTTAACGTATCTATTTCAGTTAGTTTCATTTCTGTAACATGCATTTCATACTATAATCTAGCTTTAATTAGCTCATTTCATGCATGGTTTCCATTTCAAGTTTGCATTCTCATCTTGTTAGATATCAAAATAAGTCAATTGTCATCTTTGAAATCTAAAACATTATTATTCATTTGAATCTTTGCTTTAGCACTGATTGTAGATTAATCATTCCATCATGTTTTCATTACAAAATTCTATAGTTATCATCTTGCATGTTCTCTTTTTAGATATTATTGCATGTTGTAAGCAACTTTTGTTAAAAGCATATGAATATGATGTCCTTTCCCCCTCTCTTTTTGTCTGTCATAGATCCCTCTCCTAGTTCCCCTTTTATGGATGAGGTTAGTTTAGTGAAAGAAACCTTGGATATTCATAACACTTACATTTTTTCTTCTCCTATTATCTATCACACTTGTGAAGCAAATGTTTTAGTGCTAGAAGAACCAATTGATGAGAGTTGTGACAATCTGAGTTGTTTTTCTCCTCTTGCATCTCCTATTAGACATAACATTACTCAAGAAGTGGACATCACACTAAGTCATCATGACTAACAAAAAACACAACACGACGATGAGACCATAGAAACATTCCTTAACACCACTCTACCTAGTCTGCATTTATCTACCAACTCCTCCCCTATTTGTGAGAATGCTTTTGTGAGCCATCATTGTAGACACATTCTTTGTCAGGAGGATATGTTGACATTAAATGATCAAATCTTTAAGACCTATGACAATCCTCTTTATTTTTCTTCCCCTATTTTAGAAGACATTCTAAGACAAAGGGAGGTAATCATAGATGATCATGAGAATCTTCTTGCTCCCTTTCCTAATGTTTCCCCCATCCAAGAACAAATAATTAAACAAAAGGATCCAATCATTGAAAAGAAAGAATGTGATGCTTTTTCTTCTCTTGATGCCTTTGCCACTTGTGATGAAGCTACTTTGCAAATTTCCAACTCTGATGAATGTATTACAAGCTCTCCTAGTAGGGTAGTTAATATGGAACAAGAGAATGAGACATTACAAACACCAAACACTTGCATAAAGTCTTCCCCTAATCTCCCCATTATCAATAATCAAACACATTCAACCATTAATAACTCGCTTAGTTATGATGAAGTTATTTTGGATGAACCAAACATTAATTGTCATGAACATATAGTTTGTTGTTCTCCTAAGAACTCTCCTTCTAGCGAGGATATTATGACCCAAGACAAAGATAACATGCCCTTCAAAGACAATAAAGACTCTCACTTGTTACGAGATGTTAACATTATCCAACCTCAACTTATCCTTTATCCCCCTTCAAGTAAACCTTCACCTAAAACCCGAGTTTACTCTCCACCTAACTTCCCACAAACAACAAACTCAAAATAAACCCGAACTCATCCTCTATCCACCTCAGAATAATGTATCAAAGCAACTGAGTTATATAATACTATTGCTCAGAATAATCCACAACCGCCTCAACCAACCCCAATCTCTTTACCTTTACCTAATCCGCCTAGTGCCTCTTGCTTCATCCCACACACAAAGGAGTATGATCTTGTTGAACAACTTAAGAACACTCCTGCTAAGTGTTGGTGCTCCAAATCAATGGATCAATTGAATCGTAAATACTAGCCAATTTCTTATGTTCAAATTCAATGGTGGATTTGGCCAATTGACAGGAAATGAATTTAACACACATTTCCCCTGCACTTCAGGCTTTGTAGGGCCTAGGTGGGTAAGTTCCCTTTAGCAACATCTAAAGATATGGACACACAATTAATAGGATATTGCTTAATAGATAATGCTCTCATAGAATTATGCTGAGAAACATAAAATATCACTCACTATTGGCTAAGACATTGAGTGAATTTCACTAACCAACATGGAGAACAAGGTAAACATATAACTCAGTATACAAAATTGAAATGGTTTATGATTTAAAGAATTGGGACCAAGCTGAAAACATTAGAAGAATAATAATTGACCAGTGCCAAGAAATGGGCCATGGAGTCATATAACTAGCATTTCATCCTACAATGTTGAACATGTTTTCAAGATCTGTGCAATTGTTATCATATTTTGACAACAAGACCACTAAAGCTTTATCTGCTAATAATTCTTTACAAATCCACCTGAAGCACGACACTCCTGTCACATTTGTTGAAGAAATTACATTATCCCCTGAACAATAGGCAATAACAAGTTCAGCTGGCACTCATTAAAGCAATTACACCATTCACAAAACAAAAGACAACAATAGTAACTCCAATGCAACAACTGTGCATGAAAGACTCAGATAATCCTTTATTATTGAATCCAAAAGATCATTACATTTTAGCCATGGAGATAATATAGACACTTTAAGACTAGTGAATCAATTACAATTCATCATAGCTTTACAATTCTACCTAGAACTTCTGCCTGACTTGCAACGCTTTCAAAAATTGGAACCCCTTACAATTTAGAAGAGAAGAGAATAAAAGAAACAAAAGCAGCTCCAAAATTGATGTGAATAGGTCATTTGGAATCTTCATCCACCGTCGATCAACAAAATTGCAAAGTCTCTCTCATCTCTCCTCTTTACAACAGATTTTGCCTCTCTAATATGCCTTTGTCCAAGTTGCCTAGCAATAAAAAATCTGCCCATGTGAAGAATTTCTCATCAAATTCACTCAGCCAAGAAAATATCTCCCATGAAAGTTTCATTTTCTACTCTTTTCCTTTATTGTAGCTGCTCTTTATTTTACTTTAGCAAAGTAAAATATTCTCCCTTTGCACTTTATGTTTTAAATGTTCCATTTTAAAACATTCATTTATTTTCACCTGGGCTTTAAAATATTTTCCCTTTCACCTTTCACAGGAAAACACATTTCCCACGTTTTCATTTCAATGAACCCATAACTTTACGTGGGCAAAACATTTGAGTTTAAATATTCGAGCCAACTAAAATAAGATGGCCCCTAATATTTTATTAGGCTCTTCAAATTTTTTGAAACCTTTTCCCCTTTAAAGAAAAACAGAAAGGCCTCCTTTTAAGATTCTCAACACTTAATCACGGGAAAAGATTATTAAATTTGCTTTTGAACTTAGGCAAATGAGCTTTTTAAGATATTAAAACATCGATCCACTTTAAATATTTTCCACCCGTGCATTGAAATCACACCAGCTCAATGAAGACTTTGCCCAGACCCACATGCCACGTGGAACGATCTCGCTGTCTCGTGAGAATTAAAGGGTGAGAAACTTGTTCTCACGAACTAGCGGGGAAGGGTGCAGATTGTGCTGCATTCTCTCCTTCATTCCTGGCCGTTGATCTTTCCATTGCCTCCTTTGTTGCCCTAATTTCTTTTGTTCATCAGTCTCGGCTGCAACTCCTCATCTGGTCATGGCGGCAAGTTCCCCTCTGTTGCCGATGCTTGAAAATGCTTGAAAGTTTCTACAGCTTTTACAAAAGTCTATTTTGTGAATGTTCAGTGACCATGGCATTCCAACTGGTTCAATGCATCTCTTTCATGGACCCCTGTTCTTAGTGCACAATGGCTGCCTTAAACAAGTTCATTCGCCAAATTCATTTTATGCAGCAATCATAGCACTTTCTAAGCATATTTGTGGATGTACTCTGTGTAGCAAACTTGCATTCCCTTTTCAAGGTCCACTTTGCATACCAGGCGCTTCCATGTGATCCAATAGCAACACTTCACAGAAAGGTTCGAACCTTCCTCACAGCATATAACCGGCTTCTCATTTTGCTCTGTCAACATTTTCTTTGTACGCGCTGGCTTCCATTCTTTTGAGCCTGCAGTAGCGAGCGATTCATGCTATTGCATTTTAAACAAGGTCATATGCCTTGTAATGCTGGCGCCACCTCCTATTTCAGTTACTTGAAACTTCTAACAGTTTTCAACACATTCATTCTGTCATTTTGCTGTTGGCGCCTCCATGATTTAGGGATTTGTTTTTTCTAAAATTCATACCTTCCGTTAATGTTGGCGCCTCCATTCATGGGGTCCCTTATCTCACCGTGGCAGAGACTCTTGCTGAATTCATCCAGCCTTAGTGCTTCGATGGATGTCCATTTTCAGCCTTTAAGTTGCGTTACCCATGGAATGAATGCCCTCCTCTCATTCAATTCGGTGTATCCTGCAGCCATGTCTCCTTGGTGTGGCTTACTCAATAGTTTCTAAGGTATTTTCACATCTCTTTTGGACTTATAGCTGCATTCATGGCGTTCCATGAACTCCCCAAATCTGGATTCCTATTACATGGGTTGATCCTCCCTTTCATATTGCAATTGTTTGAAAGTTACTAAAGTCTTTTGAACAGATGCATTTTATGCTGGCTGCCATGGTGTCCCTGTAGCTGGCGCATTCCTTGTATCCCAATGGTGAAGCATTTTAACAAATCCACTTTGCACATGCTTCCTCTGTGGCGTTTCATTTCATTGTTGGTTTGGAGGCATCCCTTGCTTCTCTTGCTGCGCGCGCCCTCTCAGCTTTGATGGATGCCCACATTTCATTTGGTTGAAGCTTTTAAAGACCTTTTAGCAGATTTATTTGATGCATATACTGGCGCCTTCTTTAGCTTGTAGAGTGCGCTAGTTTGTGTGATGATACCACACCAACATTCTTTCAAAACATGTGCTCATATTACTATAAAACCTAAGCCCTACAAAGTATGTGCTTTAAAGGGCCCTTCACTATGCTGTGTTGATTGCCTATGCTCTCAAGTGCGCTGCCCCAATTCACTGGTTTTTGCCTGAGAGTTTCAAAAGTCTTCAATAAATCCTTACGCTGCATCAAAATTTATAACTGAACTTTTCAATCTTTGATGCTTGAAAGTTTCTTAAAGCTTTTCAATGAATCAATTTTGTTGTAGGCGCCACCCAATGCAAGCACCTCCTCCATTCTCTACATAGAAACTCCCCTGTTTTTATACTTTGATGGATCTCCTTTAAATATGTGCAGAGATACCAGACAAAACTCCGCTATCCTTTGTGTTTATGATGGATTCCTATGCGTTGCACCATGACTGTCGAGAATATGCTTTAACATCTTCTTAGCAAAGCATCCTTTTAGATTCAATGAATGCTTGTTGCTCCACCTGTGAATGTGACATCTCATTTGGGCATTGAATCAGATATTTTTACAATGTCTATGGTTCCACATTTGTGAGGAGACTTGATCAATATTTAGCATGTATAGAAGACTTGCTTTTCTATATCATGTAGCTATTTGAACAACCAGGCAATATTACATATTATAGTGACTTTTTCATGGCAACTCAAATGTAACGCCACCTTCTTAATGATTTTTATGAGTATGGTTGCCACTCACAAACTTGAACAATGCTCAATTATTGATCTATGTATTTGAATAAATAATGGACCCTACAATGCATTTGAATTCATGAAAGCAATGGCATTGTTTACCTTTCTACTTACTGACCATCTCAAAGAGGTTTACTTGAAGTGGTTGCCACACTGCAACAATCACAAGTTTATGACAATGCAAAGCATGTCGGGTCCTATAGGGGCCCAGCTAAAAAAAAAATTGTTTTCAGACAACTTTCATGCTCAAATTGATCAGACATTGATTCTGAGTGCATTTGAAGTGAAAATATGAACTAGTTTTTCAATAAAATCCACTTTTTGACATGTTTGCAAAATGTGCAAAACTGGCCAAGTAGGCTCTGGAATCGGCTTGGGAAACTAGGCAAATGACCTCTTGGAGTCATAAAAACTTGCAAGCATGTAGACATCGATATTGAGAATAGAGTGCAAAAGATGGATCAGAGAAATAAATCACGAGGAAAAAGTTATTAGCTATCAAAGTTGCTCAGTTGAACTTTTTTGAAACTACAGCAGTTCAAAACCAATTAAAACTCACGAAATCACCTTATTGAAAAAATACCAAATCAACTTCTGGCAAGCTGCCACTGGACATTTTAGATTATTTTGGTGTAGTGAACATATGTGCAATAGGGATTTGCTTGAATCATCTCCCATCAAAAGATATTGAAAGTCAAAGTTGACCTCCCAAAAACACTGTCAGTAGTGTAGATACCAAACAAGAGAAATTTCATTTGGTTTTGGTCTGCTAAAAATAGCAAATCAACTCATGAGACTTTACAATTTGACATGGGAGTTCATCTTGGTATGGAGAATTGAGAGCAACAATCATTTTTACATGACGATCATTAAGTTGCAAAATGCAAGCTCAAACAGGAGGCTACTTTGCAGGACTGAAAGTTTGCAAACAACAAAACAGTGCCAAAACCCTCCAGCTTTGCTTTTCAAAACCCTATCAAAACTTAGCGTGGGAAGTTGAAATTTGACATGCATGCTCACATAGGACACATGACTGGGTCTCCAAATGGGTTTTGCATAGAAATCAACAGGATCCAAAATATGACCCTTCAAAGTGGGTCACTTAGGCAGATTCATCGGGTGCACTTTTGAAAGTGCAGAGGCAAAATTTTTTAATGGGCATCTCAAATTTGAAAAATTTGAGAGTGCCATCACTAAGATCTCATTATGGGAACTTATTCAAACCTCCCATCACTATCACAACATGATCCAATATGCCTTGCAACAAGTTCATGTCCCTTCTAATGCACAATGAACTAATATCACAACCATAATGCAAGGAATAAATCTTGACATTGTTTTCTGCCAAAATGAGCTTCCTCCTTTGGAAGTGCAGAAACAAAATGAAGCTTTTATGATTATTGCTCAATTAAAATGAAGAAGGATTAAGAGAACTCTTATGTATACTAGTTCTGCTCTTAACGCATGTCAAGTAAACCTTCTTGATAGACTTGGTATCGATATATCAAACATCCAATCTGATTCTTTATCCATCAGGGGATTTGACAATGTAAGCAAACAACCACTTGGTGTGATCACTTTACCTCTTACGGTTGGAGTGCTTAGAGATACACCAATCCATGTTTTCCCTAATGATCTTTCATATAACCTTCTTCTAGGTAGGTTGTGAATTCATGCAATGAATGGTGTTCCTTCTACTCTTCATCGTAAAATGAAATATATCCACAACAAAAAAGTGTACACACTCGATGTTGATTATGAACCTTATAGTGTCTTACAACTTGAGCAAACCACATAGAACCCCTTGAACACATTAACACCAACCACACAAGTGGAACCTACACAACAAAATGATAAACACATTGAATATCACACAACATTATTGGACGACAATTGGGGTTCCTTAGATTTCGAGCATGACTTCATGGTAGAGTACAAAATAATGCACAAAAATGCCAATAACGACAAAGACACAACAATAATGTCAACACAAAATTCAGACAATCTTTCAAAAGCATATGCCTCAACTACTTTAGACAAAGAAAAAAAATACAGAGTCATCTTTGATGGCGCTTATGATCAATCACCACCCAATCCAAAAGAAATGAAGAAGCTTTATGGAAAAGGTTATGAACTCATGAAACAACTTGGATATAGTGGCAAAAGTTGTGGTGCTAATGAACAAGGTATTTGCAACCCTATCGACCCTCTTACACAAAAAACAACTCATGGTCTCGGTTATTGTCCTATAATAGAGATTGCCAAACCTTCACCCAACATCACCAGTCTCTCACAACACACTCCTACATCATCCTTAACAACTAATGGTCTTGAACATCATCCTTTACCCAACATGAAAAACACAACTATGCCTTCACTTAATGTCAATGTCATCTCACAAATGATCATGATTGGAATTTGTTAGATTTTATATCCTCATATGAAAAAAACAAAATCTCACAATCTCAAGAGTCTTGCGTAAGTATGCCATCTAATACCAAGCAAGATGTCTCTTTGACACCAATCACAAAACCACCTTCTACCATTGATGAAAAGGGTATCTTGTCAAGACTCCTCCAAGATCATTTGATATCCCTCCCCCCAAGAACTCAAAATAAATGCTATTCCAAGACTTCATTTTATTCCTATCATAGAGTTCATGGTCACTCCACTAATGAATGTAATGCCTTGAGTCATAAAATACAATATTTTCAAGAGTTTGGTATGCTTCCCTATGTGGGGGCACCTCATTCCTCTAATTTCTATTGATTTTCAGTCTAGCATGTATTTCATCAATCATTTTGGCTCACCTTTGTCCTACACTAAGTGGGGGCAAGGGGTTCTATAGCCTTGTCCTCGTATGTCACTTGTGGTTTCTTTCTTTGGCTAGTCATTAACCTTTCATGAATACTTAAGATCAAGCTTGGGATGTGGACAAAATGCCTTAAGTTGCGTCACATATGACATACTACCTCTTTCATGACATAGCTTATCAAAAACATATGACTTGGCATAGGGCTTTCTGAGTAATCTCTCATGTTCTCCTTCTACTTTAAAGTAATTGCTCACAGTATTGGTGTTTGCAACCACTTTAAAGTGGGGGCATACATAACCAATCACATTTCATTGTGTGATTTTCTTTTTCTTGTGATTTCCTCTCTTGGAAGCATTAAGTGCAATGTTGCCCAGGATGGCACATTGCACTTTTCCTCTCTTGGAAGCAAGATGAGATCGTTTGAACTTATCCTCTCTTGGAGACATTGGGAATGATGTTCCCTAAGATGAGACATTGCATGAATAAAGCGAAATCCCTTTGAACAATCCTTAACACTATTCGACATTAACAATATCTATGAGTGTCAAGCATATGAAATTTTTCTTACCTCATAGAGCTCAAACCAACATTTTCCTTTATGGTTTCTTATTAAAGTTATCAGGGGGTATAATTGTAATATGGTTGAGTAGGAAGCCCATTCCATGACATGACTTTCCCCATAGCCACCTATGTATTTGTGAGTGCATACCAACTAGTGTATGTTTCTCACCTTTTGGGATTTCCCACCCTGCAGACAACCAGAAGTTTTGTGGCCCCAGAGTGAGTATGTTGTGGACTTCTCACCCCATAGATGACCTAAAATTATATGGACCCAGAGTGAGTACATCCTTTCCACCCCGTCTTTCTTTCAATTAGTTCTTTCTATTGCATAATTTTGTATCTTGATGGTTTGAATTAGGATCTTTGATCCTAGGGGCTTGACCACCTCCTTTGATCTTTGTCATTCTTTGTCATCTGCATCTATACATAAGGATCTCTCTTGAATGTCTACTTTAGTGTAGTTTGAAGAAAGTTCACCCTCTCACTAAAGTGGGGGCTAAATGCAGCATAGAAAAATGTACCCTTTTCTTGTCATGGGATTAATTCATGATAAAATGAACTTAATGAAGTCATAATTTAGTGTTGTGAGGTGTTTACGCATCCACACTAGGTCTTGGATCCTTCTAAATACATTTAACGATGTCTTGTAAAGGTGTTGTAAAGTGTTGTAAGATGCTTTCACGATTTTCTAGACTTAACAAACCTATTTATCCCTAACTCAACATTATAAAATGTGTTTAATAACATTATCACATCAATCTAGAAGATTTAAATAACTTAAACTTAATGATAAACTAGTGTTGTAATGTGCCTTGCACATTCACATTAGTTCTTGTGCCTTCCTAGGCTATGTGGACCTCATTTTAGTGTTGTAAAGTGTATTTAATCACACTTTCACATTGAATTATGTGTCCCAAGCCCTAAGTGACATTCACATCATCACTAATAGTCCCCTATTAACCTGTATTGTGCATCCTGAGGCTTAAATTGATCAAATACCTAACAAAGTTACAATTTAGACCTTATTTCCTTATATCTTGGCTTCCTAGCTATCAGATTGGCCCCTATGGGACCCATTCACCTTGCATGGTGAATCAGTCCCATCCAAGTAGGACCCATTTTCCATGTGTGTCGAATGAGTCCCATCTCGCCCAATTTTGACCTCTGAGAGGGAAAAAAGTGAATTTTAAGTTTAATATTAATTCATGTTGGCCTGTGATGAGGTATTAATAGGTGAAATATGTTAATTTCCTATAAATAAAATCTTCTAAGCCCTAATTCACAATATCTCTTATCTCTTATCATTTATTCATCCACCATTCTTCCATCTCAAGTCAAGCAACTTAGGGTTTTATCATTTCAAGCCATTAAGACATAAATTTTCAGACATTCAAGGGAAGATCCTTTATGTTTTGTTGCAAAATTTCATGATCAAACACCATGGGAAGGTAATCAACCCCATTATTTCATGTTTCATTCCTTTCTTTCATCATTTTGGTATAATTATCTAAAAGGGGTTTGACCAAGGCAAACCCCCATGCCTTAATATTCAACATCTATTCTTCTTCTCTTTTGTGTTTGCAGATTTAGATCTCTTGGAAGCTTAGAAATCATTGAAGATCAATTTGCAAGGTTTCTCAACTCTTTTCTTCATTCAATAAGTCAAAATATCAACAAAAGCTAATTTTCAAACCTGTAAATTAGAGTTTCAAAAGTGGACACTTGTAGGAAGTCAAAGTACAGATCGGAAGCTTCATATTCCAGTTTTAAAAAATTAGAAATTAAAAAGTGGACTCATTCACCATGAGTGGTGAATGAGTCCCACTCGAGGGTTAGATTTGAGTTTTTTGCATTTTTAGATAACCTTTTGTCTGAAACGAGTTCCAGAACAGTTTTGAAAAACTTGGACTAATTCACCTAGAATGGCGAATGAGCCCCACCATGCCTAAAAATAAGCATCAGTAGTGTTTCATAAGCATTTTCTAGTCTCCTTCAAGCTTTCAGGTACACACTTCAAGTTTCATTCATTTATGTTTAGCTTTGCATTCATTTCTAGATGATTGTTGCATTACACAATGTGTTTTTGAACATGACTAATTTTTAGGTTTTGCATTTATAATCAGTCATTTAGATCACTTAATTTCATTTAGATCATTTCATTTAGGCATAATAATATCATAAATAACTTAATTTGAATGAACCCTTTAGCATTTTTGGCCCTACTTTCTCCTTTTAGGTGAAAAACCCTAGAAGAGCTAGAAAGGTGCATGGTGCCAAAAATCTATGGTTCAGAGTGGCCATCCCTAGAATTGGTATCCCAAGTGCTATATACCTCCATAGTAATGTGGAATTTTGAGTTGACATACCCTGGTTTCCCTTCCTTACTAATTTTCCGCACTATGGACGTTGAGACGCACCACTGCTCTTCTCAACCAATGACCACTTTTCTCCTATGAGAGTAAAACATGGAGTTGGTTTCGGGGATCACCTGGAGGAAACACTTCAACTTCCTTGAGAAAATTTGCAATGAGTAGACCCTAGGTCTGCATTGCATGACCCGCGTGCATTGTGTGTTTTGCCCCTATTTGCAACCCGTCATATGGAAAGAAGAAGAAGAAGAAAAAGAAAAAGGAGAAGAGGAAACCGATAACAAGCCCCTTTTGTTGCTTCATCGTTAATAGCTAGAGGCTGAAGTTTACTATTTTTCTACTCATTTCCTCCCTTTTGCTTCTTTTTGCTCGCTACTTCTTTTTGGTTTTTCTCGAGAGAGCCTCATGTTCAATTTTGAGCCTTGGGCCATATATTATATTGTAATTATTTTCAATAAACATAATATAATATAGCCTTTATCTCCTCTATGTTATTCTTGAGTTTTTGTTCTCAAAATTTTGAAATAATTACAAATTTTTTACATATGGTGTAAAATAATTGCTAATTTTTTTAAAAGAACTATGTATTTTGATGGAAAATCCTTAGATAAATACCATTCATTGGTATATCTAAAGCATTGTTCTCAATTTCTTCAAGTTTGTACATGTTCTTTCCTTTGCATGCACTATCTTTGAGAGGTTCTTTCCATAATGCTTTAAATTTTGTATGTTGCCCTAGTTTTGCAACATGTTTGTTGCACTTTAGCAATGAGCTCCCTTCTATGATTTCTGGTTTAGAAGTATTTTTTCCAAAATGTCCCTTGATTGTTTGCTGGTGATTGATTGTGGCTCCATGAGCCTTTTCTCTGTCTTCTTCTAGTCTTAGGGTTTTTTTCAAGCTTTCGTACATCAACTTATATGAGGAAGCCTTCAGAACCTGCTTTAGGGGAATTTGGTTCACCAACAGGGCACCCTGTTCGTGATTGTGCCAATCTCTTTGTCATTTTGACCCAATACGTTTGATTAAGCTACTTCCTTGTAAGTAATAATTTGATGAAGCTTTTAGAAAAATCCTATATCTGGTAGCAAAATTTGACCCCCGTAATTCCACCAAATCTCGGGCATTGTCGGGTATAATGGTTTCGAGCAGGGCAAGCCTGGCTTCTAGCTCCTCAGGAAGCTTGATAATTTTTCCTCTTGTGATGTATTCCTACATACTGGCTCCTGTTTGCTGCATGGTCCTTGAAGGGAATGCAATAGGATGCTCTTCATTCTCTTCCCTGTACTTCTGAGTGAGCACATAAACTATACCATGTTGGCCATTATACATATAGAGTAGAAAACCTTTGGAAAAATTTGGGATAATCAATGTTGGGGCTTCAGAGAGGGTCATATTTAGCTGCTTGAAAATTTTCATGCCCTTGGAAGTTTGCTGGAAAGATAGTTTCTCTCTAAACATCAGGGTGATCAGGAGAGTAATTATTGTGAAATCTAATATGAATCTATAGAAAAGGATTAAATATCCCTAGAAAAGATCGCAACCCCTTTGTCATTTGGATCTTTTTGGGATCTATCACTATTCCCTTCTATGGTACCGTGAAGCCTAGAAGCTTTCTTTGGGGTGGTCCAAGGAAATATTTTCTTGGATTAAGAAGAATCCCAAATTGTTGGTGTTTCCAAAAAACCCCTTTTTGATGATCAAAATTATCATCTTTAATTGCTAGATCACCCAGGTATATGAAAATAATCTAGTTGACCCACCTTTCTAAAGTAATGCCTATTTCCCTCTGAAGAGTTGCACCACCATTGGAGAGTTTGAATGGTGTTTTTGAATATGCAAACATTTTCCACCTAGTGGTAAACATCGTCCTGTGTTTGTTGGATTCCTTTATGTAGACTTGATTATATTTTGGGGAACCGTTTATCAACGAGAAACTCCTTGATCTAGTTAGAGTCTATGAGAACTGCTTCATCGATGGTGAGGGGTAATGGTATTTCAGTGAAGCCCTTCTTGAGTCCTGAAAACCAACACAAAGTTAGATATCGCCATTCCTTTTCCAAACTAAGACTAGATCTACTACCTAGGAAAAAAAATTGATAGGGCATATGACTTTTTATTTTCCCCACTTGATGAGCTCTTGTACTATCAAAGCTTCAATCTTCAGGTTGACTAACCTTTATCTTTGTTAGATGGACTTGGGTCCTTTAGCCAGGCCAATTGTGCATTGAACTATACCCGGGTCGTAACCTCTAAGATCATACCTGAAGCATAGATCCTCCAACTTTCTTTTGTCCTAGCGAGAGACTTCCCTACTGAATATCAGTGTTCTATTACATCCAACGTCAAGCTCTTCATAATCTTTTGACACTATGAAAAATATTTTATTTCCTTTCCTTGCACCTTTACGTAGATCCGTTCCTAGTGGTGGATAGTCAGAAGTTGTTCTTGACTTCTGTATGAAAGAAACAATTTGAATATCATTGTCCAAAATTTTCCTATTCTGACCTTTGTCATAAATTGAAGGTCAGGAAATGATCTACATGGCATCCTACTTTGTCGAGTCAGAATTGATTCCAACTGTGGTCTGATAGGAAACGTCCAATCAATAATGTTATTTTGTGGTCAAGAAGTTGCTTGTAGATTGAAAGCTTTAAAATCGATGACATCCCATACCTTATGTATGTAAAATCTTAGCCTTGTATGTATTGCAGTTGCTCACCCTCAGATCTGGCTTACTATTAATTCTAAATTTATGAAATCCCATATCTTATTTGCACCCATTTAATCTACTAGAATCAAACCATGAACAAAAGCTTCATATTTGGTATCAACATTGGAGCATGGAACCAAAAAAATGGTAGGTTCTGGGGGTTTCCGATCCTATTGGAGACACTAATCAGACACCCACTCTAGCACCAACCAAGTTGCATTTGGAACCATCAAAATATAAGCTCCACAAATGATTATCAGACAGGTCATCGGACTTCTCTTGATCCTTCATTAGTTTCAGAAAGACTTGATCCCTATCAAAAATTACATAGGTGCTTAGCCCTATAGCATGGAAGTTGCTAAATGGATCACAATCAATAAATTGGTTGACCAACACCTCTTCTTTAGAAGTCTACTTGCTTGTGTCTGCCTCTTCTCTGGGAATTTCTACACAATATCCCTCTTGATGAAAGATAGGGTCATGGGCATCCCTGAAGCATAGATTTGCATCATCCACAATGTGTTTAGCATACAAGGATTCAAACATGATCTTCATCTTCACCCCATTTTTGGTTCTCAATATCAGGTGGGACCAATTGAGTGCTAGGTATCCGTCAAGTTTGGTAGTGAAATCTCTTGATAGACACATTCTGAAGACCGGTGGAATGTCTATTATTGCCACTTCCTACATGACTGTTTATCTTGGGTAGGAGAAAAGGGTCAACAACATATCCTTTATCTGACCAACTGTCGGGACCTTCTTCCCATCCAGTTGCATAATTCCTTTTTCAAGGGGCTCATACCTAAGCTTTAAAGCATCTTCCACTTGTTTTGGTATAACTGTTGTGCTAGCCCCTGAATCAATCATATTATTATACAACAATTTTTCTCCTACTATAAGTATTATAAAGAAAGGCATGGTATTTGTTCCACTTACCTCTTTCTCTTTTTTCTTTCCTACATAATTTGTGTAAGTTGTTACTTTTAGAGCCTAAGGGGGAAGCATGGCTCTTTCATCTCCACTTTGATTACATAGTTGAGTTGTGTTCGCCTGTGGGCATTATTCTTTTTCCTTTAATGATTCTTGAAGTAGCACTTTTTGTTTGGGAATTCATATGACATCCCACAATGATACATTTGCAAGTTCCTTCTTCAATTGCTCCACCACATTAAGCATCCCAACCATGTGGGCCTTTGGCTTAAACAATGGTATTTCTCTCATTTTTGGAAGAAAATGTTCCGATGTGACTAGGCTTGGTGTTTTGTCCATCTCTTTCTCTGCCAATGATATGTTATGTGGCTATAGAAAAGGTCAAACAATGGGAAATGAAGCCTGCTTCTCCGAGGGGAATAGTTGACGTGACTGTGCTCGTGGTAGATCTTGTTGCACATACTCTCCCGAAAGCCTTCTCTTTGATCTAGTGTTGTAGTTTGAATGCACTTGTGGAAATCCAGTCATCAGAGTTTCATTTTTTAACAGAGTCTCACTTGCTTCTAACCATGAGAAAAGAGCTTGGTCAGGTGTAATATCTAACTCTTTCTCTAGGGACATCCCTTGCATTTGTGATGTAAAATGAGCATTCTCCATTTCAGGTGATTTGTACTTGTCCACATTCAGGAGCATGCCCTTACTTCTTTGTTCTATGACATTCTACTGCATATTTCCCCTTGAGAAAATTTGAGGCATATGGCTATCATTGTACCGGAAGCACTAGACATTTGTCACCTTCCACCAAATTGTTTTGGTCTGGGACTAGCTCCTTATTTGGGCTATCCTTAGCTATCTGCAATGGCTTGGTGGTTGGGACTATCTAATTTGTTGACGATGTTTATTGACCTCCTCCTCTGTAGGATCCTTGATATGAATTTTGTTTATAAGGCGAATTTCCTCCACCACAGGCTTGAGTGGTTGGTTTCAGAGGTGTCACTTGTTTTCATTTGATAGACCAATTCATTAGCAAAATTCTACATGAGATATTTTGTATCGACGATATCCACTGCCATCGAAGAAAAACCGATGTGCTTGCTTGAGCGGTAGGATGCACATTTGTAGACTACGAGGTGAACAACTTTAATTGTGTTGAAGGAGTGCTTTGAGTGGCTTCTTCCCAATGGCCATCAAATATTTCTGCAAACACTAGCATCAGTGGCTAAGGTAGAAGCTTTTCGATATCGATCAAATTATTCTCTATGCATACTGCCACCTCTTATGCATGGGGCATGATATCCCCTCCCATGGAGATTATCATGACTATGATATCTAGGTTAAAATACTTTAGATAGAAAATGAATGCCATGGTGGTCTAGGGTCGAGCAGTCACAAGGATCCTTTGCTAGGTCTTGTGGAACCCAGTGTTGAAGTCGCTCATGGGTTCATGTGGAGCCCTCTTGATGGTAATCAGTTGTTGCAACAATGAGGAGTGGTCTCCCTTTTCTAATAAGCATTCAAATAGGCGATGTTCGAGTTGGTCCCAAGAGAGGATAGAACCCAAGGCCAAAGATTGATACCAATCTTGAGCCTTCCCCTTAAAAGAGGCAGCTAGCAATCTCAACATGATGTTTTCCTTCGATATGTTATGTACCCCACATACCTTCACTATATCTTGAAGATGTTCGGAAGGAGTTTTGAAATCTTCTTGAGGAAATATTGGAAGATCCTTGAGGGCATTAGCAAGTAGAGTAGGCCATACATCTGGTGGTGTGGGTGGTTGTAGTGGACTACCACTATCCCATGTTATGAAATTTCTAGGAGCAGGGTGAGGTACGTGAGCCAAAAGGAGAAGATTCCTATGAATCAAATATATAGGTAATCTTATTTGAAATTTTAAGCCTTCGGGTGGAGTAGATAAAGCTTTAGATACTAGACTCTAATTTCTCCCTCTATTACTCCTTACAGGTGATACAAAACCTCTAAGTCTTCTCCTTCTAGGGATTGAGGTAGGTAATTGAGAGTATTGTAAGTGACCTCTCGAGGATGATCTTGTTTGGAATCTAGGCATGAGACTTCTAGTTTCCTTCCTTATCCTGATTCAAGAAATATTTCTGACTTCTAATCAGGCTTTTGGAAAACTTTGCTCCCACTGGACATGCCAGAAAAAGAATTGTTGTTCATCAAATCTTGCACCTCTTCAACAATCTTATGGGAATTCAATCACTAGGGGAAAAATTGTGTCTCACTTAATGCCTCTGGGTTTTTTATAGAAAACTAAATCTTCTTTGAGGTTTTGAGATAAGGGGAGTGATGCAGGAGCATCCTTGGTTCTTGGTAATCTTGACTCAACCAAAAATATTTTCTTTTAGTTTTATTCTTGATCAGTTCATGTTTAATTTTTGTTGGTGGATTCATCATACTTGCTCACTAAACCTGATAGATCTATGTTTACATTGTGAACATGTTCATTTTCCTTATTCCAATATTTGAGCACAATTGGATCTTTTTCCAGAAAGTTGTCACTTTTAGATTTTATGGTTATTTCTTGAACCGACACTGGAATAATTTTCAAACCTAATGGCTAGTTCAATCTTGTGGATCTTTCCTGTAACTTATGAATCTTAATAGTGTGATTCGAATTGTTCCATGGAGTGTTCCCAACCTTAATTATATTTCCACACTTCATCCTGTGCATTCACTGAAGAGTAATTCAAATTTGAGGCCAACCTATTCATGCGCCTGTTACATTTTCTTTCATTAGAGATAGTAACGATCTTTGGAAGATGTAGATGATTCTATATCTCTGGATGTGATATAAATAATTGTAATAGATCATTAGGAAAAAATAGAGTTTTTTAGATTAGAGAAAGATAGGTTTTGATAGGTAAGATTTCAGCTCGCATTAAGGAGCATATAGGAATGTTGTATTTTTGAACATGTTAAATCAAGCCTATGAGCTAGATTTGTAATTCCAAATGTTTCTGGTTGTTTGTAATTGAGTTTTCTTTTAATGAGCATGTTTGATTTTGCATTTGTCTCCATATTTTGTGTTGCTTTTGTTGTGTGGCTCTTGTTGCATGGTCCAAATTATTCTCTTTGAAGACCCTCCTACCATGGGTGCACCAAACTGGTATCAGAGTGAGATTCAATCTGTGAGATGTCATTAGAATTTGTGGAGTCTTGTTGAAGATTTCTTGTGAGGTGGCGGACTAAGGATCCAACCTGCAGCTATAGAGGACTTGTGTAAATATGGAATGAAGAAGAAATTTTAGAAGAAATGGAGAACATGGAAATGCATACCCAACTTTAATGGGGATGTTGAGAGGAATTGTTGCTAGATTAAGTGCAGTTGAACGACCCAGATGAGAGGTCAACCAGTTCATGATGTGAGTGATGAAGAGGTATAAGTAAAAGAAGAAAGGGGAAGATAAGATCAACCTAGCCTAGATCAGGGAAAAGAGACGTTCATAAGAGCCCTAACTAGAGTGAATACAAAATCACATGTTTCAATCCACCAGATTAGAATGGTAAGTTGGATTCAAAAGAATTGCTAGATTGGATCACTAAGATGGAAAATTATTTGGATTTTGAAGGTACACTGAAGATAAGAAGGTGAAATTTTCTTGTAAAAAGTTGAAAGGAAATGCATCCCTTTGGTGGGAATATTTGCATACAAATAGTCAAAGAAGAGGAAAAGAAAAGATAAAAATCATGGGATCAGATGGTGAATAAGTTGAAAACAAAGTTTATGCCAACAAACTATTAGATCAATTTGTTCCAGAAGTTGTAAAATTAGAAGTAGATGGAGTCAAGTGTGATAGAGTATATTGAAGAGTTCTACAAGTTGCATATATCAGATCTGGACATCTAGAGGATGAGATTGAGAAAGTAGCTAGATATGTGAATGTCTTAAGGTCATCTATATAGGATGAGATTAGTTTGATCAATTTGTAGAGTGTGAAGGAGGCATATCAATGTGCCCTAAAAGAAAAAGGGGAGCTGAATAAATGACATGAGTAGAGATAGAGAGGAAGAGGTGGAAGATTTCAAAGAGGAAGAGGAAGAGGAAGAGGAAATTTTGTAGATCAGAATAAAGATAAGGAAGTCAACAAGAATGATAATTAATATCATAGAGATGATGGAAATTCTTACCGAAGAGGAGGATATGGTGGTTACCGAAATGAAGGTTATAGAAGAGATGATAAGGAGAAAAGAGTATTCAGGGGAACCTATTTTAAGTGTGGTGGAGGACATAGAGCATTTGAATGTAATTAAGGAGATATAAACAGAAAGAAAAAAAATAATAAAATAATAGCCTTTGTTGAGGAGGATCATTCTAGATCACCTAACAAATTAGAAGGAGAAGTGTTGGTGAATAGAAGGGTATTGTGTCAAAGTGAGTTGGAGAATGAGTCGTTACAAAGAAATAATTTCTTTTAGACTAGATGAAAGGTAGCTGGTAAATGTTGTAGAGTTATTGTTGGTAGTGGAAGCTTTGAGAACCTAGTTTCTAAAGAAATGGTGACCAAATTGAAGTTGGAAATATTGAAACACTTGAAGCCCTATCAGATAGCTTGGATTCAAGACGAGCATAAGATATAGGTAAGTGAACAATTTTTGGTGAAATTGAAGATAGGAAATTACCATGATGAATTTTTGTGTGATATCATGCCTATGGATGTATGCCATGGTTTTTTGGGAAGGCCTTGGTAGTATGATAGACAGGATATTCATGATGGAAAGAAGAATACATATACTATTGTTGCTAATGGGATGAAGTAGACTTTGTTGTTGTTTTAAGATGTTCCTAAAGTTGAGGTTTGTACGAGTGCTAGGGTTTGTTTGGTTGATGGAAGGAGATTCTTGGATTGATTGAGACAAGAGAACATGTGTTATGCCTTGGTTCCAAAGAAGGCTAAAGACTTGAAGCATGTGGAAGAACAATCAGAGGAGATAAAGGAGTTGTTGATAGAATATGAGAAGATCATTTTAGATAATGTACCTGATGGATTACCACCTATGAGGAGTATTAGTCATTGCATGGATATGATTCTTGGAGCTAGTTTTCTTAATAAAGCAGCACACCAGATGGCATCAACAAAGAATGATGTGTTGAATAGACAAGTGCAAGAGTTGTTGAGGAAGGGTTTGATCAGAGAAATATTAAGTCCTTGTGTAGTACTTGTTGTGCTAGCACCTAAGAAGGATGGAGAATGGAGGATGTGTACAAACTCTAGAGCCATAAACAAGATCTCGGTGAAGTATAGATTTCCTTTTCCCTGGATGGATGACATTATGAATTGTTTGAGTGGAGCTAAATACTTTACAAATATAGATTTGAAGAGTGGATATCATCAAATCAGAATTAGAGAAGGGGATGAGTGGAAGACAACATTCAAGAAAAATGAAGGATTTTATGAGTTGTTGGTGATGCCTTTTGGACTAACAAATGCACCAAGTACTTTCATGAGGTTGATGAATGAGGTATTGAAAAAATTCTTGGGTAAGTTTGTGATTGTTTATCTAGATGACATCTTGATTTTCAATAAGATTAGAGAAGACCATTTGTTGTATATAAGAAAAGTTTTGTAGAGGTTGAGAGAAGAAAATTTGTTGATCAACATTAAGATGTGTAGTTTCATGAAGGGGTATGTGCAGGATCATCATGGAAAAAATAGGCCCTTAAGTGGCAATGAAAATGTAGAAAAATCAAAGTTATGCAACTTGAGGTAAAAATTTGAATAAGTTATCTATATTATTTCAAAAATATGTAAGAATAGAATCTATGGAAAATTGAACGTAGTTTCTAAACTACTAGGTTTATTTTTCTAAAAAGAAATCTATTTGGTGAAAAATTGAAATTTCAATGCAGTAGTACTTAAATTTCAGGGAAAAAATAAGAATTAGGTGTCTGTCTGACCACCCTAACCATAATAAAATGATAATATTTTTTTATAAGATTTTAGATATAAGTAGAGGACTCATGTTCGGATGTGATGCATATTTTTTTGTATTTTTTTTCCAAGTAAATAATTAATTACGAATTTTTAATTACAACTTTTAAAAATATAAAAACATGTATGTTTGACCACCTTAGCTTGGTCAAAACTTCATGAAATTCTTTTTTTTTTCAAATCCTATAGTATGCAAAGCATATAATGTGACACATGTTTTGGACTCAAAAAAAGTGATACCGTTTGAAAGTTATAATTTTTTTTCAATCAGTATCAATCGGGACTTTAGTCATAATTCTAATAGAAAATGAATAATTATTATTTATTAGATTCAAACTAAAGTATAATTTATATTGGTGGAAAGTTGAGAAGATCCTTTACAAACCCTTTTCATTTCATCAATTTTGGGTAAAAAAAAGCCGTTAGCCATATGCACGAAGTCTAGAAAAGCAAGGAAAGTTGTTAAACATGTTTTTTGTGTTGACTTCTTAGGATTGGCAGGTTCGAACCAAAATCCAAAGCAAGCCCGAGCCTAATCCCTAGGCATTAATTTTGTGTCAGAAATATTGGATATCCAATTTGGATCGGCTATCCGATATCCGATATGTTCTATATAGAGTTTCAAAAATGTTATACAATTTATAATATATGGTTTAAAAAATGCAATAAAGTTTATAATTTAGTATATAATATACAATATAGTTTATAATGTAATATATAATATACAATTTATGAGAATCTCTTACCGAATTATGTATTTAATTTATATAATATATTATATTATTATGTTTAATATTTCAATATTTTTGTTAATGTATAAATATTTGAATATATATATTACTAATATATCAAATATTTAAATATTATCTCTTTCCCTCTCTCCATCTATCTCTCTCCCAAGTGTCTCACTCAATCACTCGTATCTCTCTCCCGTCTACCCTCTATCTCTCTCTAACTCGCTCCCTCTCTTTCACTGACTACCTCTCTCTCTCTCTCTCCCCTCTACCCTT